>OY390727.1:3637206-4306364 GCA_959613375.1 Heteropelma amictum
CGAGTGCGTATCCCAACATATTTTACTGCGCCTTGCGAAAATTCATTCCGTCATTCGATTTTTTTTCGATGATTTAGTGCACCTCGTGAAATTTTCAATACTCATATTTAATAAAATATCGCTTCGAAATATTTTACCACAAACGCGAATTTCGAGCAGAATTCTTTGATGAATATATATTAATAAAGCGAACATTTTGAATGAATTGAATGAAAAATGGAGTCATAGACAGATTAATTCTTTTTACGATGATTTAAGATAACGAATAAATCAACGTTGATCGTGGCAATTTTTGTCAATGGCGCTTTTTTCCGATAACTGTTTCCGCCGGCTGGAAAAAAATTCACGAGTGCGAGATTTCTCGTTTTTTTTTTGCTAATTTTTTTCCCCAATAACAATTAATTACAAGCGTTATCGATGGTGGAATTTTAACGCGAATAAACGTTTCAGCGAGTGCAATTAAAAACTTATACGTATAGCGTAAACACACATTTATAAACGATGTATAAAAAAGCTATACATGTCATCATAGGAAATTCTTTTCATTATGTGCCGCTATTAATTGCCAAAGATGGCGCGATCCCGATAAAACTGCACCGCAGCTGCGCGGAGGTCTTATTATCGCGGGATTGCGTGCACATTTTTGCCATTTGAAAAAATGTAATTCCACGTAAAACATTTAACGTGGGGCAGCAGTAAAGAGGCTTGTACTATTACATTACAGGAATTGCAGACACCGTCGTACTCGTCGACGTACATAACGTAGCGAAATAATTTACATTCTCGAAATAAACGTTCGATAAATTCCCATTGGAATTTCAGGAAACGCGGATTCAAACGCGCACGGAAATTAAAACCGCGTTGCATTCCCACATCGAATCTTCGATAACTACCATTTTCTTTCACCCATTGAATTGGCGAAAAAAAAATAAAAAATTTACAATTTTCGCAAAGTCCCAAAGTTCCTCGATCTCAACCCTTTTTTCGCCATCGTTATTCGATTTAAAAAAAAAACTGACAATTTTTAAAAAATCTATCATTCGAAACGTTTCTTTTTTCAATTTTACATACTTTTTTTTTACAAAAACCGTCATCTCCGAACCTTCGGCCGAAAGTTGAAAGCTGAAAGAAGAATAGCGAATCTTTGAGGATATTTTTTCAACTGATACAAGAAAAACATTAATTAGCCTGTTCGAAAGTGGTATTTGGCGTAGAATGCCCCATACATGTATAGACGAAAACCGTCGCAGGCGTAAGAAGCTGAAAAGATCCAGCATGGTGGTTGCGAGGACAACGGTAGCGAAAAAAAACTCGTCGTCACAGCT
Organism: Heteropelma amictum; assembly: GCA_959613375.1. NCBI lineage: Eukaryota > Metazoa > Arthropoda > Insecta > Hymenoptera > Ichneumonidae > Heteropelma > Heteropelma amictum. Next base: position 3,638,532 of record OY390727.1, read on the forward strand.
TCGTCGACGTTCGCGACGAGCGCAACCGTGCAACAGGCGCACACTGCGGTATTAATTCATATACACGTTTATTTATGTATATAAAATACATGTATAATACACCAAAGAAAAAGCCCGCAGGACTTCTCTCCCGCTGTTTCTGTTCTGCACGTAATAAAGTCATGAATTACGTATCTTGCGTGCCCGTCACTCGTCACGCGCACACAAGCACTCGAAAGGGGTGTATATCGCACCGCGACATTGCACACACGCATACAAGACCGTCCGCTCACCTTTACTGGCGGTAATTAGCACTTGTTTGGTCAGGTAGCACGAGAAACGTGCGCGTGTGTCGGAGGACATCCAGGGCCCACCGTCAAAGCTTTTGCTGCATCAGCTTCCAGCTTCCAACAATCGCAAAACCTCCAGCTCGGCTCTCCCTCGCTCCCTCTCGTGGTCGAGCAAAGGTAGGCGAGCTGAAAAAAGTCGACTACCACCTCGAGCCCGCTAATGCCCAAAGGCGATGTACCAACACACATTGCACACCGCGCGGTATCTCTCTCGCGCGAGAGATTCTTTCGGAGACGCAGAAAAGAGCTATTTTATCCCTCGCGGAGAGAACACGATGCCGCTGAGCCTCATCCTTGTTCGATACATCCCTGATGGGAATATATACCGCGTTGCTGGATATACGCGTATGTTTTTTTCTTTTTTTTACCGAGTCTCATATCTCCGGCAACGTTAAAAACACCTGTATACAGAAACTCGAACACAGCATCCGCGTCTCCGTTGCTTTCATTAAGAACGTGTTCACTTTTTCATCCGCAATCGTCGAGGATGTATGGCGGGGGTATTTTTCCGGCCAAAATACAGTCAAATGAATATTTAGTTCAAAAGAATCGATGGGAAATCTAAAATTATTAACAAATTAGGAAAAAAATGTGGATATCGTCGATTTGTTTTATTTTTTATATTAACTGTTCTTTAAAGAGCTGAAGTCGCGAATGTCAGACGAGTGTCGTCACGCGATAAATTATTATTACTTTTTTCAAGTCGCCGCAAACTTGTTTCCAGATTCTTGTGGATGAAACTTTGATGCAAAGACTGGTATTTGATTGCTGTTTTTGAAAAGAATAAATTTTAAGGGTCGAAGCCATAGAATTCCCTCTTCATCTCCGCCTCCAAACTCGCAGTCGTAAGAAAGAATAGGAATCGGAGATTCGGGAATTTTAGAAAGGATGCGGCTGGCGCGTTCGTCGAATCGCCGATCATACGAAAGCACATCCCGAGCCCGACGGACTTCTATAACTCACGCAACACGTCGTCCGTTTTTCGGGAATGCCGCCGTTGCGGTATTTATGATCATCAGCAAAAGTTATGGTAATATCAACTGGGAAAAAACCCCCCATATAAAATAGAATACTCGCAGAGTCGAAATTTCGCGTGCGTTCGAGACGACATCTTTCGCGTTGGAGACCGAAGGAGTGGATATCCTGGCGACTTGAAACGATTTTTTTCTCAAAGATGATTCAGGGTTTCCGGCACACACGTGTAGTCACCGATCTTCATAATCGATCGAACGACAAAGGAAACAACAGAAATCGGCGGAAAATAACATCGAGGGGAGGAAAAAAAACGACCAACGTCAGACGCAACAATTCCTGCTCCACTCGAACTAAAATTCTCATCTCCCATAAAGAGTACTTAAGTCTTAACGCGCCATGTCGTTTTCCATTTTTGTGCCTCGTCTCAGTGTTTTTACGAGTAGACGCATTTGACTCGAGTCAATCGTTAAATCGGACGAGCTGCCTTAAAAATTCCCTTATACATAGAGTGTCCCAAAAACTCGATGCTAATAAGTTAAAGCTGCACTGGAGATGAAAATTCCAAGTTGAAATGTATTCAAGTATTTTTCGATACGATGAAAACCTAACGAGTCGTTGACTGTCAAAGTTTGAGCCAATCGGACGCGCGCGCTCCCTACTCCAGTGGGTGGGGCGCGAGCGCGCCCGCGTCCTATTGGCCCGACTATTTTGATCGATAACTCACCGAGGAGTCGTCGGACGAAGAAATGCTCAAAGACTTTTCGGCTTGGAATTTCGTCGCCAAGGTAACGTTGATTCGTCAGCATGCAGTTTTTGGGTACCCTGTACACATTCACGCGTATGCAAGAATGAAAAACCATTTGGTATTCGTCGTACGTGCAATGCGAAATTGCAAACTTCGTACTGCTGTATTCCACGTCGCGTACGTCATTCGATAAACGTCGGAGTGATGCCTCGCGCGTTCTCACGTTGCTGAAACTGTTTGCCGCGTCGAGGTGGCTTCGCGTGTGTGCGCGTTTCGCTATTTCCATCCTCCTCGCTCGCCCTTAAAGCCCCCCTTAAAAATCCGGACTTTGGCGATTTGCGGTCGCGGGATTGTCGCGCCGCGATCATTTATTCTCCGGCAGGCATTTTAATTACGCTGATTTATGACGACGTGTGTTTTGCGGCTGCAAAAGAGAGGCGCAGCAACATGCACCAGGCACGATACAGTCGTCAGAGCTCAGGGGATATTATAATATACGGGGTGGCGTGCTCTCCGACGGATGCTACCGTGTACCGTGTACAGACCTTGCGTTCAAAATTGCCCACCGTTTTCCTACACCGCCAGGTACTTCGTTTCGCTTTTTCACTCTCTTTTCTATAACGATACCTCTGCTGCCACCCTTGCCATCCGCTGTGCGATGCAATCTTGATTTAGCTGCACGCCTGCGTTACAGGACCCCGCGAAATAGATTGTTGCTGCTCATTTATCTCATCGACGATTTAAATTAATTACTTGCGTTCGAATAATTTATCTTATTAATTCTATTTACAAATTTTTGAAAAGTGCACCGATAGGGCCAAAAGTTCCAGGTGGTACCAATAATCGCCCGGTATATCATTGAAATAAAAATAAACGATTCGAAATAGTTTTTCACAAGAAAAATGGAGTGAAAACAAAATGAAAGTTAAATCGTAAACTCAAGTACTTTTATTGACAATTCCGGCTCGCTGTACATTTCTTTTTTTGAAAAAGTGCTTGCATTTCTTCGTAGATAATTCAAGAAATCGATTCAAAAATTTTATGAACGATATCGCAATAATTTTTTACCAAAATTGATAACGAGATTATTTACGAACCAACGGGAGGTCACCGAATTCGGAGTTTCTTTATTTATTTTCGACCGGTTGGAAGCAATTTGTTTGACCAAATATCTATAAAACCAGATCATTATTACGGAACAATTCACATTTTTTAATAATCAATGTCATCAGAACGGCATAGAAATGATTGGATTTTTTTACAACGGGTGTCTATGATGATAAAATTTCATTGAAAAAAATGCAGCAGCGAAATAAATAAATAAAAATATCTGCTTTGAATGAGCCTGTATGTCCTACGGTGACACGATACATATATCGTCGTCATATATCGAATCGAATGACACTGGCAATCTTTGTTCACGTTTGTGCCGCCATGAGACGGTCCCCTTTGATTTTTCGTTCGGATTTTATACTTTTTGTGGGCAGATAGCGCATATGCAATGCACGTAAATCGTAAATCAGCGATCGTTAATTCGATCCAAGGTTTATAAGGTAGCATCACGGCTACCATCACTCCAAACTCACGAGGCATGATTTATCGACACTGCGACAAGAAGAAAAAGGAAGTGCATAAAAACAATAAATTTACACACACACATTTTCAAAAATTACTTCAATATTTTTTCGAATTAATTTCGAAGTATGTAAATTTCCGGAAAAATTGAGGAAAATTTCGCAATGTGAAATAGAAATTCTTTCTCTGAACGTACAAAACTGTCTCTGATGTAATTGCGTCTAAAAACTTCAGGAAGCAAATGACTAATTGTACCTCGAATCACGAGACACCGGCGTATCACCGGCGGACACCGATCGAGAATGAGTACTCTCTGAATAATCGATGTGCATCAACCGTGCGCGCAAGTCGATCTTTTCGGCCTGACAAAAACATCCACCGTGGTCGGACATGTATAATTAAAATCGCGGGAACAAATAATTAATACCAAATAAGCTCGCGTCTAATGGGGAGAGAAAGACGAGTTAAAGCACGAGATGTGCCACAAAGTTCCATAATAACGCGTGTCACATGTATCGTTCGCCATATTCGACCATACAAGAGTGAAAAACTGTTGGCAAACCAGCAGAGAGTCCGCGAAATTAGCAGTCCTTCCGCGTGCTCCGCGAGGAGGAGTACAAACACGCTCGTTCGTTATACCGCGGTAATTGGAAACAAGCACGTGCTCTTAATTACCAAATAAGCGAAGCTGTGCGCCGCCGCGTGCACACTCGTTTGTTATTTTTTCCTTCCGCACAATCTTGCGTGTACCACTTTGACGAGATGCGCGGAGTTTCCGCGCGATCCGGTCAGGTGCTGAGAGTCGGTGCGGGAACGGCCGGAAAAGAAGCTTTCCGCAGAAGCTCACGAAGAGTTCGGAGTTTGCCCTTTCAGCGACACAGACGGCACATCGATGTATTTCTCGATGTAAGCACGCAGTGTGCGTGTCGCAATGAGGATGTATACACCGCGGATAGACACAGAATCGGAGTGTCTCGCTCTGAGATCGCGGAGAGCGCGCAGCATCCCAGCAGCGTCGAGGCTTTTGCTCTCTGCGAGATTGAGGCTCGCGCAGCACCCTGGAGAACAGGTAATTGCGGTTCTTTTTACCGGTGGCTTGTCTAACCGTGTAGAGGCTGATTGATGGACGGCCAGCCATCCTGCGGAGCCGTCTTGTAAGGATAAACAACTTCCTTTGTCGGAGAGACAGGAGAGGAGCGCAAGATCCTCTCGGGTATATGCACATTTTGCACGTGTGTGTCGGAGGGGAAAGGAAAGAGAAGGAAAGAAATAATAAAGTACGAGAGGAGCTGCGAGCGGGTTCGCCTTTGAGCTCGAATCGCCCAATGAATTAGCGGTTCGATCAGCTCCTTCGTATATATACGTATTATATTATATAAATAAAAAAATATATATACATACACAGGGTAGCTCTCTATAATTTAAGACTCTGGTCCCAACGACGCTCTTTTGCTGTCAGCCGATAGCTCCAGTCGGTCTTTGTGGTCCCTCATCCTCCCTCGTCCACCCTGCATACTTTTTAGTCCCACTGGCGAAAGCCTTTCTTACGTTAAACCCTTTTTCAATCGCTATAAACGGCCTCCCCGAAGCCTTTGTCGTTCTTAAGGTCGCGATATCGATTCGCGAGAATAATTACGACACGATGGATCTTACAAAAACAAGTTGACAATTTTCCGTTTTTTTCATGCTTTTATCGTAGACTCGTAAAACCGTTTGGTTAACGATCGAGGGGGATGAAAAAAACGTGCCAATTAGCCGAAGCAACAATTTTCTCTTTCGTACGAATGAATATTTTTTCGATCGTTTTCATTTTTTTCTATTTTCCTCCGATCGTTGACAAGTTTTCTTTGCCTCGGGTCGTAAACTCGTTTTCTCGGTCTTGAAACTTTTCATACGTCGGAGGAAAAACGAAATCCTCTGGGAATAACGTTTTCTCGTACTAATATAGTTAAAGACTAGGCTTTTATGTTTATTCCCATCTGATCGATTCAGAGAAGGAAGCAGGAAACCGTGGCAACTCTCTCTCTCTCTCTCTCTGATAACGGCGCATTTTTATAGTCGAGCTTTCAAGCTTCCATAGATGCGCCTGTCGCGAGGAAAAACTACCCACAAGTCCCCCGAGGACGATGATGTTGAGACCATCCGATTTTCTCTCACATATTCTTGATATGCCTCGAATGCCTTGATGAATTCGTACGTGATCGAACTTGGAACTTGAACTTTGCTGCGGACGCTGCTTGACTCGAACTTGAATGAAGTATGAAATACTTGGGAGGATAGCAACAAATTACAATGAATTCTGAGCCTCAATTTAGTTTTAGGATCATACGGAATATTTGTATTATCATTTTTTAGCATTTTCTATAATTGATAGGAATAATGCAGGAAAAACAATACGAATTTCGGTAAATTCCCAAATTTGTAGAAAAACAAAGCAATTTTTTAGACTATTTTCCACAGATATGAAGAGTGCAATTTTGTAGAAATCTTATGCTGAAAAAAATTGCGAGGCATTACCTGATATTAACGGTTACTGTTGTCGATTATGCATGAACAATACTATACCTTTGACTCGAACTTGAATCAAGTATGAAATACTTGGGAGGATGGCAAGAAAGGACAATGAATTCTGAGCCTCAATTTAGTTTTAGGACCGTACGAAATATTTGTATTATCATTTTTTAGCATTTTCTATAATTGATAGGAATAATGCAGGAAAAACAATACGAATTTCGGTAAATTCCCAAATTTTCAGAAAAACAAAGCAATTTTTTAAACTTTTTTCCGCAGATATGAAGAGTGCAATTTTGTAGAAATCTTATGCTGAAAAAAATTGCGAGGCATTACCTGATATTGACGGTTACTGTTATCGATTATGCATGAAACAGAACCTTTTTGTAGAGCATCAAATTCAATTCAATAAGCTGAACGGTTGGCCATGCACTTAAAGTTATTTAAATGGGAAATGAAAAACTGCGATGCGGGGTCTTTTAATTAAAATTAATATCGAGGGCTAATTTTTAAATTAGTGTTTCTTGAGGTGCCGTGCGATCGATTTTTCAGTACGTCAGGAAGAAAAAAGTATAGCTGATTATTGTGACCCATGCAACCCCCATTGTACACCCTTGTGTGAGTGTAAAAACGTTGTAGAAAACCGCGAATGGCGATTTGTATATATAAAACGTATATAGATATGTTTTATACGTATATAAACATACTGTTCCATCCATCGTAAAACTGAGAGCCATATTGGCTGTCAGGTTAGCCGCCGCGGCACAAATGTATTTTATTACCGCGCGAACGGCAGGAGTCTCCGCGCGTGTTTAACGTTATTCGCCCTTTACGGCTCGACAGCTGACACTCCAGTATTATTAGATATTCTATATTGCCACCACACACACACACACACGTATGGACTGTAGTTTTATTTATAGCAAAAGCAGAAGCGAACAAGAGATATTTTTACAAAGATGAGTGTTCCGTTTCAACCCCTTTCCACTCGAAATTGACAGGTGAGTTTGAAGAAAATATATTTCAGGGCTTGCGAGTGAGGCTGCAGCTCCGGACGATGAATGTACCATTTTTTCCAAGGGAAAATACAAGGAATTGATCGGTATTGTTTTGAGAAAAAAAAAATGAAAATTGTTTTTTTTTCTGCAACAAAATAAAAAAGATCGAAGGAAGGTGCTGTCGTGCGAGAAAAGGTTGAAAACTCAGGTGCTCGCGGCTCACTTCGACGCGAAAGTTCGAACAGGTGAGGCGCCCAAAAGTTTTATACCGACAGTACAGGAATTAATTCTGCCAATGGTAACTCCATTTCGGATCATCGTATATAGTTTGCGTATAAAAAAAATGTCCGTCAATCGATATTCTTGGATGTAAATCCAGGAATAATTTATCTCGGTAAAGATTTCGGTTTTCCAATTAATTAGAACGCGCTATAACGCATGAGACGACGAGCATTCATTTTTGCCTCGTAAAATTCTCTCGGTGTGTGTATGACGTCCAATTAGCGATCTTTCGACGCGATAAAAACATATCGGGAACGCGAATCGACTCTTTCTCTTTCCCTTGTTTCAACGAGGAACGGAGATTTTGTTACGCCGTTGATTGCGAGGCAAGAATGTCGTTGCTTGTCACTCGAGCAAATTCTCGTCGAGGGATCGCGAGTTAATTTCCCAAGTTTCCGCACCTGTCATCCACAGCAAACACGTAATACACCGGCCATACTTTTGATTCTCTTATGAAGTACATACGTCGTATATTTTGATATAAGAAGCTAGGCGACATACGGGGTGTCCCAAACCTGAATACCGACAATTTAATGCCACAGCGGGAATAATATTCCAGGTCGAAAAGTCTCGAGGCACTTTTTGATTCGTCAAATCTTCATTGAGTAATTAAAAAATATCATTGGACCAAAAAGACGTCCAATTAGCTCGATCTTTGGTAATTAATAACTCGTCAGGTTTTGGACGTGTGAAGAAATTTTCAAGTTTTTGAGTCAATCGTACAGCGGGAAGAAAAATGATTTTTGGCAAAGACAAAAATAATTTCGTGGTGTATTTTTTCTCGTGACAGTCTTTTATCACGTGTCTGACGTTTATCGCCATACACGGCGAATCTTTGGAGAATAATTTCGAGTAATGAAAAGTAGCAGAGCTGCGAAACTTTATGGGAAATTATCCTTTCATTTATGAAGCTATTTTATCGCGAGTATGATAACTCTTGTTAACGATGTTTCCGCGGGTTTTATTGAGCGTTGAATCGTAGAAAGTAGAATTTTATTTGGCGTTAATGCAAAACGTTGCCGCATAAATACGGAAGGAGTGACCCACATTTCGTCGATATAAGCCTGTATACAGACGTCGTTGAAACGGCGTGACGATCGTCAAACACGTATAGAGACATGACGGTGGGCAATAAAAATATACGAAAACTCTGATAAACTTGAGACTTTCAGTAGTCATCGAGGAAGAGAATGCTCATTTCTTCCGTTACTACCGCGGTATAAAAGTATAGAGCAATATAGTGCACACGTCGTTTTTTTTTTTTTGCTTTTTATTACAGGATATATATAACCATCATATAAAATCGTCCATAGCTGGAGATTATCTTAATCCCTGCGTCCGAGAGATGAGAAAAGAGGAAAAATATCGAGAAAGGATATCTCGTGAAAATGTTGCCTCTCGGACGATAAGATGCTGGAAAAAGCGTTTCTCGAGAACGAGAATGTTTTTACGAGTTTGTCACAAATATTTCCGCATATTTACGTGAATGCTTATAATAATACAAGGGAAAAGGGTATATAACGATGAGATCTTGTACACCAAGTATGTATTTATATTGTCATATATATATATTTAGCTATGTATGTATTTGCGAGAAAAACATCTCTCCTTGGGCAATCACATGAGACTATCATGGTAATATAAGCGTTGTCATGGCTCTTATTTATTTTATTGCTACAACCAGATCGTATATCAAAGCTGTACTATCTCCTACGGGTAATACCGTGATTGTAAAATTAAGATATATTTCGAGTATATGCTAATGACAGCGAAAGGCGATCGTAAATTCTCGGACTGTAGCCTCTCTCTCTCTCTCTCCTCCCATCTTTCATGGGACTCTGTCGAGAGACCATATTCGGATAATATAAAAGTTATAGAGTCTCTTACGACGATCGACTCGGGACATATGCATATATACAGGGCGTCCTAAAACTCGATGTTAATAATTCAACATTAGATCCAGGATGAAATTCCGAGTTGAAACGTTTTCCAGCATTTTTTTACACCCTCAAAACCTGACGAGTTACTAATCGGTAAGGCTTGGGCCAATCAAACGCGCGCAAAACTCTGATTCGGTCTGAAATCTGCGAGTTTTTCAAATTTTTTGAATTTCCAGAATTGAGTATCAAAATAATTCACAGCCTATAAAAACACCGTCAGAAAGTAACAAAATTATGCTTCCACTACGATCGTGTCGAAGGAACAATTCTCTGCATCAAGGACAGCTTTTTTCAGATGTTCCTCTTTCCAGAGTAAAAAAAAAAAATTTGTCACCAATATCCGTCCATCTAAAAGTATCTCAAGTCCAAGCAGATGTTGATGGGATGGAGTCTTTATTTTACCAATATTATTTATTCTAGGCTATAAAATGGTGATTTCAGATGTACCCAGGTGAAAAAGTCGACTTGGAAAAACGTGCGTCTGTGTATTGATATATAATCCCCTTTGCCGTGTCATTGGCGTTTTACTGTCACGTTTATATACTGCATCAACGATATTAGTACCCATATGTGTCAGTAAATGTACGTAATATACGTACATGGATTATACGCGTGACACGAAGAGACATTTCGTTTGATGTCGCGCTCCGTTAGGGACATAATACAGCAACTCGAGTACACGATCGCGTACGTGATGTCGCTTTATGCACGAGGATAACAAACTCATCTAATTTACTTGGCACAGACGCGAGAATATTTTATTAACGAACATCGTTTGTACGTACGCGGGCGATTCGCTTGTAAATTGAAAAGGAAAAATCCTTCGCTCGACAGGATTGTGATTGCGATGCCACCTGCGTGACACGTCTTTCGAGATATTCCCATTAAATTATCGATCGTACAATATTAACAATTATGGCCGATGGTGGAACGAAATGGAAACGGTTTATGTACACATACGTGTTTCAATTAATACAGTAAGAGCGAAGGAAATTGTCGAATAATTTTTTCCATAAACAGCGGGATAATAAAAAATGTCCGTCGATAAATGCGACGCAGCAGGAGCTCGATTATCTTTTAATAAGATTGTTATCAACGGTAGCAGAGGAGCGGTGGATTTTTTTTCAACAATACCATCGATAATTATTGTTTTCCTTTCGACTGAATTGAAATTCGAGTCGGGTCCGGTTTTAATTTTTTTTCCCACCGAATCCCGGGTAGCTCGTCATGTCAATGGCGAGTTCTTTCAGATAATTAAACGAGTCGTGTGCTCAATGGCAAAAAAAATGAAAGAAGAAAAAAAAACGTAACGCTTTTCGACCGGATTCCGCGAGTGGACACTCTTATTTTCCCCACGGTTTTTTTATACGGGTGCTGTCATATGCTTGGGTGTAAGCCCGGTAGGTGGTTTTCGGGTACCTCCACGGTAGTAGCCAGGATGGAGGAGAAGAAGAAAAAACAAATCAGCCGGAAGTGCGATACTCTCACAAATTCAAACGTACTTAAATATGCGCGAGGGGTTGAGCAATCTCGTGGTATATGTTATTGCATCGAAGAGAATGAGGAGAGACAATTAAAGAGTAAAAAAAAAATTGAGTATTCGTTTCATTGGCTAGAAAAAAAAATGTATATAAAATACGATATTCCCGGTGAGGATCTTATATACGCACACGCACGGTGTGTGGAAGGCCTCTGGCGTATATATAATTAATGTTAATAGTCGTAATGGCAAATGTTAATGGCAAGTGCCGACTGACTAATCTTAATTTATGTGACACTAAAACCACTTCCATATATTTTAAACTTAATGCTCCGAACGATAAGATCGTCAGATTAAGATATTATATGGCCGCGCCGACACAAACTGGTTGTGTCGAGGGTTCTGGAATGTATATATACCGAGGAGGTGTGTAACTGTAGATACTAAATGCTAAATACTTAATGAATTTCTCTTATTTACACCGCGAGAGAAATAAAACTCACGGACACACACACGCGCTCGCGAGAGAAAAATCATGAGAGATAGAGACAGAGAGAGAGATCCCGTGCTGATATGGGTCCAGCGGGCAAACGCGAACCAGATTAATAAAATTCTACAGAGTCATTATTTTTCTGTCGCGAAATAATTAGAGTGCTGATCATAGCTTTATACCACAGCGAGACTGATTAACGACATTGAGCTCGACGCGAGAGAACGATCGCGATCTTGCGTTATACAGGATGATTCACGTTAAGCATCCAACTGGGAAAGTACGGATTCTGGGGGATGCTTCGAGATAAACTCCTCAGCGATTTATATTCGTTTCAAGTCGTTTTTGAATGAGAAGCAATAGAATTTCGACATTCTAGGCCTATCGGAGACACCCCAACTTTGTCATTTTCGGAGACGCCTCGGAACTTTAGAATTCAGGCGAATGTTTTGACCGCGGAATTTTTTCATCAGCGCTATACGAGAATCGAGCAGTGGTTTTTTTCGTTTCTCACTATGATTTACTGTTTTTTGAAAAATGTTTCACAGTACTACGAAATTCTCAATCGCGAGGAAAATTTGATTTATCGCACGAGTGAGAGTACTCGGTTTATTAATGATTTCAGAGAGAGAATCGGCGGAGTTCGTCATTTTGAGGTTCGATACTTGACGTAAATTACCCTGTACTGTACTGTACTGTACTGTAATTACGTGTATGAATGAAATTCTATATTGAGGATTTAAATCTAGATTCAGGAGAAAATTATGAGCTGTCAAAGTTTGTGCCAATCGGATGCGCGGTTGCCCCTCTCCTACGGACGTGGCCGGTCCTATTGGTCCAATTATGTTAATTAATAACTCAACGGGGGTTCGTCGGATCAAAAGGTACTTGAAAACTTTTCGTCTTGGAATTTCATCCTCGATACGACGGTAAATTTTCAGCATCCACTTTTGACACAGCCTGTATATCGCAACACCACGTAGTTATTGCTGTGTCTCTCGATAGGACGTGCAATCTCCGCCGCAATATTCCCTTAGCAGGCAATGATATCACCGTTGCAAGAAGCAGGAATTAATAACAGCCACGAGCAAGACGGTGAAATCGATTTAGCGTGTGTGTCTGCAGTGAGCCCGCTGCTGCTACTTTAACTTCCACCGCGCGCGGTAGCTAATTTGACACACAACTAATTTGCAACACACGAGTTTTCTTTAAATGATAATTTTCCTCGGTTGACATTCCGATCGCACCAACGAACATTCCCTCGCCAAGTTTATAAGCAGCGCGTCAATTACACTGTGTTTTATTGATGCCTCATTGCCAAGAACATTGTGAAATATTTATTCATTTCATTTTACTCATTTATTCGGCAAAGTTGAGATTCATCCGCCAGGCAATGTGGGCAGTGGAAACGGACGATTTTCCGAAATATTACGATAAAATTATACAAGCGCAACTAGATTCATTAAAAATACCACAAAGTACTTCGCGAATCATCTGACCCGATACAGTCTGAAATAAAAACGGGATAAAAAAGGTGAGAAAAAAATAGTCATATCGTCAATCATGCTCTTGAAAAATTTCAATAAAAGAAAGACAAAGATTCATGTGTATTTGAAAAAATTGATGAATTTATTGGAAATCATTTCGATCTCCGATGAAATTCAAAATTCACAGTTTCTTTCATTTCTGGTGGGATTGTACCTCCAGAGTGACATTCATTACAGATTCCGATCGTTGATTCTTTATTCCTCCCTGCAACCATGTCTGACCTTTGATCAGTGTCAACGTCGTTTAACTTTTCCATAAACGATTGGAATCCATGGGATGCTGGGTCCAGCATTGAAACGAAGAATGCAATTTACATTCTTACGTACCACCGTGTGTGTCATATAACTGTACAGAGACACATAATCGTTTACACATCGAGGAGTATGTACAAGGGAGACGCGTATTATATTATATATTTACACGGTATTTTGCAACTTGGCAAAGAGGTAACAAATTCGCGCTGCAACCTTTTTCGAGCTCTCGACGCACACACACCAGAGTTTCGCGTTTTTTACGGGAGAACGAAGGCTGCAAAACTGCCAGAGGGCGTCAAAGAGAATCGCAAATCGAGAAGCATCTCGAGGCTCGAGACACCCAAGACGATGGTAACTCGAGGATTCAGTGCCTTCCAGATACGATAATATCCATGAGAAGTTCACGACGATTTTCATGAGATAATTTAAGTAACATTGTAGGTAGGTAACGCGACAACACATTAGGGTGTCCTTTATTCACGAAGTTGGCTGTTTTCACTTGTTTTCAACGTCTCAAAGTATACATTGCGGCGTAAAAATAATAGATTCAGAGATAATTTTGGAAACCAACCAATTTTTGCAATTATTTACAGACTTTTTATAGAGAGAGATTGAAAATTCAACATTTTTGCCGAAAGATTGAAACTGTCGCCAAGTTTTTTTTTTCCTCGAGGTCTTAATTATCTGAACAAATATAACAAGGAGCATCCTGCAGGTTATCCAAATTTTCTTCTGGATTTCAATTTTTTTCTCGCTCATAATATTCAATGAATCCTCAAAAAATGTCAATTCTGCTCCAATTCTTTCATAAGAACAAGTTTTGAAGTTTGTTTTTCGAAAAAAAAAAAATTATCACCGCAATACAAAGAATTCGCCCATTTAAAAGGATCATAGTGAAAAAAACATGAAATATACAATGTGCAACAGTCCCATGATGCTTGTGGTACAAAATATTGGCACTTTTTTTCAAGATCAAGAGGCAAGATTTTTCTTTTTCTTTTTTTCCAAGTTTCCAAGTTTCCAAGTTTAAAAAGTCAACTTGGGAAATAACGGACACCCTAACTTGTATATACTCTGTTAAGTATATAATCACTCTCTCTCTCTCTCACTCGCTCTCGCGATCTTTGCACATTTTGATAATCAAACGATGTTCGTGATAGGGAATGTAAGCAGCGATACCTCCCGGAGCATCTGTCTTCGTATTAAACAATAATTATGGGTTTCGGTTATCTCCCGAGGTTATAATTTGCTCAATTGATTGCACTCTCGTACATGCTTGGAGTACGGGACTCTTGTGTATATATGCGCATTATATATTATTTGTTACGTGAAAGGTACGATGTTACCGCAAGAAACGTTGTTTACGCGTCGCTGCTAATCGCGAAAATATGTTTGTTAGAAATTAACAGCGTAAATGTTATCTTGCATAACGGAATATCGTGCCACAACAGTGTATACTCGAATTTAAAAAACCTCCGCCTCGCATAACGCACCGTTAACCGCCGTACGGGCAATTTGTTTTTCATGTACTTGCGTAATGTCGAATTTGTAACAATCTCGTTGGACACAGCACTGTCGTTTTTGTTTATAATTAAATATGACGGAGGCCTCGTTATTGACTCGAGAGTTATACCGGATTTCACGTTCGCTCTCTCGGCAGAACGACATTTCACGAATAAATTTATCATTTCGAGACACACGAAACGTCTCTCGTGCGATCGAACGTTGCTCTCCATCTTTTTTTCATCGTCGAGTTTCGTTCGAATGATCGCGCTCGGGAAATAATATCGCGAGGGGGAAAATGAGGTCTCCGAGTTTCGATAAGTGTCGGAAAAGGAGAGAGAACAACATGAAATCCTGCAAACGATGACGAATTACGAGACGAACGTCTCAGGTTTTTTTTATGAAAGATCGGAGACTTTTTATCTTAAATTTCTTTCTGACTCCTGGCTCCTTTATATTTTTTTTACGTCTGTTGAAATCTCGTGTACGAACGAGAACGAGAGATCTTACATCCTTCGGTTCTGACGAGGTGAATTACGATGAGAATTTTTTTTTTCCCATCATTCGTTCCAGTCATTCGTTTCGGTTGTTGGAATCGATGAAACTTTGTCGATCGGAAGAATTGAATATCACGATTACATGGATAATTAACCCTGCGAGGTCGCGATGCAATTTCACTGGCCATTGAAGTCATAAAAAATACGAGAGCCTTCAAAGGACGTACTCGAATCCGGTAAACTTGTGAAATTAATACTGTTCTTCCGTCACGATCGTTGGAGCACGATGGAATGTTCAGGAGTGTGAAAAAGGCATCGTGTAAATTTGCAAATAAGCATTTTAGCTTCGGTACGTTAATTTTTCATTAAAATATTACTGTCGAACAAATTTGTTTTTACCCTCAATTAGATAAAGAAAAAAGCGAGTCAATAAGCCATGCAACTGTTTCGACATATTTGCGCCAGGGGGATAATGGAAAAATGATGAATTTATTCGTAGTACGTAAACGATTTTACATTTTTATCGCGTTTGCTTGCTTAATTCAGGACGATGCGTAATAGCAGTCCGATATGGACGTTAGCGACAGAACGGCGTAACTTACTCGGACTAGCTTTAATTAAACATTGCGATATACCGATATGGAGACTGCAGGAAAGAGGGAGAGGAAGAGAGTGCGTGAGTAATTAAAAAAAAATCAAATTCCATCGTCTAAGACGTTCGTGTTTGCGTGCTAGAGAAGCTCACGGCCTGCATATATATTTATGCATCTTTACTTCATTTGTGTATTGCATTAATTACTGCTTTACTATTAATTTGGGAGGAAGAGAAAAAGCGAGAGGGATGAAGAAGGGGCTTTTAAGATTTCACAAAAGATAATAATTGAACAAAATTTTTATATAATTACACATCGAATATATTCTGGAAACTATTAATTCCATTTTGCGTCTTTGATGTTTTCGTGCTGGCATTTATTTGCTCACCGAAACTAATCCAGTACGTACAAAATTCACGCAGTGCCATTTCATTAATTCTTACATCGCGGCAATATGCTTTGAGCAAATTTATGAGCCGTATCAATTTTTTAAGACTCTTCATTGAAATTTGCAGTTTTCGAAAAAGTTCAAGGAAAAAACCCAAAGGGTGTATGAAAAAATTGGCAAAAATCGATGTTCCGACTTTGAACAACCGTCAAAATTCGGAAAATAAAGACGTCCATGCAAACCAAACGGCATTCAATTGCCTCAATGATTGACGAAAGAAGGAGCGCAGTTTGGAGTATTTATCTCAATTAGAAAAAAAATCACAAACATTTTAGTGAACCATCTCGTTATGGCAAGAAAGAGCGAAAAATATGTTGGATTACAAAACTCTCTTTCAAAGACTGTATCGATCTTTGTCTTTAAAAAAGATCAATAACATGGCTGAAAAAAATAAAAAAAACCAGTCTGATTATGATGATGATGTATCTATATAGCCAGAAGAATCAAACACTTTTACTTCGTGAGCAAATGCAGGACTATTTTTTAATCTACAGATTTGAAAGAGCAATAGCTCGGAACCATCCTGTTATCGCAAGATCAAATAATTAACGAGAAATATGTGAGTTCGCGCGCGATGTAGTCGCCAATAAATCACTGCTACAAGTGCCTGCTGGTGTGATTGAACTCGTCACGCTGTAGAGCGCCAGTTGCACTCCAAGTTGACTCATTATCGCGTATTACGATCGAATTTTTTTGAATTCAATGAAACACTCCTATCGCCGCAGATATTAAGTAAAGTTTCGTTCGAGTTTAACCTTTCAAATTTTCTTTTTGCATCAAAGTGTCGACGTTGTGGAAGAAGGCTGTTTAAAAAGGCAAACTATTTCACGACGACTTTAGCCCCATAAATCAAAGAGATATTTCAGTGGAAATCAAACGATCGAGCATTATTAATTTACAAAAGTCAAACGAACATTCACTCCCTTTTGCGTAAGCGTATGTATATCAGTGTTGTTTATGCATGATGAATTTATGGATGCAAATGCACATAAACTGCGCCATTATGTGCAATGACCCGTCGTTGAGAATACATCGAGTATACCTCCGGGCTATTTTCATCGGGTAATTAATTCCGTCGGTTAACCCTTCCCCAAGAGAGGGTTAATGTGGAATCAATTACGCTGGTGGTATTGTATAATTAAAGCGTTAGAGGATATTGTATCGATTCATTAAAATTTATCCTCGTATACGATCCGGACTGTCATTTTCCATACGAATAAACATGCGGCATATACAGCGAGAGGGATAACCCGTAACCCTCTTACAGATTACAAAAAAAATTGCAGATCCTGCGCGCAAAATGCACGAAATATGTTACTTGAATTTCGAATTTAAAGAACGTTTTTCGATTATTCGTGCGTTGAGCGAAAAATTATTTGGATGCTTCCGGGACTGAGAACGATTTGCCTAGAGATGGAAGAAGATTTCCAAGATCGTTCTCCCACTATTTTGACCCGAAGGAACGCCCTTGACCATCAGCGTATCATTTTGTCTTCGATTTTTGAAAAGTACGAGTTTAATTAGTGTTGGTGATAAAAATGACTTTTTTTCATCCAACCGTGCGTATTTGTGCAGCGGGAAAACCGTTTTCGTACATAGAATTCACCAGCAAAAATATATAACAGTTGATGTACGATCGAGGCTCTCGAAGTTAAACCTTGGTGCGTTCTCGATATCCACAGCGTTTGCAATAATTCACGGAAGATTTTATGCATCGTATAAGTCCGATGATAAAATCAAAATGGCGTCAATATATATACATGTACGTACGTATACGTGCAGTGCACGAATGGGAAAAGTCAGTTAGCGGATAAAGAGATTTAACGAGTGTATGAAAAGTTTTAGTGCGAAGAGTTGCAAGCCTCAGCGGAGTTCACTGCACGTGTAGATTACAAAAAAATATATACGCCATCAGCTGCTGTTCTCACACACGTACACGAGAGTTTCCCCATCAAATGCATTTTTTTTGTTCAATTTTTAAAATTAAAACGACTTTTTCTACTATTTATTCGTGAAAAATGCCTGCTTTTGAACAGAAATCGATACTAATATTCCACCATCTCGTTTTTCGCACGTTATAATTCTCCCTATCGATGTTACCCCCATTGGGCGCTTTTTTATCTTGCCGAGAAGCATAAGTGCTACGGGCTTCGTTCTTATTCTGAATAAAAATATTGCAATCGTCTTTGGATGGTTTTTTTTTAGAAAAATCAGGTCGATACTGTAATTGATAAATTCCATACATAACTGAACGTGTTTGCCAGTTAATTAATAAAAGAATGTGAATGGCGTTTTGACTTTGAAACTGCGAGGAAAATATTAAATCTCGGCTATTTACGGATAAAGAGGGGAAAACGAGGCCTCGTCGCGATTAATTTTCCGTCGCATGCCGAAGAAATTCACAAATGTTCAATCGAACGGGGCGTTGCATAATAATTTCTGTCTCGAACATCTTTATACAATCCGTAATCACAGGCAGATGTGTAATTACGTAATATCGATTAATATTTACGAAAACATCGTTTTGTTCGGCGTTCGAAAATTGTTAATTATCGCTATTGAGAGAAGAGATGTTGCATCAAATTCATTTATGTTTTCGATAAACGACTGGACAGGTGTGCTGGACAGCAATGGAAATCGCGACCGCAAGCGGATGAATGCACCCTCGTTTTCCTCCTCTCGCGCCCGGACTCATTAAACTCCGTTATTATTTTTTAATCAAGCTGTTACGAAAGATTCATCAGCTGGTGAGCAGAAATTCATGGAATTACATTGCGGAATACATCTCGTCCGTTCGATCGATCGAAGGAGCAAGAAGAGAGCGTTTTTGAAAAATGTAAATTGAATTAAAAGATAATAAATCAAGAGATTAAAATACTTCTTCAAATATTGACAAATATTCGTGAAAATTTGGTTTTGCGAATTTTTTTTTCCCAATAATCAGGCATGGATCCATGCACAATTCCGACAGGATCAACATGTTTCGAATTTTCGGCGCGTCATACAAGTTTTTACAGATTGGATGGCAAATGGACCGTTGCGAGTGCCTATCGCGATGAGACAACTATCTTAAGTGTACCTGCTCTTGGAGCAAAACGAGAAAAAATCCGACAAAAACGCGGATGAGAGAACATTTTTGTATAGTGAGTGTAAAGGGTGATTCGCGGCGTTGTGTTGGCGGCAGCGTGTGCCTCCGGGCCACGCGGCGACTCCCTCATCTCGCACTTAATTGTTTATTGCTCGAGCGAAAATGTAATTTCTGTCGAGCTCGAGACCGCCGGAAGCTAAACTGTTAAATGGTAGAACGAGGGTATAAAAGAGAGGAAGAGAGAGAACGAGGGAGAGAAAGATGAGGGTGAAAAGGAGCTGTTCCGAGACAGCACGATCGCTGGGGTGGAGACTGAGAAAGAGTTTCGCCTCTCTCTCCTCCCCTCGAGAGATGTGTAACACCCCATCCTTCTCCCTCATACTTACACATTCTCGTCTACGTACTTCTCGTCTTGGAAGCGAGAACGGAGCGCGGCCCTAAATCTCTGCTTGGCAATTAAACGCCGGTGAAGATTACAGCGAGGAAGAGCAGAGTCCGCGCGCTTGAGCTATATCTTCCTTCGGAGGGCCTTCGCCTCCTCTCTGTTCCCATATATAATGAAACGAGGTTGGAGCTTGCACGAACACGAATCTCTGACCGAAGGGCTATCAGCTCACGCGAGAATGCAATAGAATATACCAAGAGCACACACGATGTTTATTTTTAATAAAATTTTATTCCGAATGATCTTTTCCACAAAAGGCTACAAAAAATCAGAGAGTGGATTCACAATGCTCCGACGACTATATGCGGATGATCGAAGGTAGGTTAACCAAAGAGGACACGATAGATTCCGAATAAAAAAATGCGATAAAAGGCGCAGAAGTGCATTTTTATATATATCACAAGATTTAACGTGATACGAACGTTGATCAATTTCACGATTTTTTTGAAATTATTTTTTATCTCCAAACGCAAATCAATCGTGATTCTTGTTTCGTTCGATGCGTTTACCGCGTGTACGTATAATTTTCCAGTTGGAATAACATTAATCTGTGAATAGTCGTTGCAGTTTTGTTAGGAATAATGATTCGACGTGTATATCTGCCGATTCGAGACAGGTAAGCCGAACATTTTCACGCTCCGTCTGACACTGACGTCGACATTCAGCAGCAAAGGCCGTGCGTGGCGTGTCGGTTCTCCGACCCTCGCTTCATTCTGTCAAACACGTGTATGTACATGTACAGGGTATTACACAACTGGACGCTGATGATCGAGCTCTACATCAGGGACAAAGTTTCAGGTGGAAACGTCTTTGGGCACTTTTCGATACGACGAATTCCCGTTGAGTTATTCATTAAAATAGTTGGACCAATAGGACGCGTGCGGTAGGAGGACGGAATTTTATCTTGAATCTAACTTTGGCTTTGAATTATCAACATCGAGTTTTTGGACATCCTGTACATCTGCGTATATACAGGCAGCCCTCCTTTCATTTGGTCCATACGCGTATATATTCCCTCTCGAGTTGTTCTCTCTGTGGTGATGCAATCCGAGCTTGCTTGTATAGCAAAGCGTAATTAGGAACGAGAGGTCGTGTTCGAATAACCAGAGAAGAGAGAGAGAGAGAGAGATCATGGAGAGGAGGCTGGAGAGAAACTCGAATCGAGTCTTCATCATCGTGCATCCTAGGAGAGTTGTATGGAGGAGTAGTGCACTTGAATTAATTTAACATCCTCCACGATTTGCATTTGCGAGTGCGAGAGCAGTCGAGTGGGCTGATCCCTCGGGCTAACCCTCGACGTGTATATCCTCACTGAGTTATCGAGAACTCATCGTTGCCAGTATCAGTATATGTATATTATATGTATAGCTCGTTAATGCACACACGTTTTCACATGATATGTTAAATATAACGAGAACACGAAGGATCACAGGCCTGATTTCCTGTATGTTTGTTATAATTGCTCAACTGTCGCTTTGATTTTCGTCCGACAATATTAAGCATGTTCTATGGAGGTACAAGCCAAGCAAAAACCTGACGAATAGAATCGTGAATTTCGAGCACTCGGAATGAGTTGAGGAAATCCAAAAAACAAATAATTTATACAAATCTTGCCAGGTTCAACGATTTCTGTTAATAATAATATGGAACAGCTGTATATTGTGGAATTATTTCACAAAAAACTTTGTGAAAAAATTCGACGATTTTCCGTCGTTCCAATTACGCTGTTCGAGTATCGAAAAATTCACGGCTATTAGAATGGCAACCATCCAAATTTATCTCGTATGAAAAAAAAATAATTTCCACGTTTTCATCAAGGATTGTACCCTTGGAATGTAACCCCAAAGAGAATAACGAAATTTTATTTCTTTACGGTAAAACGAATCAAGCAGAAATTTCAAGCAAAATGCTCTCATTGAATTCTAAAGAATTCATCCACGAAATCACCGATTAAATCCGTTACCGGTCTGGAATTACGTACATGTCAAATAAGACGGAGTCGTTAATCCTCGAAGAGAATTGTTAAATTGCTAAAAGAATCGTGCGATCTTTTAGACACAAATCTTACGTAACGAATGTACATTAGAAACCATGCACATGTATATAAAAACGTCGAGTTTGCCGTATTGATGGGCCGGAAGTTTCGTGTGTCGAGACACATTTGTTCGGCCATTAATCGAAACCAGCACGAGAACTCCCCGCTTTTGTTCACTCGTAAACCAGCACACCCCCCCCCCCACACACACACACACACACATATACGTATAAAAGCTTTCACCTTTGTCTTTTAACTCAATGGCGTGTACATTTCCCATCTTTTTCCCTCATTCGGCTGGTGGTCCGGCCACGGGACGCGTTTTATAGTACAGGTCCGACGCAGCCAAGAACGGCAGCGGGAAAACGGCAGGCATGCCTCGACCCCAAAGCGTTCACGGGTAAAGTAGCACCCGGAGCTTCGCAAGACCCTGAGGGTGATTTATCCTCGTAGTCGGCCCCCGGGCCACCGCCTCCCTAATCTCTTCTCGCGCGTCTCCCGCGCGTTAACCCCGCGTTATCCTCTCTGTTCATCTTCTTGACTCTTGGCCCTTACTTCCTACTCGGCGCGAGACAGTGGAGCACACGTACGTGTACACGGCACAGCCCATACATTTCCCATACAACTTTCCCACTTTTGCTCCCTTCTTTCCAGCTCGCGATTTTTCCCTCCTCTTGTCTTTTCTCTCGCTCGGTTTTTTCCGCTTCCTCGCCATCGTTGAGACACACTGCAAAGAGAGCAGAAAATCCCTCTCCACTTTGCACGGTCTATACACCGGCAATGAATCACTTCTTCTATCTGCACCCAGAGCATCCTCTGGGATTCGTTTAGCTCTCCGATACGCAATAGTGAAAGAAAATAACACGTTGCCATGACAAATCTACGCCGCTAAACAACCTCCCTCTGGTTATACTCGTGACAGATTTCGATTCCTCCTTCCGCTCTCGAATATATATGGCGTTCAACCGTTTCGCGCTCGACGATTTTTCCTGCCGTAACGAGAGCGGAATTAATTTTTCAAAGGGGATGTACATTTATCGAGCGGTTAATTGTTTTAAACGAAAATTTCGCGGTGCTTTACGATTTTATCGAATCATCGGAATACAGGCGATGTTGATCTTGAAATATTCGGACGATGGGATAGGCAACATATTTGAAGAATTCATTGATAAAGCGGAGCAGGTTTACGAAGGAAAAGTTAAATAATTTCCTTCTCGCGTAGCTATAGAACGACGTGTATCATTTTAAACGTTTATCATGAAAATTACGACATTTTTTGAGAATTTTTTTCAGCATCGCATTGCATAAAAATTCATTGCAAAGTAAAAGGAAACAAAAGGAGATTCCGTCGAGGCTGATATCGCAAATTTAAAAGTACGACGGTGATTTGTGCTTGGTTAGAAAAAAAAGACAGATGCTCTCCCGGGATGCTGGATGCAATGTGCAATGGTACTCTGAAATTTTATTTCGCGCTCTCGAGAACTGAACGCGATATCGTCGAGGTGGATCGTGGGATCGTTTTGGAGTTTGGCGAGCGATATATTTGTATATAATAGCATATGAAAGCACATCGGGTCCATCTTAATCGATGCTGACCTGAAAATACGGTGTATGCAATAGACTCTTGCGATTAGAGTGATTTAAACGCGATTCATCTTGTAGGTACATATTTCTTTTCCTCCCTCTCTCGTTGTGGTCCATCCATCTCTGTCCATTGAGAGTCTTCCTCCGCTCTGATCTCAGTATCGGTTGGAGGTAAACTTTCGCGTGAAATTTTCTCATCGAGGCCAAATATTTGCACCGAGGGTTTGCGTATACGCTCACGGTAAAAGGTCTGCACGCTAATGGTTGCGTAAACAAGTCAAGCCTGCGTCGACGCGACGTCTCAGACCGCGAGGACGTTATCAGAATCGTAGACGGCTGTCGGATATTCACCGGGAGCGGGAGCACATCGTGAGATACGACGAGCAAATGCGCAGCGCATATAACACGCATGTTGGGGTGCTCGTTAATTCCAAAGTTCACTTATTTCGCCACGTACGCTCTGAATCATCGGAAAATAATGTTGGAAAATAAATTTCGAAACCACATTAATCCCTGCCTGAATAACGATACTTTTTTCATTTAATTAAGGCTGTTCGAGACTCACAATCTCAACGTACCGATGATACGAGAAGCTGAAAAAATTAGTGATACAGCACGAGTGATTTTATAGACGGAAATAATATTCAAATAGTTATTGACGAATCAGTAAAAAGAACTCAAGTTGGGATGTAAAATAAATCTGTTGGTCCTTCTAGGCACACGTGAACTTTTTTAGAGTTTTCCCGAAGTTTTGCGATTTTTCCTTTACAGATTTTGGAAAATGTAGAAAAACGTTCAAATTATTATTTACGACCGTAATATACGAAAGCTTCTCATCAGGCGGAAGAAATTAGAATGCCATTGAAGAGGCTTTTCGAAAACAAGTCCTTCTAAATTTTATCCAAAGTCAATTCTTGACCGCTGATTACGAATTTTTCCCGAAAACTCGATATTTCAATGAGAAAATAGTAATTAATCGATAAAATTCGTATTATTGCATTTTCGGACGGAAATATTGGGTTTTCGATGAAATACCGGTGTGTTTCGTAATCAGCGTGAAAAAATACATCGATATGGACCATTAAAAATCATTCTTGTAATGCAAAATTTTTCGTCATTTTCTGCCGGATTGAGGTGGTTCACTAAAATGTTTGCCATTTTTTTTTCGTTCGAGATAGACGACCCGACTTGTGCTTATTCTCTTGGCAATTGATAAGGCTTTAAAATGCTGTTTGGTTTGTCTAGATATCTTAATTTTTCGATTTTTCGCAGATTTTTAAAGTAGGACCACCGATTTTCGCCAATTTTCAACATCGATTTTGAGGGTGAAGCAATGAAGCCATCGACATTTAACTTTCACCATTGTTTAAGTCTACTCGAGAGCTTTTCAAAACACCCCCAGAAAGTCTATGTAGCTTCATTAGGGAGGAAGTTATGATCATTTGAAATTCCGACTTTTCGACGATTCTGAAAAAGTGGCAAAAAATGAGTCAACATTTTTTTTACAAATTTTCAATATTTCAAAAGCTTATTCGATCGAAAATTTCCCGCTGATCACGAAACCCACCGACTTTTTCCCGAAAACTCGAAATATCAGTAAGAAAATTAAAAAAAACAGTCGAATTTAGAAAGCGAACGGAATTCGTTCTTTTTTTTTAATCTTTAGCTAAACTTTTAACCACGGAGAAGAATCGAGATCCGAATTGATACCTCTCGTACGGTTAATGGAGCGTGTGAAATACGAAGAGAAATCACGATGATGGAGATGTATATTTACAATCAAGATTTCCAATGATGCGAAAAAATCTCCCACAGCGTACAGGAGATTTAATTATCGATTGTTAATTGATACATCGATCAATTTGCAAACTGCGACACACTTATACATACATATATATATGTACATACACGCACACTCATATCGCATACGTACGTATGAAAAGGCGCGGTATATAATTTTGTATACAAATCATCTATCACGAGCTCTCGAGAGATTCTCGTCAGGTTGTTTGTTTCTGATGTATCTCTCGTCGCTTATTAACTCTCCGTGTTCGCATAAATTTCCCATACACATACGTACATGCCACGGTGTGTAACATTTTATCTCGACGCTATACGATCGATGCATTTATCGATTAGCCGCATCGCAGAAGAAGCAACAAGATTTCACGTGTGCATGAAAACTTAAGGGGCAGAGAAGAGAAAAAGAGTCAAATGTCTCGCTTTAATCACATGAAACTCGACGGCCGATGATTGCAAAAGATCTTTCCGATCCACCCACTCGCGAACACCACGGCTGATTGAGAATACGATAAAATACGGCGTATAATCTTGACTCATACGTAAAAGTTTGCAGATCGGCGCTGGACCATAACGACACAAATCTTTTACGTCTGAATCGAAGAGGCGTCCCATACGCTGTTTTAAGGGCTTGCGCACACGAGGTTTCACCGAAAGAATCTCGTCTATTCTACAGTCCTAATTTCGTAATAGCCACGAAAAGTCAAAAAACGATTGAGCCAAATATCTTACCGGAAAATCATCTCGGCTTCATCTTTTGACTTGTAACTATTCAGCAAATTTCATCTATCACCGGAATGAAAAGAAAATGAAAAGATGCACCTATAATTTTGATTTCTCGTTTATTTTTCACAGTTATTCCGGTACAGTGGGTGTTTTAAGACTTTTAAAATGCCGTTGACCACAATTGATTCATCCGAAAAAAACACTTCGTTGTTATTATACAGCATGTGTAAATAACATGCTTTATGTGTACATAAACATGGATGTACATAAAATCTGGAGCCCTTTAAAATTCATTGCCATTCGACGGCAATGTTCCTAATGACCATTCATTAGGAACATTGCCGTCGAATGGCATTGAATTTTAAAGGGCTCCAGATTTTATGTACATCCATGTTTCCATCCATCCATTATGTTTATCCATGCGCGATCTTCCTCCGTAAGTATTGACCAGACCGTTGGGCCGGTAAAGGAATGACAATAGGGGTTCCATGATATAAAATCCTTATAGAATCCGTATACAATAAAATCAATTGCCACAATCCTTATAGAATCCGTATACAATAAAATCAATTGCCACATTTCAATTTCGTTCCTCAACTTTAGCGAGTCAACTTTGATCTGTAAACAAGTTAATAGAGAAAACATATTACCACAACCGTGTGAAAACATCAATAACGCCACTTGGCGCTGAGTGTACGCGTTATCTGACGAAATATACACCGTTTTTGTCCGCGTGTTTTTCCCTCGGCCTTTTCAAATGGACCCGCAATTGCGATTCCAAAGATTTTATATACGCAAAGAGATTCGTGCAAAGAAAATTCAACGATGAAACGCATGTGCATTCATCATTGTATTGCTCGTAAGCTTGTGTATCATATGGACTCATTGTCCGTCATTTGCCCCGGACTAAGTTATAGAAAGTGTCATTCTTTCGTAGCATTTGTCGCAAAGCATGCATTTTCGATGACTGCCCCTTGTGGAGGGTGCCGATGCCATCGATGGCGCGGAAACACTCGGGCGCCAATAACCGAGAGAGGCCTCGGAAAGAATCTTTTTCGAAAGCGGACGATTGTCGATAATGACATGATGAAGTTATCTTCTGTCGCGATTGATACGATACTCGTTTCTACAAATTTGAGTGACATCTTGCGTTCTGACGGTCGTACGCTTAGCGAGTTACAGAAATAAATTTGAAAAATATTTTACTCACAAGAATGAACTGCGTCCGTGACGTTATAACGACGACTCTTCAGTAGACTGAAACAAGACGAACTTCGAATCTCGCGATATCTTTTGCACTGAGCTTCCACGGATGCCATCAGCCTTATATACTTCTCGTTCTAGCCGCATACGTTTTGGCACATTATATAACCACCTGACGTTTCCTTATGTTCCACGAGTTATAGCTGCATGCTTATTGGCGAACACTGTATTGTTATAAATTGAAAAAAATACTTTTCACCGATAAGTTCTCTTGTTTCCAGGAAAAATAAACGAAATGCAGCAGCGGCAATCTTTTCTTTACAATTACTGTGACTTTTATGTTGATACACGATGAGGTGGTTGCAAAAACTAGCGATACTCCGGAGCATACATATTGCCCAATGGGGCTATACTATGGTCGCTAAATGCAAAAACGATTCAATATCGGAAAATTGGGTGAACTAAATCAATAAGAATTTGCTGCTCTCGGGTCCGGGAATCTTTCGTTTGCCGGCAGTCGCTTAATTAATCAAGTGACGAATTTTTTCGCAGCCGTGACGAAATAAATATATATATCTAATGAATGTGCGAATGCGCGAGGGTACAATAAACCCTCCGCATCTTGATTACCGTACAAGCAATAATATTTCGTCGTGTACCTACACCGTATAGCTTAACGCGTCATCCGCGCAAACTGCGTTTTTAGCATTTTTTACATAACTTCGGTATTTGCGTGAACGAAATGACATATATGACAGCGAATATAGAGTCGGAAAATATAAAAATATGAACACAAAGAGTGCGCTGTAAAGCGCTCCTGACATGATTTACGACGGCGATGGCTGCGAATAAAAGAAACACGTGATGTCAGCACAGGCAGCGATGTCAGCAGAGGGAATGGCGAATTTTCATGCTGCGCAGTAGCCGCGAGAAAAATAATTTTATTTCACAAGTTTTTCAAACCGAAACTCAATGACGCTTCACGATGCATCGGTCGAGTTATGAGACAACCGGTGTGCGGATGTGTAATAATTGCGTGTTATCTTAAATGTAGCATATACCACATGCCCTTTTACAGCATTAAACATGGATGTTAACCAAAAGTGCGTTTTCAGCATATTTTGCAAAAACCATTGTCAAGCAATCTGTCGGAGTATATGGGAGCAAGATCGACGATTTGATTTATTTCCTTTACGCGGAGAAATCGAAAATGCACATGCAGAGTATGTAGAAAATACCGCGGTGACATAGATCGGAAAAATCCTGAGAAAAAATGAGCTTAGAAAACGCTGGCTGACTTGATTAAATCGCTATCGAAGCGGATAATAATTTCAATTTCCACGTTTTCAACTTCGTTCGTCGGCTTTAGCGAGTCAACCTCAATCTGTTAACAAGTGAATGAAAAAAAAACACGTAACTTTAGCATAACACCATGAAAAGCGCAAAACAGCTCTTGGCACTGAGTGCACACGTCATTCTCGACAAAATATACGCGGTCTCGATCCAGCAATTGTCTTTTCTACCGGGTCCTTCAATCATACTATCTCCCGCCAATAGGATTATGACAAGATCTTATATGCGCGAAGAGAATCGTGCGAATAAAATTCAACGAAACGTGCGCTTCTTTCGTTCATTTGTCATTAAGCATTTTCGATGACTGCCCTAGTTGTGCAGGGCGCTGAAGTCATCGGTGCCGTGAAACCAAGGGGCTTCCGCGGAAGCATCTTTTTACAATTTCAACTTATCGATTCTCAACCGATCGAGATTGCTCATCTTTCATCAACATGATCACAGAGGTTCCTAGAAAGTTTTACTTTCATCTTTTGAATCGGTCAAATTTTCGGATTCAGTGGGTAATACACACAGTATGTAATAACGCTTCATATAATAGCCTTGCCCTATATACTCTACTATATTACAATTTACATTTACATTCATACAATATTTATATTTATACAATTTTCCCATACATCCCCCTTTGCGTTTTTTTCGCCAATTTTCAACATCGATTTTGAGGATGAAGCAATTGACCCATCGACATTTAACTTTCACCATTGCTTAAGTCTACTCGAGAGCTTTTCAAGACACCCCCAAAAAGTATATGTAGCTTCATTAGGGAGGAAGTTATGATCATTTGAAATTCCGACTTTTCGACGATTCTGAAAAAGTGGCAAAAAATGAGTCAACATTTTTTTTACAAATTTTCAATATTTCAAAAGCTTCTTCGATCGAAAATTTCCTTCTGATCACGAAAGCCACCGACTTTTTCCCGAAAACTCGAAATATCAGTAAGAAAATAAAAAAAAACAGTCGAATTTAGAAAGCGAACGGAATTCGTTCTTTTTTTTTAATCTTTAGCTAAACTTTTAACCACGGAGAAGAATCGAGATCCGAATTGATACCTCTCGTACGGGTAATGGAGCGTGTGAAATACGAAGAGAAATCACGATGATGGAGATGTATATTTACAATCAAGATTTCCAATTATGCGAAAAAATCTCCCACAGCGTACAGGAGATTTAATTGTCGATTGTTAATTGATACATCGATCAATTTGCAAACTGCGACACACTTATACATACATATATATATGTACATACACGCACACTCATATCGCATACGTACGTATGAAAAGGCGCGGTATATAATTTTGTATACAAATCATCTATCACGAGCTCTCGAGAGATTCTCGTCAGGTTGTTTGTTTCTGATGTATCTCTCGTCGCTTATTAACTCTCCGTGTTCGCATAAATTTCCCATACACATACGTACATGCCACGGTGTGTAACATTTTATCTCGACGCTGTGCGATCGATGCATTTATCGATTAGCCGCATCACAGAAGAAGCAACAAGATTTCACGTGTGCATGAAAACTTAAGGGGCAGAGAAGGGAAAAAGAGTCAAATGTCTCGCTTTAATCACATGAAACTCGACGGCCGATGATTGCAAAAGATCTTTCCGATCCACCCACTCGCGAACACCACGGCTGATTGAGAATACGATAAAATACGGCGTATAATCTTGACTCATACGTAAAAGTTTGCAGATCGGCGCTGGACCATAACGACACAAATCTTTTACGTCTGAATCGAAGAGGCGTCCCATACGCTGTTTTAAGGGCTTGCGCACACGAGGTTTCATCGAAAGAATCTCGTCTATTCTACAGTCCTAATTTCGTAATAGCCACGAAAAGTCAAAAAACGATTGAGCCAAATATCTTACCGGAAAATCATCTCGGCTTCATCTTTTGACTTGTAACTATTCAGCAAATTTCATCTATCACCGGAATGAAAAGAAAATGAAAAGATGCACCTATAATTTTGATTTCTCGTTTATTTTTCACCGTTATTCCGGTACAGTGGGTGTTTTAAGACTTTTAAAATGCCGTTGACCACAATTGATTCATCCGAAAAAAACGCTTCGTTGTTATCATACAGCGTGTGTACATAAAATCTGGAGCACTTTAAAATGCAATGCCATTCGACTGCAATGTTTCTTCGATCCATGCGCGATCTTCCTCCGTAAGTATCGACCAGACCGTTGGGCCGGAAGAGGTAAGGCAGTAGGGGTGCGATGACATAAGACCGATTAGATAGTAGTGCTGAGAATATGGATAAAGCGCTTGGACCAAGGGGTTTCCAAAAGTCGCCTGTTGATAAAAACACACACGAAGATACTTTCATTTTAAATCACGCAATCAGGGATCTAGAGAAGAATTCACGTGGGGCGATACAAAATTCGCCTTTCTGGTGCCAACTGATTCGTTGTCTAAAGCTTGATGATCTTGAGTGAAATAAAGTAATGGATGAACGTTTTTATGAGCTTTGTACCTGGCAATCGAAGTCGCGCGGTACGGGTTCGCCACATTGAATATTCCCCTCCAATGGTGATCTAGACCGTCCGACCTGGTCCAATTTTTCGCCGCACTCCGTATTATTAATCATGTGCAGTTCTGCTCTTACCGTTTGTTCACCACCTGGCGAGAAAAATAGGAATTTCACGAAATCAGTCGCGAAATTCGATTGATATTCAATTAAATGTCGCGTTTCCGTCTCATTTTATAAACCACACTGAAAAAAAGGATTGGTAAATTCAATTTAATATTGTTCAAATCAACCAAATTTCGCGGTCACAGGTGGCGAAACAAATATGTAGTTGATTTAAACAAATAATTACGTTGAATTGAAAGTATGAATTCTGTTATGACAACCAAATCGTGATTTGGTTTAACCAAATTTTCAGTAGACCCAACCAAATATACAGTTTTTCTGATCCTGTGGATTACTTAATTTGATCGTATGTTAATTTGCAGAACACAAATTACTGAAATAAATTGACCATACATATGCTGAATTTTAATTCAATTTTATTATCAAGCTACGTATTAATTATATATGAGTATATAAATATATATTTTTTAACAGTGAAGTAAACATATATTTATATACAAATATATATTTTTCATATATATAAATATATATGTATAGCGTATCCGCTATGAAGCAGAACCAGCTTTTTGGCCACCCTCCGAACGAGGGCCGTTCGGTTTTCGAGCAAGCGCATCGGACGTCAAATCCGGTATATAAAAATCGTCCTCAAATTGAGAACAATAACAATCGTTGCTATGCTTCTATATATGTTTTCCCTGGCTCGAGGTCGCTTGGGAGCGAAACGGTGGCCATGCGCCGCACTGCGGCCAATGCACGAACTTCTCGCTGCTATCGCAATCATGAATTGAACCAACTAATTTTAAAGAGTATATTCAAACAAATGTTGAATAGAGCTCAACGCATAATTTACTCAAACTAACGACGAGAATCATTCTAATGTATATCATTTGACTAGATTTGTTGAACTAAATAATTGTTACTAATTATTTTGTTGAAACAACCATTACACGTCAAATGATAGTCATACTGAACTTTTTGTACAGTACCTCAATTTCCATTTCGCCACGTGTCAGAAGTAATTATCTTAAAAATAATTCTAATATAAAAACACATAGTATCGTTTTTTTTTTCAAACAGGCCATAGCTGATGACTAAGTTCAATTTGAAAAAATATTTAGTTAATGGAAACAAAATATAGTCAAATTTACCAAATGTGCTACTAACCAAATAGCACGGTTGAAATAGCTAAATCGATTTAGTCGATCTAACCATTCTGCGATTGATTCAACCAAAATATGATCCATTCTATCAAATTTCGGTTGACCAAATTTGTAAGGTTGAATTTACGAAACCTTTTTTTCAGTGCAGAAGAATTAGAAAATTTATTATACGCATCAACCTTATGGGCGAGTGTAAAGGCGCCATCATAGTGTAGATGTACACGTTACGATTACTTACCGTACATCCTCCATCTGCCGGGTACATAGTTTTCCTCCATGAAGAATGGATTTACGCCCAACAGGCATACGACGTCAACGTTACGAACTGACGGTATGGGTTTCTCGAGAATCAGAATACCAAAGTTATGTCTACGATTCTCGCCGTCGAAATCCTTGTGGATTATAATTTGGCTGACGTCTTGACGCTCTTCAAACTCATATTCGCGATAAGGATCCGATCGTCAAGCAATGACCTCGATGGCCGCAGGATCTTCTCTGTTAAAGTATTGTTATTTTTAATGGTATTCATCCGCATCGTGCTTTTTCATTCCATTTCATAAGTAAATGTTGATTGTTGAGGAAAATCACTTACCCAACAACGCAGTGAGCTGCAGTGAGCACTACTTGAAGATGAATTAGAGCACCGTCGCACCGATTTTGATTTTGATTTTTGAAGTTTACATTCACCAACCACCCAAATTCATTATAATATGAATGAGGCTCCTCCGGGGATGCCACGAACCTGACGCGCTCTCCACACCGGAGCGTATCGCTACGACCTATAAGTGAATAAAAAATCGTTGGGTATACAAATTCAGCTAGGAACGGCGTGAATTTCATTTTTGATTGTCGATCAAAGTTCAAACATATATGCTCAAGGAAAAGCTTGTCGTATATCATTTTAAGAGCTAATCATCGTTAAAAATTCATTAATTGCCTCAATATTATCATACCGTCAGTGCTTGATACGCGTATAAAAAATAACGATATAAATAGATAATTGACTCATCGTCATTCCACCCTTCAACTATATTATTGCCATTTTTGTCTCTCGTTTCGTTGTAAAGTTCAACGAACAGGATTATATACCGGAATATGGTTGGGGCCAGTTTTTATTACTTCAATACTCGGTGTTTTTCGTATAGTAACAATGAGTAATTGTCAATATCCGTGAAAGAACGGTACCTTGCTTGGCGTCAGCGTCATTGAGCAACTTAATTAGCTCCTCCGGCGACAAATTCTGTTCAGCTCCGTATTTCCGCTCTTCGGGTGTCAGGTCGTCTTGTGACTGTCGCTCTCTAGCGTGACAGTTGCTGCTCAATATCAGAGCTGACAATAAAATCAATTGCCACATTTCAATTTCGTTCCTCAACTTTAGCGAGTCAACTTTGATCTGTAAACAAGTTAATAAAGAAAACATATTACCACAACCGTGTGAAAACAGGAATAACGCCACTTGGCGCTGAGTGTACGCGTTATCTGACAAAATATACACCGTTTTTGTCCGCGTGTTTTTCCCTCGGCCTTTTCAAATGGACCCGCAATTGCGATTACAAAGATTTCATATACGCAAAGCGATTCGTGCAAAGAAAATTCAACGATGAAACGCATGTGCATTCATCATTGTATTGCTCGTAAGCTTGTGTATCATATGGACTCATTGTCCATCATTTGCCCCGGAATAAGTCATAGAAAGTGTCATTCTTTCGTGGCATTTGTGGCAAAGCATGCATTTTCGATGACTGTCCCTTGTAGAGGGTGCCGATGCCATCGATGGCGCGGAAACACTCGGGCGCCAATAACCGAGAGAGGCCTCGGAAAAAATCTTTTTCGAAAGCGGACGATTGTCGATAATGACATGATGAAGTTATCTTCTGTCGCGATTGATACGATACTTGTTTCTACAAATTTGAGTGACATCTTGCGTTCTGACGGTCGTATGCTTAGCGAGTTACAGAAATAAATTTGAAAAATATTTTACTCACAAGAATGAACTGCGTCCGTGACGTTATAACGCCGACTCGTCTTCAGTAGACTGAAACAATGTTTTATTTAATATTTTAATCACTATTGTTTTACAAGTTCGGTACAATTTATTATTTATCGATAATAATTCGGATTATCGCGGATTGAGAGATCTCAGTCTCGTCAATCGAGTTTTAATAATTCGGTCGAAGGCGGATAATTTCTAAATTAATTTTTGTCTAGATTTTAACGGACCTTACGACGACGTGAACAGAGTTAAACTTTTTATCGAAGTGTGACAACTGAATAGAACAGAACAGAGTTTATATAGTAAGTTTTGATCGAGGTAGTGGGAGATGATTCGCGTCTCCAATGGATTAACAAAAACGCATTCATACGCTATAGGATGTAGGTCAGACTTGGTATGGGAGGTCTTTCTGTTTTTGAATGTTACAAAATTGTTATTAAAAGTTTATACATAGAGGTTTCGTTTTAAGAGTTTTTTATAACAATAACGTATAAACGCACGCATTGCGTCTAATAATCGTTGACCCATTTTTGCTTCCGGGTGCTTGTTTGAGTTCGAGCATTCATTGCTCTAGGTAGGGTTATCATAGTTCGAAAATAAGAGGCGGTACATTATACAGTTTATGTCATACCGCGTGCGTGTATCGATAGGTAAATAGAAAATGAGGAAAAGATGTTTTGTGGAAAAACACTTGAAGAGTTTTTTCCTTGCCCTGTTTTAACTTTTACGACTTTTTGATGAAGTGTTTACTGTCGATCCCAGAGCAGGCTTGTTGCTAGGCTTGTAAGATAATTTGTATGCGTAGGTCTTATTATTGAGAAACAGTCTGATAGAGAAAAGTAGGATGTTACACGTGCCGTGAGGTTTCGAAAGACGGGTGATTTATGGCTGTCATAAATTTGGGTGCGCTTAGTGACTACATATTCTATGCTTCGTCGAAAGAAGATACCAATAGACGCGTGCCCTGCAAGTACCTATTGTTGGTATTGCGTGTTTTTTTAATGGGGGCTAAAAAAAGTTCGAGCGTGAGAGCTGGGACGTAACAACAAGACGAACTTCAAATCTCGTGATTTGAGTGACGAATTTTTTCGCAGCCGTGAAAGGCGAGCACTATGCAATAAATGTGCGAACGCGCGAGGGTACAATCAGCCCTCCGCATTTTGATTACTGTACAAGCAATAATATTTCGTCGTCTACCTACATCGTATAGTTTAACGCGTCATCCGCGCAAACTGCGTTTTTAGCATTTTTTACATAACTTCGGTATTTGCGTGAACGAAATGAAAAATATCACAGTGAATATAGAGTCGGAAAATATAAAAATATGAACACAAAGAGTGCGCTGTAAAGCGCTCTTGATATGATTTACGACGGCGATTGCGAATTTTCATACTGCGCAGTAGCCGCAACAAGAATCATTTTATTATTTCACAAGTTTTTTAAACCGAAACGCAATGACCCTTCACGATGCATCGGTCGAGTTATGAGACAACCGGTGTGCGGATGTGTAATAATTGCGTGTTATCTTAAATGTAGCATATATCACACGCCCTTTTACAGCGTTAAACATGGATTAACCAAAAGTGCGTTTTCAGCATATTTTGCAAACAATCATTGACACGCAATCTGTCGGTGGATATGGGCTAGAGCAAGATCGACGATTTGATTTATTTCGTTTACGCGGAGAAATCGAAAATGCACATGCAGAGTATGTAGAAAATATCGCGGTGACAAAGATCGGAAAATTCCTGAGAAAAAATGAGCTTAGAAAACGCTGGCTGACTTAATTAAATCGGTTTCGAAGAGGATAATAATTTCAATTTCCACATTTTCAACTTCGTTCGTCGGCTTTAGCGAGTCAACCTCAATCTGTTAACAAGTGAATGAAAAAAAAACACGTAACTTTAGTTATCACCATGAAAAGAGCAAAACAGCTCTTGGCACTGAGCGCACACGTCATTCTCGACAAAATATACGCGGTCTCGATCCAGCAATTGTCTTTTCTACCGGGTCCTTCAATCATACTATCTCCCGCCAATAGGATTATGACAAGATCTTATATGCGCGAAGAGAATCGTGCGGATAAAATTCAACGGAACGTGCGTTTCTTTCGTTCATTTGTCATTAAGCATTTTCGATGACTGCCCTAGTTGTGCAGGACGCTGAAGTCATCGGTGCCGTGAAACCGACCGGCTACCGGAAGCATCTTTTTACAATTTCAACTTATCGATTCTCAACCGATCGAGATTGCTCATCTTTCATCAACATGATCACAGAGGTTCCTAGAAAGTTTTACTTTCATCTCTTGAATCGGTCAAATTTTCGAATTCA
Source organism: Heteropelma amictum (assembly GCA_959613375.1). Classification (NCBI taxonomy): domain Eukaryota; kingdom Metazoa; phylum Arthropoda; class Insecta; order Hymenoptera; family Ichneumonidae; genus Heteropelma; species Heteropelma amictum. The sequence continues at coordinate 3,675,017 of OY390727.1, forward strand.
GTGGGTAATACACACAGTGTGTAATAGCGCTTCATATAATCGCCTTGCCCTATATACTCTACTATATTCATATCAATATACATATATACAAATTGTATATATATACATATACAGTTCAGATTAGACGCAATCTATGTATCTTCTTCTTATACGCAGCTGTGGAAGCTCGCTTGGCTCTCTATCGTTTCTGCATGCATCGGGTGTATACGGCGAAGAGAAGGCAATTAATAAGCGGCCCCGGTGCGCGCAGATTAACGAGCTCTCCGACGACGTAATTATATATATATGCTGTGTACGATAATTATATCCACGGGGGAGAATTTATAGATTTGCTCGGGCGGACACCGACAAGCCGTTCGAGCATATTGCCGCACAAGAGGGCCTCTCCTCGACGGAGTCGACGTGTCCGTCTTCTCACGCAAACAACTTTGCAGCGTCAGTATACATACATCGCATTTTATGCACTACGAGCTAAAGGCGGCGGAGGAGACATTCTGAAGCCTCGAAGAGACTAATAGCCGATATATCGTGCTCTTGAATATATTACACGTGTCGCGGTGCAACACGGATATCGGTTGTTCATTCGCCGGGCGAAAAACAGACGCGAGACGAAGATTGTCACGTGTTTCGAAGAAAAAACGTTTGTCATTTTAAAATTGAACGTACTTTCTCGACGTTTTACGAAACACGTTCTTCGTGGCGAATATAATTCTCACGAAAATTTGTAGAAAGAGGATCAAAGATCGCTGCTTACAAAGCTGTCATCTGATTTTCAAAATTCCAAATGGGAAAACCCAATTTTGCCTATGAAAATTCGGACAAATTCGGAAAATTCGGACATTTGCAGTAATGATAAATTATATTACATAATACAGGATATAAAAAAAGCAATAACAATAAAATATAACACGATACGATTTAATATTTCACGTCCAAAACATCCCTCGAATATTCTGCAAGATGTACGAGTTTTCTCACATTAGCCGATGATAAATTAACTTTTCCGAGTGATTTTCGCGAGTTCACCCTGCTAGTAATGGAGCTCCCTTAAAAATGTCTTACAGCGAATCACAACTATCTTAAAATTGCGAAGACAAATTTAAAAAAACGCGGAATTGCGAACCGATACCGCAAATGGTTTAATTACTCATTTTAACTATTTCGATTCTTTTGCAACGCGATTACGAATTAAATTCAGCACGGAACGTCCAATATACATGTATTTCCCGCGTCTCGCGCCTTGTCCACCGCGATTTCGAGCTAGAACCTCGAGTTGCGCACTCACGTACGTGTTTAATCTTCTATATATATATATATACACATTATCTACACCTACATATATCGTGTACATACATTAGATACAGCCTGCGTGACTAACGACCAGCAATTGTCTTTACGACGGCTCATTAATTTCCGCCACGCAACTACGGGGGTCAGCGTCGCGCGAGTTCCACGTCGCCGGATTCAGCGGTCGACACTCCGTCTTTGATCTCTCTCGCTTTCCTCGAGCCACCTCGTACTCGCTCAATTTTCATTCGCGCACACGGTAACCACGGCAATTTTCGCCCACATATACATACGAGATCGCAGCAAAGTTACATATTTTTTATTTCACTCGCGAGTATACGCTTTATCGTCTATTAACGCGGGCAAACACCTCCGAAGCTGCGCCGTGTGACGCGTTGGTCGTTACGAAAATACAATCGAAGTAATTACCGCCTCTGCCGAGCCGCCCTTTTCGTTCTTGGCGCGCTTGACGTTGATTTATCTCAGAGTCCATCATCAACGATGAATCGTAAAAGCTTCCCTCTGCTGTGTTAACCGAGTGTATACGTATATTTACGAGGGACGAGTGAGATGCGAGTGAAACAGAGACGAATACACACAGAGTTAAAAACTCCAGCCGGCGGAGGATACGACTCATCCATCAGAGTCTTTGAGAGCGACTGATGGATGAGTTTGTGATTGAATTTTTACAGTATGCGATACTTCATGATTTTCATTACTCAACGATCCAAAACGCGAAGGGGCGATTCGAAGAGAAAATCTCGCGCCTCGTTTGTATTCGTCGAGTGAAAAATCGACCGTTCCAAGATTCATCGTCAGGCGTCAATATCGAAAGAAGCAACATTTGTTGAGTTCCAAATTTCTTCATCTCGCTCCAAAGGGATACTACAGTTTCATCATTTTAATCAAACTCTCCGATTACCCAGCTCGTATTAATCCACTACGATTTTTTTATTCACCCGAATAACGTTTCTTTGGTGAAGCCTATCATTTTCTTCTCAGGATCCCTGGACCCATACGTGAGGCAGACGCGGAAATTCAGTACAAAGAGTCAAAGCCCGCGATCGGGAGCTCGAAAAATTTATATTCGCGATAGAGGAGCATGAAAAATTGAGCATATTGGACCCAGAATCCGCAGATTCTTTTACATTTCGAGAAAAACCACCGAGCCGTTTGTTTTTTTTTTCTTTCAAAGTCATTTTAAACGAGAAGCAACAGAATTCCAATATTCTCGGTCTCTCAGAGGCCTCCCTGATTTGGCGGTTTTAAAAGATACTTCCGGTCTGTAGAACGAAGGCTCGAAAATTGGCAACGAAGAAAGTGTGGCTCAGTGCAAACATCGTCGTCTCGCTGGGGCAGGATATTTTTTTGTTTCGAACAGAGTTCCTCCGATCCTCTCGCTCTCCCAAATTATCAGTTACCAACCGGCGATCGGCTCTTGTCGCTTGGACGAATCCACACGGACGGAGGAAGTTATCGAGCCGCGAAGGATACCTCGCATCCATCAGAGTCTCTCAGAGCGACTGATGGATGAGTTTGTGATCGAATTTTTCCCGACTCGTTTGTATATATTCGTATATATTCGTCGTCTACCCATTCATTGTAATAAAGCGTGAATATTAATAAAAACCCCCTTGCTGCATTGAAAACTTGTCCATCAGCATCAATTAACGAGAAGAAAAAAGAACGCGAAAAAGCATCGATATGCCGGTAAATCGCCTTCAGATCGAGATAGGAACATTAATCACACAATTTTAATGAATTCGATGAAACTTTTCGATTTCTCAGCTCGCGATGAATCTCCTTCGATATGGAGACATTTTTCATTCGTTCGAATAGAGTTCCTTTCGTGCGCGTGTCATTTATTTTCCCGACACATATCCCTGTACGTGGGAAGCGGGAAAAAGATGCGGAAATTCAGTAAGAGACTTTGAGCTCGCGAACGAGAGCTCCACGAACTCATATTCGTGGTTCCTGCGTCTCTCGTTATACTTTTTCTCTCGTTGTGCGAGCAGAGAGAGTCGCAGAGATACGAGCGTGAAAAAGTCCCTCGCGGGATTGCGGAGCTTGGTAAATGGTACGTAACTAATCATTCTTGGTACGTGTGTGTGTGTGTGTGTGTATGGACGATGGTATGGGTGCGGTGGTGCTTCCGCCATACACTGCCCTAAGACTCTCGATTCGTCATGGCAGCTCAGCAGGAGTCGTCTGCCTCTTAAATCAGCGATATATATTCTTATCTCTCGCGAGGGATGCTGCGAACTTATCTCCCGTCTTTTCTTCGGCCGATGCGCGCTCTGGTGGGGTGTTTTACTCTCTTGGTATATAAGTGTGCGATATATAGTGTTATTACGAACTATTCTCGACGACGTTTCATCTTTCCTCACCGACTATCCATATACGTGTGTTTGCTTGACACTTTGGCGCAACCGTTTTCTTGCTCCGCCATGCACACGCTCCTCGCGTTTGTCATCTCGTAAGACCATTGGTTTTCTCATATACATACACACGTACAATGGATGCACAGCGGATCTCTGACACTCGGACCGATCTCTCAGTCTCTTACGCGAGAAAAGCTGATGATAATGCGACGAGAAGCCCGCGTACCAAACGAGATAAATCTGCATGCGCTCCTGCTGAGATTTTTCATGGGCTAGAAAATATTCGTGATACTTTTGTTCTCTTTTCATTCTGGATAATGGAAATACGTGACAACTTTTGAGGCAACTTTTGAAATAATCAAAGTGTTTCTCATTCCTGAAGCTTTTCCTGTAATATAAAGTGGAAAAATGAGAATGCGAAAGCGTAGGCCAGCAACGAATATGACGAGTAGATGAATTATTAACTACACGCGCGGCACTCTGTCTCGTCTTTTTGTTGAATTCAAACAGGAGAGAGAGAGAGAGACTGTCCGTACTCGTGCAAGATGGCGAGATACAGCTCCGGAGCTTTGAGCAAGAAGGTATATAGGAAGAATCGAGTGTAAAAGTAGGGACGGCTGTACTCGACAAGCCGAAGCCTGATAACAAATGCGAGAGTCACCGTCGTCTTGTTCCGGCTGCGGAATGTTTAGACTCTGCAGAGTGAGAAAAAACAAGAGAGAAAAAGTGGCACCAAGAGTCGAGACAGTAAGGAACGAGGAGGAGGAAGATTAGATGGCGGCAATTAGCGAGGAAATATGAGGAAGATCGCTGCGCGTTGGGGTTGCCTCGCACCGAGTTCAACACGGTGCTTCGTGCGATGAGGGTGGTACGAGGGTGTACAAGGAGCAGAGAAGAGCAAATGCCAGAGAGAGAGAGAGAGAAATCTCTCGATGCGGGTGTGAGAACCCGAAGCTTCCAGACTAAACATACTCGCCTCGTTAGCGGCGTGTTACGCGATTAACACACCGTACCAGCGACACTCTGTAAATTATATCGTGCTCGCAGGGGGCTTCAGGGGTTAACTCCTACCCACCTCTGTATCTGCCTACCAACATCTCCGTTCATGTATATACGCTATATATGCATACATATACATGTATATTATATACATATACACATATATACATACACATATATATATATAAATATATATAATATACATGAGGTACAACACGTTACCGCCAACTCGAATGGCTCGAATCGCATGCACGCAAGCAGAGATGCAGCATCCCTGTTTATCTGTATATGTCTATAACGTATGTATTGTACAGAGAGTGTACATGGATCAATGAGCACCCGAGGTGGCTTGTTGACAAACTTGTCGAATTAATCAAGCCTTCCTTCAACTATCTCCACCTCGCGTATCATCCTCCCCCCTTTGTCTCACTTCCTGACCAACTCCGTATATCGTACTCCATCTCTCACACGCGGCTAATCATTAGACGATATGAGATGAGCACTAATGACGCGCTGACGCAATGATGATCTTCACGGGCGATGCGAAGGATTCGTATCAACGTTTGCGCCACCTGCAGTCCGACAAATTCCCAATTTGCGCTGGACTTTATCAGAAAATCACTTGTAATTCCCGACCGGCTGTTCCTGTTTCACTTCGATGATCAAAAATTTCTTTTCAATATTCGAAAGTTTGATTTTCGCACATTTTATGGTTTGAAAATATGCAATCAGGCCAGATTCGAATTCGGGTACGTTGAAAAACACAGATCGCTTATTCGTCGAGATGAAGCTACTTTTTTTAGATAACGAGAAAAATCGGACATAACTCGGAGAACTTGGTTTGTTTTTGAGTCAAATGAATTCGACGATTTCTATCAGAATTTTAATCAAACTTTTTCGTGCTTTCCCAAAGTTTTACCGCGATGAACAAATTATATGGTTATTTTTTTTTTAAAATCGACATTTTGCGATGAACATCATCAGCGTGCGTGGCCATAAAAAAAGTTTCGCAATATGCGCGAGCGCGAGAAATTACGAGGCAGGAAAATGCGTCGTTCTTGAAATTCCGAAAAAATTATCATATCCGTGTAATGAAATTACGACTGATCGATGTAATTATACGTCTTGGCTGGAATACTTTGTATTTCGCTGTATTCAATGAGGAATTATCGATAAAATCGTCGACTGTGAAAAGCGAAGGCACGTCGTAAGGTATATACGAACGTTTCATTATCGATATTTTATACCGTACGGCAAATCGTAAAGTTGACAGGACGGCGATCGTACATACAAAGTAATCGAGTCTTCCACGCAAATACGTGTTATGAGAACCAGAAAATCCGGTTGAGAGAATTATGACGTTCGTTTTCGATCTGAATGTTGCAAAACGATTTTAAACGCACTGTCGATCGATCATCGATTCTCGTTTTTCTGTCGTACGAGAAAAAAAGCATTCGGAAATTTGTTTAGATATTTCGCAATTGAATAAAAAAGCTGTACTGTCTCTCCGAGAAGCGGAAAGTTATACCCCACATATAGGGTAATGCTGCTTATACGGGGCAAAAAAAAACCTTTCCTTTCGAGCTGAAATTCCAAGCTCGACGTTACTAAAATGAACACCCGGTGTTTTCCACGTTTTCGACATTCGTTTTTTTTTCAAATTCTCCGCCAAAGTTTGATCGATTTAAAAAATTGAAAAAAGTACATTCGAGTGTATTTTAGAGAGAGGTCATGAATTTTACTCGAATTTACTTTTGTTACATAAAAGCCTGATATTCTTCGCTCTTTTTAATATATATACCGAGAGCCATTTCGAAATAAGTTAGTTCTCTTGTCACGTGCTTTAACATTGATTAGCGTCCATGCGCGACAGAGAGACAAAGTGCAGCGATACATCACTGTCACTTCGGCTCGACGTCGTCTTCGTCGCCGACGTACCGCACCGCTAACTGGAGTGACATCGCGATAACAACGCGGCGACTTGCGGTTGGCTTCGTCTCGGCTCTCCTCCTCGTATCCTCGATTATTTTTGGCGTGACTGGAAAGCCCGATGGCCACTGTCGCAATGATGAGCAACGAGAAGAAACGCGATGACGTTGCGTATTTATGAGAGTCATTAATATTTATGAAAAGTAATGTTTAAAAAAAAACGACGCGCTCACACACGGAGGCGTCCTCTTCGCGGTTGAAATTCGACGAGCATGCGAAAGAGAAACTGCAAAATCGCGAGTGTCTTATGACGTCTGCGGATTGATTTTAACGCGATGCCACAGCTATAAAAATATTTATTAAGGCTCTAATGCGAAGCAACTGTCGATATCTTGCTTTTCTTGATCAGATTTATGTCAAACTCGATTTTTAATTGGTTCGATTTAATAAGCCAATGCGCGAGGATGAATTATGGGAATTGAGAAGGATGTCGATTATGAACTGCTCCGATGAGGCGTGTTGGGACTATTCTTTTGATGATAAAAATACATCGATCAATTATCAAAGAAATATTAATTCGAAATGATATTAATTCATGTCTATTATAATATAAATTATTCATGTGAAACAGTAAAAGCCTCCTGAACTTTTTTTTTCTATCCATAAATCTTTGACTTTGATATTCGACTTTTTTTTAAAGATATATATATATACTAGCTCAGACGCGCGCTACACTTTTTTCATCTCGTCGCACGTATCACCAGCGCAGAATCAACACCAAAATTTACTCTTGGAATTGCAAATTTTTCGACAGTCATTTCTGGCAAAGTTAAGCGGTTTTCTTTACGGTAGACTTTTATCCAATTTTTCAAAAATGCGCAGGTTTATTTTTTTCAATACGCACCTGAAGATTTCCCGTTAGTTGTGAAAAAGTCACAACTTGATTAACGAGTGGCTTAATTCATTCGGTCTTGAACATTGAAAAAAAAGAGATTTCAAAATATCGACGAAATTTTGAAGAAATTCGAGTGCATCGAAACGAGAAAAAAAACTTTCGACTTGCGCGAAAAAAGTACATAATTTTCTGAATATTTTTAGAATTTTTTCTTTCCAACGATTTGTGAGTGATAATTTCATCACTGAGAATTGCCACGCTCAGTGTGTCACACACGACTGATTTTTTTCCGATTTTTATAGTATCGTTAAACATGCGAGATTCTCATTAGAATTTTCGTACTTTCGTACGTACTTTCTTGAATTTGAACAAATTTTCTCAACAAAAAAAAAGAAGCATGTGCAACAGCGAGTCGTCTCGGGTATCGCCTGCCGAGCGTGGCTGCAACGATCGCACGAAACCACGCGAGAGAATCGCGTAAGCCTTTTGATTACCGTGTGTACAACGTCGAAATCATGTTCGTTCGAACGGCAAACGAGTCAATCCGTTTCAGGGAGAACAACGATCCGATGACCGAAGCGCAAACACGTATTGCAGCACATGCTCAAACTTCAACGGAACGGAGATGATCGCTAGACCATAGATTACTCGTTATCTCAAAGAGTACAGAGCTCGATACGACACTCGTTGAACAAGCAGGATTGCAAATAGCCGCGATTGTCCAGCAGTCAAAGACATTTCGCCTCTGGCGTACATAAGAATCGATCGCGACCGGTATATGTTTATTAATCGCATATTGCCGATTTACATATTCAACAAACTCGATCTTAAATGTATATTGATATACTTGTCGTGTACGGTGCGTGCAAAAAAAAAATTGACAAATAACCAGTACTCGAGATACAGTGTAAAAATCCAACACTTATCACGCGGTGGCTCGGTCTTTTATCGAACGTGTTTTACGCTATTGACACTCGCGTTATTTATTTATTTATTTTGTCTGCTGTTTTTTTGCGTTACATAATACATCGCTCATCGAGACTAGTACATTTCTTTGCAAAGCATTTCATCCAAGTTTCCAACAGAATATATTTTTTTATTTTTGAATATCGGTTCGAAATATATATAATATTTTGTACATATACGTGTGTCAAAAATGAATAATTTGAGATCCGAATATGGGGAGTGCAGCTTTTTCAATTTTCGTTCAATATTGTTACATTTTCTTGCTTTCTGATTTGATACCGATTTTCGAAAATTTCATCTTTTTTTTTGTAATTTCTCCTCAAGTATTTGTTCTCAACGCTTCCTCTTTGAAATTATATATTTATATTTATACGCGTATTTTTTTTAATGCAGCGAATACTTATCTCGAATAAATTCGTTCGAAATACAAAATAATATACGTAGATGTGTAAACACGGAATAATTTGACGTTTGAATATATGTATAGGGTAGACATTGTCGTAATCCGTGTTCAATATTACATTTTCTTGTACATTATATACACACAGAGGTATGCACGAGGTTAAATGAGAGACTTGTACATTTATGAGGTTTCGATGTTGATCTCTATCTCTGGAATATCGATTTGACGCTGTCACTCGTTCGCATATATATGGCACTTGTCCGCTTACAGAAACTTGTCAATCATATTGATCGATCGGCTCATTTATCGTTCGTTGAGTGATAAATAATTCGATTTTTCCACATCGAAGGTTCACTGAACTTTTGAAATTCGTTTGAAGATCGACACGAGATCGACTGGATGATAATCTAACAAAACACGAGAGTCATTTGAATATTTTAAGAATCTCCTTTGAATATAAACGTTGCTACCGTAAATATGAGCACTGTATAATAGAGCTCCCAAGTAACTTGGAGAGATCGCAGAGGTGTCTGGTTCGACTCGAAAACAATTCGCAAAATCGCGATCTCTAAATAAATCTATTTTACTAAAATTTATCGAGATCCCTGGACAGGCCGACGAATATCGAAAGCGCAAAAAAATGCGTCAGAGTAGGCCAATTAATTATTCGATAAATTTATAATCGACCGTCCGCGTAAATAATTTGTCACGCGACACTTTCCAACTTCCGAGGGTTTTTGCACTCACTTGTGAAATCGTCTCGCGATCGGCGAATTGTTAACGCTTTTGAGGAAAAAAGAGACAATAGAGTCTCCCGGTTCAATTGGCGCTCATTGTAAATTGTGTGAGTGTGAATTTGCCATAAACGTACGAGTAAAACGGGGTGAATTATCGTGTACGATACGAGTTATTCGAATAGAGGCGTAGGAAGCGAATAAATATATAAATCCTGATAAAAAATGACGGTATTTATTCGCTCTTGGAGTGTCCTCTTGTATCCTATCATTATAGATGCATTGTATGATATATATGTCAAGTTGTTACAGCCAGCACACATTGTATTTATATGTGTGTGGTATATAAATTTTGTAGCTCGATGGAGCATCGCAAAATCGTTTGCCGTGTGGAGCCTGACACGACGGGGTCTCTCCTCCTCTTCGAGGCTCGTTACGCCGCATTAACATCGTGTCCCGCTTTTTATCTCGCTTGTTAATCATTTGTTGCCCAAGCCAGGGGAATCTACGTGGACATTAGGGTGGTTTTAAAAGATATCTTTGAAATACGCTTTTTTCAAAGCCGCCGGACCAAAAAATTGCACTTTTTGGAGTGGAGAAACTGCCCGGCCACATTTTTTTTGGTCGTCCGATAAACCTCGGATTTTTTTTTTCTCGGCACAACCCTTATATACACTGCTCGTCGGAAGTCTGAGAATATCGCGATGAGCAATTTTTTGTACGTCTTCTTCGAAATAATATTGAGAGGATAGAGAAAACAATACAAACCCTAAAACAATAAAAGACACTTTCGGAGGATTGTTTAAAGTACGACCTCAGTTTAAAGTTCACGAGATATCGATGATCAAAGACGAAAGAACGACTTTTCATTCAGCAGCGAATATCTCAACGACAAGTCGTCGTACAGAGTCCAACAGAACACCAATTTGAAGCTAAACGATCGGGCTCAGTGACCGTGACATTATTTCGGTTGGAAAAATAAGAATCGAGCCCATGGACAACTTTAAAACGTAACGAAAGTTTGACAAACTTTCATCTCGTGATTTAACAATTGATGTTGCAATACGCGTTGCACAAAAAAAAATGTCATCAAAAGATCTCAACGCTAGAAACTTTGAGCTCGGAATACTTGTTTTCGCATCCCCAAATGACTATTTTTAACAAAGTTACAGCCCCTTTCGAAATCTCTCAAACTTATTTCATCTGCAACGTTAGGTGCAAGGTGACGCGAAAAAAAGGAATATATATTACCGTTTATCGATAAACAAAAGAGTAGTTACGTTGGAAATGGTAAAAAAAATAACGTGGCGAGTGTTCGGAGCGCGTAAACGTCGCTCAATCTTTTACAGCGCGGTCTGTGATAAGTTACGAGAGCGGTATTCGAACGACAGTTTCAAACGACTCGGGATGCTGCTTGACTTTCGCGTCTTGTGGATTCTTTTTGCGTCTATACATACATATACATATGTATTATTTATATATATGTATATTTACATAATACACATGTACTATGTACACATAAAAGCGATCGCTATCATCGGCCCGTTAGGTCTCGTTGTCGCATCTCATTTATCGTTTCTCTCGTTTTTTCGATCACCTCGTGTGCTGTTTCGTCGCATTAAAAAAATCGCGAAACGAGAGGAATCGAAAGATCGTATATCTTTCTCCTTTCGCGAGCCGTTTTCGCGAGATTAAACTTTGCGTATAAATTCGACCGTCGTCGCGACGTCGCTCTCGTTCGTTTTCGACTTTCATGCGAATTTTCGAATTTGCGTTGACCGCAAATTTACCGTGACAATTATTTCGTTCGACGCGAGTTAATAATCGCGAGAAAAAACATGACAAAAAATTTCCCGACAATCAAATATTCTGACGCTGTTGAACACACTATTCCAGATTGAATTTTACGTTGAATCTCATTAACTCGTAATCATATCGTTCATTTTTTTATCACCTTCAATTATCGCGCGTGTTGCACACTTTTTTGCGTAATTCGTCGAGGATCTCGAGCGCCAACTTGCGCAAGCTTCGTAAATAATGAATGTGAATATTAATCCTCGATACGAGAGTGTAAACTTTAATCGCCTTTGTAAATCACCGACTCGTTTTAACGAGAAGAGCCGGCGTGAAAAAATGCAAAATATCGGCATATACTTTGTAACATCTCGCTCCGCGATATTCCGCGTAATTTTAACCGCGCGTACAGATTTCGCGCGTATAAATAATTCACGCGGCATGAATAATCTTCGCCGAGATTTATTATCATTACGATTATGATAAATCGCGCAACCTCCGCCCGCGTGAGTTGCCTTTTATGCCTCGAAAGCGCATAATGCTGTTCGATATAATGATGTAACTGCAAATTGAGTTGTCTGGCGAGAGACTGACGTGCGCGCTACTTAGTAAAATTCGTGCGCAGCCAGCCGCGAATATACGAGCGCACGAGGTCGCTTTTTCTTTTCATCTCGATCAGAGTTCCTTCTTTTTCGAGGCTTCACTTTTACCGACACGAGACTATCGAGGCAGTGCGACGTCTCGCGTGGAGAGACTACAATTAATTCGAGCGACGAGAGAGGCGTTCCAGCGTAATAAAAAAAAATCAACGTTTCTCAATAAAACAAACGATTTATCTTTCGTCGCTGCTTCTCGGCGTTAATTTTCATCAAAAAACGAAATTGCGGGTAAAGATAAAAAAAGATGAAGGTTCAACGCCGTAAATTCTCCCGCCTCGGTCGAGACTCCGGCGACTCTCGGATTTTTGAAAAAAATGTTGTATACCATTTTGGCTGATTCTGAACGCCATACATCTGAATTCCCCGTCGGTGGATTTCTCGGGGTGTTACGACCATTAGCCCCGTGTTCCCAATAGAAACGAGCGTTATATTTTTCTTCGTTTTGACAGGCTTTTGGCAATTTGCATCTTTGGAGCGTTGCTTCTTCGTTTTTTGTATTAAACACTTTTTTTATACACGTCGTATACATCGTTCGACTCGTTCGTGATTCAAACTCGCAGAGACGATAAATTCATTCGCTCGTGCTGTAAAGTGTTTTCGGTTCGAGGGGTTTCACGTCAGGAAGGCGCGCACGGTGGCCGCGGTTGGAATAAAAAAAATATCAGCGCGACTCTCTCGCTTCGGGTGCGGGAGCAGAGACATTAACGACCGTTGTGACACCGTTTCGCGGCGGCCATCGTCGATCGTTTTAAAATCCCGATTTCTCATCGGACTCTGAGCATATCCTCCTCCGTGCGGCTTAATTTATAACTATTTCACACGCTCAACGCTATGTACATGCACATATATTCCTTTATATGTTTAATTCTCGGCATATATATTAGCCAGGTAATATATGGCTTTTATAATAGAGTCGCAAAGTGCGGAAGAAGTTGCGGAGGTTAAGCGGGAGCGCATACTCACGAAAACACATGCTTAAACATTATATATAGTGGAAAATATATGTATGTCAAAAGATGGCGGAAGAGGTCAGAGGAAAAAAGCCCCAGAGTCGGTTAGCTCGACACCAGCAGCGATTTGGTCCGCTGCTTCAGCAGCTGCTCCATAAACATATCGTCGTTACAGCTAAGGGAGACTCTTTCGACAAACGATTTACGTTTTTTTTGTTTTGCAGCGAATATATACTGGAAAAATGAACATTCTTGCAGTTCCGATCGTGTGTATAGCGATCGAGAGAAGAGAGAGAGAGAGAGCGCGAGGAAGGTACGATTAAACGAGGGATGGGTGAGAAAATCGGAAAATCTGACAGGAGCTGTCAAAAAAAAATTCGACAGTACGCCCAACGCCTTCCTCGGATATTTTTGATCCCGTTATTTGAATTTCAAGTGCTTTTGAGCTGTCAAAAAGTGCGGGCGCGAGCGCGATTTGAGTGTCGCCTCATCTTGAGGACAGTACTTTGTACAGTCAGTCGACGTAATATGTTCAAGAGCTGTTTTTTCAACAAATTTCCCTTTACATTGCACTAAAAACTATTAATAACTAATATTATTCGATCTTTCTATTAAATACATTACAATACAGTCTGCGACGTACAATCTGTATAAATTCAAAATTATAAAACGAAGAAACCCTTTTTTTCACATCGAGGAGTGAAAATTCATAAAAATAAGTTATGTAACAGAACCGGAAAATATTTTTTACGGATCTCGGATGTACGAAACAATTACCCGCAAAAATTACACGCGTTGTGTCTTTTTCCACAATTAATATTCTTGGTACGGTAGAAATAATTCGAGCTTTTTTCACGAGTCCCTCTGGTGATGATGATTCGTCGAAAATCATGCAGCGATGAAGTTTATTTCCGAGTCAGCGCGAGTACGTCCTTAAGACGAGATCGGCTGTAGGGTCAGCCCTGATGTACGGCAAAGCTGCAGATATATACAGATATGTTTTATGCATCGGTCTCTGGCAGTGGAGTCTCTCGACCTTTGGTAAAACGTGAACGATCGCGGAAGTAGTTTTCTCGGGTCGTCGATGGGGTTTGCCCTTTTGTACAGGGAGTGCAGCCCGAGAGGCCTGATGGTCATTTTACTCACACACACACACACGTACACACCATGCACTTTTAATCCGTCCGTCGGATGCTGCGCCACCGACACATAAACGGCCTTCCTCTCCACCCACGACATGCGCGATATACCCTGGCTTGGTCGACTCGATTCCGCGGTGCCACTCGCGGTACGGTACACGTATATTGCGCTTTTATGCATTTAATATCGAGTGCATGTGCGCTCTATATCGACTCGACGAAAAGAGAAAGACGCGAGAGGAGAGGAAAAATGAGAGGGTAAAAAATCATAAAAAGAGGGATACTTCTCTCGAATAACGTATTGTACATATACATACAAGCCCTGAGGCTATTTACGAGGAGATAGCGGAGCACCATTAAGCGAATCAGACGCCGCAAAACGCTCCGGTGTATTTTCCCCGGTTTCTCTCTCTCTCTCTCTCTCTTTCGCGGATGGGTTGACATCTTTTATGATCGGGTTTATCTCAACAACCCGCGAAACGCGAGCGAGTCGCACATCACAACAGAATGGTGCGGGGAACAATCCTCTCCGAACTTGCACGGAAAAAGGGAAAAATGAGGAATAAAAAAACGAAAAAAAATCCAATCGTCATCAAGCCCCTTCGGGATCTTTGTATCTTTGCACACGATCGATTGCGACAGCTTCTTTTTTGAAGATGAAAAGTGCGATGAAGTAAAGATGGAAAGTGCATATTTTATAAATTGACGTACAATTACGTTTTATGATTTTTGCAAAGTTATTAAAACACTGAATGTACCGAGCATTGATTTTCTTTTTTTTATTTACAAATCTTCTTTTTCGCAGACCCTATCGGTGGGAGATAACGCGACGCGGAGACTCCAAGATGCAAAGTACAGGTATGGAGGAGAGGGTTGCAGGCAATGAGGGAAAATTCTTTCTCCAACGAATCTCGCTCGCGTATCTTTACATTGAAAATCACGTCCGCTCCCATTTAAACCGCATTCGACCGGATTCCCAGCATGGATAAACTTTTATGTCGAAACTGAAACGGGCGTGGGGAGAGACCGTGAGAAATTTTACGAGCTTGTGATAAGAGACTCGGAAAAAAAAAGGAATATCGAATTATTAAGTTTCAGCGACGAAATGGGATTTTTATAGCTCTCGTATCGTATTTATAATGGTTTCGTATACGTGTGTTTTGCCCGCTTGTATAAATGCTCCAAGCGTGTACCTTGGTTGGAAGGGAAAAAAAAAATAAAATTGCTGCGGAGGCGTTCGGCAAAATATATGATTGCCTAAGATCGTGAATGACGATTGTAAATATATATATATATTTGTATACATAAAACAGTTGTAAACATCCGCGATATTGTAGTTCTCGGAATAATGCAAATGGGTATAGAAATGATTGATGATTTTTCTTTCCCCCAACCGTGGGGTGGAATAATAAAAATCATTAACGATGATAAATATCGTTGCGTGCTCATTTTTTTTTTCTTCACGATGAGTGTCCTCTCTGCTGCTCGGTGTTGGCTCAACGTAATTCAAACGCGTCGACAGTTGAAGAGATATTTGCATCATCGAGTTTCGCGATGCTGGATAATTAACAACGCGTGAATACATAATGTTTATTATTCATAGATTCTACCGCACTCTGGTATCACTTTTTTACATCCTCGCCTCTCAGACGCTGTTAACACGATATACTCTGTATCATAACATATTAATAGTAACAACGCATAAATCGGTGTGCGATTAGTGGAGTACAATACGATAACACCGACGATTCGCTCTATACCGCTCGACACAGTCGCAGATAGCGTGTGCAGCGAAATAATGAACGAATGTTTAATACGGAAACCAAAGTGCGGCCGTGTGATATCTGCATCTCGCGAGCAGTGCGCTTTTAATATAAATAGCGAGCGTGTTTTATTATCTCGACAAGGTCGGAAATCTACTCGTGATGAATCTATATATATGCACACGTACAGGGTGTCTTGAAACCGGACGCTGGTAATTTAATGCCACACGGGGGACGAAATTCCAGGACGAAAAGTTTCAAACCACTTTTTCCTCCGACGAATCCCCATTGAGTTATTAATTTATATAGCCGGACCGGTAGGAGACGTGCGCTTGCGTGCCTCGTCGGTAAGGGAAGGGAGGGCGCTCGTCCGATTGGCCCAAACTTTGACAATTGATCACTCGTTTGGTTTTAGTCGTATGAAAAAATACTAAAATACATTTCGACTCGGAATTTCACCCTGAATCTCTTCCAATTATTAACACCGGGTTTTGGAACACCCTGTACAGTTTGGTGTACATTTGCCGTTAGCACCGATATGTATCCACGCTTATAAAGGATGGAGTCTGCGTTAAACGCAACACTGATGGAAATCCTATCTATGGATTATGCTAATTCGCGTTTCAGGTAAGAGCGTTTATAGTTATGGAGAGACTATCTCTCCGCGTGAGGTTGTCTCACTATTTTCTTTATTGCCGCACAGTGATATGCAAACGAGACATTCAATACGACGACGCATGGCACTTTTCACGATCGCGAACTATCAATTGAATCTGCTCAATCGATAATTCGCGTTGTATCTCGAGAGGCTTTAACATATCTCTCGAACCGTAAGAATACACGTCTTCATGCGCAACGTCGATTCAAGAAAACGAAAAATTATTTAAAAACATTCCAACGAAATTGTTTTCTCGTCAATAACATTTATTGACTTTCGCTTTAATTTCGAAATCTGGACAAATGTCAATCTTTGCGTGTTTCTCAGTCTGCCAATTCCTAGGCTGTTGAAATACCATTTTGGATTCGATCTTTTTTCATTTTTCCACTAAAAAGTATCATCGATGAAGGAATAAACCTTGGAACCATCATTGGGAGAAAATGAACGAAGGAAGAATAAAATGTAATCGATTAATTCTTGCCAATGGTAAAGATGAAAATGCCAAAATTAATCTTCATATTTCCCAGGAGGTATTAAATCGTTGAAAACATTTGTATGTATACGTTGATGCCGACGTCAATAGGGAAAAAATGAGGAAAAAAAATAACGTCGAACGGAATGAGAAACGCGAGTCGATCAGCTCCGCGTGCGTCAATCACTCACACCAGAAGCTCCGCGGCTATTGCTACTCATCGTGATTTTGCAGAAGGGACCCGCGCGAGTATATATCGGGTGGTGAAATATATTGAAAATTGAATAGGACGGGCAACCGCGGCGGCATCGATGCTGGCTCTGCTGGGAATCCTTTACCTATATATGGCCTTGTTGTTAACTGTGCACAGGGCGCGCGCGAACCTATATACACGATTGACGTTGAAGTTTATCTCGTGACAGCCGTCTGCTCGATTGTCGGACAGGTCTCCCGGATGCTGAGCAAGAGAGAGAGAGAGATGACAGACACTCTGGCTTGGCATACAATGTGGACAATGAAACTGCCCATCCGCCTGCCTCTTTGGACAATGCTGGATGCCACATTGGGTGCACCGAGATGAGTTTGAAAAAGGAGATATGTCGAAAGGGGGGAGCTGGCTGATGAGGGGTTGTACATGCTAAAGTACAAGCGCGATAACTGCCCTCAACTATGTTTTATCCTCTTATTGGCCAGTTGTCGTTGCAATTAAAGCAATTAAATGACAAGGCGGAAAACAATCCCATACCGATGCTGGACCAGTCAAGATAAAGATTATCAGGCTATCAATTTTTGTGTGTTTTTCCCCCTTTACATGGAAATTGAATCGGACGGAACGTTTTCCTTTCATCGCTTTCTACAACCATTTACCGCTGTTTTTCATGTTTTTTTTTCAATCCAATACATCTGAACGAGGAAAGATGAAAAATGGTCCATCCGGAGGATAATGTCGATCAATTACGTGCATGTCCATTGCGATTCGCCCCTGTGCGATATAATGACGTAACGATGACACGAAAACCACAGCTAGTGTGTGTATAGCCCACAGCAAAGCCCGTAAGGACAAACAATCGTCAACCCTCGAGCTAGTTCCTTGTTATCGGAGCCTAGGGGTGTGAGCCACTACGAGAACGGAAGGTAGACGCACACGGAGCGAGATTCCGTGTGTGTGTCGGTGGGCGTAGGTGCTAGTACAGAACACGTCGGATGGAAACTAATGGGCGGCTGTCGTAGGGCGGAGGTCGACCATCCATCACTCCGAGAACCGGCCACCTTCATCATTCCGCTTCGCTCTCGGTCGTTTGCTCCACTGTACTCCTTGGAAAGCAACCTTCTCACCCGCCACCAAGTTACGGAAATCCGTGTGGTTCGGAAAGATCCGGCAGAGGTCGACGTTTTTCACTCTCCTTTCCTTTTTTTTACTTGGTGCTCTCCCCGGGTGTTTCCCTCCTCATCGGGCGACCTTTCAATGTAGGAGTAATGGTTTGATCCTCGTGCGGCGTCTTATGTGCCCGAGGGTAAAAGACGACGGTTGCTGGGTGTTGACAGAGGGACACCTCGTGCTGGAACTGGCAATTATATCTCGATGCGAGATGGACATAATCTTTTTATCGATTCTCGTTCCACGGGTCGTTGAAGCGGAGATGATTTCGTCCGCTCACTTCAGAATCGTGTGTTCAATTCGTCATTAATTATCACATGACGTTCCTTTACAGCCACGGAATGACTCAATAGCCCGGTAATTCTACCGTTTATGGTCCTGAATGCCATCGGTCCAGCATTGGATGCTGACTTTTCTCACTGTCATCGGAGAAATAAAATTCCTTAATTATCATCCAGCATCCCCATAACTTTGTTCCACGCCCGCACATGGCGACCTTCGTCGAAGAATTAATAGGCTCGTTGAAACTGGAGAGGGCCTTCGTGCGGCCTCCGCTAGACGCTCGAGTCGATATCGGTTGAGCCGCTGCTCTCAACGGTGGTTCGGCGAACCGATATCAGCCATGTGCAGCTGCATTCACTACACAACGCCCTTCTGCGTGGGTTATTGCCAAGGAGTAACCCAGAGAGAGAGAGAGAGAGAGAGAGAGAGAGAGAGAGAGAGAGAGAGAAGATGGAAAGACCGACAACGAGATTTATGCCAGCTTTTAGCAGTGTGTGGCATGGTCGGGGCTCCACCCCGTAGTAGCCTCTTCGACGCCGGAAGAGGGAGCACCGGTGTAACGCGTTCCACCATCCGGTTGAGGCAATATTTTTTACAAAGCCATCGACGCTTGGAAAAGTCGCTATTAAAACCAGTGGCTACTCTCGAGTTTTACCACATACGTGCCGGAGCCTACGGTTTTCGACGCAAGGTAGCCGCACGCGGACTTTGCGAACGGGAACGTTGAATTCTATAGCACGGACAAAGAAATAAAAACGTTCCGAAGAAGCAGGCGTTTCGGGACAAATGGCAGGTTATTCAACAGTTGACTCGCAGGGACTCGTCGTTGGGTGACGAATGTCCGATTGTCGCGGAGTCCCCAAAACGATTTTCAATACCAAGAACGAATTTATCGGTTTTCGTGCGCGACATTTTTTCCACCGGAGCAATACACAGTAACACGAACCTTCGACACCCATTCGAGTCACTCGTTGCGCAATGTTTCCTCGGACGAATTACACCGAGACGAGGGGTCCACAATTGACCGCAGTAACATACTGTCCGTCCTTTCGAGGAAATAACCGCTTGGAAATATAGTCCGCATATATTTCTTTGCTCCTCCTCGATATTGCCTTTTCGACTGTATGAAACACGTAAAACTGCGTACGAGGGGATTCAAGGGGATGCTTCTGGACTTTCCTCGAAAGGAGAAAATAAAAGAAGCATAATAATATCATCTTCGGACTCGAGCAGGGTATGGACCACAGCCTCTACTCAGTTTCTCTCGCGCATGGACGAAAGGAACGAAACGTGGGGCGGCCCGAGGTGGACAGGCTTTTCCGCAGAGGGGTTTGGTAACGCTGTGGCAAGGCCAGGCTGTCCAGGATTTATAGTCAAAGTCTGCGTGCAATCGTTGCCTCATACATCACTCTCTGCTTCTCCTCGTGCTCTTCACCCTCTTCTTCACCCTCCACTTTTACTACCCTCTCTGTCCGAGGGTTAAGAAGCTGACCAAACTATAGGCAGGCACAAGGGGATGAAGGCCGTCGCTCACTCGCTATCGTTGTGTCGCTCTTAGACACTCGCAAACCTTATCATCCACACACGTGTTTCAGGGCTGCTTATAGTTCGTGTGCCATGCTTTCTTCGGTGGATCAAGGTAGTATGCGTGACCTCGTGGTCCACCGAGAACATTGGTGCAAAGTGCCACTCGTGTTTCCTCGGAACGTTTGTCCGTGCTGTCTACCCTCAATGACAGGTAGTTACCCCCTTCTTTTCTTCGTTTCACTCTCCGACATTCATCTTTTCTCGTCACGTCTTTTTCTCTCTCCTAAAATCTAGGATCTACCCTTCTCCAGCCAATTGCCGATTCGGTCCAATTGTCCCGGAAACGACCAGACGCTGAAATGATGGACAATCCTAATGTTATTCGCTTCCACAGGGGTGGCAATGTTTTCGTGTCGCAGGCTCGATGAATTTACATCAGAAACAGCTGTCACTTCGTCCACGTGGATTTAGTATTGTTTTATCTGATCGCATTTGCGCGACATATAAAATGAAGACAAAAAATAATAATACGAAAAAGAATAACGCCTTATAGACGTTATAAGATAATGTCAAAGTTCCAAACTGACGCGAGCATTTTATCAGCGTAAAAAAAATCGACGATAAATGAATCACGTTCGGGCGTTCGAAGGGGTTTTCTCTCTCCCTCGATGGATGATATTTCGTAGCTGTCATGATTGACAAAATGGGTTATCGATATATTCCCTGAAATAAGTGTAATGCTTAAACGATACGCCATTTACCGGTCCGCAGATTTGTCAATAGATCACGCCAACGAATAGACAGGCCGACGGATCTCATTGCGAATGTCAGCTGCGAGAGGTTAAAGGACGCGTCGCTGCGAGCTTTCGTGGGCGTATTGTCGTGCGTGGGTGGGATATGAAAGATCTTTGCTCTACGCCCAAAGCGACGAGAAAAGAGTTCGAGATGGAGGAAAGAACGAGCCGAGGAGTAATAGACGTAAACCTATATCGCCCGTAAATATTCTCAAGTCGTAAAAAAGGACGACGGAATAGGCTAGAGTCGCCATACTCTTGCACATGTGTTAAAAGCCTTGTGGCAAAGTTACACGAGGTGTCTGTTACTCGTGGACCAAAGAGGAAGCCGTAAAGAAACTGTCACTCAACGCTCTGCGCCAGACGTTATCGATGAATTAGCTCATGGCTCAGCGGCGCAGTTACGCAGTTCGTTAAAGCTCCATCAGAATCGAGGCTTTTTCCAAAACGTCGGGAAAAATTGAAACGCTCTGTTTTTTCACCGCAAATCCGCGGAAGGGCTACTTCGGTACTTCGCCTGGTTCAATATCGTCGGATACACGAGTTATTCATCTCGGAGAGATGAGAGCTTCGTCGCGATTCGTCTCGTTCGTTAAATAACAATTTTTTTCTACATATTATTCCTTCCACTTTTTTTACCTCCTTTTACACACGACTTGTGCTCCCCTCCGTTCTCTTTCGAATTGATAGAATCTCATGGCGTTCGCGGGACTCGTATAACTTATTTTCCACCCCGAAAGATTGTCGCGAAGATGAGGAAAACTTCGATGCCACAACGCGATATACGCGGCTCGAGGAGAAAGAAAGTTTATCTCTTCTCTCTCCTTCTCTATTTTTTTCTCAACATTGGACGTATCTTATACGCAAAGTGAGATTTTGTCACTGATAAACCATGAGAACTGTGAGGCTCGAAAGACGAGAGATTGAGATCTTCGTGCAGGGTCGGTGTGTAGTCGATTTTCGTAACGGACCTCGCTTTGCTCGTCGTAAAAGTTTCGTTTGTCACCAGGATTTTCCATTATCTTTCCTACCTGTTTTTTTTTCTCCATCCAGCAGCAAATCATCGTGCTTTTGTCAAAAGAGGCAAACAGAGGACGATGTTGTTTTTTCTATTCTCAAAAATTCCCGTCGATGCTCGTGTTTGATTCTCCCTTCAAGCACTCGGAGAGTCTTACCGCACTATTAGGGTAATCTCGAGTGTTTTATTATTCGACGCAACAAAGCTTCCACCCTAAGGAAATAAAAACGATGCACCTTCCGATAAACAATAATCTACGTTACTTCTGTACACTTTTGTTCCTCCATTTGTTTTTCCTTCCCCCGTTCTCTCTTCTTGCACAATTGTTCGATGATAAAATCAGGAGATGAGAGAAGAGAAATAAAGATTCAGCAGGGATTATCTCGTCGGATGAATAATCCAACGGCGATTGATCTTTATTGTACACGCGTGTATAAAACGTTGGAGAGGCTTACGAGAAACGAGGAGGCGGCCAAGAAGTGTATAATAGGGGATGCTGGAACGAATGATCGAAATGTGGCAGCTGCGAAGAGCCAAACACAGATTCCTCACTGTTGGTATATAATGTTGGTATATTTTAATATAACGATGTGTGCCAGAGACATCATGAAGAGCGTCGCTCCTCCTTAATCTCTCAAACGACCGAAAAGCGTATATATATATAGATAAATACGTAGATACACAGCCTCACTTTGCTGCGTCGGCGAGGAGCTCCCTGACAGATTTACACCTCGGCCATTTGTTGAGTAAACAGTTGTATATTTTAATTACGAGAGAAACGCGCCAGCCACGCCGTGTACGCGTCTGTGTCTTTCAATGGATATGTTTTTCTTCGGGGTGTCTCGTGGAGAGTTGCCGATCCGGAAATTCTTAAGCTTCATCCTCCTGGTAGAAAAATATTATCGCTCCGCGTTTCCGAGTAATTCAACGCTCGTCTTTTGAGAGGGAAGAAAAAATAAAAAAGATCTTAACAGCCTGTAAACGTCCGGAAATATATAACCCGGTGAAATTGATGTTGGTCCATTTGTACTTTGTTTCCGTCGCTTTCAACGGTCTACGCTTTCTCGTTTTATTCTTTTCGTGCTCAAAACTGTCGCTATTTAGCTCGAAGCGTATCATTTTTGGAAAGCCCTCGCCGAAAATTGCGATATATCGCCGCACGTGTCGGTCGTCACGACGAGGGTTTGCACTTTTTCAAAGTACCGAGATGTATCTCGGAACTTTCAGGCGTTTTATTCGTGTCAGCGACGAAAACAGATTTTCCTTTCGATAATCCCGAGATTCGGGGATTCAATCTCTGAAATGAAAAACGATCGATAACCGACGTAACGAATCCATTTGCGATATACAATTTGCGCGGAGAGAGCGTGAAGATCCAAGGACCGTCGTTTATAACGCGACCCTTCGGCGTTTGCGGCGCTGACGTCATATCCATGACGAGAAAATACTTTTGTTTCCATTTTCTCTCGTAGGAACGATGCAATGACGAATGAATCTGAACAAAAGTTGTTGTTTTGTACCGCAACCGAGGGGGTTCGTGAAAGCGGAGAATTTTCACGCTCGCCGCATCGGCGAAGGCTTTTCCCTTCATTTCTCATGTTCGGGAAATGAATTCCGGATAATCGAACTCGTGGTTGAACTTTAATGAAAGTTTCGACGGCCAAAATATGGCGAAAGTGGCAAAAAAAAATGACAAGGTCGTTGTGGAAAATTGTTGTATCGACGATATCGGATTGTTTCGCTCGTTGCGTAACGAAAAACATACGGACGGAGCAGGTGGAAATGTTCGAGGAAAGGCAAGTTCAATTGCACGATTCCACCGTCGACTTTATCCGGAAAATTTTCCACCCACGTCAAAATTACGACAGATCAATTAATGCGCGACTCATTTGCAGCTCTCCGATCCGCGATGAACTTTTCGTACGTCAAAGACTTTATTCGCGAATGCAAACTGCGTTATTCAATTAGATGTCGACCGACGTTTATGAATAAGGTTGCCAAAAAAAAAACAGAACCGGAAAAGCTTCGACAATATTCAGTGAAATTATACGTTAAATTAGTTCGAGTGAAAAAAATTGACGTGCGAAAGCACACGTTTTGATCGTATATTTTCTTAGCACTCGTGCGAAATCGTGCGCTTCCATATTCCGGAAGTGAGACCGCCCTCGACAGTTTTGGATTAATGATTTCGCGCTCTGGTATGAATCCCTCGTGCGAGGAAGTCGTCAGTCACCGGAAAGTCGTTTCTCAATCAGGGGAGGCTTGTCACTTTAATCCCAATGCTGTTAACCCTCGGAGAAATATTCGCTCAAAGTTACGAACACGCGAAAGCTCTTCTGTACAAGTTCCTGTAAAAATTAATCGCTGCTCCCCGATATTTCCTCGACGATGAATTTGACCAACCCCCAAAAGCTCCCAAACTGTTTTACGCAGGCATTTCACCGTGTGTGGACATTTGTACAGCAGGTTTTGCTGCTTTCAGAGCGTCCCTGCGGTGAGTGTCGCGCTTTGGCTCTTTAACCAGCCAGAAAGGAGCAGCAACTGGTGGGTCGTGGAATATAGGCTAGCGCGCAGCACCATCTATGGATTTCCGAGCAAATTACCGCGTACTATTTAGCTCGCCACGGTGAAACTTGTCTCGTTTACACGCGTATATACAGGGTGTCCTAAAACTCGATGCTTATTTGCAAAAGATAAAATTCGAAGATGAAATTCATTTTGGTATTTTTTTACGACACGAAAACTCGATGGGTTCTACAGATACAGCTGCATCAATTAATAACTCAACGAGGATTCGTCTGATGAAAAAAAGCCCAAAGACTTTTCGCCTTGGAATTTCATCCCCAATTTCGCGTTTAATTTTCAGCATCGAGTTCTGGGACATTCCGTATATGCATCCCTGACCAAGAGCAACGAGGGGAGCAATCGGCAAAAACGGAGAGGAGAAAGAGCCTCCGCTTCACGGTGGCTCGACCCTCGCCCGCCATAATTAATTATTACGTTCGAGATCCTAACGATGCGGACTCCCTTTTGCGGGCATTTTCTACACCCTAGGATTTTCAGACACATCCATAGCGCTGGACGCTTGCGCTGTCGTGCTAATTTGGAAAATGATCTCTGCAAATCCAGTCGTTTTCGCTAATTGATACAAATTTCATGGACCAACGCGATTAAATCATGTTTTATTTCTTTCGTCAATCTTATTTTTGACATTTAACGTCTTGGGTGTATTCGCGGTTGAACCAAACATCTCCGTCGAGGCTTCGCGAAATTTTTATTTTTCGGCTCCCGACGCAATATGGCGAACACTCCGCATCCTCGATTCCGCCTGTCTTTCTTTGATCTTTCGCGTTTCATCCGTTCTCGCGTCTCTCGCGGTCGTATACACATCGCACGCAGCCATCCGGATGAAATTAATTCCGCTGAAATGCTCTCTGATTATATCTCTCGACGTATCGTAGATTGTCGAGCTGGTCCAGGAATTTCAGAATATATATTTGTAACCGAGTATATACATAGATACACGTGCGCGTGGAAATGAGAATCGCGGTATTTCGAAACGGTATGTAATTTTGTGGAGGATAATGGAAAGTGAACAGTTGGCTGCGCAGCATCTTCTTTGATGCTGCGAATCTGTACACACGCAGATTCATTGATTCATCATGCGCACCCTCGTGATGATCTCCATCTCTCGATTCGAGTTTAAAAATCATCAGGTTTCACCGGAAAATTTATTTCTCAAGGAGAGCAATGAATTTTTCCGAATCTAGACGAGGAAACGAAAGACATACGACATATAGAAGCAACATTTTCGCAAATAAACTAGCCACGTCTAAAATACACAATAATCGATGAAATTTTTATCGCAAAAACGATTCTGCACACTCGTGCAAATTTGAAATACTGTTTTTAACGACTTTAAACAGACGTTATTTATCAATAACGACTTTGTGTTTTGTTTCGTATTTTTGTAGCTTGTATCGCGCCATAAATATCGTACAATAATTATTCGTTATATATGATTGTTTATAATGATATAATTGTCGTATAATTATAGAATTATTGTATATTCGTTCGGGATTGCAAGATTATAGGCTTTCAAGGCTGTAAAAATGTTCCATGCAGGAAAGAAAAAAGCGCAAGAACCAAGGCTGTACATTGAGAAGTGTACCGCGTGTTTGACATATTATAGAGCCGTCTTAAATGGCTCGGTGAGTTCGTCGCGCAATTGCCCTATCGTATAGTTAAATTGGCCCGGAATATGAGCTGATTAAGGACGCCTATAAAATCTTTAACGACCGAAGCGCCTGTATAAAGAAGTTTGTTTTCCCTCGGCCGTAATCCTTGATGCAACGTTGGGTAAAAAATGGCGGCGAAATGAACACGCGTTGCACCGATCACCCTAACACACACACAGACGTGTATACATACAGGGTGGTTCAAATGGAGCATCTAATCAGCAAAATACGGATTCTGAGTGATACTCTGAACAAAACTACCAAGCCAGTCGTTTTTCAAAATAGTTTTTAAACGAGAATCAATAGACTTCCGATATATTTCAGTCCCAGCGCAGAGCTTACGGTCCGTACAATCGGAGCCCAAAAATCAGATAAAAGCTAATGTGACTTGTTTCAAACAGGCAGGTTTAGATCGAGAGATTCTTTTAAAAAAATTATTCCAAAAAAAACAGCTGATCAGCTTCCGTCAGTTGTACGATAAATCGAATTTCCGTCGTGGTTGAGAATGTTCCGTGAAAAAATCAAAGTGTGCGAAGATGAAAAAACACTACTCGGTTCTTCCACAGTAGAAAATAATTCGGCGGTCGAAGGAATCACGCGAAATATAATGAAACGACTTTAAGTTATTTTCCTCGGAACATTAACCACGCGAATCCGCGGTTTCTAGGTTATTTACTCGATCTGAATCACCCTGTATGTATTTATATGCGTTTACGCTTATTTCTAGCGCGAGAGGTATAACGCTCTCCGTGAAACACGCGCGCCTTCGTTCCCGGAACGTTGGAAATTATTTATTAACGCCGGTGTAATTACCGGACTCTGGAGCGGTTCAAGATATACGTCTGCTGGATTAACGAGGACTGACCCTCTTTATAGAACGGGCATGGAACGAACAACTACCGTATATACCGTATATACCCCGATGATGGACTTTAATAGACCCACGATAAAATGTCATTATCTCTACTACAGCTATGTAGGATTAAATTATCCAGGATAGATGAATGCACTATCCAAGAAACACCGAGAATATACATATAAACATCCACGTGCATAGCTCGTTTGCACTTTTAATTACATTAATTATCTCCCAGGGAGCGAGACCGTGAGGTGAAGGAAAATCGGTTTTTCGATAAAGTTTGTTTCCGAGGTATATTTCAAACATGATTTTTCCTTATCGCCGTGAAAATGTGTAATTATCTGACTATCAGTGCGTCTTATACGCGATAGAAATGAAATTTCTTTGATTATTTTTTCGCCCCTGCAACGATACGACGCTCTATTTCTGCACTCGGTGCTTTTATTTTTCCCTTATAAATTTAACGCGCCGGGAGCCTGCGGTTTTACGATGTTCGAACGATAGACGTTCTCGTTGCTTTTCTTGGACACGTCGAGTCGAATGGTAGCACCGTAGGAGCCGTGCACGAGCGCGTGAAACGCAAGGCGTACGATAAAAGGCGTGAAGGGAATTCCGGTGTGTCCGCGTTTTATGCGACGGTTTTCGCGGACTGGACGTGTTATTATTCTCGAATGTGTGTAATAACAATGTGAACATAGGTTAGCCGAGACTCGTGTATAATTTACCCTTTTATAGTCCGTGCAACCCTCGAGGGTCGCGAGGGGGATGAAATGTATAAATTGAGGAATCGGACGAGAGAAACGAACGAGGGGGTATGGAAACGTTTTGTAAACCATCGGAGTAGCGTCCAAACGCGAATTTTCGAGGCACGATTTCACTTCTCAATCGTGGGATCGTGACGATTTAAAAAAAAATATTTCCCAACATACGCTCCATTTTTTTTACCACGTTTTCGTCACTCGGAAAGAAAATTATGGATAATAATCGGCATCGTTTCGAAAATAATCAAAATAATCAAAAAAAGATTGAAAAAGTATGTACGCAGGGTGAAAATTATTTCTCAACAACGTAACACATCGATGAGCTTCCGATCCAGCATCAACGTCGACGGAGAAGCTCGGATACGGCGCAACATTTTTTCACATGGAAATACGTCGAGCCGAAGGAGAAAAAAATTGAAGAATCTCCTCTCTGATTAAGAGCGGATAATTCATTCCACCGAATTGGCTCTCTCGTGCGGGACAAAGGAGAGCTTTGAATCTTCATTCGTTGAGCAGCTGAAGACCGAGATGATGAGCTTTTATAATATCCGCGGAGCTCGATGATTTCACAATGCGCGTTCCGAGCCAACGGATTTCATTGCGGTTGTATATGGAGCGCCCTCTTTCTCGGTTTACATCACGAGCGAATGAAGAGAGGGGTAGAAGATGCTCATCTCTCGCGCACATATCGATATCATCCTTTTTCGTTCGATAAAGCAGCAGAAAAAAAAGGTGCATTCCTCTTTTTTCCATCCCACGGAGCTCGATCGACGTAGCTGAAAGTCTGAGGCGCGCGTGTATGGGAGAACGAGCGGAAAAGCTTTGATATGAATTACGCTCCAGATACGCCGAGGACAGCGGCAGCGGAGCGTACACAGACCGCATCTTTATGACGGCCATTAATGTCTGATGCAAGCTCTCGCCAAACGAGAGAAACGTCGCGATGGTCCATAGTCGTTGCCGCCTTTACGAGGTACACGCGGTGCGTCAAGGCTATTATGGCTCTGTATCCTCTCTTTCGCTTTGTCTTTTTCGCGTTTGTTCCCCTTCATCTCGGTCCATCCTTCGCGGCCTGTCCAAGCTCTTTTCATCCGACAGATACAAGTGGGTCGATGGTTTTTCGGGAAGAAATATCATTCCTGGAACAAAAGCTCTGCGTATTTACCGCATCATCCTGGTGCGGTCCAGCGTTAACCCTCCGACACTCTGCACCCTTTTTGATCGCATATAACTTTCATTTGGCGACTACGGAGATATTTTTTGAGGTATACTTGAAGTACCGATGCATCAATTAGTACGGTTAATAAAGAGACCCGTAGTGACGTTTGAAAAGATCGAAAAAAGATAATTTATCAAAAAAAAGGGGTACAGAATTTGCGGGACAGGGATGAAATCGACTCTGTTCTCGGAGGTTGAATTGTAATGCCCTCTACGATTGAATCGAGTCATCATTTCGAATATCTCATCAGAGATCCCCACTTGGCCACAAACCGGAACTGGCAGCCTTTTTCAGAGCGATTTCCGTCGAAGAAACACACATCGATACTCTCAGTGGCATAAAAAATACGCAAATACGAATGTCGAGATGAAACGAATCAATGAGAGAAGAGACGAGAATCCATGGGAAATTTATGGGGGAGATGGAGGAAAGGAGAAAAAAAAAGACGCGCGAGAGGGCAGGAGGGAGGAAAAGAGGGTAGAAAGAAAGGATGAGGAATATAAAAGAGGAGGGGATGGGAGAGCGCGCGAGCGAAAAGGTATCGGGCAAACGAGTGTAGCGTATGATTTAAGGGGGTCTCAGAGCCCACCCTACATGGGCCAAGAATATGAGTTACTGCGCCATATAATTCCATAATTCAGATTCATACCCGGAGTTTACGGCGTCTGGGTAACAAGCAGACTGCGCCCGTTGTTTTATGGCCATGCATATATATACCTCTCCTCTTTTACTCCTACGCCGCCATTCGCTTCTCGTGCTTTTGCGAGTTTTATACCCACACGCGCACACACGCGAAAACACACATACCCGCATGTACGCGTATGGGGAGTATCATCCCTCTTTTCCTTTCATCCCCCTTGCGTTTGAGTCACTGTTCAAGGCGGCCTTTAGCACTCTTTCCCTCCTCTCTGGCTCCTCTTCTCTTCATCTTTCATCGCTGCTTCCAGTCATACATGTATGCACCCCACCTCTGGACTCCTTTTCTCACTCATCTCACTCCAGGACACTTTATACTCCAAAGAGCCGAAAAATTCGCGAATCCACTCTGAGATTATATATATATCTTATATTACACGTTTTTGAGGATTCTTCCGCGTATAACGCCAATCACCTCTCTTATCCACGATTGCATAGACATTCATTCAAAATCAGGGTGATGTGAGTGACG
Source organism: Heteropelma amictum (assembly GCA_959613375.1). NCBI lineage: Eukaryota > Metazoa > Arthropoda > Insecta > Hymenoptera > Ichneumonidae > Heteropelma > Heteropelma amictum. Next base: position 3,705,290 of record OY390727.1, read on the forward strand.
CTGCTTTACCCTTTTTTTTCTTCATTTTTTAATAGTCATTAAATGAAAAGCAGTAGAATGTATTCCGTCAAGGCCAAGCCGATAAGAATTGTGCCATGTCGGAAGACGCCTCGGGCCTGTAACTTTTTTTTTCTCATTCAAAAACTATTTGGAAAAAAAGGAAACTAAGTTTCGTTCGGAATATGTCATCCAAGATCCGCAGTTTCGAGGTTCGATGCTTCACGTGCATCACCCTGTATATTAACGTGCTTCATGTTTCACCATTGCTTTCTTCACTTTCCCAACTTGCGAATCTCTCTTCCGTTTGCCGAGGACTCTCTTCAACTGCAACTCTCACTGTGTTTCGGGTACTTCATATCCTCCGTAAGCGGGGACCCTGACTTTGTTTGAGATCTCGAGTGGCTTTTTTTATGATGCATGGACCTTTGCGTGTACCTTTGTGTGTAGATTTACTCACACACGATGTGTCTCCCTCTCTCTTTCTTTCTTCGCTCTGCACCGCACGTATATTTCATAGGGGTTGTTGAAGTGATCCTTTTGCCGCGGAGATCTTTCAAACCTCCCTGTTTCACGGGATATAAGCCGCACTCGAAGCGACCCGGCCATTTCTCAACAATCCCGCAGCCATGTATTTTATTATATTATACCATCGAGTTGGGTGAAGAACCACTTTGAACATTTATGTGTTAACTTTGGTAATATTCGTAACGCCAACGATTATTCAGGACAGAGCTGCCTTAGTGGCAATATCGGAGGGTTAAAACTGGTCCATGATGCGAGAGTCTGTACGCGCTTGAACGCAGATTGTCGATGTCTCGTCAGAGAGCTCCACACGGGGTTTGCAACGTTCTCGACCAAGATTGGACGATACAAAAAAATTGAGATAAATTCTGATCCATTAATACTTCTCTCAATTTTTTCACAGTTTTTTCCGCTTCTTTTCGATTTAAATAAGTAGCCAATTTTTGCTGGAAATCGAGCCATTACGCTCGCGAGTGGAAGCCGATGATAAAGATACATATATTAAAACTAAATGCGACGTTAATGCAAAATTGTGATAGGCGTCGAAATTCAACAGCCTTTGCCTGCCTCTGACATTTATGATCTTCGCGTTTTCATCCCCTCGTTCGATTATTTATTTAACATCCTCTGGCGATCCTTCCGCGCTGCGTAAACGATTGTCAGCGCAAAATATTGCGAAATGCCCGATGGGTGAGCGCACGAGAAAATTTCGAGGGTAGGAGGGAAATATCGAGGCGAAATATCGCATGAGCAGAGTATCTAAATACAGATGTATCTTTGCACGTATGTGGGCGGTTGTTCGCGATCAAGAAAAATATTCAACGATGATCTATATACCTATCTATCCATGAATTATTACCGTTATATACGAACGAATATCTCGCGTATATGCTCGGGGTTCTCGCTCGTCGCGCGAAGGGTGCACGTTGTATATACGCCCCGCTCTCCCGGCAGATATATATTTTTCACTTGACGTACACGAGGTCGCTGGTTCGTGCTCCAATATCGAAACGACAGAGTGCTAAATCATGTCCCGAAATCTCGGGATCGGGAACCTGGAGCACTAATTTTTTCTGTCTCCTTCTCGCGCTGATCCTCGCGGATTAAATTCCACTTTGACATCTCTCCGAAACTTTTACGAAACCGTACGAACGAAAATGCCTTGAATGTATCTCCTTCATCGGAGCACGAAGTCAAAATCAATCTTTCAACAGCGGCTTCGCGTATCTCCGGGGGTTAACGCGGTACCACCCCTACAGCCTCGTTCAAAAATTCGTCCTTGGTATCTTCAGACTCTGAAGCCTGAAATTCGCCGACGAACCAATGTTATTTTACTTGAAGTGATAACAAAACCAAAATGACAGAAGGAAAAAAGTTTGTAGCGCGTTTTTGGAACATCAGCAAAAATAATACAGTCGTGTAATAGTGTATTTGCGATAGGAGAGTGGGTGAGGTCCATCTGGCGAGTTTTGTAAATTTATTTTCAGATTTTCGTCGTCAGCATTTCAGAACACTCATGGTAAAACGTGGTAAATCCTTTTTCATCGTCTACAAATTTTAATTCACACCTGTCTTGTCATTTTTTCTCTGCCCATCAGATACGTGACGAGGTGAAGGGTATTTGCCTATGCGAGACGCGTTGAAAGTGCCATAATCGATAATCAACGTCTCGATAACGATCGATAAACTTTTCCCTTTGCCAACCTGTGCAGGGAATCGTTTTTCACTAATTTATCCATCGTCTTTTACATAATATGTCGTAAAAGCATCTTGAGAGCACTGTCCCTCTCTCTCGATGCTGTTTCCTTTTCCACCCTGAGCATCCGTGAGGGTTGAATTTTTAATAAACACGTTATACATGAATCTACACATGTGCTATATACACACATGTATATCGCGTTTCCACTGGCTGCTGGTGGCGTTAGATACGAGAAAATTGGCGGGTGTTCTGGTGCGCCGCCTGACAAGCCCCGTGACGTTCTCCAGAGCTAATGCAATCACATGTTTCGGATGGGGCAAAAAAAAATGAAGACTGACAGCAGCGAGACCGTATAACAGTCACCGGAAAAAGACTTTAATCAGTTTATCCATACGCTCGGGTTCTCCGTGTCGCCTTTTTTCCCATTTTTCCTTTCCTGTTTTTCATTTTTCCATGCATATCCGCGTATATTTTATCCTTTGTTTCACCGTATCGAAATCGCGAAACGTATCCGCCCGTATAGCATTGACGTTTTCTCCCTTCTCTCGACACGGTTCGTTAACGTCGCGAAACCCGCTCTGTCATCCGTGTGTGTCGTACGTGTGTATCCTTGATGTCCCGGGAATTCCAAAAGTAGACAGGATTTATCGCGACTGTCGGAATCTGGCAGCTGGATATGGCTCACGATCTGCTCCTGCAGCAGCAGCAGCTCGCTGTTTCATCGCGGAGCGAAATAACGAGAACGGCACTCTGATCATTCGTACGTCACCGCGCATGCTGAATTTTTATTCGTCCTCCTCGTAGACAATTTTTGTGACATGCGCGAACTTTGGTATTTGTGTGAATAACATATTGCGCGTCAGCGACACACTGTAATCTTGGATCCGAGTATATACTCGCGTCCGTGAGGAATGTTCATTTTTTTCCTCTCAATTCGCTTTTCAGCTTCCGCAGCTTAATGAACGGTAAATTGCACTCGCGAATAATACATTCGAAATTTATCATCGAATTAAATTGGAATGGCGAATTGATCCAGCAGCGGAGATACATCGAGAGGGATTCTCGTGGAGTTTACGGCCGCGTGTGAAGTGTGAAATGAAGGCAGATGAGGCGTTCAGCGCGCGATTTATCGCGATAAAACAGGCATGTACTTTTGATACTCTGGATTATTATATATCATTATTAGACCTGGCAGCTGTTCGTCAATATTTACAGGATCACGAATTCAAAGATCAATCCAGCGATCGGTGCAGCGTCTGCTGGTATTATGAAATCGATGGGCCACCTTTGGATAATATTCGCCCTTTTGCTTGTGTTTTGCCTGTAAATACATGTACAGGTGTGTGTAATACGTGCACCGAAACGATCGATAACGATGCAACGTCGAAACGAATTTACGAGGTGCGTTATAATTTACAGGACACTGTAATCTTGGCCATGGGGTGCGAAGGAGAAAATTAATACCGAGGCGCGAAAAAAGGTGCTTGGATAACACGGGAGGATATGTATTCCAACGTGTTCCACGTTTTTCTTCGACAGTTTGAAAAGTAGTATAGCTGGAGGTTTTCAACGGAATGGTTATTAGACAGGCTTGAATGTTCTTGGAACAAAATGCCCGCAAAAACCCGCCATGGACCACTCTTACGATTAGTTTTCGTGCCAATTCGGTCGAGTATCAACGGAGGAGATACATTTTGGATTCGAGAAACTTGCGTAATTCACGTTTAATTAAGCACGCGCAACAGGTAGATTCGGACGAGTCTACCTCGAATCTCGCCTCGAAGCTCATAATTCGAAGTAGAGAACAAGACGAGTGTATATTATATCGAAAAGTTAGATAATATAGTTGGAGAACAAATAAAGAGGCCAGGAATTGAATAAAAGCGAGAGATACGATAACGGCAAGGAATGGAAAGGAAGGGGTTGCTGATGGTGTCGGAGAGAAGACGGACGACTTGGGGGAGGATGTTCGTAAAAGTGTAAGAGATCGTCTCGCGTCTGGTCGGCCTATAAGTTGCCGCCAGTGACCTCGTAAAGTTTCGAAACCACGAGAGTGTGTCAGTGCGAGTGGTGTAGCATTACCGTGAGTGGCTGCACCTTCGCGCTTCTTCACTGCGATTCCTGAAGGAATTGGCGCGCGCGCGCGAACAAGATGGGACGAGGCGAGGAGATTAACGATCGTAAAGAACCCTCGCCTAGTAATTTGGCTGGCGTTACGGGCCAACCATAAATTCGAATGCATATCTGCGTTGTAAAGCGCAAAGCGATGCCGCGCTCGCAGCGAGCAGTCGAAAGAGGGACGGAGATGAGGAAACTGCGAAGATTCGCGGCGTCCCGGCGGCAGACTCGACGTCAGGATCGGACGAGGCCCTCTTCTTCTCGCTAAGCATATACGGACCACATACATTCAGACCCGTGTGTATATAAGCTCTGGTTAGACGATTTAGACCATAGAGAATAAGAAGGATTCTGTACCAGGGATGCTGCGGTGATTTTTTCCCTAAAAAGCTCACACCCTTCTTTCCTTACCGATGTGGCTGGAATATCCACCTCTCTGATCGGCTGTAAATTTGTTACGTAGAATTCCGGCATCGCTGATAACGGTAACTGCGAAATAGCAGCAGAACGGTATATATCCTGCTAAACCTACCATGGATTTTAACTCTCTAACCTTCTACGTTTTTCGAAAACTTGGAACTCGGAGAGAATATCAATGAGACTTTAAATCCAACTATTCATACCCCACAAACTTGTATATTCCCTGCACGAGGTCCTACAGATCCCAGGCAACCTTCGAACGTTTTGAAACTGATCAAAATCAAGAAATACTCGTATTACAGACCACCCTAATGGAGACTTTTCACTGGTCCCTTTTGCGGGTACATTCTATTCAATGAATACAGTATACACTTACATAGTAATAGGTTGAAGCACGATTGGAAGGCTCTTTAAGATCGCAAATACTCCTCGCTGGTAGGCTGGTAGGCTGTGTTCTGCGGCTGATACCGCAGCAGTCGAGGAAACATATAAATGTTTGCACGAAAGATGCCGCCAATAATTCTCTCGCAGGAGATAACACGTCGATGCGAAATAAACTTCATCCTAAACACGCATCTCTCGCGATCATGTTAAAATCGTTTTGCAGGTGAAACATTTTGAAACGAGTAAATTTAAAGAGCCAAAACAGGTAAGAGGGCTCAGTCTTGTCGATGGACAATGGAATTTTCAAAATTGTACATTCACGTGGAATATCATATTTTTCAAAGCACGACAACCCCGAGTGCTTGTACAACAAATTCAATGTACAAAAAAAAACAAAAAAAAATGTAAGTAACGAACGACTCAACCTACCATCCGATCGAGTCCAAAGGTAAAACGGGATCAAACGTATGATAAATTTGAAGGCAGAAGGTGAGAAAAAGCCTCGATGTTATTGATGGACGATTGAACATACAAGATTGATGGTACATTCATGCGGAACGTCATACTTTTTTCCAAGCACGAGGATTTTGTACAAGCCGGCAAAGACTAGCGCTGGCAGCTCGGTCGATACCGAGATCGAGACAATGAGTAAAAGAGCGAAAGATATATAGAAGAACCGACAGAATGATGGGCAGGAGTGACGGGCAGCAAGTGTTCCGTAATCTAATGAACCCTTTTCAACGGCCGACAACGCGTGCCTAATCGCTGACAACGCTGACAGCCGGAGACGCTTGAACTCCGCCCTGGCGCGCACACGCTCTCTTCCGACTCTCCCCCGCGCCGTTACGTCGTTTCACGCTGCTGTATAAATGTGAACCTCGATTTAGTCGGCCATATTCAACTTCTCATAGTTAACATACATAAATCTCAAATTCTACGAGGTTATATATAGAAATATCTTACAACTGGCTTTGGGCAGTGGGAGAGCAACTTTAGACCCTCACGTGTTTCTTGTTTGATCTATTATTCAACGAGCTCCGTTGCGTTTCCATCATAAACCGTGAAACCACCGTTCCATGGAAAATGGAAACGTTTATGAAGATGTATCGCACACGTGACTCGTCGTAACAAGAAGACACAATCGAGGTCGAACCTCGAATGATTCATTGCACGAATGGTCGCCATTGGCAATCGCCGAATGGAGAACGCGTTCGCTCGGATTGCATCGAGTTTATTTTTGCTGCAATCGATTAAAACTATAAGCAAGAGACTCGTCTGGCGAACAATATTCCCTTACGAATTTTGCAAGGTTTTGAAAACGCGTTTAGAACGTTTTTGGATAATCGCTGGCAAAATATCAATGAATCTAACGACCGACCCGTTAGATTCGGAAAAATCTTTTATCGTATGATTTTACATAGGCAGAATGATGGAAAATTGAACATGTCTTGCGGCAATCCTGAAAACGCTCTTGTGATTTTTGCCGCTGCTCGGAATTATAAACGAGTGTGTTATGGAATTTTTTGGAAAATTTCTACAAATTTGCGTAAATATGCAGTATATATAATCAATGACCTAATGTATAATGTAGTGCACGCGGAATTTTACGACTGATATGTTTCAAATACCCTGCAAGTCGTGCGAGTCGTCACACATTGGCTGGTAAGCAACCTTTCACCGCGACTGTCGTCTGACAACTACCTTAAGAGCGAATCGAGCTGGCGATTCGGTTGCCAAAAAAAAATACCGCGAAATAAATTCTGCAGAGCCTTGGGAACTGGAGAGAAGACCAGGATTATGGAAAATTCGTTGTGGGTCAACCAAAGCTCACCTCGGGCTCCACCAGCTCCGATGTCAACATATTTTACGGTGTTCCCACGGGACCAATATATATAAATGCAGTAGTCGCAAGTACACGTGTACTATGTACAGCGAGAGTACCCGATCAGGTTCACCTGGCGGTTTGGCCGAAGAGTTCGTGCCTGGTAAAGATTCAGGACGTGGAGAACGGAAAGGAAAAGAGCAAAGGTTGACGATCGCGCCGCGTTCTCCCGCGCCTCCGGTAAGTCGACCCAAAGTGCGCGCCACTACACACGCGGCAGGCTTTATGACAGGCAGACCATCTTAGCATGCCTCCTATATGCACTTATATACACTTATTTTTTAACTAAAGCAGTAAAACAGTGGATAGCACAATCGCTCAAACGTTCTCCAGCACAGACTTCCTATCTCGAGCCTCAATTTAATCGTATGCAATGGGGTTTTCGTGTGCCGACAGTTTGGCATGATAATGCGCCCAGCACCTTCGGGACTCTCTGCGATATTTTCCTATGTACATTCGCGAGTATACAGGGTGTCGTAAAATTGGGTGCTGATAATTTCACGCTAGACTGGGGATGACTTTTCAAGTCGAAAAGTTTTCGGGCACTTTTTGATCCGACGAATCCTCTCCGAGTTATTGACCGATACAGTCGGACCAATAGGAGCAGGGAGGACGCGAGTTCTATTGGCTCAAACTTTGACGTTTAATAACTTGACAGGTTTTGATCGTACGAAAAAAAATTAAAATACATTTCGACTCGGAATTTCATCCTGAATCTGAATTCAAATGTTTCACGTTGATTTTTGCAACGCCCTGTATATTTGCATGGGTTTCTCCCCCCTGCTTCAACCGTTGAGGGAAAAAGCTTTATTTCTCTTATACATAAAATAACGATTAAAGGATATAGCCGGAGCAAAGGGTATCATTCCGCATAAGTCATGAGATTCGTTTCGCAGTGTTCAAATCGCCATTAATACAACTTAGGGAGTATAAGGGAGATATAAGGAAAGAGAAGGGTGTATACGCGAGGATATCTCGAAAAGGATAGGCTCGAAATCAACCGAGGACGACGGGGATGTGTGACCCGAGTGACTCGTTTTCTTCAAAATCGATTGTCGAAAATATTTTTATTATCGAGTTGAAAGCCTTTTACGACGGGCATGTAATGGCGATCGAAGCTCACGCGATAATCGAATCGCAAATCGTTGTTTCGTGCCATTTTCACTGACACACAAACGATCGTGGCAACACTTTCTACGAGCTGTAAAATCCCGAGAAACAGCAGGGAGATTCAACGATATTACTCGAATATCGAGGGACGGACGTAATCTGTAATTCATTCCAATAAAACGTGCACATGGAATAACGATTTTTCCATACCAAATGACACGATGTAAGACGACGAAACAAATCTCCAATTTAAGGTGGTTGCCTTACTAATCGATGTGCGAAATCTTGATTATTTATATATTATATTATCGATTGATTATTTATATATTTCACATTATATATTATATTCATTATTACATATTTGATATATAATACATATTATATCTCCGAAACCCTTAATACGACAAGTACACTTTTATAACAGTAGTCTAAGTATAAAATGACGTAAATTTGCATTGAGAGACAAGATGATTTGGCAACTCCGAGTAATTAAGAACGATATTTGCAATAATTTAATTAATTTGATTTCGTTTGTAATAATTCGTTCGAAATGCTTCATCGCCATCGAAATCAAGTTGAAAAATATTTGTTCCCAGTCCCGTAAAAGCATGATGGAAGACAAAACACTGCAATAGCAGCAGGTGCATCGACTCTCATATACCGCATTCAATGTATTCCGTCGTTGCTGTGGTTACGCTTGACACTGCGATGACAAACAGTTTGATACATCCTTTCCTCGTTTTCTCATACAAACAAAATAAATCATGAAAAAAGTTTTTTTTTTTTGTAATATCCTTCAAGGAGTGTTTTCTATATTAATCACATGGGAATTCAAAGCGGAGCAAAGACCTTTTTTGGGGAGCTTTATGTTAAAAATAATAAACTTTTTGAAAAATGTGAATGTATAATGAAAACGTACACAAGAGGATGTTTCCTTTTCGTACAAAATTTTCGTATGTTTTAAATATGAGATGTTGTGTTTCAAATAAAAATAAAAATCGCAAAAACGCGTTTCGAGGAGTGTGAAATCGTCGACGCGCGCATAATCAGTTTTTTGACTCGGACAAAATGGCGAAAAAGTCTTGCCGAAAGATGAAACACCCTAATACAAACGTATGTCAGAGCATAATGGCGTACGGTCTTCTGAAATAACGAGCAAGGCACTCGTGAGAGTGCGGAAGGAAAACGCGGAATTTCAAGGAACTCGCGAAGGTGTTGGGCTGACTGTAATTTATGTAAGTGCCACGTTCCGTAGTTGGCTTCGCGAGCTCTCGATGCATATACGAGCGCGATTCATTCCCCAATGGAATCGCAGAGTGCAAAAGATATAAACAGAACGCTACGCTACATAGATACGAAGCTGACTTTCCCTTTAATCATTCCGGTGATTAGATGGATATCTTGCGCTGCACCATATAGATATACATATATATATATATATATACAAACGCATATACATATGCATATACCAAGATACAACACGAGTATACGTGAGATAATGCGGCTTAGCGATCGCGTTGTTTATACAGGCGATCATTACAGTAATTATGATAGTCGCGGGATAATTATTATACCATCAATAAATTACACTATAATGTAGCAACATTATAGGTTTCGCCGGGCCGTACGATGATCGCTTCGGCTCGGAGCCGCGTCGTTGTATAATTTACATGGATATTAATGCGACGACGGACGGCCGTCGACTCGACGATTACCTTAATAATCCCATGACCGTGTCGGCCTTTGTACATACAGGTATATACGTTCATATATATGTATAGTTATATATTGATATATAATAATATCGATGGGCCGCATTGTTCGCGCGTATCGTTGCGGGCTGTCTCGTTCCAATGGCAGCAGCGTTTACAATGGACAATCCCGACGGATGCACGAGACCTGCGGGAGATGTCTGATCTCGTCGCGCGAACGCACGTCATGAGAACGCGCCTGCACTTTGACTCGCATGGGTTCCCGCTCGAAACAGCCGCGATCCTCCTGGTTAAATATTCCAGCACGGCTGTTGTACATCCGCGATCCGTCATAAATCTTGACAATCCCGAGTCTATTAATCTGTTTTTACGATTACGCAGCGGGGAGGGTCTCTGAAAAGAAAGGCAAGGCAAAAGCAGCCGACATTATGCACTTTCACAAAGTATTTTTCATCCGCGTCTCAACGACGGACGTACGCGGGTACAAGCCTCTCTTTTTATCTGATAATCCATCTCGGTGCGATGGGGGTAGAGATTTATGAGGCAAAAAATGATGATAATAACAACGACGGGCGCGTCTGCATTTATCGAATTTGCCTGCTGCTTGCAACAGCGTTTTACGACTGCGTTCGTATTTCGCGAGCGACGAGGGCTTTAAAGTATGGGTACGCTCGTGATGTTTGCAAAGTTTTCACTGGATTTTCGAGAACAAAGTACCCCCCGTCTCTCGGATATACTTGAAAATTTAGCGACGACGAGGAGCGGGATAAACGTGCCATAAAAATTAATGCGCACGGATTTATCCGATCGTGAGATGCCTCTTGATTCTCGGGACAAATTGGTACAAGTGTCTAGACGGTACCGTTCGTAAAGAAGACACGAATTAACAGTGGAATGAATGTACTTAAGCTTGCCTCGACGTCTGCTCGATGAAATTTAGCAAAATGAAGTCTCCGAGAGATTTTTTCTGCGGAAATCTCGTGGCTCGTTTTCCATCAACCTCATCCCTCGTAAGACACCTGGTGAATTCCGATAAGGTGATCAAGCAGGTGCAAAAAAAGCCATTGTTCGACGAGATAGATCGTGCCTGCATCTTCATCTCGAACATGCGCGGTACCTCAGCGTTGTAAACAAAGATTCTCGAAAACGTTGAGAAAAAAAGGTTGCATAAAGACCGAAGTGAGAGAGAGGGAGAGAAAAGAAACGTTGGCTGCTAATTGCCGCGCGGAAAACCGTATGCAGCCTCAAGCAGCTCGTTCACTCGCGAGAGAGCGAGAGTGAGAGCGAACGGAGTTGCAACAACGCCGAGTTCGCGCTCGACGAGCAACAAAAACTTTTTTTTTCATCTCCTGTTCTCGCTAAATTATTTATGTCTCTTTGTGCGGCAGGGGGCCTCGTTTGTGTTTCTTTTTTTTCGGTTCTTACTCGTCTGCGTGTAATGTCCATAAGCGCTTTGCCAGGCTACCGAACGCGCACGTACACCGAGACCGAGAGAGATTGAGAGAAAGAAAAAAAGAGGCTGTGTACTAATGTACACAGCCTAATGGGTGGATGAAAAAAAATCATGTTTCATTTCTTCTTGATGCAGTGAAAAATTAATGGCTCAGCCCCCCCCAAAAAAACACTACTCCAAATGTGAGCCTTCGATATTGAAATTGAGGGGTTGGTCGTCGCGAGCGTTTTTTTCTTATTTAGGGTAGATAAATTAACCCTTTAGAGACGGAGCTCTGACGATCGGAAATTTCATTATATTTCAAAACTGTCGATCGATCGGTTACTTTTATCCATCAAGCCCAAGAGACCTTTTTTGTCATCAACGGTCGGTAACGTGTAAAATTCCAAAGAGAAAACAAAATTTTTCCTCTGTTTTTCAAATGGGAAATAAAGACTCGCGTTGACCGACCTCTCAATTTTAACTATAAGGGGTTGTGTCGGTCCCGGTGTTCGTTAAGGTGGCAGGTGTCAAATTTTCTTTGTATCCATCTCGAAAAATCATTCTTTTTTTTGAGACACCCTAATACATGCATATATATGAGCTCAAACATCACAAGTCGCCACGATGGGCGCAATGCAAACGATCGGAGAAAACGAGGGACCCTAGAGTTCCCGTGGTTCCGCGGAAATAAAAGACTCAGGTGCGCGCTACCTTGTAATTACCTCTCTGCAGGGAGGAAAAGTACGTACACGTGTGTGCATATCGTGTGCTTGCCCGAAGCAGCGATCGCTGGTCGCTTTTTTTTTTTCAATAAAAGACAAGCATTAAAATCGCAGAAACGGAGAGTTTTGAACGTCCGTCGAGCGTCGTACACACGCGGTTCAAAGGGAATCCCTCAATTTTTTTTTTTTTCAATGGCTCTCCGTACATCGTTGCAACAATAACGTCGGAACTTCGTTTCAACTGCATCCGGAATAATAATAAAGCCGCGGCCGTCCGCAGATTATAAAAAAAAATGGTAAAATCGAACAGACACGTGGAATCGACAAGAGTCGGGGATAATTTCGATGGGCCGTGCATGAGTCTATTTTTCAATCCACTCGGGGGAAAAAAATAATTTGCGACAACTCCCGATGTCGGAGGAGAAAATTGTTCGGAAAAAGGAAAATTGTTGCCTGGAATACCGTCCGTTTTTTCTCCTCGGCAATCATGTTGAATTAAATTAAATTGACAGATTGTTAAACTTCACGAGGAGTTTGTAATTCCAGATAGTTCGCTTTTTTATTCATTTTCTTCTTTTTTGCTGTTCAAACGTTTCTCGCGTCTTTGTTGCGAAAGCTTTGCGGCTAAATTTTCCGTAAACTCGAGGAGACGCGGAAAATTATGAGAAATCGCCGCAGTGGGAAAGTTCAGTCGTGGAAACCATCCGTGCGTTCCGTACTTGCGCGGGAAAAGTGTACAGGGCGATTCAGTACACGCAGCCGACTTTGGAAGAGCAAATTGAGTACTTTTGTTGTGAATATCGTCAAGATTTCCTCGACGGGAGTGCTTGGCCCTTTTTTTTATCAAAATTAATTTGAGATAAACAAACTAGCCCGAGCAACGAAGGGTCCCAGCCATTTTCTTTAAATCAACAATTCGATTAATTCGGAGTTCCATGATTCTGTTGCTTCCCGTTTAAAATCCATTGAGAATAAAAAAAAAAACGTTTGTATAAATATAGTTTTTTTCCGAGCGTCGTCCAGAATCTGCGGTAGCAAAGTTCTCCGCTCAAACCGAGTCGTCCCGCATATAATAATAGAAAAACCGAGCGATCGCGCGGTGACCTTTTTCAAACTGTGCACAAGTCCGATCTATTTACGCGAGCAGGTAGAATCCATCGCTTTTCATCAAGCTTTTACCGCCGCGTTTTTTTTCCGCATCGAAGAAACATTCATGGCGAATAATAAGTCTTTACGATAATCGCTGCGAAAGATCGCATATGCGCGGTCTCCGATGTGTTTCCCGAATCGCTATATTTTTTCGTTTAAAAAAGTTGCAAAAGCACCTTGCGGTTGAACATTGAGTCTTCTCCGGATAGGTGTGTGCCGCGTCGCGGGGCATAGAAGCTCGCTCGCGAACAGAGTACAATATTTATACGTAATATCCCATTATAGGAACATAGACAGCGATGGAGACACACGTTTCGCTCGTCGTCTTCCAACTCTTCGGCTGTCATTCTCGCTTTAATATTCTCAAACTTGCATATCCACGCGGACGAGCGACAAACGTGAATTAGAGTTGTTGGATTATATATACACGTGGAGAAAAGTAAAATAAATTACACGTTGTCGATATGAAAACCTATAATCACGCGCGTCGAGGTCGCGTATCGAAAAAATAGTCGCGTACGCAAACGGACTTTTTCGTCGTCTATTATTTCCTTCATTTTTTTATATTATCGCGAATAAAAAAGATCGTGATTGCGCAATCGTACGGAAATTATTGCAAAGTTTTCGAACGTATGTGCATTACACGGGCAGCTCGATATAATTACGCGATTACGAGGGAACTTTCATTCGCTGGCACGAATGGACGTGGGGGATGTTGGAATTGTTATTGTTTCTGATTTTGTTTATTTATTTAATGTTTTTTTTTCTTTGCTTCATCCGAGACACCCGGTGTATTCAATCGGAGAAATATCGATGGTACTTTTAGCCGGCGGAGGCTGTAGAATAAATAGGGCGGATGAAACGCGATACACATGGGATGATGGTCTAACGGGTCAAACGTTTACGTGTGAATAAACCTTAAAGAGTCACCGCGAGAGTCCCGCGCTAATTCGATGGATGTATAGGCCTGTTTATGTGGATTATACGTGTATGTATGTAACCAGCAGGTTGCGCAGCTGCCCAAGCAACATTTTGGTTTACACTCGAGCGACATCAACGTGGAGAACGATCGAGATATCGCAACCGGAGCGGCGGATCGCCCGGTGGCTCACAGCATCCCCTTTCGCGTTGCTCGTGAGTGCCTTCGCGATTGACAGATTTTTCCAACGACACGCGAAACCCTGCACGTGTGTACGTTCGCGCGCAACGTGTGTCTGTCTGTGTTTTAAAAATGTGTCCGAGGAAATTATCCACGTGGAAGATGAAACCCTTTTTGCACGACACCTCGCGCGGGCAATCACGCGAATTTAGCACTTTGAGTGACTCCTCCGCTGTGTCTGCGCACTACAGAGAATCGTCTGCATGTTTGATATCGATAAATTATATGGCGAATGAGCGCAGAAACGTACAGTGGAAAAGTACGGGGGCGATCAACTTTGCTGAAACACACGCTTCGGTTGTTTCATCGCTTTGTGCCATCGAGGTTGATTTTATCGACAAAATTTCTTCGGAGCATATCGACGGGGCTGGGTATTATTTAATTGCGGTATCGAATTTCTTTATTCACTTTTTTTTTCATCGAAATTCCGAGAAAATATCTCAGAATACGATTTTTAATCGAGTTTCCATTGAAACGTATTACGGAGTAACTCCAAACTGTATATTACCGTACGCGTTTTTTTTCAAAAATTTTTTGGGTGAAAGAAATTGCGATGGAAAAATAATATTCATCGCAAGAATAACCCTGGCGCCTTCCATTTTTATAAAATATTAATATTCTATTACCCTTTCTTCGATCGCAAAAAAAAACATGCTTGGTTTCTAAATGTTGCAATTTTCGTATTGAATTTTTTTCGACGTTTTCACAGTGTCAGGATATTCGTAATGATGTATTCCCGAGTTGCATATATTCGAAGGACGATATTTTCACGAGGTTATGTTTATTCAGGTCGCACACCCCCGTGTATGCGAGGGTGTGCGACCGCACTCTACTGGCGATTCGAACGATACGTCATCACTGACGCGTAACTCTCTCGGTGATATACCTCTCAGAAACAAATTTTGTACGTATAAACTTCTATACAATATATACATTTTATGCTGTGATATATGTGTGTATATTAGGGGTGTAGCGGGGATCTAGATTCCCGAGTCTCTGTGATGGATTACTCGGACAAGCTGGTAAGTCTGATATCGATTTATTATTCAAGAGCTGGTGAAACAAATCACCCCCTGCGTGGATATATACAGAATCGTGTGTGCGACGACTATATTACCCATATGGCAGTTAAGTCGGCGTGCACATCAAGCTCTTTCCCACTTTATATCACTGTCTCATTATATATTTACGAATCTATACGAAAAACGTACAGCGGAGTAACGTCAGAGTGATTTGATAGAAAATACGTTGCTCGGAAAATATAACGACTTCTAAAACTGGGCGTCATGGATCTTTGCACAGTTTCAGAACGATAAACGGAAAAATCGGAATTTATAAATATAATATATATCCTTGTAATATATATTTTCTGGAGAAGTGCCGAAAAATGAGTCGAGATTTTTTTTTCGAATTCTCAATCTTTTCGGAGCTTTTCCGATCGGAGATTTCTCGCTGATCACGAAACCCACCGACGTTTTCCCGAAAACTCGATATTTCAATGAGAAAATAGTAATTAATCGATAAAATTCGTATTATCTCGTTTTCGGACGGAAGTATTGGCTTTTCGATAAAATGCCGATGGGTTTCGTGATCGGCGGGAAAAAGTACATCGATGTAGGCTATTTAAAATCTTTTTCGGAATCCAAAATTTTTCGCCATTTTTTGCCGGATTGAGTTGGTTCACTAAAAGGTTTGCCATTTTCTTCTCGTTTAAGATGGACATCCCAACTTGCGCTTATTCTCTTGGCAATTGATGAGGCTTCCAAATGCCGTTTGGTTTGTCCAGATATCTTAATTTTTCGATTTTTGGCAGATTTTTAAAGTAGGACCATCGATTTTCGCCAATTTTCCCATACATACCCCTTTGCATTTTTTCCCCAATTTTCAACATCGATTTTATGGGTGAAGGAATTGCGATATCGATATTTAACTTTCACCATTTTTTAAGTCTACTCGAGAGCTTTTCAAAACACCCCCAAAAAGTCTACGTAGGTTCATTAGGGAGGAAGTTATGATCATTTGAAATTTCGACTTTTCGACGATTCTGGAAAAGTGGCAAAAAATGAGTCAACTTCTTTTTTCTCAAATTTTCAATATTTCAAAAGCTTATTCGATCGAAAATTTTCCGCCGATCACAAAACTCATCGAGTTTTCCGCGAAAACTAAAAATATCAGTAAGAAAATGCAAAAAAACAGTCAAATTCAAGCAAAAACAAAACACACGCGCGCATCAGAAAGCAAACGGAATTTTGCCACGAAATTCGTTCTTTTTTCACCGACCAATCAGACGACGGATAAAACGACAACAATCGCGCGATATTTTTTCGATAAAGAATCAACTTCGGGACCCTATCAACTTGTTATTAAAAGGATAAATGATTAACGCGCGGGTAAATAAAACATTTCATCAAAACAGACTAAAAAAATAACCTGCTCCGAAACTTTTGCGCGCCACTGTATATCGCAGGGGCTGATGATCCAGTGGTAAAAAATCGCTTTAGAATGAAAATATGAGAGTTGAAGATTAACAAAAAAACGTGGAATTATGGGTTTGCATAAAGCGACTATATGTGGTGGGTAATTTTCGCGGGCAAAGAGCCTCATCTTATCGCGGTGTATATAACAGGGTAGCAAACCCCCTGATTCGCTCTCTTGATCTCTCGAGAGCATCGTAGAGAGCCCTCTTTCATTATCGATATGTGTGTATAACTGGTGCGGCTACACTCACGATAGCCGAGCCACCACATTTATGCATGACCGCGTACATAATAGGCTCCTTTTCACCGCAGGTCTTATTAAAATTTCTGATCCGCTGGAGGTGAACGGTATGCAAATTGCTTTGAAAGAGCTCCCCTTCTCTCTCACTTTTGGTGGAAAGAGACACCAAGAGGGTTGGGAAAGCTGCCCTCTCTACATGCTCATGCTTTCGGTTACTCAAGGGGGTCTTCGAGAACCGCTTAGGAACCGTATTTCCTCTCCCTCCCCCCTTTTCCCTTCAGTATTCTATACGCTTTCATTCGAGAACAATACGATTAATCAAATATCCATTTCCAATTGTGTGGCAATTTCTGCAATATTTTTCTCCATAAATCGAAACGATATATTTCTCGAGTATTTGTATTCGATTGAATTTTTTCGCTCTTTCGTACCGGAAAAAAATGAGAGCCAATTATTTTCATTATTAAAATCACGTATTTTTTTGAGTTATTCGATGATTATTGAGAATTTTAAATGATTAATACGTGAACGATAATAATTAGGACGCCGGCACTGCTGGTTCTCGTCGAAAATAAATGTGCTACTTGTGTGCTCGAGTTTTATTTTCGACGGTAACGAGACTTTATAAAATAAGTTCTTGTCTCGGTTGCATGTTCTATTATTTTATATTCGTTTTTTGCCACTCGTGGTTGGAAAAATTCATATTAAACAAATACGAGTCGTTTTCTTCTCTGCTGTAAGATCGTCGGTATAAAGAGTCTCAGAAATGAAACTTTGATGAATTTTTTCCACAGTACCTAGACGACGGATCCACAAATAATTCCGAGGCTAGTTGTGTGATATATTTTCGGTATTTTCGGTTGCCATGAGGGTCGCATAAACCACCTTAATTGCCGCTCAATTATCACAAAGTTTTTTCCCCGTATTTCTGCACGGTCCTGAGATTATTAACATTGATATGGACCTACAAATAGAGAACAAATCTCTCATCGTGACCGAGTTTATCCTACTCAAAGTGTGCAAATTAGATGTGCAAAACAATTGGAAGCGTTCGGAACGGCACCCAGACATTTCGCAAATTTCATGACACGGTTTATTTGTATTTGTTCGGCTCGACATTACGTTTTCATTCCTGAATGTCTGAGAATCCTCCCTGATTTGTTGAAAAAACAGCCAAATTTCTAGAGACACCTCGCGCGAATGCGGCCAATCAACGCGGCCAATCAATCGAATATTGCACGATCAGTCGACGTGTCTGGAACGCTGAAAAATTGACTCATGCCGCTGAGAAAATGGAACTTGATCGCGGGATAAATACGCCGATCTCCTCCTCGTCAATCGTTCCGGATATTTTCACGTCGTTACCGCGCCGATAGTCGCAACGCGTTATCACATTTTCTCCATCTTGGACGGTACAGAAAAATGATGGAACAACAATTCGCACGCGGAGAAATTCTAATGAATTTAATAACGGCAATTAAGACGCATCTGTGGCAATGGCGGATTATATTATATTTACGCGCGTTATTAAGGCCCCTCGATTGCAACTCCGGTTTCACGGAGATACAGCACACGCGAGTATTTTGCGATAATGACTCTTGCGATAATTTGATTTGGCGTGTGTCTTACGTAAAATGATGAAAGCCGCGTGCTGGTAATTACCGGCTTCGGATGAATTCATTATTAACGCCAGCGTCGCGTGCTTCCATAGCCTCCAGGATAAATTTATTATAGTTTTAATCTCTCGTGATCATTTAGATGTCAGGCTTTCGGTGAAAAAGAAACAAACGACGTCGGGTATAATTATACACCGCCTTTCTCGCTGTGCGATGCGGTGTACGCATAAATTAAGCGAGACCTCCGGACAATATCATCGAGAAGATCAAACGTTTTGTATACAATGTACACGCGATTGTTGGCAGCAACGTTACAAAATCATTCACAGCTGTCATTCTTTTTCATAAGCTACCATTTTCTCAGCGGACGTCCGTCTTGCTGTTTCGTAACCACAGTGGGAAGACGACGACGACGACGGTAATGATGACGACGTTCGCAGATTGGACGAATAAATGGAACAAGGATATTGAAAAACTGACGAAAGGAATAAGCTAAATTATGAAAATTGTGATTTTCAGGCTTCCAGGTGTCTTCGTATTGTCCCGACGGTCTTGGGGTGGTTTTTTGTTTGAACGAAGGGTGAAATGGACGGGAATTTCGCGGTCGTTCGTTGATGACAAACCGGCAAATGAATGGGAAGATCTTGAACGTCAGAAAAAATAGAAGCTATAGAGTCTCCGTTTTTGTTATCTCAATTTAGGAAATGAGTTTATTCGGAGGACGTTCAAAGTATGCTCATGAATTGTTGAATATATTTGCTGTGGACTCATCTTGCGCACTCGTGTGTCATACACTCATGTCCTCAATGAACTGCACGTTGTTGAGTCGTTCGAACGACTCATGAAAAATTCTAATAAACTTATCGCCTTTCCCATGACGGGAAATTATCTCGTCCGGTATTGACTGCAATTACGCATGTTTACTCACGTTGTCATAAAAAACTGAATAATTAAATGACGATTAAACGAACATCCGTGACATTTTCTCACCGTTACACAAATTGCAGCTTGCGGTTGGTCGATCGAATCTGTTTGGGATACGAAAGATGCTTCATTGTGTTTTTATGGCAATTTTCGATATACTCTTATACATATTTTGTCTGTGTATTCTTAAGTACATTTTGTGGGTATTCCGCACGTTATGAGAAGGTTCACACAATTCTGATGGTAACCGAAGATTCCAACATTGCGGCTTGGAACTTTACAGGTTACAGGAAAATATAACTACTCTCGGAATTATTTATGAATTCACCAACCAGTTCTTGAGAAAAAAAAATCATAAAACTTTCATTTTCTGACGCTCTTACAGAACTATAATTTTCTGGAAACTCTGAGTAATCAAAAACGAATAGAAGAAAATAATCAAATAATATACACAAATATTGTACCCATAATTTCAGCGATAAAAATAACCAATTCTCAATTGGTGTTGGAGGATCGATTGAAAACTCGCGAGTCATACGCGTCAACCCCCTTAAGTATCCTCGTATCCAACTCGTCTTTTGATACATTCAAAGGGTTCACTTTGTTTTCACATGCATTTTGCTTCCTGTTAAATAATATTTGTTATCGTCGCTCCTCCGCGTTTATTTTCTCCTAAAATACTCAAATTCGCGATAAAAAGATTAATACAGCGTGATGCAGTGTGTTTCTCGGCTTGTAGACTCAACCGCAGTAGCGACAGAATCTTCCCATCGGTCCAACGTCTATGGGCAATTTAAAAATAAGCAGAGTGTGCGAATCGCTGAGGAGAATCTCTTCGAAGCCCGCGAATTGCCAACTGCGGCAATTCAGCTCGCTCGAGCCATCTTCGGTGATAAACGTGTCCACCGCGTCAGTCTCGATCTTCATTGAGCAATGAATCGTTGCTACATTACGCGCACACGCATACAAGAGCAGGAAAACTTTGGGGCATTGATGCGCGACGTTTTAAAATGTCGGATAAACTTAAGAGGCAGCGAATTCAACGAGTGATGAAACGCCAGCGAGTTTGCACGATCGCTCGCTTCGAATTCTTCGCATTCGTACATCCAGCTATTCCTATAAAAGAGCTTGTCGCTCCACGATCAGGCTTTATACAGCTCGCGTTTGAATTACGTTTCAATGCAGCCTCTCCGGGGGTTAATCCTCGACGATGATCATCCTGGAGAGCGAGAAGAGAGAGATGGAAGCTTCTGCCGCTCTCTCGGTGTACTCCGTCTCATCTTGCACTCCGGATTCCGTCAATACCGCCGTACTCTCGTTTTGAAAAGGTTGACGATCTTGGAATATGCAACGCAATCGATTTTCAGCCTCAGCTTCAATTCCGAAAGGCTAATTGCAGGACTCCGGCGGAGCTTCTCGAGTGTCTTTCACGCTTTTTCTTTCATTCCCTTTTGCACCCTGGTTCTCCCTTTCACAAATTTTTGGGTGGAAACCAGAGGCTCTCTCGTGTTCAGCCACACAAATTATCCACAAAAGGAGTCTGCTTACCGGATATCAGAGAGGTCCCTCGTTCTCTTGTGCCTGTCGCGAGCGGACCTCATCCAACGTGACTGCGTACGTGACTCTCGGTATGGCAAAAGCCCCGTGGCAGAAAATAAATTTGACAAAAGAAAAAAGGGGGAAAAATGGCGACTGGAGGGTGATTACTCAGTTTAAAGCTCTTTGCTGCGGTTTCCTTTTCGTTTTTCACCGTTCGTCGATTTCTCACTCGCCCTCTTTTTGTTTCTCTACTCTCAGACTTGTGTTTCTTCCTTTCTTATGCACTCACTCGGGTTCGACGTATTATTTTTTACGTACCGCGGTGTACTCGGTGAAGAGAGCATTATATACGTACGCGCCTGTCGGGAACGTCGTAAATCCTCGCCAAGGAAACATTTTACCCTCTCGGGAGAGCGGAACGATGTTCTACACGAATTCTCGGGATAACTTCACCTCTGCCTCTCAGACATTCGTTGTTCCTTGTTTTTTTTTTCATCCTTCCTTCTTTTAAACATTTTCTTATTTCAGTCTCTCTCTCCCTCTTGCTTCCGCAATGATTTCTCGTATTATTCAGACCGCTCCACTTTGCTCGGCGAGACTCTCGAATTATTTTCGCTCGCGAAATTCACGAAAAAAGCGAATTAATTGCGCGGAGAGCGCGAAAACAGTGTGACACACAACTTGCTCGTAATCGTCGTTTTCGACGATTCACGCGTTAACCTCCGAGGCGCAAGATGTATTCTCGCGAAAGAACGAAAACACTTGTCCCTCGGCGTGATAAATTATCGTCGAGGCAGCGGAAACGAGGATAGTTTTAAAAAGAAACACACACAGACGCAAATTTTTCAATCGATTAGGAAAAAGTGTTCTCTGTATACGTAAAGTATCGTTTTAAACTTGTAACAATTAATGAACAAGCACATTTCGTGTGTTTCTTCAATGACGATACGATGAGGCGGGTCAAGGATCTATACAGGGCGTACCATAATTAAATGGCAACAATTTGAGTAATTTGTCCATCCAGTTGATTCAAACTTTGACGATTATAAACTCATCAGGATTTCGTCGAATGAAAAAATGAAAAAAATACTTTTCATCTCTGAATTTCACCGCGAATATTACTTTGAAGATTCGACGATTACCCCAGAATTTTCTCGAAAATGGTAAATCCATTCGGATATGAAAGAAAATCGTTCGACAAGCTTAGCATTTGCATCTGACAGCTTCATCTGTATAAAGTTTCCACGCGAAGAGAAAAAGACCTTTGGAGTCTAGTAATCGTTGTCTCAGTTGCTTAAATATCGTCGGGGTTTGCAAGCAGCGAGTGTCGAGTCTAACCGACCGAGAGCAAACGAGAGAAAGTGCGTCAAAGAGAGAGAACGCGAGAATACGTACGCAGCATCCCGAATGAGAAGAGGAGCAAACCGAAGAGCATTGGCATACATGAGGGGGTTGGAGTACTCGGAGAGGCCACCTCCGTGCGCGCAACACGGAATTAATTTAATCGCGAAGCCGGCATCTAATTAACCGGCTCCGGAGGCCTCCCCAAGAGAGAGAGCGAGAGCAGAAGGCAGCTCGGATGCTGGGCGGTTCTCTCCGTCTGGGTAACAGTTTAGGTCGGCAATAAAACAAACACTTTACCGTCGGGTCTGGTATAGAGTATAGCTCCGAGTGAAATAATTACCCGATCTAATGAAACACATTGAGTGTTTACGAGCTGCTTTAATATCTCACTACTCACTCCTATACCCGCTCTCTCGCGCTATCTGTCTTATCTCAGTGCGCAGGACCTTTTTATCGAGTCTATCGTCTCTCACTTCTTCCTGTACCCTCTTAATTCCACCGATATTATAATTGAGCCGATAAATCTCGGTCTTTCGGGGCGATATTTTTTCATGCCTAACGCGCACTACGTTCACATCCTCCGAAACGGTCCAGCATAGGTTAAAAGCGAATTATCGGAGTTAAAAATCGATGTATTCTAGGATCAATTAACGAATTCGCTGCTGAAACGCGTGGTAATTTTCTCCGGGCCTTCGTTACGCGATGTGTATGTGCAATCGCTTAACGAGGCCTACATTTCAAGCAGAGTGATCGGAGACAGTTGAGAATCACGAGCTCAAAAAACTCTTACGAGGGCATGGAAGGGGGAGAAAGGATTTCATCGACGCTGCGGAGCAAAGAACGACGAAGAGAGGCCTTTGAGGTCTCATGGGGTCTGTCTGTGAATGTTTGAGACCCGGCATCAGACATCGAGAATGACATTGATAAATTAGCGTCGAGTGTTTAATATACTGATGGATGGACCGTGCGGTTGCTTCGCCATGAAGGAGAAAAAATGAGTCAGCCAAGAGGGCCACATACAAAGTCCGATTACCGAAATGTTCGAGACCGATTTTTCACTTTGGGCTCGATATTTTTTTCGACCATGGCGTCTCTGCAAAATGCACCATCCCCGAGAGTTGGATACACACTTGTACTTTGTTAAATCAACTCTGATTTCTTCCGGTGCTTAAAAAGGCATCGCACAAACATTAAACATTTTTCAACAAATAAACATTTGCCAATATTTCAAACGACCCCTACCTTTTTTCCAAAGAAGGAGAAAATGGACAAGTCCAAGAGCGTGGTTACGCTTACGTGGATACTCGTCCGACATCCGCCATTCGCAGCTCTTTGTCATAAAACAGCCAATCGCAAAACGAATAAATCGACGACAATAAATATTTTGAAAGTTCGATGTAGCTAATACGGATTTTTTGAGAAACATGTATATATATGTACAAACGTTTGTAAGGCGCTTTGCGCTCGGTGGTAGTAGGTGAGAGGAAGGAAAGAAGCGAAGGAGTAACGGCGGTAGTTTAGACATCTTGTATTATTCAACAGTCTCCGGTCGTAGAGGAGCGCCCACGGGGTTCCCAGCGTGGCTTCGCTGTAGCCCGCATTGCACTGTATGGCAAAATGCAGGAATCACAGCAATGTTATACCGCACTGACTCGCGGTGAACCGCACGTCGTCCTGAGAGTGGTCGTTCTCTCCACGCGAGTCCAACAATTGCTTTAACAAATCGGCACTGTGGAAGCACTTCCTGGAATAAATAATCGCCGACGGTATGCGCTTTCGCCGTCGGTTTCCAGTGGCAAAGCTGCAATTCACGACGATTTTCACCATCGTTCTTTCAGCCTCTCATCCATACTACGTAGCGAATCGTCGATGTACAGCATCTTCATGTAATCCAGCACCTAGGAAATATTTATTGCAGCTGTAAGCCGGTAGAGTTACCGTCTCTCCGCGGGTGAGATCCGCAAGATCTTTTCGCGTGTATGCAACCCGGCGCGATTCTCGATCGGCGTATCCCGCTACAGGTAAATCAGGACGGACCTACTGTTTTTTCAAAGTTTCCGGTGCTATTCGATGGAGAACACGATCGCCGATCATCGCGAAAAATTCTCACGCCATTTCCGTGCGATGATCGGAGAGTGTGCGAGGATGAGGAGAGTGCAACATCGGTCGAAGTCAATTTTCATTCGATTCGACCATTAAATCGTGTAATTTGGAGGGTTCGTATTATTCGTCAGCTTTTTCTCGAATCATTGAAAAATTAGGAACGTCACTTCTTTTTAAATGACCGGATAACTTGCAAAATGTGCGGTCGAATGTGAAAATAAGAAACAATTTTTATCTTAATCGATCAACCGAAAAATGGGTCGTTATAAAAGAAAAATATTCAACCCTGGGCATTTCTTTGAAAAAATCGTGCCCCAATATCATGGCTAAACAAAAGAATTTTTTCACGCGCGATAATAAAGTTACGCAACGTTTCGCCGTATATTTCGTTAGATACGATTTTTTTCATTTTTTCTTTCTGCAACAGGATTTTTGCAAAAATTCTGCAACAGCGCGGCGAAAAGACGCAGTGCGCTCTTACCCTTATTAAGACGCGATCTATCTCCCTGCCGAATTTTACGAACATCCGTTCAGCGATATTCACCGTAAAAAAAAACAATCGAGCATCGTTTATGTTGCATTTGGAATGTCAACTTGACAGCTTGACTGTTCCGCAGCGTTAGCTGTTTGGGTATTTTGCAATCTCTCTTCGATTTTTTAAAATAAATCCGTAAACTTCTTGATTGTGAAAATCGGTAACTATTCGTGCCGCTGTAATCGGAGAGCTAC
Organism: Heteropelma amictum; assembly: GCA_959613375.1. Taxonomy (NCBI): domain Eukaryota; kingdom Metazoa; phylum Arthropoda; class Insecta; order Hymenoptera; family Ichneumonidae; genus Heteropelma; species Heteropelma amictum. The sequence continues at coordinate 3,730,575 of OY390727.1, forward strand.
CGGAGGCATTTCACCCTGTTGGTTGAAAAAATCCGTTGGTTTTTTGCAACTGTTGGACAGGCAACAGGTTTCAGCTCGATTTCTCTCCTGTACACAGACACACACACTCACACACACACCTGAAATGTATTTGTATGTTTCGGTACACGAGGAAACGAATGACCCGTCATTCGGTTCATTCCCTCGCGTCGATACGTTTCACCAAAGCTCTCTGGAGGATAACCGCGAGTTCTCTCACGCGCGCGCGCGTCATCGCCGAAACGCGATTACAAACGACGAGGCGCGAGCGCGCGTTCGCCAATATATGCATCGACGGATCGTGACGGCGACCCGGAAGTGCACAGCGACGTGCGGACGTGAGCTTTTTTCCGCCTCTCACCGATTCCGCGTTTGTATTTCGCGCTTCGATACGCGGTTGAGGGAAAAAAACACTCGTGATTGCGTGCATCGATGTAGTATTTCGTTTCGGGCGATCTTTTTTTTTTCCAGCTCGTTCGAACGTTCGGATCGTTTTATGACCACTCGCTGGCTGAAATCTTTCACGCTTTAGCCGATTTTTTCGTCGTACACGAGCCTTCGAACGCACGCTTCTTGTGCAACGATTATCCGTATTTCGAGCATCCACCGGATGTGAAAAAAGAAAAAAAAAGATGAACTGAATTGCAAAATGAGCGGTGGGAAGAGTAAAGATTCCCGGACACGCGATTACCCCCCGGTCTTACGTTTATTTCCTTTGATTTTTCTTGTCTGTATGTGTGTACATTATTCGCCTCTTTTTTCCCCTCTTTTCTCTCATTTCGATGCATCTCGGCGTTTTGAACTCTGTCGAGATGCACACGCAACTTCAACGTCGCTCATCGCCCGCTCGAGAAATACATCGCGCGAGACCGTTTTGCGGATCGCTCAAGTTGTAACACGCGCCCCGTTTCCATCACTGTAATTTATCCTCACGCTTTGTACGACTTTTCGAGCTTCTTGAATCTCGAGAAACGAGCCTCGCGTTTGTGAGAACAAAGGCAATCACCGATGCATGACGAGTACGATGTATCAATCATTATTCAATGGAAAATTGAGTATTCGTCGTCGCAGGAATCGAATAAAATCGATTGTCAAATAATCCAGCTAATGATTATTTTTAAAAAATGTCATATGAAAAGAAAAAAAGTGCTTAAAGCGCTATAATTTTTGAGAGCTGCATTTGTGTATGCTTTTACGTAAAATAATATTGAAACACTCGTCTCCCTCGTGTACTTTGATGTAATAAGTACATACACAAGCTCGGTAACCGTGGCTTATCGGAGGATATTATGTCCGTTCCCGCGGCAAGAGAATCAGCGTTGCGGCGAGAACTCGCTCAATTTACGAGCGACGGACGAGAGCGCTTCGGTTAGCTCGGAGAAAAAAATATGAAAACAAAAAAAAACGGTATGAAGAAAGATCTCGCTCGTCTCATCGAGACGAATCTCCGCGGTGCTACTGTCGACGTTTCATTCTCCCTCGTGGCATCGGTTTAGCCGCCGACAGATATATATACGTGTCTACAACGTTTTGTCCGCCGTCGGGGGCAATTATCGGGATATTGCCGGGCGAGAGAGGCGATGATGCTGGTCGCACACCGCACGTGCAATTACTCCTCGTAAATCAGAAAAGGGAGCGAGCATCATTCACGCGAGACTCGTGCTGAAAAAACGAAAATATTTCAAAAAAATCAACGACGAGACACGCTGCATGGTCAAGAAAATATACAGGCCGAGTATAGGTTTAGCTTCAGCGTCTGAAGTGTGCAGCGAAAGTCGATGTTTCGACGAGGTGCAGAAAAACAGAAAAATCGAGCTTATTGGGTTGCTTATATCATATATAGGGTGTCGGGTACAAAACTTGTTGCTGATAATTTGCCGTTGCATTGTGGTTGAATTTTCAAGCCGAAAAGTCCTTGAGCACTTTTTGATCCGACGAACCCCCGTTGAGTTATGGATCGATGAAGTTTGGCCAGCAGTGCGCATGCGCGCGTGCTAGTGCCTCAAACTTTGACGATTAATAACTCGTTGGGTTTTGGTCCTACAGAAAAATACTTAAATACATTTCGGTTCGAAATTTCATCCTGAATCTAGCTTTAAATCGTTAGCATTGAGTTTCGCGACACTCTGTATATATACGGATCTGCGAATGGAAAGCATACTCTCGCGGGTCCTTGAAAGTTGCAGGATCGTATGTCACGTTGTTCAACGCGTAAAAGACGATGGGAAATACGCCCTTCTACGTTTTAATAGTCGATGTGTATATGTATACACGTAACAACGCGAACTCGCGCGAACGAACGAGCAAACCGAATTGCGGTTTTGCCTTCGTTCACGGTAGTTTTCGCTCTCTCTCTCTATTATTTTTGTTCGTCGTTTGTGGACCGTGCGCGGAACCGAGTGATGTACGGCCGTAGGGCTGACAAGGTGTCGAGCAGCGAGATGGCAGCTCGCCGTAACCACCAATTACCCCTCGTAATTTCGCCGTTGCCGCTTATCGTTCGGCTCTCTTGTACTTTTCATCCTCCTTTCTCTGTCTCCCTCCCTCTCTCTCTCTCTATAAACTCATCTTTATATAGTCAGCCATCTTGTCCCAATATTCGTTCACGAAAGAGGACTCATTTTGTGTTAAAAAGTAAAACTGCAAAGTACAAAAATATTTATAACGGTATAGAAAAACTTTTTTGTTTTTTTTTTAACGAATCGAACAAATACCGAGACAAATTAACTTTTTCCGCCGAAGTGCGATTATATCGATTTTTTTTTCACATGGCCATCGTAAATAAGAAATCTCCGAACAAATATGTGGCCAACGCTGCCAAATTCGTTGCAATCAGGAGAATAAATCGATGGCAGTGTCAGTGTCATTAAATAATTCGTGAATGATGACGATATACCGTTCACTTCGAAAACTTTTTGAAGTTATCCCCTTTGTATATAGACACGCACAAAAATGAAGAGGATGGGATGCTCGCAAACGCGAAGCTTCAAACTTTTCATTAAACCGATTATTAATAATCGGTCGCTGCTGGCGTTTGTGTAAGCGCAGTATCGCAAAGAATAACGCAGGACGAGGACGCAGAAAGCACCGATCCACGCCGCTGTACACGAGGATATCATAAATAACGAGAGGAAACCGACTAGAATGAACGAGCGACGTGAGAACAACCGCGAAGAAAATTCCCAAGGAGCGAGAGACAATTACCGAGATAATACATGTATTTACTCTGTATCGTAATAAAAATGAAAGCTTTTATCTATTCGAATGATTCATGAATTTTATAACAGTCGACTGAGGAAAAGACTGCATATTCGCGATAATTAGGTTAAATTAATATTTAATTAACACTCGGCAATTGTATTTATGAAGAATTTTTTATCCAACGATATACGATCAATCGTACGATAAAGTGTATTTCAAATCGTCGTGAATAAATATTGGACGAACGAGAAGCGAGTAATAATCCGCGAACAAACGATAAGCGATAGTTGTAACCGAGCCAAGAACGAGAGATTTTTTCGAAAAATCTCATCTCGCCGCTAGCTCGAGCGCGGCCATAAATGCGAGAAATCTGATTCTCGAAAAGTCAAGCAACAACATCGTTGGTACAGCTCCAGAGACGAGAGTCTTCTCCAAAGAACGTTTTGGTACAGTCGTCGCGGTGCTTGCGATGTCTCGCGATTAAATTTCGCTGGGAGAGACAAAAGGGAGTATGTAATATACGCCCGTGTCCTGCTCGGTGGGTTCGGGCGACGAAAGAGATAGTGGGTCGTTTGGTAAATGAGGGTCGAGTTCGCTGTATCGCTATGGGTGATATGCTGGACACGCACTGCATAATGCGCAAAGATAAAGAGGCTGCAGCGCAGCAGTCGCTATAAAGACGGTCAGGGCGCGACGCGCGGTTCGGATGGAAGGCCTTAAGGAAATTTTACAGGATCAGATATTATAAAGGGGGTTGTATGTGACTGCGCGGAGTCTGCAAAAGTCTCAGCGGAGCACTCGCGGAGGAGGAAAAATAAAGGAGCGAAGAAAAAAGAACAAGACGACAAGTATATACGTATATGCTTCTTCGATCTCTGGACCACGAAGGTATCTCCTCCGTGTTTCTCCTCTTCCAGTATCCAGCTCGTATAGTATATCGGTAATCTCGTCTCTGAATTCAGCGATCCTGAACGCAGAGAATGCATACGCGCGAGTAGTTAGTGTGGCCGGTAGCGGTCAGGTCCATATCAGTGGTTCTCTCATCCCGCTGTTCGGGATGCTGTGTGAAATATTGGAGTACGGCAAATAGCCCAGTTGTACAAATTGAAAAAAGCCCGATTCGCGGTGCAATTACGAGCATCGCATGGCTGCGATTAATCGAGAACAAAAGATTGAAAAAAATATTGCGATGCTCGTCAAGTGCGGAGATACGCGATGAAACTTGAGCTTTTGATGCATTCCGAAAATGCTTCCTATTATTTCCGTTATCAACGCAGTCGCAGGGCCGACGTTGCGAGACCCTCGCGTGCTCCATTGTGCATTTGTGCATTGTTGGGATCGTGCGGAGGAGCCGGTAGCGTCGTCGGGTTAAGCACCAACAATAACTCGACAAGTCGATACGACGCATAGATAACGCGGCATTATGATAATACCTTTACTGGTCCATTCGCGAGAGAAACAAAGAGAGAGGAAAGAAGAGACCGTACGCGCCTGTGTGAGCCGCGGTGCATACACTTTGCTCGCTGCATTGCTCGGTGAGATACGGTAGGAGGATAGGGAGAACTCGCCACCCAGGGCGAGGAGCCCTCGACGCTTCGCTGTATCTTTCCATCTGTCTCCTTTCCACTTGCTCTCTCTCTCTCTCTCTCTCTTACTCTCGTTCGATCTCCTTTTTCTTGTTATTTACTCCCTCATCCTTTAGCGTTCGCTCTTTATAAACTCTCGGGCCACAATTTTGCCTTCGCCGGCCGCCCACGCGCGATTCTTCTCTCTTTCCTCTCTGTGCATATATCTCTCGGTACCTTTTCGCCTCGAAGAGAAAAAAAAAAGGAAGACGAAGAAAACGAAGGAAGCGAACACGTGCCTGTGCTGAGAGGGGAAAAAAGGGAAAGATGCAGACTCCCGCTGGGCAGAGCGACGCTTTCAGCGCTACGCGAGAAGCCTCCATATCCCGCGTGAGCGCCAACAAAACACACCGTGCTCCTCTTTCTCCCTCTGTCTTCCGCGCCATCCGCAGCATCCCGGTATCTTCATCGCGTTTGTTACGTTTCTATGGGGTTCCACTACATCGGTCCTTGGTTCCTGCGGAGAGGAAACACACGCTCAGCACGCGGTGGAACTCTCTCTCGTGACAACCGCCGCTGTGCCGTCTTGCAGTCACCGCCATGTAAATATATACATATATACATATATAAACGCGTATAAATATGTCTGTGTGCAACGCAGACACTCGACCGAGCACAGGATCGTACATTACTCCAGGAGTATAATATAACGCTCTCGCGCGTGGATCTTACCCTGATAAAAGCCTTAACGCGAGACAGCCATTAAGAACCCTCTCGCACGCGGGTATCTCCCGTGTTACACACACGATCTATCACTCCCGTAATCGTAGAATTTTGTTCCTCCGTTTGTCAAACGCTCGCATTAAATCTCGTCTCGCGATGATTATTTTATTACACGAGAGTGTTATTAAGGGTGTACGGCAGCGGCGTTATCTCAGCAACGATAAAATGGAAAGAAAAGCTCCGAGATATACGGAGGTGAACGATAGTTTTCGGGAGTAACAATAACATTTCTACAATGATTTTAACAATTTGTTAAAAAAAAAAAACGTTAAAATCATTCACAAAACTTCTCTCCTTCTGTAAGATTAATTCGTTTATCTTTTTTACTAGACTCGAATGTTTTCATGATTATTGTCAAGTCAAACGCGAGCTTCCTCTGATCGAACCTGAGATAAATATTTTCATCTCATTTTTAATTAACTAGGGATTAGAGATGCGCGCTCACGCGACCGGCTGCATTTTTGCGCTGCAGCGCTCCATCTTGAATTAAGTATAGACCCCTACAGAACACATTATAATTCGGTATAAGTAGCAAATGGTGAAAAGCAATAAATTTTTAGATTCAAAAATGAAGTACAAACAATAATGATTAATAAATCATAAATAATCTTCATAAAATGCATTGCCCAAAATACTCAAAATGTTGTTTCAATAAGCCATCTTTGTATGACAAATATGTAGTTAAATAAACAATTGCAATTTTACATACAAAAATGTTTTACATAAAAAATTTACTTTGAAGGAAAACGCTTCTCGCGAGATCGTCTCATCGAAGAGTCATTTCTTATAAATTTTATAAAACATTTTGAAAAAATTTTCCGAAAACAAACCATGAAACAACTTGTTTAGAGTTGTTTTCTCTATTCGTGGTTTATTTTTAATACAGTTGTGGGTTGTTCTTTTCATCTAGCACCACATTAAAGTAAAACTCTTTCCGCGAGATTGTGTGATCAAAGAGTCTTTACTTGTAAATTCTATACAAAAAACTGAACAAAAATTTCCGAAAACCGGAAATGAAGCAATTTGCTTAGTTACTTCCTCTGCGCGTGGTTGAATTTTCATGCAGTTGTCGATCGTTTCTCTCATCCGCCGATCGAACGCTGGACCGGAAGCTGTGCTAAAAAATCCGAAACTAAATTTCCGAAAACCGGAAATGAAGCAACTTGCTCAGAGTCGCTTCCTCTGCGCGTGGTTAAATTTTCATGGAGTTGTCGATCGTTCTTCTCATCCGCCGATCGAACGCTGGACCGGAAGCTGTGCTAAAAAATCTGAAACTAAATTTCCGAAAACCGGAAATGAAGCAACTTGCTCAGAGTCGCTTCCTCTGCGCGTGGTTAAATTTTCGTGGAGTTGTCGATCGTTCTTCTCATCCGCCGATCGAACGCTGGACCGGAAGCTGTGCTAAAAAATCTGAAAGTAAATTTCCGAAAACCGGAAATGAAGCAACTTGCTCAGAGTCGCTTCCTCTGCGCGTGGTTAAATTTTCATGGAGTTGTCGATCGTTCTTCTCATCCGCCGATCGAACGCTGGACCGGAAGCTGTGCTAAAAAATCTGAAAGTAAATTTCCGAAAACCGGAAATGAAGCAACTTGCTCAGAGTCGCTTCCTCTGCGCGTGGTTAAATTTTCATGGAGTTGTCGATCGTTCTTCTCATCCGCCGATCGAACGCTGGACCGGAAGCTGTGCTAAAAAATCCGAAACTAAATTTCCGAAAACCGGAAATGAAGCAACTTGCTCAGAGTCGCTTCCTCTGCGCGTGGTTAAATTTTCATGGAGTTGTCGATCGTTCTTCTCATCCGCCGATCGAACGCTGGACCGGAAGCTGTGCTAAAAAATCTGAAACTAAATTTCCGAAAACCGGAAATGAAGCAACTTGCTCAGAGTCGCTTCCTCTGCGCGTGGTTAAATTTTCGTGGAGTTGTCGATCGTTCTTCTCATCCGCCGATCGAACGCTGGACCGGAAGCTGTGCTAAAAAATCTGAAAGTAAATTTCCGAAAACCGGAAATGAAGCAACTTGCTCAGAGTCGCTTCCTCTGCGCGTGGTTGAATTTTCATGGAGTTGTCGATCGTTCTTCTCATCCGCCGATCGAACGCTGGACCGGAAGCTGTGCTAAAAAATCTGAAAGTAAATTTCCGAAAACCGGAAATGAAGCAACTTGCTCAGAGTCGCTTCCTCTGCGCGTGGTTAAATTTTCATGGAGTTGTCGATCGTTCTTCTCATCCGCCGATCGAACGCTGGACCGGAAGCTGTGCTAAAAAATCTGAAACTAAATTTCCGGAAACCGGAAACGAAGCAACTTGCTCAGAGTCGCTTCCTCTGCGCGTGGTTAAATTTTCATGCAGTTGTCGATCGTTCCTCTCATCCGCCGATCGAACGCTGGACCAGAAGCTGTGCTAAAAAATCTGAAACAAAATTTCCGAAAACCGGACATGAAGGAACTTATTTAGAGTCGTTTTCTCTATGCTTTATTAAATTTTGGTGGAGTTGTCGATCGTTCTTTTCATCTGCCACTACTTTGAACGGAAGCGCTTCTCGCGAGATCGTCCGATTGAAGAGTCATTTCTTGTAAATTTTATGGAATAGTAATGTGCAAGGGAGAAAGGGAGAAAAATTTTCGATTGAAAAAATGTGCAAGAAATGCTAGTTTAGTGTATTCACTGTCATTCTCCCGGACCATCTCTCATTTTTTCTCAGTACAATATAAATTCAACTGTGAAATATAGCACTCTTGCTTACTTGATATGGATGATTTCTTTTTCACAGAATGAATTATCGTAGAACTACAACCTTTGCTAACCGCGATTAATGTCACAAGTCGACAACTGCCCAAAACAGCATGAAAAACCGCGCAAATACAGTCTCGCATGAATTTCGCGGCTACGCTCATCACCGACCAATCACGAAACGAATAAAACGACAACAAAGCATGCGATATTTCGATAATTTCGATCTATATCTCCTCATCAACTTTTTACAGAGGGATAATAGCCTTTCTAAAAAGTTCCACGGGGGCTCAAAAGCCCTCCGGTGTGACATAGATCGGGTGGTATTTACGCATATGTAACGGGTGTGCAGAATATTTCGCGGCGACGATCGAGAATCGCCAGCACTCTGCGATTTATTCCGCGTTGCAGGGAGCGGCGCACACGCGCGCTTTCACCGATCGAGAATGCAAAAAAGGTCCAGAACGGAAGGAGGAGAGCAATGAGATCCCTGAGACCGTGTGCGGGGGAAAAACGAGATAAAGGAACAAGTGCGGAACATCTCCGGTGAAGAATACAAGTATGGTGTAACATAATATATATATGTATATATATTTATAAAAAAAGAAAAGCCGCGTTTGCGGTGGACGGCGAGGCAAGAGAGTCTTCTTGACAAAGCGCCCTCGGACTGGCCATACAAAGCCGTGCCATACATCAGCTCGGGAGCGAGCCCGCGTGTGCACACCGCGGCGCTCCAGCATCAGTTTGCTCCATCGCCGTCCCACTAACACGCGGTAATGACTCGTAATAACAAATTACACTCGATTACCCCAACCCGAACAAGCTACATAACCGCTTCGATTTCCTATCGCGATTCGGCTACTTCGTCTTTCTCCGAGCTTTCATCTCGCTCTCTCATCTCTCATCTCCCTCTATCTCGCTGTCTGCATCTCCAGCCTCTTCATCTTTTCTCACGTTCGCGTTTGCACATTTTTCATCCATATCCTCGGTGCTTCGATCATGCTCGTACACAGACTCGTGTTCATATATACCTGTATATTCATCACTCATCGATCGCGGACGTTTTGGAGCAGAATTGCCTCCCTGTACCATATTTTCCGAAAAGGAACACAGCGGGGGACACATGGATGAGTGTTTTTGATCAGCTGGGGGTTTTAAACGTCACTCATCTCGCAAAATGACGATGGAGACGATATTGCAAAGTTCAAGTCGGATAAATATATGCGTTACGAGTATTCGGTTTATATTTACGTGTGTGACTCAAAAAATAAGACTGTCGTACGGATTTTTTTGAGCAACGTTTACACGTCTCCGAGATGATATTTATGCGCGTGTATGAGCACTTCCGTGTTTAGCGACGAAGTGTAGTAAATCTTAAAAATGACGAATGGGAACATGTCCGTGATGATGTATTATATACATCGAGATTTATATAGCGATATTATATCACCTGCGATTCTGAATATAAACGATCAGAGAGGCGGAAGTGAAGCATCACAAACTTGGAATTTATGCGATTCAATGGGTGAAGAGGCCGTCGCGCACATATGTTTGAAAATCCCGCAGCAAATGGATCCATAAATAATGCGAGTCGCTCCCGCGTGCATGCGCCCATCTCGCCCTCGCTCTCACTCGATCAAAATTTCCAAATCCGGTCAAGTCGTGCCTCACCATATATCAGCAAAAGACTGAATCCCGTGTCGTAAAACGTGATAGATAGATAAACGATCCGCTGCCTCGAAATTTCCGTTTTATTCAAATTTTCGTCATTCTCTCGCGTCCCCTGCGAGTGATATTTTTTTCGGCGATTCTTTCGCATCGAATATTATTTTTATTTTTTATTCATTCAATTGAGTGTTCTTTCTTTCTCTTTCTTCACGGACCGTCGAAAGATTTCTTTCGATAATTTTCAAACCCGACGAGAAAAATGCAGCTCTCATTTTTCCGTCTCTCGCTCATTGCCGCGCGATCTTGCATTTCCAATTTGAAAAAATAATCAAAAGTCTATGGCTCTTACCGAGGGTGTCTATATACGCGGAACACGCGGCCCTGTCGTCAGCAGAATGTCCTCTCGCACGCCTCGACTTTTCTTATCGCGGATTCGCGCGAATTGAAAAAAAATAGGGATGAAAAAAGAAAAATCGCAATTTACGCGAGGAAAGACGTTTTTTGCGCGTCTCGTCGTTGCTGATGAGAACATTTCTCTTTTTTGTAAAAAAAGCTTTTTTTTTTACACATTTTTAGATGAGAAATCGCGAATATTTGATTCGGAATTACTTATCTCGAGTTGCGAAATTTCAGTGGGAAAATTTCGCGGAAAAAAAAGTAATTTTCATCGGTAATGTTTTTTCCTCGAATCACCAGAGTATTTGACGCATATGGGGTGTCGTGCGCTACTTCTCGCGTCTCTGAGACTCGTACACCGTGATGGTGATTCCGATACACTGCAGAGAAAGCCTCGGGAGGTTTTCCTGCCGCGGTACTACGTCTTCGCCGGGTCGCAATAAAATGTAAATCGCAGCAATTCGTCTCCCCCGCGATATATACTCTTATATAGTATATATATATACGTGGATGTATACACTATGGTTCTAGAGTTGCCAGGGTGTGTTTGGCGAGAGAAAATGCGTTCTCGCCCTCCCTCTGACGTTACACCAGAATGTACGAGGCAAAAGACTACCGCTCGGAAATCGAGACACTCTTTGCCGTACGAGATATTCTCCTTTACATCTGTATATATTTACGTATGTGTAACATTCGAGAACGTATGACGCGTACAGTCTCAAAAGAACTGAAAAGGAGAGAGAATTTCGCCCAGTTACCGAGCATGGTAATTTTCAATAATAACATTAATAAAAAGTTATTAATAAACTGTAGAAAAAGAATTTTGAGGTTACGCAGAAAACTTCGTACAAAATGAAAGCATTCGCTTCTCCGAATAAACCATAATTTTTTCAAAATTTCGTCGGTATTTCGAAATTATTGTGCTCAGTATCTTGGACACCATTTTTTTTCAGATTTTCATAATATCGTCAAGTACCTGAAATGGCAAATTCCCTGCTTCTTACCAACTGCTTTGTTGCTAAACTGTTTTTCACGTGAAACGCAGGACTGATTATTTGTTTATTTTATTGTTATATCCGCAGATACCTTTCTTGGATTTTTATGACCCTTATTTCCTACTTGCCAACTTCCGGTTTCTCATTGCTTTACCATCCCTCCTGTTGGGTATCCCTCTCCCCTACCACGTACGCATAGGGAAACTGCAGAAAACCCGTGCCGATAAAGCAGAACCCTTCTACAGATCTTGAGATAATTTTTAAGACAGATGATTTTCCCGGAGTGTAGGAATCACTCACTACACTCTGGAAAATTTGTTTTTCAATGAATGTTTATGTCAAATCGTTTAGGAAAAATCGTTGGTCGATATTTGGACAGACGAGAGCCAATATCGATTTGACGCTGAATGGCCTATATATAAATAAATAAATATATGTGTGTGTACGATATATAGTATATTAAAATGGCCGCAGGCTCTTTCTCTGGTTGCGGCGCGTCGTTCGCATGAGTAACGGCGAAACAGGCGCGTTCCAAGAGGCCATAGGGTAGCGACGAGTAATTTATAGTCAATAATTCCTGGCGAGGCAATTTTCGCATCACGGGGGCCGTGCCCCGCGCTTTCTCGCCGTTTCAGCCTATATATACACGTACACAGAAGAGATGAGGATCGCGAAAGGGAGCGCAAACTGCGGCTATGTGCATATATATATATATGCAATGAATATAAGTTATATTCGTACTACAGTGTGAACCACAGGCAGGGGTGTGAAAGGGCTGGGCAGGAAATGAGGCTGAATGTTAAATAGCTGTCGTAAGCTATATCTCGAGGAGGGCGGAATGACAGGAGCAGGTTCTCTCGTTCTTGAACCAGACTGAGCGAGACTCGCGAGTATTTCGCCGTCGGGGATGTGCAGAAAACTCCTCCGTGACACGATTTTTGCAAAAAGTCACCGAGATCGGTGTCGTGGCTATTTTTTTTACAATAAATTCAACACGCACGTGTGTCTATCTGAAAAATAATTTCAAACGTTAATGATATTTGGATAAAATGAATGTAGTTTTTTTTGTTCACCCGGTAGTAGAAACCGAGACACGTCGAGATAAAAGGGGGTGAAGAGGGGTAAATTGTACGAGGTACACTATAGAGTACATACATTTTCGATATACGAAGACATCCTCCTGCCTGCAGCCACGAGATGCAAAAAGCGAAATATCTCGCGATATCGTCGCGGAAGCTGCAACTGCTCCCGTGTGGGGTTCGCGCGCGCGAACGCCTTCGAGCTCTTATTTTTCTCACGATGTGCTTTTTATTTACGGTCGCGGTATTCCACTTATGTGTGAAAGTTTAGACCCCTGCGAAATGCTCGTGGGACGAGAGTAAAAACGAGGAAAAATGAAGAGAGAAAATGGGAAAAGGTGGTCTCTGAGAGTGAGAGAGAAAGAGAGAAAGAGAAAGAGAAAGGGAAAAATGGAGATGGAAAACAGAGCTTCGGTGAGGCGTATATTTTGTAGAGGTAAGGATAATGTTGAAGTCTTTATATATTTATAAAAAAGTGCACATGTTTATTGTATACATGTATATGGCGGAATAGATATTTGCAGAGAGGCTCTGCTGCTGGGGGATGCTGCTCCTCGTACCTCGCGTATTAGATATCAACGAGCGTACGTTAACATCGGAGAAAAGCCCTTTGAGAGTGCACCGTCGAGAGCAGTATCAGACTGCGATGAAAAGTGTCTGTTCGACGACGAGAACGTCTCTGCGCTATACGGGGTTTCTAAAAACTGGATGCTGATAATTTGCTGCTACATCGGGGATACGATTCCAAGTCGAAAAGTCTTCGAGTACTTTTCGATTCAACGAATCCTCACTGAGTTATTAATTGAAATAGTTGGACGGATAGGGCGTGCGCGCGCCGCTGGGGAAGGGATGGCGCGCGTCCCATTGGCTCCAACTTTGACGACCAATAACTCATTAGGTTTTGGTCGTATTGAAAAATAGTAAAATACATTTTGACTCGGAATTTCATCCTGAATCCAATTTTAAATTATCTACATTGAGTTTTAAAACGCCTTGTACACCTTATAATGCCTCTCGTATCGTCGAGAACACTCACCTGTTTTCCTTCCAACGCCTCGCGTTTTCTCGATTATCATAGACATTGCTTTACATTTAGAGCAGCTTTTATCGCGTCACAAGCTTGTGCTTCTCTTTCATCGAAAACTTGTCCGGCCGACGATCGAAGAAACATCGAAGGATCCGTCAAATTTTTCGGGTTTTCAGCAATGTTTTTTTTCGATGGGGTTTTCTTATAAAAAATAAATAATTCGCGTATGAGCGGGATGAATTGTAGCAGAAGAATAGTTGGAATATTTTTAAAAAATACACCATCTAGGCACGGGTAATTACCACGTGTAATACCGATCCTCCGCGGATTATTCATCTCGTTATAGAAAAAGAAGTTCCGAGAAGAGATGTATAGGATCACGATGCATGGCGCAGCGATTTTATATATACGCCGATGTCTATCATCGCACCGTCATCAACGCGGACGTGCGCTGGCTGCTTTTGCACTGCGCGCCTTCTCTCAAATTACACCCACCTTTCATAACGAGATTTGTATAATCACGGTAATTTTCGTCGTAATGTCGATAGTTTTCGCTCGCCACGCCGGTAATCAGCGAAAAAAAAAAACAAAAAGAACAACGGAGAGAAAAAGAAAAAGATGCGTCGAAAGCCCAGCGAGATTCGTCGATTTTTCGATGAATAATTTTTGCGAAACGAGAAATCCATTAAACATTCGCTAATCTCTTCCCAGAAGCTCGCGGAATATTTGTTATCCGACGGTTATACATTTAACGATGATGAACGCGAGACTCGTTATTTTTGTATAATTTATCAGTCCGAGAGGAACAAAAGTGGCTCAGCCAACAATTTTCATCGGGTACAGTGAGAAAACGTTTATAATTCTCGCACAGTTGATAAAACGATTTATGCGAGATTGTGAGAAGTAAACGAGAGGAAAAAGGAAGGCGAAATCCTAGCCGCGATTGTTCGGTTTTAATGTCTGTTGAAACAATAGGTGTTTTGTTGAAGCGAACACTGCGGACAGACACACACGTTTCTCCCACGCTTTAACCGTAAATTTTCTCTCGATACGAAAGAACGATCTCGCGGCCATAGTGCAGTATTTATAAATATTAGAGATGCTGAATGAGTTTTACCGCGTGTTACATAAAGTATCGAACGGAAGAGCTCGAGAGGGTTGCATTTTTCCTCTTGAAGCAAGATGCAACAGGCGAGAGAGGATGACACGAGAGGAGTAACAAATATACGAGAGCAAAGAGAAAGCCCGATAGCTACATAGACGAGTAAACATATACAGAGAATGTATATATATCGTCCGACCCATTATTTCCCAGCTGATTACGAGCATTACCGGTTGATTGGAGGGTGTGGTGGGGCACAAGGGTTATATATACCTATCGAAGAACATGTACAAAGGTATATGGAAGGGACGAGCCGAGGGGGCCTGGTAATGATTGAAAATAACAGGAATCATATAAACGTGCAATCATCCTGCTTGCTGTAGCCCGCTGAAAACGTCGGCCATGTCGAATGGAACGCCGGAGCGAAGAAGGAAAAAAAAATCGAAGAAATGGAAAAAAATGAGGATCCTTTGCCTCATCTTCGTCATCGCGTTTTATATGTATATGCACGTTCTATATACATGAGGATACACCGTGCCGTTTCACGTCGGGAGTGATCACAGGTTTGAGAACCGAGCATCAGAGAATCACCCCCTGCCTCGAAGACAAGCATTACGATAATGACCCTCATTACCTGCGGTAAGATTATAGAATTAGGACGCGAGTGTAATAAATCATTGCGCAGCGAAGGCGCGATTCTTTCTTTCGCACTCGCGAGCGCATCTCCCTTTTTCGAATATACAGGGTGTCTTGGAACGAAGTGTCGATAATTTGGATCAAAATAGGGGATGAAATTCCAAGCCGGAAAGTCTATATGCACTTTTTCCTCCGACGAATCTTTGCGTAGTTATCAGTTGATACGATATGGCCAATAGGAGACGAGTACGAGCCTCGCGCAGGCGCCAGAGAGGGGCGTGCGCGCCTCCGATTCGCTCCAACTTGGAGAACCGATAACTCGTCAAGATTTCACGGTATGAAAAAGTGATAAAGGACTTTTCGCTTCGGAATTCTCTCACGAATGCAATTTTTGATTGTGAGAGCGAATTTCAGGACACTCTGTACATACACGCGTGTATACACGTCCGTTGCGAGCAACTCTCTCGCCATCGATCTTCTCTCTCTTTATTTTCAGACATCGGCACAGTTTCGGGTTATCGTATAATATAAATATATATCTCCTCGAGCCGAAAAAGGATACGCGCGCACGCTGATTATTCGATGTTTCGCATCATTTATCCCAACTCTCTCTTTCCCCTGGAGTTTCTGGATGCAAATTTGCGTGAATTTTATCACTGAAAATCTCGATATTTTTTTTTCTTTTATCATCATACTGAATATTTATGTATTCAAAGTCGTTTTGAGCATCGTTAAATTCGTTACGGGTTATGTTGCTCTCGCAATCATCTCTCGGCCCTGCAATTATCTCGAGAAAATACTCGCGAAGCGTCTATATTACGTACGCGAATATTTAAAATCGTATTCATCAATTTCCGGCGTTTATTCGAATTTATCACAAACCCTGTGAAAATGAAAAAGCTTGCACCCACGCTGCAATGAAATCACCGCTGAAGAATAATATATATCGATGTGTATTTTCGCAGGAATATATTTTCATCGCCGCTGAGAGATTGCTGCTGTACCGCTGTGTTAAATGTATGGGATAATAAAATGAGGGAAAACATCGCGTCTTGCTCGAGATACTCGGTAGAAGTTGAGTGCGCGATATTGTCGTGAAATTTTTCAAAAAAATAATAAAAAAATAGTCGCCGCACATTCTTTTGACGTAAAATCCACGGGGACGTTCGATGAAGCTGTACTTAATATTTTATTCCTTTTTATCTGGCACTGGTGAGACGATAAACCGCGAAATGTTCCCTTTATACGCCACCTCGTTGAATTTCGAGAGTAACGCATGCACACCCACACGCCTGTTCAAAGTGTCGCGCATATAAATATAATACACGTACTATAAATACATATATATATATATTCAAAGAGATCACATAAAATTCGAGAGCCAAGAGCCTCTCGTTCGGCGCTGCAAACGCAGCAATCCAGACGGTAATTTCCCAAGTTACAATCCTACGTAGTATTAAAACCTCGAAATCGCCGGAATATTGTCGTGCGAGAAATGCGACGATACTCTCATCGCGTTAAGGTAGTCGTCGCGCCAAAAGTGTCTTCTAGAGAATTGTATACAGTTTCGAGACCAGATTCTCGACGTTATTGCAGGATCACAGGCAAAATTTCAACGGGATTCGACGTTTACACTCAGAAATATCTTTCATCAAAGATACATGCTATTTTCCACAGGCAGGAACTACAAAATTAATATTATGAATATTATGTTTGTAACAATAATTATAAATTATCTATTTTAATGGATAACAGATATAACCAACTTCTCATTAGGTTAACCAATTTCCGCGAGTGCCTGTCGCAACAAAACCACCTTAATTCACGAAGATGTTAAATTTTCGTGCCAAGAAACATACAGAAAAAAAAACGAAGAAAAATAATGTTGCACCAAAAATACAGCGTCGATCAATTTTTCCTCAGAGTCTTCGAGTTTTTCGGAGTTTTTTTCTTACCGTATCGTGGAAGAAGCGAGAACCACGCGAGGGTATTTGACGGATGATGTTTCGGGCAGAAGAGAGATCGAAAACGTGAAGATCTCTCGAGTCATACAAAAGAGCATACATATCGAGAGTCATCCTCGCTTTCACAGCCTCCTACCGTTCGCGGGCAATGCAGGGGCGGGGAAAGAGGGAGGGGGGATGAGTTTATAAGTAAACCGCGAGCGGCTGTCAGACGTACAAACCTCTGGACATTAATTACACGAGAAAAAGATTAATGAGAAATTGTGCGTTTGTGCGAACTCAACATGAAAGAACGATGGCGATACAGATGCATATATATATATACACACAATACATACGTAACATGGCGAATGATAATCGAGTGAAACGAAAGACTGAGTCATCCAAAGAACATAATGTGCCCACACAGCATCATTTTTCGTGGTCACACATATTTTTCTTTCCCATCCAATAGCTCTCTCTTTTCCTTCTTCTCGACAAAAGATTTATGCATGTGCACCTTTACGAATTTCACACAAAACTAACGATGCATCCGTTGAGAATAATTACCTCTCGTTTTTGTTGTGTTAAAATCGTGCACAAAGAGCTGTTCGTTATAAACAAGGCTGATGAATTATTTTCTTCAAACTGTACGTGCAAAAATTTGTCCCATTTTATCGCTCAATTGTGCAGAAACGTTATTTGAAAAAAAAAGTACATTTTCCATCCCCCGTACATGCTGATTGGAAATGGCGGCTTGTCATTCGGTGGAGTCACGTTCGTTCCTGATTGACGTTAAAAAATGAACGACTAAAATCGGCTGTTTTTCCATCGATTCGCAAAAACAGGAGAGAGTTTTTTTTTCAATATATACAGGGTGATTCAGTGTAGGTAGATTTATCTGCATCATTTCCTAAACAAAACTGCTAAGCTCTTCTTGCTTACCTCACACGGCAGAATTACCGAGACTCTGTCCGAACTCTGCTGTCATTTCAAATTTTTTTTAAAGGTAAAAAAAGACCCCGATTGGCCTAGAATTCCAAAATGACATATGGTACATGAGCTGAGAAATTTTGTTACGAATTTCGCGCAGAATCTATCCGATTGCAAATTTCGGTATCTGTGCTGAATCATCCTGTATGTGTATATCTTTTTTTTTTGTTTAAATCGTTCTCGATCGTTGATTATTTGTGGCAATCGTAATACGCGTGGTTGTGCTCGTGCTCGTGCGCGAAGAAAAACGATTAATCGTGACAAAGCGAAAGGTTGCACCGCGATGACTGCACTGGAGATATACAATGGGGTTTTGTTTGTGTGTGTCGTCGTCAGCAGACCCGTCAGCCTGCCACCATATCGTGGTGTACGTTTTATGTACGTCGACGTACATACCCCTCACCTTATTATTACATAACCATCACAATTGCGCTGACCCGTGTATGCTGTACAACATTATACAGCCTCTCTTCCGCTTTCTCTGTCGACGCCATGTTTTCTATTGTCACATACCTGTGATTAATTAATTTTTTTTGTCAATGACGTTCTTTATGGACATCCGCAATTTGGCGGTTCATTTTATCGCGCATATGTACGCTCGAACGGTGAGAGATGTTCTCAAACGAAAATGTAAAGCCTGCGAATTACATATTTTTAATGGGATTTCGAAAAATTTAACGGAGTGATGTTTAGCAAATTTCTTTAGCCTTTTTTTTTTCTCGATCGAATATTTCCATACAAATAATTGTGCTCGTGAATGAGACAAAATTTGGTGGATGCATCGAAAGTCACTGTAAAATATCGATCGAACTCCGATAAAAGCGAAGGATTTAATTCGTGGTCTTTTGTACTTTAAAAATCGATGGAAATGTCGGCTAAGTGTTGCGATGCAGTCTGTGTGGCTGTGAACGAAACATTCGCAGATTCTCGGATTATTTCAATCAAATCCTGTATTCGTCGATAATTAATTGTATTAAAGATTCGATCATTCTTTTTCGAATAATAGCTCATGAAGTACGAAATTATTCAGCAGAATTTCCGAATATCATCTTCTGACTCTCATCTGAAAAGATAATCGTGTGGGAAAAAAATTAACAATTATTTTTCCATCATCGTCGAACGAACCTGCTGTGTCATGTGCGTAGTAATAATTCTGTACCGCAAACTCGTACGTGCGGAAACGGAGCCTCGAAATTTTTCGACTGTACCTGAATGGCAAACCGCACAGCTGTATTCCACTTTCGTGAGTGAACGATGCGGTCAGCCCTTGCCACATTTTTCTCAAGAAGCTTTTTACAATGTATAATTTACAATAAAGAAATAAGACGGAAAGTACACAAAAAAGTACCATCTGCACATCGCGAAAAAAAAAAACAAAATGCGAAATTAATGGAGTACGACGATTATGCAACGTGCAAGAACGAGAGTGCAGCACTCGAAGGAGATCGAGGTCAGCATGGGTGGTCGCATATTTCAGGTCTATTTAATTACCCAACAATCTTCATCACACTGCTGTCGTATAGACTTTCTTCTTTGGTATATTTTACATCATTTTTAATCGCCATGAATTTCTCGCATCATTGCAGTAACCCAGTTAATATTATCGCATCCAAATGACGAATAAACACGCAATCGCGCGATTTTTCAACAATTTTTTTCGTCGATTTTTATCTCCTCTGAATGTCTCCAAATATCTCTTTTTCCTCTTATCCGTCTGAAAGAAACAGCTGCGAGTTAATGATGCTGTGCGGTGATCGTGGTCGTCAAATATGCCTTGGTTACATTGGAAAAAAAATTGCTTCGACGATTTTTGCTCAATGGGTTTTCGATGACAATTTATCGGTGACTCTGATGATAAAAATCAATACCGAAAAAAGTATCAATCTTTCCGGAAGAATAATGATGTCAAAAAGTAGAGAATCCTGGTACGCGCATACGTCACTTGGCTTTTGAAAGATAACCCATCGACTTGGGCGGAAAAACGGTCTGACAATGAAATATACGCGGGATAAACGGGCAGAAAATTTATTTAAGAATTTATCGTCTCCCTGCGCTTTAAATCCTCGCAACTACGCAAACAATATAAACCGTCACGATTCATTTATCTCCGAGACGGTTGATTCAGTATGGAGTTAACGAAAATGAAAGAGAATGAAAAGAAAAAGAAGATGGAAAAAATTGTATATCCAAAGAAAAACCTACCCATGCGGGAATATGCGTGCATAAATCGTGAATTACGCGCCCGAGGAACCAGGAGACTTTCGGCGCTACATGGGGAGAGAATTTGAAGGCGGAGACATGACGACTTATAAATACATATACAGGGTGTCCCGGAGCTCGATGTCCATTATTCAAAGTTACATTCGAGATGAAATTCCGTGATGAAGAGTGTACTTTAGTATGTTCGGGCACTGCGCCGCATGGTATTGCGGGCTTCGTTCCATTGGTCAAAGTACAACAATTAATAATTCATCAGAAATTCATCAGATCGAAAAGTGTCTTTTCAAGAATCGTTCAGGATCGAAGAGAGATGTTTTGACCTTGAATTAGAGCCGCTATCCACGTCTTCATCGGTGAAACTCAATTCTGGGACACCCTGTACATATATACACAATATTGGAGTACGCAGGAACGAAGGGTGCTGAGAAAACGACCGTGTATTTCCAAGACAGCGAGGCGATAGACGTCAGGAGCCTTCCAAAATGGGCCCCCATCCGAGTTGTCGTGGTCTAGGCGCGTCTCGGCAATTAGTCAAGTTTTATCCAGACGAGCGTGTCCAAAAAGCTTATTTATGGGTTTCCCACCGATCACGAGTGCCACATACCCGCGTTTATAAATGTGCGCGTGTGTATAAACA
This sequence comes from Heteropelma amictum, assembly GCA_959613375.1. Classification (NCBI taxonomy): domain Eukaryota; kingdom Metazoa; phylum Arthropoda; class Insecta; order Hymenoptera; family Ichneumonidae; genus Heteropelma; species Heteropelma amictum. The sequence continues at coordinate 3,751,563 of OY390727.1, forward strand.
CGAAAGGTGATACGCTCCAGGGGGGTTGTAACGTTTGTTTGGAACTCCTGTTGCACCCCCGTGGGTACATTTGCCAATGCACACGAGCTGTAATACGGCTCAGAGCATATAGTATAGGTTAGTACACATACGGTATACATATATATACATATAAAAGTACATAAATACCTCCGTGTGTATACGACTCACTGGCTATAATCGTAATACAGTGTGTGCGATATAATCGATTTGAACGGTGCGGCAAGAAGAGAGAGGGTGAACCGCGAATGTACCCGAGCATTGCGTAACTCATCGGCATTAGGGTGCATTCTTCCAGATCGCTCACCCGTCCGTCTGTTCGGCCAACAATGACCCACGGGCGATCCGGTACACGCCATTTCATCCACGTTCATGTGCACACCACACGACACACACGACAAATGTGTGCATGTGTATATTTACCGGATCTCGAACCTGATGATTTCTCTTCCTTTCACTCGGTACGTAATCGATTATCGCACGGCCGATATTTTCTACGACTATACACATCAGTGTACACAAATGGTACGACCGCGTGTATCGAGTCTCATACGTCGCGTATAAACGTTCCGAGTTCCACGTGCTCTGTGTAGCCAGAACCCTGTAAGGGAACTCTCCATGACAAGCGTGTAAAAGCGAACGCGCGACCGGAGCTGAAATGCTCGGCTCTCTGGAAGGCGTTTATTACATTGTGCGAGAGAAGCCGGCGGTGGTCCCGTAGCGAAATAAATTGTGTTGTACAAATATCTATAAAAGCAAGCGAGAACAGCCTTGAACTCCAGCCTGATATACGCAAAACACACACGAACCTGCGCGTGTGTGTGTGGACATTGGTGTTTTTGTACGTGCGTCGGTTTGCCAGCCGTCATTCAATCCGACAATCACCCCGCTGACTGAACATCAAAAGGACACCAAGACGTTCGACGGACGTCCCGAGAAATTGGGTTCTTCTCCGCCCAATCTCTCCCGGCTGCTGCAGACTCGCGATTAACGGTCTTCGCTCTGCTTTGTTGTCCGCTGAAACGCTCGTTTGGAGTTATATAGCTTCTTTAAGAAAAAAAACTGCAATAATCATTCATTGTTCTTCCGTCAGCTCGCGGGAGAACAATGGAATTGCGGACAACATCGAAGAGATGAAATCCGAACGTTTCATGGTTCGAAAAAGCGGCGGTGCACGGTTACCATGGCCACACGATCTAGGAGGATGTTGCGGGAGGGTAAAGAGGCTTGAGAGGAAACCGGGGAACAGGAATAACCCTGCGGCCATACGTAATCTCATTGCTCCACCCTCTCTGATCGGTAATTGCTTCCTAATCGCGCTACCAATCAGCCTAACCGCGTTATCGAGAGCTAAACTCGTTTGGGAGGAAAGCTCTCCATCTTCCTGCGGATGCCCGACGGCGATGTGTAAAAGCTGCAAGCTCGTCTCATCCGTTTTATTTCAGTGGTCCATGCCGATGCGCTATGTTCTCCGTAACGGTATACGAGCAGCCGTTGAGCAGAGTCCAGACGATTTCCATCGACTGTTTGTCCCATTCAACCGAGTTGATCAACGCACCCTACTACGGTTACTCTTAATCGCCTTTCTCGTTTAATTCCCGACGCTTGTATGCGACTTTCGCAAACACCGACAGACGTCGGCTACTCCGCGATCAATGTCACGCAACGAGCAGAACCAGAACTCATCTCAAAAGACCAGTTTTATACCGGGGCCGAACTGGAAAAGGCTCGAGACGCTTTCAACGCCAGGATTTATCGCGGAGTTTTGAAAAAAAAAGATCGTGAGGTCAAGAGGAATCCCATAAATCTCGGAGTCAACCACTGGGCTTTTCTTATTTTTTTTACCGTCACTCGGATCCTCCGGAGTCCCCATTGTCATGATAATATAATCGCAGATGCGAGGAACATATTTTCCAGTCATGGACAAGTATTCTACGGGGAATTAAAATATTTCAGTGACGTTTAGAACGTGATCCAAGAGTCGATCGTTTGATTATCGTTCCTTGAGCGATCAAAGCCGTCAATTTCACAGTCACCAGGTTCGACCAACAATTCCTTCGTCCCGTCCAATCCCTGAGTCTCCCTTCAGCGTTCCTGTTCATGCGGGAAAAATCCTGCTGGCTCTGACGAGAATCGTGAAAACCCGCAGAGTTTCCTCGAGGCCATGATGGTAAATCAATTTATTTGACGCGAAAGTTCACGAGCGGAAAAGTACATTACCGGATAGGCGAAGCTCGAAGGGATATTAATTTCCGTAAGATAAAGTGGTTACCGGACGCTTTTGCAAACGTTTCTGCATTGACGGATCTGCGTTGCGAATCAGTGGCAAGTCCCCCAAATCTTCGGCTAGTCGCAGCCTCCGAGATTGAATATTTTTTTATGGCCAAGCATGGTGGATAAAACAAAAACGTAATGGACCAGCCGAATGCGCGTCGGGGGTTTCCGATGACAATAAGCTTCACGTGCGGGACGGCAAAGTCCTCGGAGGTTGACGATAAGTGGACGTAAAGCAGGTTAAATCCATGGTGGCGCCAACTAATCCATTGAAGGACACGCTCTTCAAAGAGCGAGCATCTCTGCGGCTATCTCGCGGAGCTTGTAACACACGTCATCCCAACGGGGCATCCTCTCGAAGCATCAGGGATAGACTCTGCGATGACGAAGACACGACCGGAAGTAGCTCCTCGCCGGGCACTTTAGTGTCTCGTGCCGGCTCGTACAAGACTTGTCCGCATCTCATACACTCTCCAGACGCCACACGGAACCTGCAACGTATTTTTTATCTTCCACTTGAATCTCCAAAGAATTTAGCTCTCATCGGGAAGATCTCAAAGTCCGCCATAAAACGAGTTTATCACGAACCTTGTACAAGAGCCATCGGTATTCCCACTTTGGCCATTCCATTAGGATTTATTGCGATGTTACTTTACATTTCCGTACATCTTCTCGTTGATGATACGAATTCTTCGGTATCAATTCGTTTGTTGTTTTTGGAGATGGGAATTGGCTTTTTTTGTACGACGTTTCGGCGCCGGAAATTCGAGGAGGCATTATACCGAGTGACTCGAGCGATGCAGACGCTTTCGTCAGTTCGAGAGTGTGCGACGCTCGTCCGAACAAGTGCGACTTTGGAGATCATCGGCAGAAGCGGCGACAAGCGTGACTCAGCTGCCGCAAGGATCCGCAAAAGTCTGCGGCTCTTCGTCGCCGTCGTGAGATGCGAGAGAAGAGCCAAGATCAGCGTGCAGAGCGTCGGCATGTCGCACAGCCTCGAGGATCCTTGTCTGTACTCTAAAGAGTGTATGTCTCATCTTGAATAATAATTGACAGAGTCTAGACATCCTCTCGTATTCGATGCTCGATGGAACGTCCAACCTCGCGGCTTTCTTCGACTCTCTTTTTCCATGCTGAATACTCGCACGAATGGCGGCGCAGTTGACGTTCGTGTGCTCTCGTACAGTGATTTCGATACGTCTTATATCGGCGATTATACGCGGAAATGTCAGATGCCCAGTCGGACATTTGTACATAAAACGTGATGAATCCCACGCGGGGAATTTCAAACGACTTTGAGACGAATCTCCCGCTCTCTCTCTCTCTGCATCGGCGTGAGAAATTCTTGTTCTCAAGATTCCCTGCGTTTTTCTACGCCGTTCGGGAGACACGGAGTATGTGCGAGCTTTCCGCAAAGGAAAAAAAAAACGATGAAAAACAGCGACGCTGTTCACCCGAGGGACTTTGACGCGTTCGATCCTGCCAGTTTACCAGCTCGCAATTACGCGAGCCACGGAAAAATGTGAAATTTCTCCTGTGAAAAGGTGCAGAGCGGAATCACATGCTCGACTCGGGAGTTTGCTCCTCGACGACAAAAGAGAAAAAACGATACGAGATACGTGTGTACATCGCGGAGGTGCTGGCAGAGTACACATCGCGAGATGGAGAGAAAGATGGAGCGGAAAGATCGGTACAGCGTGCAGTGTCTTTGATTCTCCTTCGCCTCCACCGACGCTCCCGGCGATGGATCGATACTCGCGGAAACGCCTGATCGATATTTCACTCGGTAGCTTCATCGTGCACGTCGAAGAAAAAGAAAAAACTTTGCTCTGGACCCGCACGCGTCAGATGTCACTCACACGTCGATGGCATCGTGAAATGATCATTTTTGTTCATCTCAATTCAGGCAACGATGCTTTTTTCTACGTTTGCCGATAATTGCCGATAAAACGGGAGAAAAATCGCGTCTGGGCAATCTATACTTTGACGAATTTTATTTGGTCCACGATTCGGTCGACTGATTAATTTTCTATGCGAGATCAAATGAAGCAGGCGGTTGAAGAATCGTTTCTTGATTAACGTTGACATTGCACTTTCCCGAGCGATTTTATTTTAGAGTTGGTTCAGTGGCGTATCGCTGCTTAAAAATCGACAACTTTCGGAGTATTCCTTATACGTATTCCATGTAGAGCGAATCTGAATTCTCGGGTGATTGGGGGCTCATGAATACATTATCCTTTCTAACGAGTAACGAGGCGAATAGGTCAAGTAGATGGAGCCGAGCCGCGGCGCCTGTCCATAAATCACTCCCGCGAGGGCAACCTCCGAGAGAGATCAGCGTCGACCCAGCAACCTCCGTTGACTCGTTTTTTTTTTCTCTCTTCCTCTCTCGCTCCGACGCTCTTTCGGTTCTTCCCTTCCACTTTTTATTTTTATATCGGTTCGTTGTCTCCATCGGTTCTCATACGATGCTAAATTCGATTTCTCATGCATCCGCTTCCGCTTTTTGCCCTCGAGCGAAACGGAGCGGTACACAACGATTCTCGTTATTTTGTACTTTCCACGGTGGGAATACGATGGCCAACAGGCATTTTCAACGTTTTTTTTTCAACTTCTTTAGTCCTCGAAACTCTCGTGCACGAAAAATCTTTATGGAAATTTCAACATTTTCTGCGATGATTTTAAAATTGCTCGCCAGATTTTTTTCACCAGCTCTCGATTCCGAATGAATATATCACAGTGCTTTCGCAAAATATCGTACGATAAATGAAATAACAATAACAAATTGCGCGCATCGGTGATATAAAATATTTTAATAATTATGTAATATACGTGAGTCAGGAACCAGGAAATACGAGGTTAACGAAAAAGAGCGAGACGCGGAAACCCAATCGGAGTATACGTAAGAAACAAAAAACAAAAAACAAAGAATACAATCATCGATAATAATAATGGAAAATAACACAATATAATCGATGTATTTTATGCGGACTGTGGTTCGAATATATCTTGCGAGTTAAATTGACTGGTGAACTAGCTTTTGTCGTAAACTCTCGCCAGACAACTACCTTAATCATTCAAAACGAAACTCTGGTTTGTCATAAAAGTGCACATTCGTTTGAAAAATCAGGGCCCAAAAAACCAAAAAGCTTGAATTCAATTATAAAACAGTTATTAAAGTGTCTCAAACTCTCGACTGGCATTGTACGTAATATATTGCGTGTACTTTTGTTGCACTGGCAATTCCAACTCGTTCGCGTCGTCAATCTTTCTCCCTCTCTCTTTTTGTTTCGTTTTTGATGCAAAATTAACACTCCCGCAAGCAGACTACATAATAAAAATTGACGATTTAAAAGTCACACAGGTGTGTGTGTGTGTGTGTGTGCACGTGCCCGAGCATACATCGACCAATCGATACTGCTTGCCTCTAAAAGTGCAAAAAATAAAAACAATTCCTCTCTCGAGATACGACTATACGAACAATTTATTTTCGTTCGAGCAGCTAACTGCGTCGGCCGAGTCCAGCGCTCGTTGATTGACCGACGCTGTGTGTTGGTTCAATCCAATGCAAACTCTGCGGTATATTCACGAGGGTGGAAAAAAGCAGGGCGGAAACGCAGAGAGGCCCGACGTGAAAATGACTCGTCGATAAGTTTTTAATTGTTCCTTTCGGACGAATAAACAGAACAAAAGATTTTGTCAAACGTTCCAGCTGACGATAATGCGGCATTGCAAATTGGATTCGGGAAATTGCAAACAGTTCCGTTATCCCGATCACGCGTTTTTTTTGCGAATTTTATTCGACAAAGTTCTCCTGTCAAAACTAGTATTTTTTCGAGTAAAAGAAGGAAAAGAGTGGTGAATTTTTCTTGCTTCATTTGTAGCGAAATATCGTACGATAATGGAGCTTAATTTGGCATGGGTATGAAGAAAAAGTTTTCTGGATATCCTCGTACAACGTTGATGCCTGAAAGAATGAGAAACTCACACAACGATAACCGAACAAGCGAATGCGTTATCGTTGCATGTCGGCGAACAATTATTCACTTCACCGCCGTATTATAAATCACAATATTCCACGATATGAGTATACGTACGAGTGTAATTACTCACCGTACGCTGTTGCAAAACTCTGCCGGCCGATACAAAATCTCACGAAACGTCTGGAGGAAATGTTTGCGGAAGCTGTCGGCGAATGATTTTGCGTCGAAGGAGAATAATCACCGCGATGAACTCGTAATCTCGTCATTTGCGAGAAAAATACACAGTCGTTTGTGAAAGAGAAGCTGAATAAGAAGCGTTGAAAGAATCAATGATGAATAAAATCGTGGTGATGTAAAAATCAAAATGAAAAAAAAAAACAAAGTTCGCGAGGTTCAAAGTTTCTCTCGTGTTGCGTCGACGAGTGAGCGCTAATAAATAATCGAATGAAACATTAATGATTCGCACAAAAAAAAGTGAGTACAGGCGTATAATCTTGCGATGACGTGTACCTTTTTACGGCTGTGTTGCAGACTTGTATATAAATATATATGTGTATATATATGTGTGTTTGCGTTGATGCATCTTGATACAAGTTTGTCGGCTCGTCGAATATCGTGTCGTTTCAGCAAAGTCATTAATCACACATTTGTATGTCAGCAATGAAGACAAATCGAGTCAATATTCTTTCCAACAGCTGTCTTGACAAAATAATGATAAATTGTTATTCAGTGAAGAAAAAAAAGATCATCGGAGACCATGTGCGTGTACATTATGTTATATACATATACCTTTGTGTATGTAATTCGAAAAGGAATAATTTTTCGAGTAATCGCTGTGAAAGCATCATTTTTTCAAATCACCCTGACACATTTGTTATTTCAAATAACTGTCGTCTTGTTATGAAAAAAAAAAAATGTGAATGATTCTTCATTTTTATTATTCTGCGCAAGTGCGTATGTACGCCAGGTATATTTCTTACCTTCGGCGCGAATTCTCGCTGCAGATGCTGTTTCTCGTCTCGACCGAGCATGAAAACTTTGTTGAATCATCAGAGCTCGTTGATGATTCACACGCATTTCTATCAGGATATCTGATTGCGAACTCGATTTTTCAAATATTTGTACCGAATTAAATAGGCACTGCCGTTTTATTCGTAAATCCTCATCTTCTGGAAAATACTTTCATTTATTCAGGAAGGTTCATCACGAACTTAATGTATCGTATTTGCTTACATTATTCAATGATTATCGAGAATTTGAATCGATAAATATACTCAAAATTCTTGCGTAAGTCTGAGCGTAAAATAAAATGCGACAACCGCGCTTTTATTTTTTTCCTCACGTGTGTCAGCTTGTGCCGAATTGAAATGTTCATATATTTCGTTGAATCGAAAGATTATATTTATCGTTACAAATAATATTACAAAAAAACTTCGTAAACTGGAAAATATTTCATGATAATTGATACACGCTGTGAAAAAATCGATTAATTTAATTTCTTTAATTCGTGAGTTATTTTTTACGGTGACATCGTTCTACCCTTTTCTCATTCTATTTTTTAATTGTAACTTTTGGTTACTCAAAGTTGGAAAAATCCATGTTAATTAATTTCAAGCTGCAAAGTTAGCCTTTTCGGTTAGCACTGGATCAGCGCCAATCCTCTTAAAATAAAATTTGTCATGCGTCCGGGACTGCAGGAATAAATGAAACAGTCCGAAGATCGAATATAAGAAACAGGGCTGTTTGTATTTCATTTTCCAAGACAATCGAACAAAACTGGAAAAGAAAAAAAAAAGGAAAACAAATTTGTTAAACGTCGAGTATAACAATAATATGTGGAAACAATGAGGAACAATAATCATCGAATAAATTGTCATCTCGTTGATTGATTAATTCTCTTTTTCTCATTCAATCGACGACGAGAGAGAGATTGTTTTTTTTTTTCATGTACAGCCGCGTTATGGTGGTTTGGATATTTTTTTTACGTTATATTAGAAGATGATGAGACGCAGGTACACAAGGATATTTCGTCATTAACATATATATGTAAGAACCAGGGTTCAGAAGAGGGGGGACTTTGTGAGCAAGTGTCTCGGGGCATTCACAATGCCACAGGGCAAATAGTTACTATTTAAGAATTATAAATTTATGTACAATCGATAATCTTTTTTTTTTATACGTAATATCTATATGTAATAGTTGCTGTTCACGTGCCTTTTTATTCATTTCTCTTTTTCTCTTTTTCTCTCTCTCTCTCTCTCTCTCTCTATCTCAATTACAATACGTAATTGTAATAAACGTAACACGTTATCATCGCGCTACAGGTCTAACAATCGATACTAAAAACTTTGGTTACGCAAAAATAGACGCTGAATTATCGATAGCACGTCGACACTAAAATCTCGTATCCTCACAATAAAATCCATTGTGCATCCATCTTCCTTCGTTCCTCCCTAAACTTTTGTTCTCTTTTCCGCACTCCCAATCCTCCATCGTAATTTTCATTTGCTATCGCAAAAGGCATACGGATATGCGACTATGAACAAATTTACAATAATTACAGTAATATAATATATATAATTTATAAATAGTGCACATAGACCGATTACATCAGATCAGTTACGATGATAGTAAACGCGCGAATATGAGAAAATACAGCGACTTTTATGCAGGGTGTTCCAGAATTACGAGTCACTAGTGTGGACTTGGAGGGGGGATGAAATTCACGGTCAAAGAGTCTTTGGACGTTTTCCGTTCCGACCATTTCCCGCCGAGTTATCAAGGATCGTAGTTCGCCCAATAGAACGCTCGGAGCCTCGCGCGGCGCGCAGAAAAGTGGAGTGCTCGCGTCCGATTGGCCGAAATTTGGATAATTTGTAACTCGTCGAGATTCGATCGTACGAAAAAACACCAAAGGGCTTATCGTCTTGGAATTTTTTCGCGAATGGAGCCTCGCATTAGACATCGAGTTCTGGAACACTCTGCATTATGTATACAGATATATATATATGTAAATATATTTATATATATGTATAAATATATATATGCGTATACATGTATAAGTCGCATATCGACTCACATCGCAATACAAAAACTTTTCGCGATCGCGTTTCGACGAAAAAAAAAAGACGGAGGCTCGATTTATTCGCGAACGAAAATGTTCCGTTTCCGTTTGAGTATAGTGGCGATGAAATGGGGAAAAATGATCGCGTGTCATTATCGCAACGCAGATGGGTCCGATTGTTCGAAATAATTATACCGGCTTCGTGATTCGACGGATATACTGTATCTTGATGTTGTAAAATTTCGTCACGTGAGACTAAGTACGGAAAAATTATTCACGATCGCGCGAAGAATAATGCTCGAACGTTTCGATTGAATTATTCACAAATATCGTATACACTCGAATGATTCGTATCGTCAACAATGCCGGAACAAGAGCCATTCGTGGATACCGAGAAAGAACACGCGTGTGTGTGTGAGTGTGTGTCTGTGTGCGCGCGCGCGCGTGATTTATGGCTGGTATGAGAATGATTTTGTTGGGACAATCCATAAAAACGCAATAAGTTGAAAGATTCACCGGTAGAGTATTGATCGAAAACGAATTTATTCCTCGAGCCAAGTCATTCCATATTACGATGAATCATCCAACAGGTTTTATGAAGTTACACACGATGTATATATATATACATATAAATCTATATATGTACATGTATATATCATCGAAAACGCTTCCTCGCTCACACACAACTTGGTTCGCACCAAAAGACAAGCGCAACGCGTTCTCGCACAGTCTCGTTTTATCGACGCGAATACCACTGAAATTCACATAATTCGTGCGATTCGAGACGCAAACCACGTTGCATCGTAAAGTCGCACGAAAAAATCACAGTTTAACGTTAGGGTTTTATCCCCGTATGGTGCGCGCTCGACTCGGTTCATCGCCGCAGCAAAGACCGAAATTCGCCGTGAGAGAAGAGCGCCGCATCTCATCGATCGCGATAGCCGATTACTCAGGGATGCATACCGGATGCTGCGCCCAGACGGGGTCCGCCGTAGAGGGAATACGGTGAAAAATATGGCGGCAAGCCGGCAGCAGGATGATGCGGTGGTAATGCGAGTCCAAGCGATGACAACGACGGTTGCATGAGATTGGATGGTTTTCCGTAAGGATGATATCGCCCGGTCGCCAATGGACTCAACGGTGGTGTCGGATAAGTTCTCGATAAAAGAGGGTGACCCGGTGGCAAACCGGGCGGTGAGAGCAGCGACAATGCGGCAGCCGCCGAAGGATCCCCGGCCGAAACGCTCGTGTGACTTCGGAGATGCTGCAAAAGTTCCTCGGACGACGAGAATCTTTTGCCGCAATAGGCCGTGTCACCGGCTATCCAGTTGCAAATGTATGGCAATTGGGTGGCCGCTGCAAACGCGGCCAATTGCGCGTGTGCGTAAGCCGCGGCTGTGTGCGCGCTCATAGGCGGATAAGGCGAATTTGCGGGCTTGTGATCGCACTGGGCGCATCCAGCCGGACAGGAGCCGGCTGTGCTGGTCGGAACTTTCGCGTTGGCCGATGTTGCTAGGAAATGTTGGTTCAATTGGCATCCGGTGCAGAAGGGATCGCGACAGATCGGCACTAGCGTGTCCACACCCGCGCCGGTTTTCATCCTGGCGTAACTCAAATAGGGATTGCTGGCTAGGCCGTTCTTCAGCGCCGCGTGATGCTGCGACATGAGTGAACTCGCCATGACGTCGATCGGCAATTGCGGAGGGTAGCCGAGATACGGCGACGACGTCGACACCGGCATCGTTCCTCCCGGCTTGAAAGTACCGAGTGGCAGATCCTTCAGGGATGATTCCGCCATTGATAATATTCCCGCCGTGCTGTAAGTGGACTTTGAGGGCCTTGGACTACCAGTCTGCGTCTGCGAACCCGACACCGATGGTTCAGACGCCGCTACCGACACGCTGGCTGATCTCGATGACGGCGATTCTCTCGTCACTTCCGAGTTCGGCGTTACCGTTCGTCGACCCTGTGGCGTTGCCGCCCTGGCCGAACAGGCACTCTGGTTGCTTGAACACCTCTTGCTGCCCGGTGTCCTCGAACGTCCCGAAGCCGAATGACTCGAGGCTGCTCTCTGCTGTTCCTCCGGGCTGGAAGCCTTCTCTCTTCCCAAACAGGACTCGTAAGGCTTGAAACTCGATCTCGCGCCACTATCCGACGACGACTGTGAACCACCGTGAACGCCTGTTCCCGGTGAACATTTCTCGCGGGATTGTTGCTCGCCCGATGAGGATTTGGACGTTTTTCCACTTGTTCCTTTCGCGCCGTCCAACGTGCCTAGCAGTGACTTGCCGTTTGGCGGATCAGCGCCGATCTGACTGCAGGTCTGGGCTAGAAGGGCGAGCGGACTCTTCTTGGCATCCAACTGCAATTACACAAAATCAAAGGGGCGTTAAGATCGTCGGGTTTTGACAAACGGGAGTTACTGTATGCTACGCGCGATTGATATATTCATAGCACTCTGCTCCGTGACATTTCGAGAGTGCAGCGGGGCGAGGGAACAAAACGAGCTTGAGAATCGGATGACCAACTCCGGTGAGAGATCTTAACGAGCACGAGTGCACGCGCGCGTCACGGATGACATATCACACCGAGTATGTTTTGTCTGGTGAATTGGCAAACGTCGCCGTACTTCCATATATAGATTCACCCGTGAATTTCTAACAACCTGCCGCGACTATAAAGTATCAGCCTCTGGTCGCTTCAACGCGAGCCAACGAGGTCAATGAGATGGTCAAATTCTTTCGAACTAATTCCAACACGGACGAATATATCAAGCTCAATTCGCTTCCGGCCGGTGTGTTTCAAAATTTCCTCCGGACAGGAAAAATCACCCAAGAAATCTATCAATTTCACAAAGTTGGAAAAACACGAAGAATAATAACAAATTCGCACCAATATTTTCAACGATATTTATCCACACAGAGGCAAAGAGCTTTTTTTATCTAGATGTAGGAATAAAATGATCGAGCCTCGAAGAAGCACGATCATTCTTTTCGTTTCACTAACCTCGAGTGTCTCGTCATTGAAACGTCGAAATACTTTTGAAAGGAAACGGAACCTGAACAGCGGGAGAAAACGGAACCTGAACAGCGGGAGAGAGCGAAAAGGATTTTTTGATGCGTTCGTTAAGTACGAACGATAAAAACTTCCCAGAGTCCGAGAGAGAAAGAGAGCCGAGGGAATCGTCCAGTATTCGTTATTATGTATTTTTCTTCAGATTGCTTCCAGTCACTGTGAACTTGTTATTCGATAACCCAATGTGACGTCCATCAGCGTTTTTTTTCTTCCCCATGTTTATTTCACAAATGCGTTCAAAAGAATCTCATATTTACGATGATACTACAAACATGTTGAAGAGATAAAAGCGCACGTCCGCTGTCGCTACAACGTGCAAGAATGTTTATCGAAAAATACGAGAGCACAGCGATGCTCATATTATAAATGCGGATAAAATAAAGCAATGTGTGTCACGTCTGCATTTCTCGATGTTATTACGCGCAAAGCTACGATTACAAAACAGCACTGTTGTTGCGCTGTTGATTGTTATCAATCAGCCAGCTGTTCGATTATCACCGGAAGAGAAAATGAGATTGGCTCGCCCGTATAACAACACGGCAATTACCGGCAGTTTCAATTACATCGATGAGGTAAAAACGAACGTACTTTTTTCCTCGTGCATCCAAGAAATGTTGGAATAATTATTGCCTCGGGACGATTATTCCTCTAACGATGAATACGCGTACTCTTTGGGAGTTGGTGATTATTTTCGCAGAAGCAACCGGAAATGTATGACACGATACGTATAATACGGTCGACTAGACACGCGATGACGCGGATCAAAGTGTAAATATTTTAACGGATCCGTGCGTTTCGTCTCGACGATTGAGTGACAATTCGTTAATAGACTTCTTCGCGCGTTTGGACACCCGACATAATCCTCGGGGAACTCTTGCCAAGTCCACGACGGTCCATCGAGATATATATCTCGTGCGGCGACAAATTAATTTTCTCCGCGTTTACCAGTTGAACGCTAAATATATATACACGGATCTGTGTGCGTATATACAGATATCGAGAGCGGAGGGCAAAGATAAAAGAACGAGATGATTCTCCGGTGGCAACCAGCTGACAAATAAGTATCAGGACCGTAATTGGGTGACGTGCCATTTTCGTCCGATCTTCGACATTGACAAATCAATTATTCAGCCGGTTTTCATTAGCTCGAACTGGGCCCGTTAAGAAAATTCGAAGAATCGCGTCCCGGCGACACACCGAGCACGGCCTCATTAGATATTTAAATGAAAACTGGAACGAGTTCACGGCATATGTTTATATCGAATCAGCCATCAAGAATTTAAGAGTTTAAGAAGATGATGAATCAATACTACACTATACAGGGTGGCCCGGAACTCGCTGTCTCTTCAATGTAATTGTAAGTTGGACCCGTGATGAAATTACGGGACAAAGGGTATTTTTAGTGATTTCAAGAAACTCGAAAGCTTGAACCAATCGGACGCGCGCTCGCCCCCCTCCGGAGTCCTCGGCGCGCTTCCGATTGGCCGTAACACATCGATTAATAACTCGGTAGGATTTCGTCGGACGAAAAAAATGTCTCGAAACTTTCCGCCTCGGAATTTCATCCCCGATCCGTCTGTAAATCATCGGCATCCAATTCTCAAACACGCTGTATAGGTATGTCTTGCGAATCGATAAATTTATTTTAAATCTCTACGACGGAAGGATATATCCCATCGTTTTACCAGTTCGCAAATTCGGCCAACGTGATTTATGCGACAGGCTGTTAAAAGACTTGCCAAAGTTGGCTCACGTTCGCCGAAACAGTGTGCAGAAATTTCAATTCTGCGTTGTCAACGTTGACGTACGGATCCCTGTATATAATGAAAGTATAATGGAAGGAAAAAAAGGCAAACTGGCAGGCCTCGCTAGACGTTGATGGAACGTTTACTTATAAATGTACGCCATGCAACTTTAATGAGCCGTTAACGAACGATCCAAAAAAAGTCATATGTGTGTGTGTATGTGTGCGTCAATGTGTGCAAAGGCGAGTACGGTTACACGTTTCGCCGCACATGTGTCGGTCGGGACGAATTTCGCGAAGCTAGTCACGAATATGCGCGGTGGTGGCTTCCGCGGCCGAGTTCGAAAATTTCGATGCAAACGAGACCTGGAATTAAATATAAAAGCACTCCAAGATTCGCCGGTGTATAGTGTATAATATATGCCAAAGTCTATTGTAAAACTCGACCATTTGCATGCGTTACGCGGAATATTTTTTCACTCACGACCACACGAGGCAGATGCGTGAAGAAATTTTGGAATGGTATTTTTTTTTTTGCGGACAACGTCGCTGTATGTCGCATATATTCGCTCGGGGGTATAATTTCAAGCGTATAATGTTAAATGAAATACGGTTTGAGCTTTATTTAATGACGAGATGAAGGGAAGCAAAGGCTCTCCGGACGCACGTAACGAGACGATATAAATATTTAGCGAGCCTCGCATGTATTTATTACCGCGAATTATTACGAGCGTCGAAACGAAGCGGGTATCAGGATCGTATCGTTTATCGTATCGAATCAATTTTCTCCATTGATTCGCGGTATTGCGGTGTGTCTAAACGCGGCGGTTTTTCTGTTATAATTGGCACTGGCCGCTACGTTGAATGGAATTACTTTTTCGTGCGATTTATTCGGCGATTCAACTCGGACTCTGCGTTCGTCAATTCGTTCAATCGATCATTCAGCTTTCGTAGAAGAGATAAATATTCTCCGGCGCGACCGCACGGTACTCGGATTTATTTTCGACTTCGATTTATCGGAAAAGCAATCGATGAATTTGTGTTTATCGAACGGTACAGAGAAACGTCCTCGTTCTACAGGGAAATATTTTTGATGCTCGTTATCGTATTTGTTTCATGTACTAAATAAAAATATACATATTCATCGCGTATAAAATTTGAATCGAATACTTTCGTGCATTTTTTTATTCCAGAAGGTCGTACCTCGCGAGGGAATGATTTTTTTTCAATTAACGGGACATCGATTCATCGTTTATTCATTCTGTCGTTTCTAAAGTCACCGATCGATTAAAAAAATAAGTTTTACATCGATGGTGAGTTTCAGGGGATTTTTAATCGAAGTGTACTAACCGTGGTCGGCAGTGGCGTGAGATATTCCGGACGGAGATACTGATTCGCGCTGGATGTCAGCATTTTTAACCTTTCTGCCAATATCTCGTATCGAAAGGATCGGAAAAATGGTTTGCGTCTCTTTTTCGATTTTCTTTCACATACATATAAACACGAACATATATAAAAGCACCCTTTGCTCGCCTTTTATCCGACACTCTCTTTTCTCACCGCGTAATGCACAGCCATCCACACATCACTGAACAACGTTATTTGTTCAAAAATTCTTGTGAAAAAACCGACAATTACGTGTGTGCATGTGGTCCGTGAATCATCGCACCCGCGCGAAATTCTGAACGCCGGTCAAAGCCACTCGTGGGGATGAATTTTGACCAAAAAAAAAATGTTCAACAAAGCAAAAAAAAAACAAAAAACAACCACGAAAGCTCACACGAGATCACGCAAACTTTGTCATCACTGTTCCTCCGCCTCTCGTGGAGAATAAAATTGCGTGGGTGACAAAAACGAAAGAAATGAAAGAAATCCTCACAAAGTGTTTGAAAATCCACCTGTTGCACTCGACACTTGTTTCCTATTTTGATGTGTATCTTTGTTTAACGTTAAATTTCTTGACGCTCCGCTGAGCTTTCGGACCGAGTGACGTGAGAAAGAAAGTATCACAGCCGGGACGAGATTCACATGACGGGCTCCGAGTCGCGACTGTCTTGCACTTTCGCGTCGAGCTTCACGAGACGCGCGCGCGCTCGCTCCCCACCCCTCAGCTGACTCGACGGTGTCGGTAGTCGCTCGCTCTTTCCCCCACTCCTGGCTTTTATGCTCCGACTAGTCCCCAGGGAAGCTCCCCCACCACGTGTCCCGCGGTTCCCTGGACTTGCCTCCCCTCTGGCGGCTGCCAACGTCGCTGTACACACACGACACGGTGTCGGTCGTGTCCCAGCGGTCGTTGTCGGTTCGCGCCCCGCCGACACTTTTGCCGAGCGCGCAACCGACCCGGCCAACGACGTGTCAACTTGCACCGAGCCCCCTGGTGACTCTCTTCTTCCCTCAAACCTCCCCTCTCGTCCTCGCCCGCTATTTCTCTCTACCCTTTCTCCTACATCCCCACACTTTGCGATTATCAACGTCACCACCCCCGCTCTCGATATTCGCGACTCGGCACGCTCTGCTCTTTCTCTCTCTCTCTCTCTCTCGTACGATCGGAGCATGATAGCTGCAAACTCCTCTTCACCCACACCTGTGCTTAAATGCATGTACATAGTAATACATGTATATGCGCGCGCGTGTGTGTGTGTGTGTGTGTATTTAATATATAGAATACCTTTCGCTGGTAAAACCGTTTCGTGTCACCTAAGCGCAAACCGGAGCTTCCCATTCGGATAATTGTCGACCCTATTATCTCATCGTCGATCGTCTACGGTAGCCAGAAGAGAAGCCAAGCGACTGTTTTAACGATGAATCATTCCGTGATAAATTAAGTGCATATATGTATACATGCGTGACCGTCGTAACGCAATCACGCTATTTTCTCGATTTGCAAACATCCTCGTATCGAAGAGAAAATAATGGAAAATCAAGAGACGATGATTGCGGATTTAACGCGCTGAAAAATCATCATGTGATTTGTATGTTTTTTCTTGGTTTTATTATTTTCCGGTTCAAGAATTCGACATCACCCCAGCGACGGTCTGAATCAATATTTTCACGAAAAACACGAGATATTGAACGTTTCGCGCCAACGCCATTTGTCGCCACGAATTTTCGCAAAATCGTTGTTGCGAAATTTGTTTTCATTTATATGCTTTTGGTTTATATCGCGGGAGATATTCTGCTTCCATTGTGTCGCAAAGATTACGCCACACTTTGTTTCCAGTTTGATTAATTGGATGTTTCCGTTTTTTTTTAATGAAAATAAAATGTGAAATTCGCAATATTTGTACGATTTTTTCGAAGAAGAAGAAGACTCTGTTCTCCCGACTTTGTTGCGCTTTTTTTCTTTGAGAATGTCGATCTTAACGGCAGCATATATAGTCACGTACACGTGGGATACATCAATTTAATTCCCAGTCGAAATTCACGTAAACGTATATTCCAATGCCAACAGCTGTTTGACGGGAATTTACGGAAAAAATATATGTCTTCGTCCGTCAAGCTCATGAGACTTTCTCCCGTTCTCAAATTCGTCATGGCAATTTGACTCTGGTCGAAAGAAGAAACCCTTGTCAAACACGACCCGGGTCTTGCAGTCACTACAGCCTGCTGCGAGAACACTCACTGACCCTCATCACTCGCATTAATGAGATTTGCATTTGCTTTCGATCTTTAGCCCATTTTCGGGCGAGCACGAAATTCATTTTTGTCTCAAGACAGCGACGATCGTGCAATTACTCCAAATCCTCGTTCGAGTGAACATCGACGTGTTTTCATATTTTTTTAACAGTTTAAAAAATGTCGAATCTTGGAAAAAACGCACAAATAATAAGCTCGAACTTGCAGGGGTATCGAGTGCAATTTTTTAAACCCAAAAAATGCAGACTTTTTTTTCTACTCGTGCATGCAAACACGCTCGAAAATCACGTCGCCTCAATCCCATTTTCTTCGCTGACACTAATTATCATTTCTATAAAGCGTACCTTTCTGTTTTATTCGTAAAGCATGAAATACCTCTCGGGATATATAAAATACTATATGTATCAGGTTGACCGTAACTCGTCCTAAATTGTTAATAGCCTTCCTTATCCGAGCGCTCGGTTCTTTTACGATTTTTATTGCTTTACGACCCAAAGAAAAAAAAAATTATCAAGTTTTACAGCGTACAATGCAGATTCAACAATAATCCATAGCAGTAATGGCACGGTATTTACAAATTGATCCAGGAATATTGTATTTTATGTTCTTTCATTATTTTACGTTTTTATTGCATTCTGTCTCCGCGTGTATACACGAAATGGACAATAATCGGTGGGCCTCTGTGTATACGCGTGTGTACTGTACGCTAATAAACCCATGCCCCTTTTTTTCACCATATTTTTATTACCGGTAAAGCATTGCGGCAAAATAGTTTATTTCAGCGACAAACTCACCCCTGTTTCAAAACGAGAAGCGATTCACTTCCTTCAAACGAAAGATTCCGTTCAATGGAAAAAATCATTCGCACTCTGAAAAAAATCGGCACGAGGGTGTGCCGAAAAAAACGAGATTATTTCCATTTTCTTCCCAACGGAATTCCGATTTTCATCGGATATTTTTTGAATAAAAATTGAAAAAAAAATGACGTCGATCGAAAGTTTGCGTTTGACCGAGAAAAAAGTCGACGATTCTAATGAAATAAAACGATATTTTTGTGTTAATACAGAGAGTCGTAAATACGTATAATATCCACGTGAGACGACGCGAGTGAGAGTCTCAACGACATTTTTGATGGCCCACGGTTGTTGGCTACGTGCTAGTTTCTTCGGAGAGAGCATTAGCGGCGTTATTAACGCCAGTTAGAGGGATACGGGCTGGTGAACAGAATATACGCCGTATAATTATCCGTCAATTATTTTTTTTCCTTCGTTTCTTTCCACTAAAGTTCCTTTTCCTGCGCCGCCATCGGTGTGCGCAACATCGACAGACGGAAAAAGACGAGAAAAATAAATAACGCGTTTATGTATCTGTGCCGCAGCGCTAACGATCGTACGACGACTGGTTTCAGGTCAAAAAAGCGACGAGTGCATTGCGACAACTTCAATAAAAAGACACACGAAAAATATCCACAAAATTCCCACGCGTTATTATAGCGAATTTATCGACAGGAAAATCTTTACTACACAAACGACACAACATTCGGGGGAAACTGAAAAAATTCTCCGATAAAATTATTAACCGTCGTCTCTTCAACTTTTTTTTTATTATACGCCATCATTCACCGTCGCTGAATTTACGATGAATTTTCGATATCGATAACGATCGATATCGTTTCAGGCAGTTGCTAAATTTAATTCTTTTTGGAACGCTTTTTTTTTCGTGGCTGCTATTTTGTCACGATTTTTGGCCATCGCATATTTTCCCTTTTTTTGTTGCATCGTTCGTATATGCTGCGTTTTGTTGCACTATGTATTTACGAGCGTGAAATATCGTTGGGCTGTACATGCTCATCGTCAGAGCCGATGGACACTCGTATGTACATGTATCGTATGACGAGGACCTGTCATACATATATACGTATGCATTCTGCAACACTCAATGTCGGATGCCTGAATTGGACACATTGCATCGTGGCGATTTCCGATGGACTTAATCGCAGGTGCAAATGTGTAGATGTCCTCGATAGCGGTACTCGGCTCAACAATCGTCCGATCCGATGCTCGTCATATACCTCGTCGTTGACATTTACGAGAGAACACTGTACGCATGACACGACGAGATATATCGACGTTTCCTGCAACGCTTTTCGGAGCAATTATTTTTTTCATCGACGTGAAAAACCTCTCGGAACAAATTTGCGCGGTAAACATGGGGGAATTACAATTTTACCCAAAAGTCATGACCCAATTATGAAATCGAAGGAAAAAAAGAACTGTAAAAGTATGTTTAAAAATATGTTCAAGTTCTATTTTTTTATTGATTATGTTTTGCGGATTTATCTCGATGATTCGTTCGGAGATGAAGCAGAAATGAATAAAACATTGTTTGGAAGTGTAAAATAGCTGTTTGCACGGTTCGGATGGAGGAGATCGCGTCTCTGTGGATCGTTGGAAAAATTTCGCAACGAGCAGGTGCGAAAATCCATCCTGTCGAGATTACCCTTGGGATTTAACCCGCGATTACGGATAATTGTAAAATCGTCGAACCTGGCACAGAGGGTTGTACGAGGGAGGGGAATCATCCAGCGGCTTGTTTGCAACGCCATTGAATTCTGATGCACTCTGGAATTTATGGTGTACAATACGTACATAGTCGCGAAACGCGAAGAGTGCGGGTGAATAGGCGGAATATTGAAAGCTCCCGTGCGAATGAGTTTATGCAACTTTTGTATCTTTTTCGATGATCCCTCGGGCAATGCCGGAAGCGCGTCCACAATGTAACAGCGAACGATGCAAATACAGCACACAAATTTCCATAAATTTATACGAATACGGGCATCGTCCCGTGAAATAATAATGATTAGTGGGTTTTCATTAATTTTCTAGACAAAGATTTCATTATTTCTCACGCGATAATTGCAGTTGTTTACTTGCGCGCAATGAAAAAAAAATGTTTCGCCGTAATTTTGCGCACTCGCACTGACGACACGTTACAATCGGAAAAAAATCAGTCGTATTTTCGTATTTTCCAAAGTACGCGTGATTTTTGCAGAATTTACCCATCGTTTTGAAATTTCTTTTGCGAATGAAAAATGACACGTAATTACATTTTGAAACGATGAGAAAATTCATGTTCATTCGGAAAAAAATTGTTCTATTTTACGATACAATAAAAGAAAATGACTTTCCTATCTGAAAGTCAGTTTGGAATTCCAAAGTGATTTTTTTTTGCTAATTGGTCGATATTATTATCCGAAATCAATGTGCTTGATACCTTCTGTACGACTATTTTTTTAAAATTATATCGTAGGTTCCATTTCAGTTTTGCCGGGGCTGTACTTTAACAACGTTCTTGAAGGATGTTACACGCAGTAAATAATTTTTATTGACCAGTCATCGTTTCCGAATATAAGCACGATAAAATAAATGAACTTTCCGTAAATCGGCCGATATATCTCTCTCTGTATCGGCCCTCGATCTTCGAGCATGCGGTATGCACATTTCGAACAGAGACCAAATGTTACCGAGAGCATTATCCATGCCCTCTTCAGCCAATGCTGGGTCAACATTGATAAATGGATTTATATGAATTTTGATCGTGAAGCGCAACACTAGCGCATTATAAGGGTGGAACGAAAAATAAAGCTTGATGTATGGCCACCCGCGAGAAGGGTGCGTGTGCCCCGGAGAGGGCTTTGAGCGTGTCAATGAGCGTTGCATATCCAACTCATCTCTCTGCTGGATGCTGTCTGTCTCTCTCTCTCTCTCTCCCTCTCTCCCGTCATCATCATTTTTCGCTGCATTTCCTTTTTGCCAGCTCTGTCATAACATTTGCTCTCGCTCTCACGGTTTTCTATTCCGGAAACATCACCGGGACGCGATCAAACGGATTTTTCATTTCCGAGCAATTTGTTCGATAATTGATCAACGCATAAAAATCAAAACCAGCACACACATGTTGAAAATATCGAAAACCTTTATTGTACGCCAGAGACAACCGGCATATGGGTATATTATTGTTGTTCCGTCGAATATAATATTTCTTTCATAAAGCCTAAATGAAATCGTGTTTTAAACGAATTAGTTGTCTCAAATTCGCGATAACTATCGAATAATGAAATATATAATACGTACAAGGGATGGGTGCTCGCGTTCACACGCGCGATCGCACGATTGCGCTGCAGCGCCTCGATATTTTAATCGATAAAATTCGTATTATCGCATTTTCGGACGGAAATATTGGGTTTTCGATGAAATACCGATGTGTTTCGTAATCAGCGGGAAAAAATACATCGATATGGACCATTAAAAATCATTTTTGAAATGAAAAATTATTCGTCAGTTTCTGCTGGATTGAGTTGGTTCACTAAAATGTTTGCCATTTTTTTTTCGTTCGAGATAAACACCCCGACTTGTGCTTATTTTCTTGGCAATTGATGAGGCTTCAAAATGCCATTTGGTTTGTCCAGGTATCTTAATTTTTCGATTTTTTTGCAGATTTTTAAAGTAGGACCACCGATTTTCGCCAATTTTCTCATACATACCCCTTTGCGTTTTTTTCGTCGATTTTCAACACCGATTTTGAGGGTGAAGCAATCGAGCTATCGACATTTAACTTTCACCATTGCTTAAGTCTATTCGAGGGCTTTTCAAAACACTCCCAAAAAGTCTATGTAGCTTAATTAGGGAGGAAGTTATGATCATTTGAAATTTCGACTTTTCGACGATTCTAGAAAAGTAGCCAAAATTAACGAAACATTTTTTTTTTAATTTTCGATACTTCAATAACCTGTTCCATCGCAAATTTTCCGCCGATCACAAAACTCATCGAGTTTTTCGCGAAATCTCGAAATATCAGTAAGAAAATGCAAAAAAACAGTCAAATTCAAGCGAAAACAAAACACACGCGCACATTACAAAGACAACGGAATTTTGACAACTGAATAAAACAACAACAATCACGCGGTATTTTTTCGATGAAGGATCAACTTCAGGACCCCATCAACTTTTTATTAAAAGGATTTTTTGCGTAAAAAAAAACGAATTTTCAATTTGTTTTTGACGATCAAAAACAGCAAAAAGTCGGTTCTTTTACCGAGTTACGTGAATTACACATTGATTCTGCCATGCGGATTCCGTAACCGCGAATTATATTCGCAAATTTCATCATTCAAATCAGCCCGAGATCTATTACCCCCAATTATCGCTGTCAATTCATGAAACCGAGTATTTCGTATCTTTTATCCACACACGATATATCTATACAGATATTCTTTGTACGACATGGAAGTGGCGATGAAGCGATTGGTATATATTATGCACGTCTCTATATATACCATCGGGAAAACCGTTGTACACACACACACACTGACACACACGCAATCAGCATAATAAACTGCACAAAACTGATTGGGAGATAATAGCAGCTTTCGTGCGAACATTATCGTTATCAAACTTGCAATAATAACAGCTCGTGCCGGTTCTACCTTTGTCTCGCCGTCTTTCTCGCACTCTCTAAAACACATTATGATACACACGGCCAGAGTGATTTATCGCAATTTCTCACGCAGTCCCATTTTCATTGGCTCCCACTTGGCGTGGCCTCAAAAGAGAAGAAAACATTACAATAATAATAATTAAAAAAATAACGATACATCACAATGTGTAAGTGGCATTCCCACCACCGCCCCTAATACGGTGTCAAGATCGTATATATATAACGTACAAATTTGCGATCTCACTTGAGATAAGTGACGTGACGCAAAACAGCACCTCGCAATCCTACACGCAACTACGCATCTTTAACAACGCTTTTTTTAACAACGAAACACCGAAATACTCGAAAAATTGAAATTTTTTTTTTTTTTTCTGTAAAATACGTTGCCAATGAATTTTTAGCGAGTAATATATTCATTCCGCCATTGGATACTCAACGATACGAGATGCATGAAATTCGAAACGTTTCAGAGTGCACGATTTATCGAACTGAATCTTTCCTCTCATCACTGGGTTAATTTACCGACTATATTGATCTTTTCCTCGCTGCGATATATCAAATATTTGTCGCTGTATGTTATTAATGAGCTTCGGTTAAAGAGTGTTTTCCCCCAATGTCATCCCCGTGTCTCTGTCGTTCTCTCTAATCGGAAAGGGAGAATGTGACGGAGCGAGGGGATACAATTACCATTAGTGAAACACAGACGCGCATGTATACGCGTATTCACATGGTGTCAATTGCGTGTAGCAGAGGGATGAATTGGAATTAGGGTGGCAAATCGAATGTATCGGGAAACCACATGGGTATAAAGCGCATCGAGGAATGCATTCTATAGTATATTTATGTATATAAACATATATATATACATATTTGTGTGTGTGTGTGTGTGTGTGTATATACATATATAATGTAATGGCGGCAGTCATCGAGGTAGCCCAGGCAGATATAGAAACAGCCACCCTTAACCATCTCACCCTAGAGTCTCCCGTCAGTACATACATCACCGAGATCGCCGCAACGTGCATGCTGGTCCCTATTGTGCTGACTGTGCCACGCGATTAACTTTCGACGTGCTTGCATCGAGAGTGAAACCTGAACGATTGCAGCATAGTGACAGAGAAAGAGAGAGAGAGAGAGAATTGAATTAAAATTGAAAGAGAGAGAGAGAGAGAGGAAAAGAGAGATTTAGGTGAGAGAAATGTCGGTCGTTATATATAATAGATATAATAGAAACGACAGGGCGAGCGTTGGTCTATCTATCGTGTAAACCGTTCGTGAATCCGGAATAATTTCGGAGAGACGGAGATGGGAGAGGAAAAAGAGATGGCAATAATACACATGGGCATGTTTAATATAATACCACGTTTGTGTGTGTGTGTGAGTGTGTATCACACTGCATGATATCGTGAGCGTCATAGATCACTCGGCAGACAATAACGTATTTATTAGCTAAGGGGGATGTAATCTATAGAACCTCGTGTCGGTTAACCCTCGGAAATATTTATAGCCTGTGAAATAAGTGCTCTTGCACGCATCCTCATCTACACACCGAGTTTGTATAAATTTTATGTATACATGTATATTATATATACATGTGTGTATGTTCATATATACAGCTGTAATATTATAATATCACATGGAGCATGTCTTGTATTTCAAAGGGTGTGCGTTCGTCGATCAACGTTCGCGGTACACTGCGTGTGTAATAAATTATTCGACACTCGTATATTTCGTCTGAACGCTTTCGAGGCGTCGACGTTTTGTTTTCGTGAAATATTGCGCGACGATTTTAATTACGTTTCCGACGAAATATCGATTCGTAATCAGTGGAAATAAAATCGATCTTTGTAGCGACGCAAATTGAATTTTTTCACGAAAATGACGGACCCTTTTCCAACAACGCTTTTTTAGAAAACTCGAAAATCTAATGAGAAATCGCAAAATAACGAAGGGTTTGGAAATTCGTGCTCGCAATTTTTTTTTTTAGAAAACTCGTTTCATTCAGAAAACTCCAGAGATTATTCAAGGTGGATCATTCTCGCAACAGCCGTTGCCCCTTGCTCCGTGAGCGGAGAATTTTTTCGATACACAAAGATGATCGGTTTCTCACGCGTTTCTCCCGAGTTTTATCGGAGGCTGCACATTTTTCCTCCCTTTTCTCTCGGACCGTATACGCAAACACACGTTGATGAATTGAACACGAGGCGCAACGGATCTTGGCATTAACACACGGATAATGAGCTGATCCAGCATCCTCGCCGATGAGCACGATCTTCACACGACGTTTTCCCGCAGACGCATCGAGACAAACAAACGAGGGTGCGTGACGACCGTGCGAGAACTTTATCGAGGAGCAGTAACGCGCTCAGCTTTTTTTCTCTTCGGCGGCTTTATCTTCTTCCGTGCCACATGCGTGATCTTCCCTTTTATCTCACTGGCCAGCGTGTAAACCCTCGTCGGGGCTGTACCTTCCGTTTGCCACAGAAATATAACAGGAACGCGTTATTACTTTTTCGACTATTTATATAGATTTCTGCAAGTTTTGTATGATTTTACAATATTTTTGTTGATGTTAAAAACTTGCTCGAACAGCCCCTTATGTAACGTGTAATATAAATTTAATTCATCATCGAAGGCAGTGCCATTCCTCTCAAGAATATCCTCGTGAATCGCGAAATTGCCAAGCTTCGTGTACCAGAATTATTAACAATTTCGTAATTTATCTTGTTAATTTGTTACCGAGTATTCAATATTGTTATTATCCGAGATCAACGTGCCTGGTGCTTTATAACGGATTTTTGTATCATGTAGGTCGGTAGAAAAAATTCAGCTTCCATTTTGTTGCGATTGTGCTTACGAAACATCCTGAAGAGACACTTTGTCCAACTTTTGGTACAAGTTACCGAACGTAGGAACCTAATAATCGGGCTTTATTGTAATCAATAAATATATATAATATTTCACGTGCATCTTCGTAGTTTTCCTCCCCAGCGATTGCCCATCTGGGAATAATCTTGGGGAAAAATAGCGCGCAGCGAATGTTTTCGAATAGCTTTCATAGCCCTGTCAGCATCCCATGCATATACACACATCTCGCGTCACGATATGTTTCTCAATAACCGCGAGTTCGTGTGTACAGTCTCCGCAAAGGATATATACAGGCCGCTATAAATATGTCCATATATTTATTCCGTATATCTCAAATATACCAAGAGGGTGAAAGACACAGACACGAGAGATGCTGTACGACAGACGGAGATGTAAAGACGAAGAGAACGAGCGGAGTATACACATATATCAGCTAGCAAAAGGCGTTATTTATGTCCTCTTTGTCGGGCCATCGATAACCACAGGCAGAGCATCCGAGTACACGCGAGTCGACATAAACTATTCTTATGTATGCACACACATATATATATATATATATATATATATAATATATAAATTCATACGTGCACATACGAGCAAAAGCGAGTGCACAATCGTGAGGGAGAAAGAGGAGGAGAGGACGCTACGCGAGACATCGACGTCGCTCGGTTGCAGCGCAAAAGCGCGAGCACCCCGTTTGTGCACGATATATATATATATATATACACATATACATGTATGTATATGAGGATTGCCCCGTGTTGGATACGCACATAAATAATGCCCGTGCAATTTCCCGTGTAATTGATGGGGCCCCCTATAATGGTGAGTGAGCAGCAGCAGCAGCAGCAGCAGCAAGAGTCGAGAACGAACGCGATGTTGGTCCAGCCTCTCGCCTCACCGGCTATAGAAATGCCCACATGTACCATACAGATTCAACCGAGAGAGATCCGCACTGGTTCCGGCTGGAAAACGCGAGACGAGAATCGGAAACGCACCCGGACAGATATGGAGAGCGGCATGGAGATGAGTAAGAGAAAAAGACAGAGATGTCCTTGGTATATATACGCGATAGTGCAGAGGGTGAACGCGTCGTATGGAAGGAAAGCACCCCGCGGGGCGTAAACTCGACAATGCCTTCGTCACGCCACGCATTGTTTGCCGCATGGACCGAGAGTTCACCAGCTTGATTTACTGTTCACCGAGGAGAGACAGCGATGAAGATGAGGGATGCTGGAGAGGGTAGTAGAGTAACCCAGAAAGGTTTGCGTAAATATATATGTCTATACACGGTGGACAGACCGCCGTGCCACGTAACGAGGGACCTGGGGCCACGCAAAAAGCTTGTTCCTCGGGATTTTCGGTGGAGATGGATGGCACGAAAGACGAACGATTTGCCCGTACGTGAATGATTTTCGTGCGAGGGTGCGGAGATCGGATGAGAAGAAAAAATGGTGGCTAGGAAACGTGCGTACGTTGGGAACCTTCTGGAGTCCGGATGCATCCCCCGCGGGTGAACTCTTGTACGACCTTGGAGATGCTCCTGCGGAGTTTGGACTCTTCGCAGCATCCCTGGACATCCAACCGAGAAATTGTTCGGCTCTTTTGGTGGACTCGCGCTTAAAACGCGTCGGTGGGTATTTATATCTGCGTATAACGCACCCCTGACAGATGCCGAGCCCGTGCTGCAATGTTATTGTCCCTGGAACCATCGGGGCAAGGTTGCGGAAATGCATTAAGAGATTTATATATTCCGTTGTCATCTTGTGTGGTCCACGATTGTGTATAACCGTCTGAAAAGGTTATGCGGAAAGTTGACAGCCGAATATAAGAGCCCGGACAATGGACATGGAAGAATGACGATGGATAGAATTTTCTCCATTTTTTTCACGACGTTTACGACGTCTTTTATGCCCGTGACGATTTCTGTGACAGTAGATGTACGTCGTATTAATCTTTCGCATTCAAAAAGTACGTTTTTAAAATGATCCGCGGGGATCAGCGGATAAACAAAATTCCTTCTCCGCAGAAGACGTTTGTTAACGGATTAATTAATCGCCAATACACGCGGTATATTCCCAATCAGTGATTATTTTCTATCCACGACGAATTAATTTATTTTGCATAGATAACTGTCTTGTCTTACTTTTCTCCGCTATATCCGCAACATCCACGATGGGAATTTTCGGTGTTTCCCGGTTCGCAGAGATCTGGGATTCTCAGGGAGTCTTCCGAAGCTGAGTGTATGTATAACATACACGGTATCGTATATGTTATATATACAGACGATGGAAAATATACAAGCAGTATACACGTATAAACATGCGATGTGAAGGGGTTAGAGAGAGCTCTCTGACCGGATCGGTGATTTAAATCAATGACGGAGGCACATCTGCTGGCAGAGATTAACGATTGGACATACCGGGACCAAGGCCAAAAGAGGAGCGTCGGCGAACGACGAGAACGGGTAACCGATGCCGCGTCGATTCATATGTACATGTTCTTCATCGTTGTATATAACATACATATATAAGCATATATATATATATATATATATATTCTCGCGTTTTGTATTGGCCCCCGCGATCTCGAGCGCGCTGAGGGCTCCGAGAGATCGAGTAGATTAGAAACTAATTTAACGACGAGCTTTCATCTTGCAATCCAATATCCATTCCAGGCCTTTTGTATATATACTGTACATACATACATATAGATGCGCACATCAATCCTGTACGGATCGGCAACTACCGGGTATTTTTGATTGATCGACATCGACCACACTAACGATCTCTCCTCTCTCATTCGATCTCTTATATATTTATATATATACTTTATGTATATACTATCCTACACGTGGGCTTCATGTCCATTGGTTTACGATGAATTTATTCTCTCTCTCTATGAGTGTGCTGTATATATATATATATATAATACAGCATCTCGAATCTCATCATCTGCTCATCTCTCGATCCACTTTAACGTCGTCACTCCTTTGCGTATCATTCGAATCATCAAAATATTATAATAGCGTATTCTTCGTACGTATGGAGGATCAAAAGGGGTGGAGAGAATGGAACCACTCGAAAAATTGCTCTTGCGGCTAAACGGAAGCTCCCATTTTAACGAAGAACGAGCGAGAGATGATTGGAAAGAACGAAAAAAAAAGAACGTTGTAGCAGCATCTGCCGCGTGTATTCTCGAGGAGTCATCGTACAACGTGCTCATTGAAGTACAATAAAGTATACCCGCTTTCACGTGTTAGCCATCATTTTCTCGTTTTTTTTCCGCCACGTGAGCTACAATTTAACCTCCGACTTTCGCTCTGTTCTCTTTGATATCATCGACGCTTCCGAATCCGCCGCTCGTCTCAATGTTACTCGGGTTTTTTTTCCACAGATTTCTCAATTGCGCCCATCACACACACACACACACACACGCTCCAATATGATCTTCAGAGCTGTGGACCAAAAGAACTTTTAACCCAAAGAGATCTTTTAATACGTGTTTCGCACAAATAGAATCTCGACAGCCGGACGTTTTTAATTACGAATTTTCAGAGCTCTCACATTCATCATGAAAACCATGCTCGTGGGCGAATTGAAAAAAATGCTTCGTCGAGATTATCTCGAGTCATGATTTTTCGAACCCTTCCCCGACCTTTTCATCGTCGCCGCGAAGACTCGGCGTCTCTCTTACGGCTTCGCGCGTAGCAGGGTTTTCGAAAATACCCTCGAAACGCAGCCGCGAGGATAAACCGCGAATTTGGGGGTTGAATGACGAGAGCGTTTATAGAGGACGAGAGAGAAAAGTGTAATCTTTACACTTTCAACATTCAACGGAGATTCTCAATGCTCTTCCCGCTCTCCCCCAAGAGTTTCTCCTCCGCTGTCTTCCCGTTTCCGCCCCCGCTGTCACATACGCTCTTTCGCGCTGGATCGGGAGTTACGACCTCGTAATTTTCACGTGCGCGCCTCTACACCCTGCTCTTTTATCCGTTTTAACCCTCCGCGCGCGTGTGTTTGCTCCTTCTCGCTTTCTCTCATCGTGGAACGCCGAACAAACAACCCCTTGCTGTCAGTACACTATATGTCTATGTACATCCTTCAGAGTCGTTACCGCGCGAGCTCGCTCTTCCTACGACCATCTTCTGTACACGTTATATTGGATTGTTCGCCTCATCCCTTGGAAACGTCTTACGCCTCCCATCGCGTTTCATGCTCTTTTCCCGCAGCGAACATCAGCACTTCCTGATGGTTCACTTTTGCCATGCATCAGAGAGAGAGGGAGAGAGAGATGTTACGAGAGAAGAAGAGAGTGAGGAAGGAGATGACGTGGAAAGTACCGGAGGACGAACCGGCAGTAACGCAAGACTATCGTGACACCGGAAAACGTAGCATCCTCGGGAACGGAATCTCACCATGAATCCTCTCAACCTCCCCCGTACACTGCGCCAGCGTCTCCTGAAGTCTCTCTCTTTCATTTTGTGCTTTTTTATCCCTCTGCCCTCTCTCTCCCTCTCTCTCTCTCTCTCTCTCTTCATACCTCGATAAAGTTGAAGTTACGACGTGGGTAAACTCACAAAAGCTTTTTACAAAACTGCTCGTACCTTCCCCACCGTTCATCCCTCCAATACCACTATCTTTCCGGAAGCGAGGGAGCAACGCCGAGAGAGAGAGAGAGAAAAAGAAATTTTCCGCTGTACGATGTATATACTCGCCCTAAGAATTCTCCCGTCGGTTGGAAGCGTGTAAATTTATCCAAGAGTCCACGAAAACGGCGCATTTTTTTCTCCTCAAAGAACTTCGGGAGATCTAAATTTCACTCCAAAGTGCGATACGTTGTGATTTCGTTTATCCGAAAAAATACGAGCTTTTGCTCGTCCGCACGTGTACATCAGTGTCGCGAAGGCTCCGTGGATTTTTTTTAGTATCGTTTAGATACGAATGAATAAACTCCGATGAAGCTCACGCGTGAGCAAAAAATAATTTCTCTCCTGCTGATCGGAGCACGGAGCAGAAAATTGTGGAATACACAGCTTGTGCGTCGTTTTTAGAAAGTCCGAAACGTCCAACGCGAATGACGATTAACATAAATCATTCGGAGGTGAAAAAAGCGTATGTGAGCGGTGTAATCGCTTGAAAAAGCACACCTGCCCTTCGGTGTTAAATATCGCATCATTTCGTTCCATATACATCATATATATAACACACTAAGGGTATGTATGCGGTATAATATGGCGAATAGACACGAAATTCGCTTCAGTATTATCCGGAAACGAAAGGCTGTCCAAACATCAACGAAAATCCATCTCTCTCCCCAATGGCTTTTGACAAAAAGATCGCAAAGTGAAGTGAAAGAGTCTCCCTTTTTCATAAACGAATGGCGCGACACATAATGACAACCAGGGCTGGTGCAGCTGTCTCCCGTATACCTTGCTGAAGAGATAGATCATGCGTTCAACAGAGAGAGAGAGAGGGAGAGTAATGGAAAATTCAGAGCCGGAATGACGAGAATGAAAGATCGAGAAAAAAAGCGTCACGTATATATATAATATATGTACATATACGAGCATTATATAAGTGAACGTGTCAGCGAGTGGTGAGACCCTGACGAATGGAGTTAATGTCCGAAGTGTCAATATGAAATATTCGAGTGGAACTGTATATGGAGCGTATATGCGTACCCCAAACGTACAGGAACCAGGCGTGATCAATGGGACCCGGAGTCTGCACTGTATACGTGGCGCACATCCCTTATATGTGTGTGCACGGCAAAAAAGAGGTGGGGGGGGGGGGCTAAACCCTGAAGAACCTTTGTCGTTTCCCATAAAGGAGCATTATATTCCCACTGAATTTATTGGAGCGTTGTAGAGCATCTCCGAGCAATCGGCAGGCACTTGAAAAATGACGAGAGAGAAAAAAAATTTTGGGGCACACGTGAGTGTTATTATTATTGGATATCCGAAAGAAATACGATGACACTGAGCGAGATCGGGGGGAAGAGAACAGATTGTTTACACCTTTGCTCTCAAACAGCTACGGTTATGATACAGGCTGTTCCAAAAGTGAATGCTGAAAATTTCGTGCTATATCGGGGATAAAATTCCAAGATGGAAAGTCCTGGAGCACTTTTCGATCCGACCAAACCCGGTCGAGTTATGTTAATAAACACAGTTGGACCAATAGGACGAGCGCGCGTCCGATTGGCTCGAACTTTGATCGTGAATAACTCGTTGGATATCGGTCGTACGAAAAAATACTAAACTGCATTTCGACTCGGAATTCCATTCCTGGTTCAATTTCGCGTACATAAATAGGATTTTTGGAGCACCGTGTATATTGAGCCCAAAAGTTAACAAGAGGAGCGAGAAAAATTCGATAAAGTATTGGCCTATATATATTTTTGTATTTTTTATTAACGTCCTTGTACGGTTGGTACATTGACGCATATGGGATGGATGGAGCAGTATTATGCGAGGCAGCGTGGACGGACAATATGCGTCGAGGATTACGTTCGACGATAGTTCGACGAGTGAATGATTTATTACGCAATATACGATGGGGAGAAGTATAATAATATTCGACGACTTGTTACTCTTCGATTCAAGCCAATTCTCGTATACAAGGAAGAGATATATTACCGCACATTGTGATGAAATTCGGCGGAAAAGGAAAAATCAATACAACAATAAGAAACATTAATCACCGAGGTTAATTATTCTTATTCGGCGGTTATTTACGATTCTGCGGGATTAAAAATAAGATTAGTGTTGCGAAAAAAAAAAATTTCCTTCGCGTTATGTTTTTCGCAAAAGCTCCGCAAAGTGCGAGCACAATTATTTTGAACGTATTTTTTTACTCAAATTTTCGTTACTCGAATTTCACGTTTTACGTCATGGGTCCACGAACGTATGGACCTTTTTCTCGTTTTTTTGAAATATTAATTATCCCGCAGTAACGCAGTTAACGAGTTTGATGAGTGATGAATCGCAATGACGGCTCTCGTCATCTTTCACGACGGAAAACCTTGTGGCTCGTACGTCGCGTCCCCTCGGCGATCTTTCGGTATTTTCGGTGCCGAAATTACCCTCCGTGAGAGTCATTATCGTACGGGACTTCTTATTAACACGTTGGCTCTCTTGAAACTGATAGCGCTTCTACACTCGCTCGCTTCGTTTCTTCCTCGATCGTTTACTCTCATCCCTTCGTATGGGATGCCTTGTCGTAATCCAAACGCGCGAATGGATACGATCAATCAGCTCGAGGGAAGTCGAGAGCCAAGAGGATTTTTCTCTCTCCATCCTCCATTCTGTGCTCTTCGACAGCCTGACTTTCAAAGTGATTTCATAAATCATTGGCACTACGTAGGGAGTGTACAAGTGGGGACGAATCAGTCTTACATTAGTGTCTACATATATATATATGTATGTGTATATATGTACAGGGTGTCTCAGGGAACTGGCCCGAGGTGCATCCCCAAAAGTATCGCGGATGGAGAAAAAGTCTTACGTCAGAATTCAACGGCATTAAGCGCCACGTATTCCTGTGAAACTTTTCTACATCGGTGCAGTTGGAAGGTGCAATTGCACTTTTTTTTCAAGGGAAACTCTGACTTCGAATACATTAATCGACGCAATTTTTCACCCCCTACGAAACATACCATCAATATGTTTATGTCTAGTCCATTTTTGGACGTAATGTTGTTTCCAAAAATAGGTAATTTCCGTATTACTTTGACTTTAAATATTCCAAGTTATTTCAATGGTTTGATACAATTGAATGTAACCTTTCACGAGATGTCCTCCCTTATTTGGGGACATGCATCTTGCAATTGCACCGGTGCACAGTGCCTAAAAGTTTCAGAGGGATGTGCAGCGTTTAATGCCCCTTAATTTTGACGTGAAATATTTTTTTCCATCTCCGATACTTTCAGAGATTCAGCTCGGTCCAGTTCCCTGGGACACCCTGTATATATGAATGAATATAAAGGGGACGTAAGTCCACGGGATTTTCGATTTTTCCTTCCGCGTCTCGCCTCCTGATGCTCTCATCCCCGACGTGCCACACGTTTGTGCGCCCTGTGGGATCGATTCCCTCTTTTTCTTCTCGGTAAATTAAGTTTGTCTTCCACTGGCAGGAGGACCGAGGAACGGCGTGAAAATGAATCGTTTGCGAATCTCTCTACTCAATTCTCCAACGGTCTTTTGTCACCGGACGCGCGGCGTGTGCGGAATGAGAAGGGAAAGTACAGCTCGGGGCTATTTTTCATCGCACATCACGCTGTTTGCAAGAAAAATATGCTGATTGAGAATCGCCCCGTCGATTCGAAATTGCCGGAAAACTTGTCGGCCGGAAGCATGAATGCAAACCCTTAAATCGTGCAAACTGTTTATATAAAATGTCCTCCAGGGGTTGAAAATACCCCCGAGAACGTCTGCACCATCGCGCTGCAGCGCTGTAATTTTTTTTTAACGTTTTTTTGCAAAATTTCACGGAGTTTCGCCACGAAATTCATTCGTCTTCGTTCAGTAGACCAACCACGAAACGAATGACGATTTCAACGATTTCCCTCATCAGTTTTCATTTTTATTAGAAGAGCGAGGGATTGAATATTCAATAAAGCAATTTTTGTATTCATTCTATAAAGTAATTTTTTATTTTATTAACATTTTTCGTCTTTCCTCTTCAGACATCGTCTTTTGGAAAAAATTATTCGAAAACCCTCTTCGAAAAACGAGTCTTTTTTCGCAAGAAACCGACGAGCGAATCGGCAGAAAAATAAACACGTTCGATCGACATACAAAATTCGGGTCGCCCAGCCTTAGCGGACGCCGCAATTTAAAAAAAGCACTATTAAGGCTAATTGAATAAATACATTTAAAATCCTATGAACTATTTACCTCGGAGGTTAACGAGAAGTGAAAACTTGTGATTTTTTCAATCTCCACCGGTGTGTATCCTGAAGAATTTTTTTCGAGCGGGAGAATCTATACGCCGGGAAAAAAAGAGGGCCGTGTCCCTTCGTTTTTTTTTCTCGTCTTTTTCACGTGTACAGTTTCGCTCGTACATGTCGTGTTTGCCCGTTAAGTCGAAGCGCGATGGGATTGGCGTTGCTTATTTAGGACGGAGAGTGCCTCTATCGTGTGTGTGTGTGTGTGTGTGTGTGTGTATGTGTGTGCGTTTCTGACGAGACGAGTCGATGGACCAAACACGCCGAAGAGCTTCCGAATGACGGGAGATGTGCCGTGATTGCGGCCCCGCTCTCAAAGCACTAATGGGAAACGCACACAGATTGGAAGAACACTTAGCGCTCTCGTGACGCCGCGGAGCTTGTCTCTGTATCATATACTTCAGTACCTACATCTACATATATATATATTTACATTAATATGTCCGGGGGTGTACGTCGGTGTGCATACTTGTACCGGGCAGTTGGCAGCTACTTTATTTACGCCTCTTTGAAACTTTCCTCTTCATGACCGCCCCTAGGACCGAGGTTACCGAGTGTGCACATACGTGGTAACGCCCGGCATTAACAGACATCGCAAACAGCGAATGTGTGCTTCCATCAAGACGTTTGTACGTCTTTTTTTCCCCTCGTCTCTGCGCCTGTACACCTTTGCCCAACGGCCGAGGTATATTTCGTGCGGTATACATGGCTGCTACTGTACCTTTTTCACGAGGGTTAAACGTGTCAAACTCGCGGATTGCTCTATAAACGGCGCACCTGATCCTGACTCGAGATCTGAACCTGATTAGTCTTGGCCCGAACCAATTTTTCTGAAAGAAGCCTTCAAAAAATCAAATCGGAAACGCTCGGACATTTTTTTGCAAATTTTCCAATTTTACATGTGTTTCTTGAACGAGGATAATTTTTTTCGACGAAAAAATACAATTTTTCGTCACGGAATACGGGTAGTATGATTTTTCTTCGCAAATCGTGTTTATTGTATTTGTACTAATATACTGTAGGTTAGGGTCAAAAGAAACCTATGACTTTTTTTCGCTCAGTTTATTTTTCATCAATTAGGAAAATGTAAAAGCAATATTTCATTTGCGAAATATTTCAAGTATGGATATTACTGTTTTCTGAATATTTTTGAAATTACGATTCCAAAAACACCACAATACAACGCGAGACGTACTTGCCGTCGGTATAAAAATGTGAAAAGAGTCACAACGTGCACGTTGAATTCAGATAAAAATAATATCGAAAAGTTTTTAAGAAGGGAAGAAACAAAAACATCGCTAAATTTCAAATGACTGTTTTGCGCGCGATTAACGCGTGGTACAATAAAACTTGAGAATTCCTTTCAATTTTCAATACGAAATGATATTTCCGTACTTTTTTCCCGTTACATTCGTCGGATTTCCTGTTTACAATCTCGGGGTGTAGAGCGAAAAAATTAGGCCAATGCAATTAAAAGAATCCACGTGAAATTGTATATCGACCGTTGTTAAAAGCAATAAAAATCATGGCTATTGTTCTAGCATCGGGGAAAAAAGTGACAGTGCGTTTTAGGGGCATAAAAAAATAGGAAACGAGGAATGCCCATCGGCATTTGTACGTCGCTTTTGTAAACGGCGGTAAATTGGCTATTGGGTAGTGACCACTCGAGTGCTCCGAATTGCACGTTTCTGCACGACTCGTTCGAGAATCGCCATTGAATATCTATCGTAAAACAATCGAGCTAGCACGATATACATATATATACAGTGCGCATTTTTTTTTTGCTAAGGCTATTTAACGATAATGACAATGCATCTTTCCTTATTCGTTTGGTTCTTTCGTACATGGTATAGATATAATCGTGGTACCCCGTATATTTTACACGATCCAATTTCTATTCATCGAGACGCTGGCAGGCGGCGAGGAGCACTAATAATATAATACAACGAACGAAACGATTATTGCCGACATAAAGTCGGACGTGCATGCAGAGAGGAAAGGAAAAGTGAGCGAGAGAGAGAGAGAGAGAGAGAGAGAGAGAAAAAAGAGGGATGAAGAGCGAAGGGGACGTTATTACAGAGACTCGCCCATACAACGAATGAATCAACTTTTATTCTTGCCGCGGTGCAAACTCGCACTCGTCGTTTGAGTATCCGGTGTCGGATGATAAAAACGCCCCTCGTGTGTACTTCACGATCTACGGGCGGGTAACGTCAATTCACGATATATGTGTGTGCATTTTAACGCATGTAAGCACGAAAAAAAGACGAAAAGATCGGATACAGAGAAACAAAAAAATCGCGGTGTCTCGGGGCCAGCTTCCCTGGACCTTCGCTGATGAATGGAGGAATGCAGACAATTCGGTGAACGAAAAAAAAGTCGTTTTTAATATTTACTCGAATTCATTACAATTCTGCCTTTGCGCTGTTATCCGCGAGGAAATAATCCAATTACAAACGAATTGGGAGATGAGCCCACTTTTTTACGTACCCATAAAAAAAATGGTCAGGCAGATATGATATTTTGAGAGGAAGATGAACCTGGCTAAGGCTTACGAATACACGTGATGGGAAAGGCAGATCTCTGACGACCCCTTTACGAGTGAATGCGAGCCTCCGAACATCGCTGTTCTCCCTACCGCACACACGGTACATGTTCGTTCAAACGATTATTGTTCGGGGTGATTGATATGTTGCAGGCAAAAGGAGAAAGTTTTCCCGTATAAATTTATATGGCAAGGTACGAAACGCTTTTTTGTATAGAAGCCTTTAATCCATTGATGTTTCATCTTGAATCATATGTTATTTCAAGCAGGCCGTTACCGCGACTTGTTGGCGTCGAAGTGGTTTTTTTCGAAATCTGATCATATCTGCGTTTGCGCGGAATACCAATAAGATAAGAACTGAATGGAAAATATAAAATGCTGTTTTGTCACAACAGTGTGTGTTAATTAAAAAAAATCAGACTAAAAACATAAACAAATGCTATCAGGCGGCGAAGTTTCATCAATATCCGTTTGGCGATTTAAAGATTGGCGATGGAAAGATACTTTCGCGTTTATTTATTCGTACGATTTAATCAAGTTGAACAATGAAATTACATCGAAAATGTAAATAAATTCATTAGCGGCGAATGTTCGTAACGAAAGTCTTGCAAGCGCAAAGTATTCGTGCTATCGTAAAACGCATTTACGCGCGTAAGAAGCAAGAAAGGAGGAATAATGGAAGAAAACCCAAGGTGGAATAAAAGCAAAAAGGGAGTTGTAAATTTGTGTTTGCTGTCAGGGTGGCCACAAGGTGCGACGTGTATATCTTATCGTAAAACGTCTCATAAGAGAGCGACGTCGTTGCGAGGCAGTAACGACGCGTGACACACGACGAGCATAAAGCTTGAAACCCGCGTGCCGAAGGACGCGAGTTGGCGGCTCGTAAACCTTTGTCGCGGAGAGAAAAACTTTTTTCTTCCCTCTGGATTTCACAGCTTTTATTTCCTTCTTCCTTAACCATATTTCCGAGCACTCATGGTCCATTTGCAGGCTGTTGGAGGAGCGAGACAGCGCGCGGAAGCGGTAAAAAGAGAAAGATTGAGACTCGGGATGACAGGAGAGGGCGCGACGTGCAAAGACCCGATCCGGAAGTTGAGAAACCCGCGTCGAAGCATAAACGTAGGGTGAAAGGGTGTCGACGAATCGTCGAGAGTCCTCCTGGCACTCATTTATTACGGCAGGAACCTTCCAGCATCCTCGCTGCTTCTCGTGTTCCCTCTTTTCCCCTGCAGCATCCCTCTCATCTCCTATCCGCTGTACCATTGGCATATGTATATTCAAAACATACGGAACGTCCCGTCACAATCACGCCGCTGCCATAAAGTAAACATCCGACATCAAAGTACCGCGCTCTTTGTACAGCAGGGCGGTAAGAGTTGCCCGCCCGCCATATTATTGCTGCTCTAATAGCAGCACGATTCATTTGCCGCGCAGCATCCTTTTCCAAGAGCTCCGCTGGACCGCCACATTCGATACACGCAATGTCTGATGTATTCGCTTCGCTATATATACATAAAACGTGCGCTCACTCTCCGCCGATTTATACATATGCCTAAACTCATCATCTCAACTCGTCCGTGAATCTTCAACATCCGAATATGCTCTCGGATCACCGCGGATTCGCAAAGTTCTGTTTTACGTGCAACTGAATAGATGCGTGTATCAAATCTTGAGCTAGTTTCAATGTAGAATCTTTTCGACATCCAAGATTACAAAGAAACCTGCTGAAACGTCACGCCACGTTGGCGCCTCGAGGAAAACTCGATGGTCATGTTACAGAGGCAGACATGCCCTGCCGGAAGAGCGAAAAAATTCGTACGAGGAGAATAACGAAGGTTGGCATAATGGCCAGGTTTTGTCCCTACTACTTGAGGCATCCAAAAGTATCTATTCATCAAGGGGCGCGTTTCAGCTCGAGGAACGTACACGTGATGGTTCAAGGAGGC
This sequence comes from Heteropelma amictum, assembly GCA_959613375.1. NCBI lineage: Eukaryota > Metazoa > Arthropoda > Insecta > Hymenoptera > Ichneumonidae > Heteropelma > Heteropelma amictum. Next base: position 3,791,161 of record OY390727.1, read on the forward strand.
CAAGCTGTCGGCATTGGCGGCTCTCTTAGTCATCTCGACAGCGGACGGAGATGAGGCTACCCAGCTTGAGACACTTGAGAATCTATGGCTTCGAGAGATGAAAGATCATCGTTGTGGCGTCAATTAGACACGCAATGGCCCCGGCCTCTTGTTCTTCCTCCCTCTCTGCTGTATACATTGTTTGTACGGCGGCACACTTTGGTGCGCGTGTGTCTGTACCTCCTCCTATGGCACTCTGAAGTATTCCTTCCTGTTCCTCCGTCTATCCATCACATTGTTGCACCAATGGCGTTGATTGGCTCGAGATTTGGCCTCTGGCTGGTCTCTCGAGGATCCCCGAGTACCGACGGACGTGACCTTGAAAGACGAGCCTCAGTTTCGCCGACGTTGCGTTTCCTCCAGCTGACTCACGGATCGCTGTTCGATACACCAAAAGTACCATAATTTCCTGCCGTCCAAGAACGTCCAAGATCATCCATCTCGTACGCGACCGCCGCGACGGCGTCGCCGTACCTTTTCCCAATTACGGTGCTTCCTTCCAAAGCATCGATTCTTGATTCGCCCCTGACTAGTCCCCACTCTGAATCCGTTATTGGGAGCTGGAAAAGTCATCGATCGGTGGAGCCAAGCGGGAATTCATCTTTCCCTCGAGAGTACCCGCCGTCGGTAGATTGAAACGCAACATGATGGCGTCGGGGGAAGCGAGGGAGGCTGAGGAATTTTTCGGGTGCACCCGAATGAGATTCGCGTGCATCAGACAGGCCTGTCACTGGTGCATATACAAATAGAAAATCATAGTCAGTCGTGGAGCGACGTGTATACAGCTCGTAAAGTACGCCGCAGCTCGTAAATCCACCAACTTCACGGATAGAAGAAGCGCGCGGCGTTCAGCGACGACGAGCGAGTCGAGACCGCGCTATTGCAAATTCAACTTGGCAATTCCAGCAGTATGGATTGTATCGCGCAGCTGTGGACTTGCCGGTTATAAAACGTTGCGTTTATACTCATACACACACGATATACGATCGTCTATTTACAAAAGACGCGCGATGAAAGTAATAAAACTTGTTATCTCCCGGGCTCCGTCTGTGATGTCTCTGACTCGGAATATCGTTGAATTATTAAAACGTCAGCATTATATACGATGTGTATATCGTAATTTATTTTTATCATTTTTTTTCATACTCTTTTTCAATTCTCGCGATTGCATGTATGTACATACACGAAGAACGAATGTCACTGGCTGACGGAAAAAGTCGGAGATGCGCATCGTGCCGAAGCTCGTTGAGAGAGATTATACGACGCGCGACGTGACGCGACTGCAGTTTTTTTCTGTCATCCCTGATGTTGCGCAAGACGAGAATAAAATCTCTCGAATTTGAAACAAAACGTTTTTCCCTTGAATGTATACAATTCTCTCGAGCGTAAAAACGATTGCTTTTGAAAAATCTTTGACAGGGATTGTTTGCTTTTTTTGCTAAATAAACGAAAAGAAGTTGCAGAAGAATCCGATAAATTAGCTATACGGATGGCGAAAATGTCATCGGGAGGATATGTAACGAGAGGCGCACGGACGCGAACACTCGTGCAATCTCTTGCAATTCTCTTTTCACATTGATAAACGGTGATTTATCAGTGACAGTTGGCAAGAATCGGTACCGCGCGCAAGCTGGAGAGAAAGAGACGCAATGCGACGTCTGTATCCTACGCAATGGCTCTCGCGAATGGATTATCGTTCTGATTGCAAAGTATGAAATAATTAGGGACAGAGGAATGGCGATCATCCATCATCGAGGCAGCGATGGCCGCTCGACAGGCAGCAGCAGCAGCAGCAGGAGCAGCAGCAGCAGCAGCAGCAGCAGCAGAGGAGAGCTACGGTTAGCGTTCATTCATCATACTCACTCGCCCATCGCTAACCTGAGAGAGAGTGGAGGCTGCCTGTCCGCCCGTTCGTTTCGGTCCACTCGCAGACTCTCTCGCTCTCTTCGCGATCCTCCCAACCCAACATTCTCCACAACGCCTCTGCTCCATTGTTCTCATATCTATCGGACGTGACTGTCCGCTACTGCTAATTACCTCCCATATATCCTATGCACCGTAATTCTCTACCGCTTGTCCTTCCACTCTCTCTCTCTCTCTCTCTCTGTTTCTCTATCACATTGTCTGTATAACTCGGGGGGGATTTTACCGTACCAACGATTACTCCATCGCAGGCTATCAGGACTTATTAACGACATTAACGTGTCGCTTAATCGGAGCTCACTATCTCCCGCGGAGTCATTAGTATATCAGCTGATTTTCTTAGATTGTCGGAATTCATGGATGAAAAAAAAAGTCTCTGCCTTCCCCTTTTTTCTGTGATTTTCCACACTGACGTCTCGAGTTTTCGGACAAAGCCCGTGTCTTTCGTAATCAGCGGAGGATCTCTGATCGGAGCGGCTTTTTGAGTATTGCAGATGAAAAAGACATTGAGTTGACTTTGAAAAGGGTGTAAATTGAATTTCGATAGCCTTCTCTCTCAAAAGAAGTTCAATGCCGTCCAACGTTGAAAATCAGGCAAAAATCGAAAAATAAAGATATCTCCATAAACCAAACGGCATTTTAAAGCCGTGACGATTGAGAAGAGAATTAGCGAGTAAGCCGAAGTGTCTGGCGATTAGATTAGGAGCATTGCGTCAAAACGCCCATGGGCAAATATACAGCTGTAAAGATGCGTCGTTCGATATGTTATTGAGGAAATAGATCACACGTCAGAGTATACGACCATGGTGACGATGTTCCCATTACGTTCATCAAATACACGCACTGCATCATTAATATTTGTCACAACAAATTATCCTCTTTCAATTAGCCGCAAAGTAATACCATTAGCTTCAATTACACGCGCGCCCAAATCGTTTATGCTACAAGTTTTCCGCAATCGATCTGAATTTATGGATAGACGATTTTGTTTCGAAAACGTCAGCATCGGAGGTGAATAACACGATCAACATAAAGCCGGCGCAATTCTGGATTCCACGACGTGCATACAATGCCATAAATGTTTATAGTTAAGTGCGGCTCGTACAAATTCCATTAAAGAAATCGTCATATAACGAGGCCATTCGCGTGACTTACCTGGAATATCAATGAGCCAAAGGTTAACATCATTGCACTATTCGCATTAATAGCGCATTTACGTCATGACATAATTAACGAGCGATTACCATTAGTGCGAGTTAATTACCACGAGAGAACGATCCTAAACTGTTTCGCTTGAAAAAAAAAAAAACAAATGTCTTTGCCGTGTTCTTTTTAGACCACAGAATCGTATCGCAGAGTCTTCAAGAGAGAAATAAATTCAGCGTCAATTCGCGATTAAAATTTCTCGGATTAACGCTTTTGTTGGACGGAGAGAATATGCATGATGGATCGAGGTTGATTGTGAAAAAGTTTTGCGATCGCGATTATTGAAAGGACGCCTTGATCAGCTCGACGGTTATGGAGAACCCGAACATCCTGATGGACGTTTAATGCAGTTTTCTTCACGTGGCTAAATCATTCGAGGTAAGCTCACGCGGGGCATGGAGCGGGCCTCGACTGAAGCGAAGGTAATCCAGTTCGTCGGTAACGGTTAAAGCGGTCGTATATGCTGTAAATGAACCAAGAGCTGCAATGAAGAGGCAAGGTGAGGCAGGATGTGAGAGACACGACGCTACATGGGTGTTTTATAACACCAAAGATGAAAGGAACCTAAGTATACCGACCGCAATATAAGGCCCCAATATGGGACGGCGGTAACCGAGGAAAAACCTTGCCACCTTTACAGCGCACTCGATGTATAAAGCAATAATGTTCGTTATACACACTTTGCTCCATCTTGAAGAACTTTTATTTTACGATTCGTTAAAAAGATGCGTCTCCACAAGGATCATTATTCAGGTATACATCGTCCCATTTCCAAAAATAATCAAGCAATCAAGCACATTTTGGCTGTCATATCGTCAAATTGCCCGCCATAAAGTCTGATAAAAGCAATTTTTAATAATAAAAAATGAGGCCGCAAAGATACGAAAGAGGTCTGTGCGTTGTTTCAGAAGTTGAAAACGTTGCTGACGGAAGTAACCGCGAGATGAAGGAAGATGGTGACGAAGCGTTTGGACCACGAGGCACGAGACACGTTTGTTCTCCGCTGATTGAAGAGCAGCGAGTGAAGAAAAGGCTCAAAGGGTGCCAGCAGAGGTCTCGAATTAACGAGTGCGCGGTGTCTTTCGATACCTGAATGGGAAAATGGGGTGAACTTTTTGTACGACTTCTCTTACGTTGCTTTCACGGCAGTCATGACATTTTGCTCCACGGCCCTAAATATGCGGGTATAAGAGATGAAAGTTCATAGTCGCCATGCTGCTTTCCATGTATATTTATTGGCCCCCGTAAACCCTCTATTTTTCCATTGTGACGGGGCTGACAGCTTGTCCAAACACTCTAAATATTCGACTTTCCCGACTCTCGACGTCGTCGTCGTCGTCGGGTGCACAACGCGTCCGCGTTCTCGGATCTCCCGCTGCAAACCTGTCTCTTCTTTTTCCTTTTTTTTTCTGCTCCCTCTACCCAGCGGTGTCCCTTGTCCCAATATCCATTGTCCAACGTGTCTGTGCGCATTCGGTTTTGCGAACAATGGAACGAGAAACCGCGTTATAAATCGGCCCTTTCTATTTATCTTTCCTCTGACTCTCGGGTCGTGGATCAACACTCCGCGCTTCTTTCTCTTTATTAGATTTTTTTTCTGCTTTACCGCCAATGACTCGGAGCCTATGATTCTCGGGGTTGGTGACGAGCCCCTGTTGTAAAATCGAGAACTTACGACTTTACCTCGACGTTCACAAATTTCTTCGACACGTACGTAACTCGAGTCCCTTTTGAGAAAATTCTATGCAGCTTGATGGAATAACGATATCGGGAGGCTGAAGATCATGATTCTCTTCGAACAACGTCCGATTTATTTTTTCTTCACCTCAAATGTGAGAGCCCGGAATTGGAGAACTTTGTTTGAGGAAAAAGGTCGAATTAACGACCATTTCTCTTCTAGCTGCGAATCGGAGGAGCCCAATTTGTTTTTTCCAAGGAAAAAGGTCGAATTTACTGCCGCAGAGGAGCGATCATATCGGATTCAATTTTTGCCCAAGAATCGTCGCCCATCTGCTGGAAAAGTCTGTCCAAGCGTTCAAACTTTGGACGTTCGATAAATTGCCGAGTACTCTCACGCGCCTAAAACGCGCCCCGTCGTCGACTGTTTCTCTTCTAGCCGTGAATCAGGGTAAGCGGAGTACCAGTGGCGAAGAATTACTCACCCCTCGAGCCTCTGCGGTGCAAAGGTGCTGCTTCTCCATTCTCGTTTCGCGATTTATAGTTTTATACCTGTGGTCTCTGTGCAGAACCACAATGGGCGAGGGAGCGAGAGGAAAACGCGAGAAAGATGCGAAAGTACATAATAGTGGCAACTTGCGGCACCCAGAAATCGTAAGAAATACATGTATAGTGGCTTACCGCTGTGGTAAAAACGGAAGAAAGAAGAGAGGAAGAAAAAGTGGCGGAAAAATAGAGATACCCGTAGAGTCAGTCAAGGAAAAGGGAGAAGGTAAATACCTAATAGAGCAAGATTTACCGTGGCACGCCTGTCTCAATTGCGGAACAAATTTATCTCCGCAACGCGGGCGCACGCGGTCAGCAGCCTCCACAGCAGCCTTTCCAACCTCAATCTCGCTTCCACCCGGGCGTTATATATTTTTCCCTTGAAATATTGGCCTGCGCCCGCAGAGTCGAAAGTTGCACTTTGCTCCACTACCCCGCACCGTACTCTTGTACTTTACGCACCCTCCGTTCCTTTCTCACGAAATACCCCACGAATTGGGTATTGAACGACTTTCGGAGATCACTCGGAATGAATAGAGAAAAGAAAAAGTCGGTGGAAGCTCTCTTTAATTTTCTCGGCTTTGCCTTTTTTCCCGCCACAATCGAGCATGACGCTTTCTCCACTGTGTCCCTGCCACGTAATTTGGCAGAGGCTAAACGCGCTGTAAATTTCTTCAGAGATGCTGCAGCTCCCTCTGACGGTAAGTACAGCGTAGGAGTTTCTCTGCGGCCGAGCTTGTAAATTGCATCGCTCAATGGACAATTAGCGTTGGCCAACCGACAACCACTGGGTTTCGGTATATTTAATTCGGTAGAAGGCTGACCCGAAGGCTTCAACGTTTTTGGAAGTACTTTTGTACTCGAACGTGCGGGAATTATCGTGGAAGAGTATGAATTCACCTCGTGAATAATCCACGAGTGAAAAATTGCCGAAAACTACACGTGTATGTTCGTTTCACCGAATTATTTCCCAACTGGCCTTCTTTCACTTGGATATGCTCCATATTATAGTTTACAAAACCCGAAACCGTCGTTGGAAAAAGGTCAGAAAGCCACTGCATCCTGCTTGAATAAAGATACTTTACCCATTCAATCAACATGGTATTTTTGCCGCTTACTATGCTTCAGAAATTTTTTTAAACTCTTCATTCTGCTTCAATCATGGCCCATTTACATGAACAAATTGTTATATCGATGACAAACGATTTTTTTTAATTTTAAAAAGAGGTTGAAACATTTCTCGTCCGCACTACAGACATTTATTAATTGAAAGGGATCACAGATGAAATGAAAACAACAATTTTTATTAAATTTAATAAATATAAAAAGCGAGATGAAACTTGAACTGTAAAAAGTGCGAAAACCCATTTTTCTATCTCAAACATCCGGACTTGAAAGAGCTTGTTTAATTTTACTTTTTTCTTTCCGAGAAAAAACTAAATTCTATCGATAAATAAATCGCTCAACGCTCGAGAGAACAAATAAATAACAATTATTCTTCAAACTCGTTGGAAAAAAATATAAAAATATAAAAACAACCTACACGACAATTAAATCGTATCGAAGCAAAGATAACTAAAATATGATTCCGACACGTTTGGTAATTCACGTAAAAGTCGTGTTCTCGTTAATTGACGGGTAAAAGGGAGATCGGTGCTCGTTTGAACGAGACACAACATACGCTTTCATATACATATACATCCTACAACGATTTCTCATACGAGTCACCGGCTTTGGAAAAGTTTTAGCGCCTACGTGACATGGAAACATTTGTATCGCGAGTCTGTGTCATACGGTTTAATCAGGTTACTCCACGGTGTGGCACACGCGCGTTATTTTTTCTCTCGTTGCTGGCAAGTCGAACAAATGAACATTTTGCACTGGAAGAAAAAACGATCTTGCCAATATATATTTATATTCCGTATGGTCTTTGCAATACGACAGTATTATTTTTTGAAAAATATTATCCATGTGGCTATTATCGAACTTTCGATATATTTATTCTCGTCGAATTATTCGTTTTGCGAAATGGCTGTCGAAAGAGTAAAAGCACCAGCTGTCAAACGAACAACACCGTGCAACGCGTACGTCAAACCTCACTCTGTCATTCTCAATACCGACATTTCCCCTTTTTTCTCAAGTGTCCCATTGAAAAAAAGGTAATGAACGTAATTTTCGAAAATTTCGGGATTCAAAGACGCTATTATTTTCCGTCGACGGTAGGTGGCGAACTGCCCGAAAAAGAATGACGGCGTCAAAGTCTACCGCGCTGAAAACAGATCATGACCGTTTGGAGTTTAAAAATAATGTTTTTTCAACAAAACAAAAATTTTTTTTTATCGGCAACCAAACATTCTACAATTTTTTTTTCTATTTGCCAGTTTTTGTCTTTTAAAAAACGGCTATCGAGTGTATCGATAGCGAAAGTGCGGTCAAAGTACAGACGGGAAACGAATTGGAATAAATTCCATCGTGTGGAGAAAGTGAACGAAAAAAATTCGTATCGAATTTTTGTTTCACAGTGGCTAACGAATATCCTATCGCTTCGATTTCAATTTCAATTTTTCCTTACGTAGTATCGTCGTTGTAATGATAACCGTAGTGTCTGTTGATGCGAGAAACTACCACCGGTGAATAAGGTACACGTTGCGAGGCGCACGTCTAAGCTGGTGTAAGAAATGAAGCCTCGAGTGTTGCGCAATAAGACACTCGAGTTTTGGCATTGCGATCTCTTTCGCGATCTTCTCTCGTCGTATCTCTGCGCGGTGGCTCTCTCGGTTGAACTTTATGTTCGAACAAGAAACATTATATCGCTTATATGGTACTGTATATGTACATACAAACATTTATATACCCATGTATATACACATACATGGAGTACAGACACATTAACGTACATAGGACTTACACGATAAACTTATAGTAGTACAAGTTCGCTGCTGGCATTCCAAATCACTCCCGATTCCGTGGCTTCGAATTGCGCCGTTAGCAGAACCAGGTATATCATATATCTATGTGCAAATGTGTATATATATGCTATATAACGTTTGCAAAGTGTATGTAGGTGCAACTATCGTTGGTTTGGTTCCTTCGTGAACGCGTGTGGTGAATGATACATTATTTCCCAAGCGCGAGTGTTTCTTTGCGGCGTAATGGGCGATAAATAACATAAATTAATGCCTTATTCCAGACATACCGGTTATTTATGCCCCGGAATAACTTTATCCCGGAGCGTGATTACCGTCAGGCACGCAGAGGCCCCTACCCGTTTTACTCGATCTCTCTTCATCTCTCTCCCTCTCTCTCTCTCTCTCTTTTCTATCTCGCCTGCATCACCAACACCACACCTGCATATTCCACGCTTCAAATAGACAATAAGTACCATTGTATGCACATGTCACTGCAGGTAAGCTCAGATTCGAAGGCGAATACGCGAAGGTACGTTCAACCGTCATGTTGACTCGTTTATCGTTGTGGACAATAAAACTCAGCGTATTGTTGCATGAATGTCTTACGCGTAAGAGCGAAATCAAATTGACATGCAATTGACAAAAAAAATGCTACAGGAGCGAAACCAATTTTTTGAAGCGTGTGCAGCTACCTCCTTAAAGAATCGAGGAGAAAGCTCATGGAATGTGCTTCTACGTCAAACTTTTCGACAATGAAATAGTCGCTCATTTATCCGCAGATTCTTCGTGATCATTACGATTCGAGTGATACCCTTTGGGCCATCCATTATAATATATTGTGTAGTATTTGGCAAGCAGGTAGTGTGCGGAAAGCCGCGGGGGATCGAGGAGTTCTCGAGTCTTGAATGAGTTGCAGACTCGACACGCTGGACCAAGGGCGTGCTTCACCTTTTCTCGCTGTATACTCGGCTCTCTTTTATATGCCGGCTACAGCATTAATTGGGTCTATCGCTCGAACGAACACATGTCCGATATTTTGCTCCGAAGGCGAAAGACGAACGAGCGTATAAGAGATAGCGGAGGAAGAAGAAGAAGATGATGATGATGATGAAGAAAAAAAAATCGAAACGAGTGTGTTCTTTCATTAATCAACGATTAAGCGGGGCCAAGGCTCCTCTCATGAATTATTATGATACCACATCTCATGACATCGCCATCAGTCATGACCCGACGCCACCGCCGCGCGTCGCCACCGTACTTCGGTGCGCGCATCTCTCTCCCTCTCTCTCTCTCTCTCTCGGCCATGTTTTTTTTTCATCTCATCTTCTTTCTCTCGCTCTCTGATGTTCCTGCCTCGTGTATCTCGCGGTAACTATCTCCTGACCGCCTCCGGCAGACGTGTTTACATTTATCACCGTCATCTTTTCAGCGCACTTGATTTATCTCTCTCGTATTATCAACTGGCACTCTGACATTTTGTTCAAACGGATAAGAGCGATTAATGTATTTCGCGAAGCTCGCCCTTGCGCGATGCTCGTATGTATATACACCGCAGACGGTAAACTTTCGTAAGCTCTCGGATCTCGCGTCTGTAACATACGTGCATTATACGCATTTCATGCCCCGATGAATGCTACGACGACGAGATGAAGAAAGACGCACCCTGTGGCACAGCATCGCGAGAAACGGTGGTCCAATTTTGCGGGTAGATTGCTGAAGAACGAAATCAAACTTTGGCGATCTTCACTTTCATCCCCCCTGTTTTTTTTCCCTTCTGGATCCGTTTGACGAAACGACAGCGATCTACTCCTATTTGAGTGCAACTGAAAAAAGTTTATCGCGCAATCTGCGCCCTCATATCCGTTCATCTTATCGTCGTTTCTTTGTATGACGAGCCATTAACGAGGAATGTGAAATTTATCTCTCTCAACGCGAGTACTCCAGACCCGTGATTTCCGTAAACAATTTATCAAACACTGGCGATCATCGTGTGATCGTCAATCAAGAACCGGCCGCGGGATCTTTGCTGTCCGATATGCCAATTTGATTTTTCATTTATTTCTTTTTCTTCTCCAACCGTTCGACAATCATTCGACAGCTTTTTGGAATATCGTAAACACGCGTTATCGAGGTTTATCGAAATTTTGGGATTTTCCAAGATTCGTTGGGAGTGGGTCAGGACATTAGGGTCTAACGTGCGTTGTATATTTTAATCACGATGGTAATAAACGCGATACGATTCCGAGTGAAAGGCGAATTTTTTATCAACGTGATTAATATCCGTTTGAGTCTGTGTATGTTCCATCGTAATTCAACGCGTTTATGATATATTTCATAAATTGTCTGATGTCATAGCTTTTTTTTTTCACTCACGAGACCCGCTGAACAAATGTTTGAATAATTTATCGGAGACGAAGAATGTATTTTTCTACAGAAATTTACTCAACCTTGCTAGAAAAAAAAATTAAACGTACAAAGAGAGTGCCAACGGCTCGTAATCACTTTCTTGTTTGATCGTCATTCCTCGTCTGCCGGACGAAATTTATGGGACCAACGAATTTTTTACACTGTTTGACGATTTTTTTTTGAGAAAAAATTTAACGAGAATACAAGAATGATTATTGCGCTGTACAGAAACGATTATTGATCATTATTCTGTCAATTTTTTTTTCAATATTACCTCGCACACGTTTACTCCGTTATCGATTAATTTATTTATACACACATGCGGGTTTTCGAATTCTTCGTCATTCGTGTCTTTGGTACGTGTGTATCCTTGATGACTCGAGAAGAATTGATATACCAGCGGAAAGGAGAGTCGCTGTGATATAAGGACGTCCAATTTTTTTTATCTCGCATTCATCATGCGGGAATATTCTATTAATCAATGACGGGCTTGACACGCTCGGTTATTGATGATTTCAAGGAGTATGATAATTAATAGGGACTTTGTCCCGATGCTATCGGCATATTCGGTCTAAACGCATTTCCTTTGGCAATAAAAAAAAAACACGTAAGCGATAAAACGCCCAACACACGGGAATAAAATTAAAAAAATAATATCACGCGTCTAAAAAATCGCTGCAATGAATTCTCTTGTAATTCCACTTATCACTATCAAGCATACTCTTTTGTTAGAGGTCGTCGTACGATTTTAAAAAACACATCCGAAAATCTTTATTTTTCGTTGAACGAATTTTTTTTTCCTCATTCGTGTTTGTACTCCACTTAGTTTCTGATAACATAATCCTACTCATTATGAAAAAGGAAAATAATAAAACGATGAAGGGATTCATTTTACTGCTCCTACCTCGTATTTAAAATCATAAAAATTCCAAAGCATAATTCGTGCGAAATACTTTGCTCAAACGATTTCACCTCCCATCTCGTATGAACGTTGACTCGCTTGTAATTGAATGTTCGTTACGAAATTTTTATTTCTCACTTTGCGAAGTCCCGTATAAAAGCTCGCAGAAATCTGTGTGTATATGTGTGTGTGTATAAAAAAAAAAATAAAAATGTTGTATCATTCGATAAATCTGTCGCCATTAATAATCGTAAATATAAGTTACGGCGCGATGTGCAAGAGACGCCGGAGCCTCTCGGAGATGCTAATAAAAGCTTCCGAGAAGTCAATGAGTCAGAACCGCGAGGAGGATTAACGCGCTAATCAAGAATAAATTAGAATCATCCAACACCCCCAGGGGCTTTCTCCCTTCCGCCTTCGATCATCAAGTATTATATACGCATATATTAGGGTGTTTCATTCTTGGGAAACATCTTTTTTTGTGTTTCGTCCATGTTGATAAATCAATAGCGTGCTTTGAAAGAGACATTTTTGCACGTCAGCACAACTTTCCTAGCATAATTACATAATCAGATAATTACGGAATATAATTCGAATATGATCAAACGTGCGCCCCATCGATATTTCGAGAGTTGCGAACGCAATGATAATCAATTACAGAAAAAATGTGAAAAAATTTCAATAATTGCGTGTAATGCTATTAACGAGAACTTTTAGTTTTTTCTTAAGCACGTCAACTTTCAAACTCGTGGAAGCTCCGAAACTTTCGAAATAGCCGCGCCCCGCAACATTCTCAAAGTAGAGAATTTGATGCTTTGATGCTCTGCGAAGCTGTAAAGTTGATTTTTTATCAAAAAAAAAGTTGGTGGCCGAAAAAAAGTCTTTCAATGGAAAATCCGATTTTCCAACGCGAGCCAAGTCTGTAATGGAGCTCGAATGTTTTCCCTCGCGCCAAGATTTCTCCTTCAACGTGTGTTATCCAGTTTTTCACGGTGAACAAAACGGAGGACAAGCTTGCCGAAAAAATGAAACACCCTAATATGTATATACGCAGTGAATGCGCTGCCGAAACGTGCGCGCACTGAAAATCTGTAATATAAAAGCGACGTGTATTGCCCAGATCGCTGCTCGAGTGTATATATATATATATATATATATATACATACACACACAAGGACCCGCACTTTTATTTATTGGCCCTGCCGGAAAGACATTGCTCGAGCGTATAAGCGCACATAATTTGTGTTTATCGGGGGTTTCCTCGAGCTGCGGCCGTTTATTCCAGCAAAGAATACTCGCGAGGCCCACTTTTATTCGAATTTATACGTGTGTGAGTGCGTGTGCATATACATTTATAAAAAATATACGAATATACATATATACATATATATTCACGACACTTTTTACACGAGCAGAAAGGATAAAAGTATCGAACTGAAACGAGAGACATATAGCCCATATAATCCGATGAACATATACGTATAAAATCACATATAGCGTATACATATATACATTAATTTAGTAGATATCCTTGCGATCATAAATTTAAGGATCAAACTGTCGAGTCTATTACAAGCTTGATATCTTTCCCGTTGTTATAATTCATCGCAAACTTTATCGTTCATCCTCGATATACTCGTACGTATATTTTCACGTAGGAAAAAACTTTTTCAATGAATGATAAAGATGGCTCATCGTCATGCTCCTCTGTTTTTTCCCGATTCCCGTATTCACCGAGATGATAATATTTCTATCGAGCTTGCTTCGAGAGAGAGCCCTCTAATAAACGCTTCTACGCACAGACGCACGTACACACCCAGCGCCCATATTCAAGATAAGGATCTCTGATAAAACGTACCGTGATTTATCGCGCAAACGAAAAACCTGCTGATGAATCGAGAGAATAAACATTGAAACGTTGATGCATGGCACTTTCTTGAAAACACAAGTCGGTGACGCGTGTTTGAAAATGTTATTTACGACCCTATTTGCGACTTTTGTGATATAAATATATACAATCACCGCCGTATGTTTGGCCTTAAATATTTTTTTAATTGTTACATATCTACGCGCTGCGTATAATCATTTTCACACCGCAGTATTTATCAGCGAGATAGGTCAGAGAGGATCGTGTGGAAAAAAATTTAAAAAATAGTTTCACTTCGTGTTTACGTGAAACACCGTGAATGATTCATCGAGGGATTTTCGGTTTTATATCGTTCATCGCGTTAAAGTCGAAATGAAAAAAAAAGGGGGGAGAAGGAAGCTCTCGCCGATGATGCGTGCATCGCCGTATTAGGCACTCTCGCAGGATTAAATCGTCAATCTTTGCCGCTCTGATAGTTATGAGAACGTCCCTCGCGTGAGTCCTCGCAGGATATAGCGTGCGGCACAGTAAGGGGATGCAAAAGCTACGTACCGTCTGCCCACTTTTATGGTATATACGCATGTTGTAGCTTGTATATATTCACTCTCGTTGTAACGCTCAGGAGGAGCAGCGGGAGGGAAAGGGCGGCTCTGATGCGCGCGAGAGTATATGCGAGGGTGGCGTGTATTTACTCAAGCCTGGAGCTGATGTATGGCCCGCTGCTGGATGCGCGTTGTCGGTACCTTTCATCCGGCCGCCGCACAGAGAGACAAGAGATAACCTCCTTCCACTCTCTATCTTTTATCCCTTCCTCTCTCTCCGACTCTCGCAGCGGAGCTTTTTGCATTCGCTCCTTCGCCACAGTGCCTGATGAACGACGTTTCGCTCGCTCGCGCGCCGTGGTTATACAGGGTATCCCAAAATTCGATGCTGCAATTTGCTGCTGGACATCGGGGATGAAATTTCAAGGCGAAAAGTCTTTGAGCACTTTTTGATCCGACGAATGCCTCTCGAGTTATCAGTCGATACAGTTGGACCAATCAGAGTCGAGCGGTCGCGCGGCGCGCGCCGAAGAGGGCGGGGCGTGCCGCCGATCGACTCAGTGTTTGACGACTGATAACTCATCGGGTTTTGGTCGTATGAAAAAATACTAAAATACATTTCTACTCGGAATTTCATTCTGAAATCAATTCCAAGTTATTGACAACGAGTTTTGGAGCACCCTGTTTATGGGGGGTTTCGGGACAGAATGCCGACAGTTTGGAGCTTAATCGAGCACGAAAGTCAGAGTTGGGAAGTTTGCGAGGAGTTTTTCGATCGACGAACTTGTTGTTATGAGCAGTTTTTCATCCTGGGACACCCTGTATACCCGCACGATGTCTATTGTGTACGTACGCGTTTTCAGGATGTGTCCTGGTTAATACGCACGGAAAGAGACGAAAAGCGAGTTTGCGCAGAATTATTTTTCAAACCAACGTGCATGTAACCGGGCGTGTCAATTGCTCCAAAAATGCTTACAATTCAATACTCAAAAAATGCCAATATTCAAAGAAAAGGTAATATAAATAGCATTATATAAGGGAGGGCGGTACAATTCTACGGAGAAAAATCAAGCATACGTTTTAACAATTTTTATTGCTACCTCTTGTTCAATCATAATGAAACTTTACACAGAGTACAAAAAAACATTTTTCCAAATTTCCCAGTGTATGATTCGCGACAGCTCCATTGTGATCGGTCCCGCAAAAAAATGTCCAGCTAATAACAGTTCCAAAACCTAGATCGACCGAAAAACAGTGAAAAGATAAATAAAATTCGTCGAACGGCGGACATTTTTCCAAATGTACGATTTTTCGAAATTTGTAACCTTGAAAATAGATGGTTTTTTTTTTATACACACGGTTGCACCAAACACAATGTAAAGTCTCATTACCCCGCTATACGTGAAAACTACTTAATGGAATACCTCGTTAAAAAATATGCTTGCTTTTTACTCCATTAATGGTATCCCCCCCCCCCTTAATCACAGTTTTCAATATCACACGCAAAAGTCAAATATTGGACACAAGAGTGGACGATCTCCGCGCGTGCGAAGGATACAAAAATACGGAGGAAAAGCGGAAAATTAAATGTTACAGTCAATGTGGACCGAGAATCCATGCTGCGCGGCGTGATCATTGCGAATGTGGTTCCATTCGGATATATCAGCAGGAGACAATCATATACGAGTATAATACATTCATATACATACATACATATATATATATATATATATATGTATATATATAAATGGTAAAACATGTGGCAAAAGTTGCGCGAAATTTGCCCACAGTGCGCACACGAGCAGTCCCGTCTATGTACGCGAGAATTAAATGACGGTTATTGCGCGAGCCCGCAACGCACCGCAGCCGTTATACGAATGTTTATCACCTCGAGAGAATACGTTGCATGCTTGTTAACATGCCCGCTTACCATAAGATTACCGAGACTGCAAACCCTGTGACTCGGAGTACTCGCATACGTAACGCCTATGCACATATTTATATACATGTATGTCATGTACTTAATCTATGAGCCTGTATTGCTTGATTAGCATCGGTACATTGAGAATTATGACATGCGATTTTCACGCACAATTCTTTGTTCATTCAGCACTGCTGACGTCAAATTGTTTCAATTATGCGGTCTATTTGTAACATGTTATACTTGCCGACTAAGGAAAGCCTGGACTCTGCGTGTCTGTCGCTCTAAAAGCATCGTTGTGGCAGCCACAAACGAAAAAACAAACTCGAAATGTAAAATTTATAAGTATTAAGGTGTCCGTTATTTTTCCAGTCGATTTTTTTTCATTCGCGTATGCTCCAAAGCATCAGTATACAGCCTGAGACGCGAGTAAAAAAAATTGAAATCTACGCAGGGTGGAAAAATCCCCGGTTAATTAATTAAATGAACCAAGGATCGTCGTTTTTGTTATTGGCGTTTGGAAAATTTTTTCTTTCCAACGCTGTTTTCAGGCTGTGAACGAATGATTTGGACCGTACCCGAGTAAACGAAGCTTCAACTTGCTACACAGAATGTTCGATTTTCGAAAATAGTGAAATATATCGAAAACGGAGCACTCGTTTTTATTTTTTTTATTTTTATTTTTATCGATCTTTTGGACAATCGCGAGGCTGAAAACGATGGGAATGTCGATGGATTTCACGACGAAACGTCAAAACATTGATGTGCAACTGAGATCGCGAGGGTTTCACGGAAGGTGGACGGTATTTTTGGTTAAAAACTCTCGAACGCCGCGAATAACGCGAGCAATTTCTGACGCAACGAATTGGGGACGGACTAGTTTGTCGGAAACGTATGTGTACGGTTTCCGTGTCAACCCACGAGATTGGGATGATCCTGATACCACTGAAACCTCACGAGGATGGAAAATGTGGCAATCTCAAACCACGTGGTATTTCCAAAATCTCTCGTGAACATGTAGACGTTATCATGCAGACGATGATATGACGATGGAAGAAAGAGATGAAGAGAAAGCTAGAGTTCACGAACGGTAGAAATGAACTCGAGAATAGAGCTTGAAGATACAACGAGAGAAACGTTCGACACGGACGTCCCAGCACATTCTTGAACATGGAATCGTTTCGAGCGTTTCAACGGAAATCCCTCGCATGGAAGAACGCATTTGACAAATGTCTGGACCACATCGTGTACCCCTTTACCATACGTTTATTCGCACCCAAATCGACGAATTCCCGGTGAATCGTGAGATTCGTAAAATTTTCCGGATGCTGCAAGAATCCGAGCGACACACACGAGTTACAAACGCGATGAATCTTACACGTTTCCGATTGAGGAACGACGAGACTATTCAATCCACGCGATATCGTTCTTCGGTCACGTAAATTCTCACCGCGTAGATGTATGCATCTTCCAGACAGGTATTTCACGTGTCGAGATGATTACACTCATTCGATCTGGAATTAAGGGGAGGAATACGGTCCTAAAGTGTGCTTAAACGATTTTTCTACTCGCAAGTTTTTCTTTGTTAATAATGGAACTTTATGTGGACGATCTGGATCAATATGGTATGGAAAAAATAGTATTTATTTTATTCGCGTGGTTTCTCTTCGTTCCAGACCAAAAACCTAGCGAGAAAATGTATGTTAATACTAAATATAGTTGTAAAATGAAAATCGACTTAAAAAAAGAGGGAGAAAAGAAAATTCGTTACGATTGCCGGGAGTTTTCTCAAATTAAATATTTTGTAAAGTATCTATGCTTGATGTTCGCTGGTCCTATCGTGACTCCCCCCTTAATCGCGAACTACGTTTTTACTTTCCGACAATAAAATCTTTTTGTTCACCGATTTATTCACCGCACGGATGAGTTCTGAGCCACAAAAACAGAAAACATCTACGCTCCGGACCAAAACGATTTTGTCCACTGTCTTCTCGCGTCCACGTATTTCGCGTCAATATCGCAATTACCCGCAGTTTGCTTCGCTGTTTATGTTTCTACGTACTGCGCGATAATGAGAGTCTCGAAATACCTCGGGGCTCGTTGCCAATCTTAATGCTCTTTAATAATCGTCAGAGACTCGACAATTTTATGAAAATGAAAGTAAAATAA
The DNA here is from genome assembly GCA_959613375.1 of Heteropelma amictum. Taxonomy (NCBI): domain Eukaryota; kingdom Metazoa; phylum Arthropoda; class Insecta; order Hymenoptera; family Ichneumonidae; genus Heteropelma; species Heteropelma amictum. Next base: position 3,809,267 of record OY390727.1, read on the forward strand.
AAAACCGTCATTTTTATGCTCGTTTATATCTCGTTGTTCCTCGCGAGATAACCCATAATGCATTGTCAAAACTAGCCAGGTTCCGCACGTGTATGTATAGTTTTTTGGATCCGCTCCAACCGCGACGTCGAGCTTTTTCATGGACGAAATAGATAGTGGGACCATTAGAGAACTGATGCGAATGAACGTTGCGAGCGATTTAACGGGCCGGAACGTCTCTCACGGATATAAAAGCAAGTTGTAAAGTTAATCGCACATGTCTCACTGGCTGCACACACTTGGAATCGTTGGTGCACGTCGTAATGCGATTTCGTAATGATACTTTATGACGCTAAACTGTAATTAAATACGTTTTCTTTTCGTTTTTTTTTCCTCTTCAACAACCGATGGAAATGGCAATAAGTTTAACACACTTGGCCATTAGTTTATCGTATTTTTCTCTTAAAGTGTAGGAACTTTATATTATAATCGGGTATTATCGCTGTGTAGGAATTTTTCCAAACGTCTCATCTTAAATCAATATATCGTCGAGCAAACGCGTTCGAAAAAAATAATTCCAACAGGGATTTAAAAAAGGCAAACACTCGTGTCACACTTGTTTCATTCTCCAGCGTTTTCCCAAATTTCCGGAGTGATATTTTCCGAAATTGGCGCAATTTCTTGCAGCGTACGATTTTTAATTTACAAACGAACGCGCAAAATTAACGTGGCGATGAAGAAGAAGAATTTTAATGTAAAACCAGAACGGTGAATTTGCAACCAACTCTTTTTGATTAATTCCCCCTTGTTGTCGAGCAACAATACGGAATCTTCCGAAGAATATCGAATTCGTTGCGAAAAAAAAAAAACTTCGTGAAGCAGCTGCGCTCGTATTTCGGATCTTTGCGGAGGCTGTGTGACGGACAGCGACTGCTCGTGGTGGGATCTTTTTGACGGAATTCCTCATTAACCTTTGTATTTTTTTTTCCTCTAAAGATGCTCGTACGAATACGTGCAATTTCTTCCACAGCCTCCCAAGGATTCCCCTCAGAGATTTTTCATCTCGTACGTCACCTGCTCTCTTTTCATTCCATCAGCGCGAGTCATGTGAGGTTTTCACCATTCTTTCAACGCGGTTTCAGCACCGAGTCGAAAAACCCGATTGGCTGAGTGTATATTCGAAGGACACGCTGGTTTCTATGCATACGACGCTCGTATCTATGGAAATAAATAATTATCCATTCAGCAACGCTGTCACTATAACATAAACGGAGCAGCTATTTGCTGTAAATCATCGTCTACTTTGACGTTTCTTCGGACGTCATGCGCGATACAAAATACGTGTACGTGTCAAGTTAATTGTAGTTCTTTATTGCGCCGAGTGTCCAATTACATCGCGACTTGCGTAATTATACGTCGTTGAGTTTGTACATTTTGTAAAAACGGATGCAAAAGAAGCGATACGCCGAATGTATGCAACTAGTTTAGCGCATATATGTACAAACATATGACGTGCTCGTGTAATACGCAGTGCGGTAGGATCTCCCTGGGAGCATTTTTACTGCTCACTTAACCGATAGCGAAAAAACGTTTTTTTTTTGCACAACAATTTTCTGCAAAAAAACTGGAACTACCGAAGCCGACATTGGATCGGTTTTTGCGGGTAACACGCAACTGTTACTCGACACCTAGTACGTACATGTATATGTATATATATTTGTACTCGATGATGGTAAATGTCAATTGCCAAGTTTACTTCCTACTGCAGTCATCCGTTTTTATCTGCAAAATTGCTTCCACGAAACTTTTCACTCGACTGAACCAGCAATAAGCTTCGCCATATCGCCGGAAGGTTACTCAACAATAATCGATCGTAAAACGCACGTATATCTGCACTCGTTTCTGTCATCAAACTAAAACGTTCGCGTAACAATTGCGCCCGGTTCGAATAATGGAAAGACGGTTAATAACGCGAGGAAGGGCAATTATCGGTTTTCTTGAAAAATTCTGACCCGAAATATACTCACGTTGGAATATTATGCACAACGGAAAACGTGGAAAAAATTGGGAAATAAAATAGTTTCTAAAAGTTGTTACATCAAGCTCTAGATCGATCTTATTTTTCAAAATCGGTGGAACGCTGTCTCGAGCCTTTTAAACAATTTTTATTGTAACTCCTGCTATCGAAATTGACGGCTCCATTTTCTTTCGAACTCCACTGCCTGTCGCATTGCAATAATTGATTATAAAATACACGTATGCCTGTGCACTTACACGTACGTCCATTGCGATAACAGCTGGGGGATAACAGCTCGAGATATGAAAATTACAGGGTTTGGTGAAAAAATGCTGACCTACAATAAGTTGAAGTGGTATGCGCGAAGGAAAACGGAAGTAAACGAGGTCTTGATGGTTTTTAAAAACTAGGGCGCCGATAGCAAGCTCCGCTTTGCGGAAAATCAACGAAACGTTGCTTCGGGCCTATTTAATCATTTTCCCGAGGATTCCTGCTACCGGGGTGCTGGTTGGCATTCTCTCTCGAAGCTCGCTGCAAGGCCAATCACTGTGCAAAAGTGCCAAACCGGTAATCGCGTTTGCTGGAACCTATAAATATATATTCGTTCTCCCAGGAACGGGGCAGTTGGGAGAACGATCCTCCGCTGTTATCGGTTGTTACCAGAGGGCGCGTAAGTATACACGGAGCGCCGTTCTCAGCCCCGAGGGAAGTGCACACATCGGTACCAACTGTGTAATTTGAGGGTAATTCCGCGAGTCGTATAACCTGTAGGTAATGCCTCGGTGCTGCTGCTGCTTCATCTCGGGCAATCGACCGTAGAGACGGAAACAAAGACGAATAAATAGAGAGACGTAGGTAGAGAAATCGAGAGATAAAGAGAGAGAGAGATGACGGAAAGGTACCGTCGGAAAGGGAAAGTGCATCGGTGCAAAACTCGCTCGTTCGCTCGTTCCGTTAAATTGGTCGTTCGCGGCTTTACGAGGCTTCAAACAGGGGAGCTATAATACACCCTCTTGCACAATGGGACAAACGATGAGATTTTAATACGCACTCGGTCGAGCTGCTCCGAGCGTCTTCGACACTTTGGAATTTCGTGAATTCCACGAGCATTTTAGAAGCTGGTCGATGAGAACATCTCGGTGAGAAATGAAATTGGAAATTGTCGAGGAAAAAAATGATTCCAACGTGAGACAAGAAATTCGCGTATAAAAAACACTTGAAAGAACGTCAAACTTGCATGATCCGCCATTGTGCTGCGACGTCCGATGACGTTCAAAAAGTCGTTTCGTTTCGTGCGTGAAACTCCGTCGGTGGAAGATTCGCGATAATACCTTGAGCGTCAAAAATGACGTGTAATTTATGTGATATGTTGCTTCACTCGCAAACTCCAACGCAGCCTTGGGGTAAATACCATACTGCGATTTTATATTATTTCCTCACGCAAATCGCATGATTTACGACAATGTTTTCCTCTTCCTCCCTCGATTTAAACCGCGTTGATATACAATCATCCGACTCGTGACTACAAATCCAACGGAGAGAAAGAGAGAGAGAGAAAAGAAGATTAGCTTGGCAGCCTACGATATGAACCCCGTCTTGTTTCTTCGTAAAGTGCCTTGCGTATATTACATGTACCGCAAGTTTATTCTCGGGTGATTGCTGAAGAGAAAGAGGGAAAATCTATTGGCTCGCTGCGGTCGCGACGAGATCTCACGTCACGTACGATATATCTAGACCCAATTTACAAATTGGGATTTCCATAACTGCTCGTTTGATCTCCGAACGATACGAGGATGTGCTTTGGAAATGCAAAAGCTTTCCACGAACTCTGTGGCACTTTGAAAAGGTTGGAGACGTCAGAGACGTCTCGATACATTTTGGTCTTCCTCTGACATTCCGCGCAATTGAAAGTCTAATAATCAGGTTGAAAAATAGCGATTCCAAGGCGCGGACGTTTGTGCGAAGACGAAAGCCAACAGTGCGGGCCTTAACATCGCAAACGTAGATAGGAGTAATAAATGCTTGTCAAGTAAATCAGGATGAAGCGCCATCGAGGAGAGAGCGTAATGGCCGCGCATTAAGTGAATAATTCACGGCTGTGCGGGAGAATCGCAGCGATGGTGGATCGCCTCCCCTGCGTGTGAAGCTGCTCCGCGTATGTGTGCAAGTGATGTGCATACGTGCGGATTCCTTACAAGTATATATGTATATACATATATGTGGATACGTAAGTGTACGTAAGCAACAAAGAGAGTTTGGTGGTGTGAGAATGGCAATGGCGAGGTGAGACTCGGAACTGTTGGGAACTGTTAGGGATGATAGCGGCACCATCAAACAACTTTACGGCATCAAGTGCTATCCCTGTAGATACGTGTCGGAGAGAGCATAAGAGCAAGGAGCGACCGTGAACGTTCCTGTCTGACGCATTACCAGGCCTAATTCCGGCCGAATGCCGGCAAAAGACCCCTGTGGCCATTCGTGATTTGCCGCTTCTCATCGTTACGTACATCATACCCTTCCACACTCGCGCAAACGTCCATGTGGCTGTACGCGAGTGTCCGCACGGAAGTAACGTACTCCATATACATATTAGTCGACCTTAAGCGTCCGGAGATCCGCGCGGTTGTCGTCAGCTGATATCGCAAGGGGCTTACCGGGTACGGCGACGTCCTAAGAGGGACCAACCCCGCTAAGGATGACGACGACGACGCCGACGACGACGAGGGTAGTGCCAGCTTCGCTGGTGCATCGCTCTCCATTCGCGCGAATCCAACGACTGGAGAGATACGGCCTTCCGGCACTCTCATTCACTCCCGTTAGGCGCACCCTTGCTCATGTAGAAGGAGAGCTATTATAGCTGTGTATTGCAGGTAATACAGCCTTTGGCGCAGATAACCCTGCGTCGTTTGCAGGCCTAACGACCAATTGCAGTTCGGAGGAACGCTGCTCTCGCTGATGTATGCAACATACATACGTATTTGATCTCGTATATGCTGATCGCATTCGAACTACAATAGAAGGGGATTGCAGGGTATGAATCCTCTGGAACAATCGCGCGTTTTCCAGTTCGTGGATAATCAACGAGACATCTGATGAACTCGCGGAAAATCGAATGGCACCTTTGACGAGAGTTCGCCACTGCTCGTTGCTTCTTGTTTTTTGTAAAAATATCGCCAAACGTCAGAGTGACATCCGCCTGTCTCGGGACAGTCAATTTCCGCGGGCCGAAAAATGACGACCGACTAAAATGCTCGAAGATTACGGTCAAAGCGGGTTAGGAATGTCCGATAAAGTCCGAATGGCGTATCTTTTCATTTTATGTATTATAACCGCCATAATACGTGTAACATCGCTGGAACCAAGTGGATAGTTCGAGCATAAGAATAAATAGGGTGGTAAAGATATAAAGAAAATACACGATGGGGTCTCGGACGATTTCATATATGCGGAGGGGTCGAAGTCGCGGGAGGAAAAAGGCAAGACAGCCCGGAGAAAACGAGCTTGCGAGGAAGAAAGAGCGCGAAGCTGCTTTCCCTCTTCCCGTTATAACGCGTTGAATATATATTTATAGCCGTTACGACTATTAAGATAATTTATCGGGGCCATTACCGAACAAACGAGGGCATTAATCTATTCTAGCTTCATAAAGTGAACTTCGCCGCGCGGCGATTTTGTAGCCGGGCGCCAAACGAGCACTTCGGAATAAATTGATGGATCTCGGCACTCTCGCCCCCGCGGTGGCGGCGTCGGCGGCATCGAGAACCTGGCCCGCCCGCTATAACAACCTTTCTGTACCATCATGGCGGAAAAACGAAAATGCAACGAGTGCAAACACTCGAAGCAATGAGGGAGAGAAAAAAATTAAAACGAGCATAAGACCGTTTCATAAATCGCTCGTAAATTTTTGTTCGTTTTCACCACGGATCGTTGAAACTACCGCGTCAACACGCTGCGAAAGACGGCCATTATTGTATTAATTGTGGATCTCTCTTCCCTGAAAACGTATATTATCAAAATAGCTCTTGGCAAGCTTGCACTTTATTGAATATCGTTCTGGCACGTTTTGATATTTCCCAATTCAATTTAAACTTGACACTGTGGCTCTTTCTTTCTGATGAATTATCGCGTACTCTTTTAACGTCTTTATTTCTTCATTGTAATAAGAACGTAATGTATGGATTGTAAATTGATGAAATTTATTGCGGCAGTTGAAAAATGAATGTAAAGGGGAGGGAAATGGGATTGTAGGAGATAATAAATGCAGCATTGACATTCCTCCAGCTGCATACGTCTGGTCCATAATCATCTCTCTCTCTTTCTCTCCCTCCCTCTCACCCTGTATTTTCATCCCCCACGATGCATACGCGAGAATATTAAACTTTCGGCCTGTTTCTCTCTGCCATTGGTGTGGCGTGACGCGGAGCTACCTACTCGTGCACAGAGAACCGCGTTGATCAAAGCAGCAATTACTGTCATCATAATACTACTCCGGGGCGTTACTCACGCTGTGCGTTCGGTCAGGGCCGGATTCCTCTTTCTCGTCGTGCCTCAACCTTTTTACACTCGGACATATGTATTATCAACACATGTTTATATCTCCTCGTGATACATCTCTGACGTCCCTTTTATCCCTCCGTTGTCATGGTTTTAATGGTCCTCGATGCGCTCTCTGTGATAAGTTATTGATTTTTTCCCAACTCGTAAAGATACGAAAATTTATATTAAATATATATATAAATATATGAACATATATTTAAGTATTAAGCAAAAACCAAGTTCAGGAACTTTAAAATCGTTGCTGATTTTTTCAGTACCCAAAAAGACATGTATTTTCTCGCTCATTTTCAGTAATTTACAGTTACCCCTTAATAACGTTCAATGAAAAATCATCAAGGTTTTTTATCCTGAATCATCGCGATCCTCGCACGATTTTATCGCACAAACCGCACGTTGGACGGCGCTCCATAATGATTTCCTAGAAACTCCAAAGCGTTTGATGTTGCGTGTGTGTTTGTTATTAGTTTCCTATGAACGCTCCTGCTCTACGCGCAGCATCATTTGCCGGTTATTTCTCGAACGGCTTTCACACTTTGCTGATACAGACTCGGTGCAAACGTGCCGTAGGGATCGTAAAAAATACATAACCACTTGTACACGAGGGGGAGAAAGAAACCAAGGAGATACGAGTGAAAAAGATGTGAATCAAAGAGAGAGAGGAAGAGAGGAAGAAAGTTTTTTCCTCTTTTTTTTCTCGAACGTGTACGCTTAGTCGAACGCCGACGCGATTCATTCCTCCCGTGTATGATTTGTTGGTCCACGCGAGTCGTTTCACGCTGAGCTCGCAGGGGGGGCCCACATCTTGCACGTTCGGAGGCTTCCTTCATCGAGATTCACCAAGACGCGTCGACATTTCGGTGTATCTCGCCAACACGATGACTGCTACATGGAGAATGAAAGGGCCTTAAATTTACACTCACTCTTGCCCTGCTTTACGCCTTTTTGTCTTGCACACAGCTTGAGAAATGTGCATTTGTTTACACATTCAACATGCCGATGTTTCGCGCCGTAAATGTCGTCTTTTCCGATCCCATTCGGCATCGCTAATCGTTCGACTCATCCTCGCTCCTCCCCTCTCTGGCATCCTCGTGCTATCGTTAAGATCCACACAGATGATTCGGAAACCGTTTCGTCGTTGATTGGAAAAAAACGATGATCGGAGTCTGATAGACGGCGAATTATCGGCATTGCGCACGTGATATGTATGTCACACTGTGCGAAGGCAGACACATCGCTGTGGGGAAAGAATTTCCAATTTCGTATAATTCGAGCGTTGAATCGCATAAAAATGCGAAACGCGCATTCAGCGGCCAGGTCCTCGATGGGTGAAACAAAAGACAGTGCGCGGGAGATCGAAAAATCGCGGAGGGACACCCAAGATGCCGCGAGACGGTGATAAATCGCGCTTTGTCGGCACCCGCGGGGCTGGGGCTCTCTTTCGTTTCGCGGCGGCGGGTCCCCTCCGACATGAGATGGGAGTAAAACTCGAGTGAGGACGCGAAAAGATCGAATCCCGGGGAACTTATTTCCGAGGTCCCCAGGTGTCTCGAGCAATGTGTGTTTCACGTATATATCGTCGTGTGTCGCCGCAACTACGAGCGACACACGGAGGAAACGACGCGACTGCGGAGAGACGCAGAAGCAGGCGCGGAAAAGAGTGTCGAGCGAAGAAATGAGAACGAACATGTCGGAGAGAGTCTCGAACGGAGGACGAACGATATACAAGATACAAAAAAGCAGCGCTGAACTTTTCTCGAGAACGGTCGCAGTGGGGAAAGCAGTAAATTTCCGGAGGATGGACGTAAAAGAAGCGCGGCGACTCTGCGAGGGGTTACGGAAAGACAGAGGCTTCGTGTGTGTGTGTGAGCTTTTACGAAATTCACGAGGTCCAATTGCGTATACGTGATGCAGATATACATATGTATACATTAGGGTGAACATGTCAAAAGGGAAATTTCGGCGTAAATAAAAGAATCCTAGCTCAATTGCAGACTCGGCTCATAGGAATATCCAATTACCCACCTAAATACCATGGAAAAAAGATTTTTTTTTCAAACTGCAAGTTTCAATGCCTATTTTTTGCCCTACAGCGGAAAACGTTTAGTTTCGGACGTACTTTCATCGCAGCCAGGAAGGCATTATGACTATTGATATTTTCTATTTCATAAAATTGAAAATATAAAATTATCGCCAAGGATTTTCTTATTAGACAAGAACTTTGTGCTTATAATCGTGCGATTTGTTCTGCACAGAATCAGCTCCGGGTGCCTTTTGGCAGGGGCCTTGAGAAAATATTGCAGACAGAGGAAAATGGCGATGAATGCGAAACAAATTGTTTCCAGTGTTACTCAAATGGCAAACTGAACATTTTGACAAACAGAGTCTGTAGTTGACCTAGGATTTGCTTACTTGCGTCGAAAATATCTCTTTTGATGCGTCTCAGCAGTTTTCCCACTTGGGCAAAACAGAAGAAAATGTTGCCTGAAAATGGAACACCCTAACGAACGCGTATATAAAAACCTTACGTAGGATGTAAGATTTGAGAAAAAAAATCGAGGGAAAAGTCGGGGAAGAAAAGGAGCGACCACGCGAGAGAGTAGGAGTTACGCCTAATAATGCCTGAGGAGTCAACCCAGAGTCAAACACGTAAAAACAGGAGGAAGATTTATGACGTCGATCGCGCGTGGACACCAGCAAACATCCTTCTTAGCGCGACGTGACACTGCCCTCTTTTTTTTCCTCGTCGTTTTCCTCTGTCCCTTCTCCAGCGCGATATAAAGAAAAACCTGACTACGAGGACACACTGTGTGACAGAGTGTATACACAGCCGGGCGCTAGAGATCCTCGGAGTAAAAGAGGCGAGAAACGGACCGGAAAATCTTGGCGAGTTTACCGGGTAAGGATACAAGGCGCTCCGGGTATAACCCCGACCGGTAGATTAGTCAACGATGCCCGTAACTTTTGCCAGGTACGGCGAGGAGTTGAAAAAAAAGGATCCCGAAAATGTACGAGGAAAAAAAAAGAGATTTTCCACCCGCGGCTTCTTCGAAGCACCGCAGCGTGTGATTTTATTTACTGGACCAGACAGCCATTCTTCGCTGGGACGCGCCAGTCGCGCCAAAACCTTGGAAAGAATGTGACAAGTGCGCTCGAGTAATGAAGAAAAGTTTGTCACGCAAAAGACCTCGCTGGGCGCCATTGAAGCTTTCGGCACTTTCTTGAAGTCCGAGGATGCACTCCGAGAACATTATTCCACTCCTCCCTGGAGTTACCAAATGCGGATGTACACTCTCGTTTGACCCAGCAAAGTCCAAAACCAAAGTTACATGGACGAGAAAGAAAGGAGAGTAGAGGGCACCACATGGACTTTTAACCGAGTTTAAGATGTGGGTGGCCTTCGTACCGGTACTTGTTCCTGGTAAAAGTTCTGGAATTTCGACGGATATCGACCTGTATAGTTGGAGTTTTCTTTTTTTTGTCGAAGACGGATATGCGTGCCAGTATTCCTGGAGTGTCTTCGATTCTTTTCAGAAACACTGCGGGTAATCGGAACGAACCGGTCAATGTCGACAAATTTCTATTTTCCTTTTTTTTTTAGCGGCTGTTATAACGTCAAAGGACATCAGGGGGTATGTTGGTCCATGGAAATCGCAGCACACTGGTGCTTTCAAAAATATGTGTGTAAATAAAAGTAACATTCTCTCTTGAACAAAAAAGTTGTTGGAAATTTTAAGATAAATTATTCGAAAACATTGAATAAGTCAACAGACTTTGAGTCTTGTGCTAAATCCATGCACAATTATGTTGGCATACATATTGTCAAAATTGCCCATCCTATAAATATGTTTATACAGGAACCTATTATTGACGAGAAAAGATATTAAATAAATGTACGCTTAAAATATGGAAAATACAAAACAGGAAGAAAATAAGAGTCACAGGGCACTTCGAAGATACTTTGTATGGACATGCATTTTCTGAAAATCTCTGCTTAATCTTGGTCGATATAAATCAATTTTTCAAACATCCAACTTTCTTATCGATCGAAATAAAGAATCTTAGAAGTCCTCCGCCAGTTATTCGCGGTCATTTACGTGATGGAAGACCCTGAATTTCCCTCGTGGGGGCCTTCAGCCAACACGCCACTTTGGTATATTTCAATTTGTGTCAATCGGAGTGTATTCGAATCGAGAGCATAAAATGTGGTCAACAGTTTGGAGCCTGGAATACAGCCGATTTCCACAAGGCGGTTAAACTCGTGTAACTTTTTACAACGCTACGAATTTGTGTAGCACTTCCGTTTAGCTCAACAAAAATGGAGCAAACATTGCCATCTTCAATCACCAAAAAGAATGTAAAGTGTATTTTTACGTGCCCACTAAATTTTGCGCCGATGTTTATATGCTTCTCGAAACCTGTAATTTTTCATGTTCATCAGACGCCAGGAGTCGCGCGCTCGAGAGTCTCATGGGAGTTGCGTGTCCCGTACTGACAACTCCCGCAGCTTTGATGCTCCAGAGTTGAAGACACACGAGCCAGCTCGCTTGTTCTCTCGTTTTCTATGTCTATTTTCGCCTTGCGCTCGTCGCTCTCGCCATGGCCTCAAGTACCAGAAGTGGAGTGATTTATGCGGGACAAGTGCGTCGGCCGCGTCGCCATATCGCTGCGGGAGAATTTTCCCCATCCGACTGTCTCGCGTTCTCTCTCTTTTGAATCTTTCTCTCGACTTTAGTGACTTTCGACTCGCCCGGGATGAGCGACGAAGCGACAGACCCAGGGTGACGAAGTACAGCGGCCTCGATGTCCCTGTAAAAGCTCGTTGCATTTGCCTCGGATGCACCCGCGTGATGAACGCGGAGAGAGACGGCGAGAAGGAAGCTGCACTCGCGGGAGAAAGAGCGAAAAAACTTTGCACGATATGAGCAATGTGTCTCCCGGAGACGTGTCACCAAATGGAGGCAACGACACACCATGTGTTTTCTCTCGCATCACCCGCGTTGCGGATCATCGCAATTTCACATTCTATTCTACCGAAACGTTATATGAATATGCATTTATATAAGAAGGGTATGCTCATCCTCCTCGTACCACTTTTTTCTTCTCACACACAGATGCATTATTTTCTGGAAGAAAAAAGCAGAGAAAAATTACTCCGAACCGCTGAATCTAGCTGACGGATCTCATTATGCAACGAAAACAGAGCTTGGAACAGAGTGTACACCGTCGACAAATCGTTGCCAACAGAAGCCACACTTGTACACCGGCAACAAATTCTTAAATTTATCGCATCAGATACGAGCATGCGTATGCAGTTTCGCTCTGTTTCAAACTGCCTCTTATTATTCTCACTCTGCATATACATTCTTGATGCTTAACACGTTCGTTGCGAAAACCTCTCTTAGGTGTATAAAGCTGCTCGTGCATTATGCATTTTTTTAATACATTTTTTAAGAACAGTTTCGTTGTCGCCGGGTCTTATGATTATTCAACGCTCGAGTGTTAAAATTTGTGATTTTAAAACCGGTGGCAAAATTCTTCGTCATGTGCGATTGAGATGTTTATCAGAGTATAACCACGCACGACACTCTCTCGTTGACCCACTTGCGAGATTTTGAATTTCCGCTAATGACATCGGGGGTGGAATACGTGGACGGATATATCGTTGAGTAAAACCTCGACAAAAGTATGCCGGAACGTGCGATGCGAAATTAGCAACTCGAAAAGAAAATCTGACTCGCGCTCCTCTCTGCTTTGAACCAGAGGCCGCAATTACCATCTGAAACGATTCAGCGACGAAATTTACATTACGCAACAGTTGTCAAATGTCGGTTTAAAAAAGTGAGAAAAAAAAATAGCACGAGTTGATTGGCAAAAGTTTGTCCAAACAGTTCAAAATTCGCCAAAGTGTAGGCGGTTTTGGAGGACTTCCGCTAAACGAGGAACCTTATTTTTTCATTTCCCACTTCTTTTTCAGTTCGATCTACATTTTACGACTGTTGTCAACATAAATTTTCTCGCTGGACGCCGGCATGGAGCCCTCGTAATTTTTCAATTCAAATTAAACGAAAGAATTTTTTTTCAAACACCCAAAGCTTCGTTACCGCTAAAAAAAAACTTTGCCGGAAAATAAACGGTCGAATTACGCCTCACTTTGACCAATCGAATCGCGTATCTCCCCTTGATAAACAGGTACTCCATTCCTTACGAGCAGTTTACTCCGATTCAAGGAGAGTATCGATAAATACAACAATCGTCTTGGGATTCTCATGAATGTATTGAAAATTTGTTTTTTAATTACACGGTGGCTGGACGTCACACGTCGTCACTGTATGTATAATACCCGGGGCAAGTCAATTTTCTCATCATGGTGAGGCAAAAAATGTCCCAATTCATCGAGACCCTCGTTCCTCGGCGTGTTCACACAGAAAACGGGAGAAAAACGGATCTGCATCACTTGTAAATTTCAGGGATTACAAAAAGTTGTGTACACCGGAGAGTGAATGATGTTCCGTATATAAATGTGGAAAGACGAGTATAAAACGTTGTTTGTAGCAGGGAGTCTGCACGAGGCTTCCTCTCGCTGCACGTACACGTATATATACATCCAGCACCTTTTCGCTTCTTCCTTTTCCATACTCTCTAAATCACCTACGATGAGCATAGAGCGCCCCGATGTTCAACAAAGGCGCGTGTTTTGCTTCTTCACTCTGGAGCCATTTATCTCGACGGGGCGTACAATACACGGCCCCGGATTTGACACATCTATCAAGCGCCAACAATGCGCTCTTCGACCCTGGACCCAGCTCGCACACCAAGCTTGCACGAGCTCTGGCGTTTACGTCGGTGATTTTCGCCCCATTCTTTGCTTAACCTACCCTTACAACTCGATGTTCGGCAGAGAGCCTGTCGGGTAACATAACTATGCGCCGTGACAAGATAAAAACACACGAGATGAACCGAGATGGATTTTCACGGCATGACCGATGCTCGCGGCAACGGAGAGCAACGCGCCGTTTCACCGGGGCCTAATTGCTCTTTTTTTTTCTTTCTTTCTTTTTTCTTCCATCGTAATATATTACTCCACGGATGAAGTATCCACGTGGATAGCCATGGACCAGAGCGATGGTTTCGTGGATGTCCGACGAAAGGTGTTTCACGGGGAGCGTGACTAACGCTGCGAGGTCGAATGAAAACTGCGCTCGTCATCGAAACTATATAAAAGATACATCGAACCGGGAAAATCGTTCGATCGAAGTGGCACGGTAAAGAAAAAAGGTTATTTATGTACGCTCTCCGGGTGATGATATATCAGGAAGCGGACAAAGGTGCACCGCGTGGAACCGTGGGTCCAATTATTTTCGGATTTTTCACGCTTCCGGCTTTGCGGCTCGATCAAAACCCGCCGCATCGCGCGATTAATAACTCGTTCGTGAATCATCAACCTTTCGCGGTAGTTCGGATGTCCCGCTCTTTCGACCGACCATGAAGGATAACTCTACGAGTGGTAATTCATCCGCGGTGGTTGTTACGGAGGCGCGGAGAGTATATTTGTTTGCCAGAGTAAACGATACGGAGAAACATGGCGGTAGGCTCGTCATCGCGCTTGTGGCGAAAGATTAACGCTTGTATGTGTACACACGGTCGAGTTACACTTCGAGACACGCGAGATCGGCCGTTCCGGTCGTTGCTGCCGCTTCGACTTGTCTAATGTTAATGCACACGGTACACACAGTGATGTGTGTACAGTGCACACATATCGTGCGTACAGGGTAATTCACATCGAGTATAGCCAACCCGGAAACTGCGGATTTTGGACGATGTTCTTATGGCAGAGAGCAACTAGCAGCCATTTGATTGTCCTTCAATTGAGACCTTCAATGAAAGACCACAGGTGTGGGCCACGTTTCCCAATTTCCAATCATCGAGCCTTGATTGTGGGAAAAGGGGTTGCAACGTGGCTGAATTAGGGCGTCTGATGGACTGGAAATGTTGGAGTTCTGTTGCTTCTCATTTAAAAACTGTTTGAAAAAAAGCAAAGGTCCGTTTAGGTAGATTCGAAACATTAACCAGTCTCGGTGATTTCTGGGATTCATGCTTGACGTGAATCACCCTGTATATACATTGTACGAGATGTACACCGATCTCTCTTCGCCAAAGGATCACGCTCCATACGTGTGCGGACTAATGACGAGGCGTTAATTTGCTCGGTACGGGATAGACTCGGCGGCACAACCGATTCTCTGTTCTCCATCCTGCTTCTTTCATCCTTACTTTCTCGTCCGCTTTGCCGAAGGAATATACACCGTGTATAAAAGCCATGTTTGCAGACGTCCCCCAGAGTCTCTCGCGGTTCTTTTCCCAACTTCGAGGCATCATGCAGGGGCCCATGTATCAAAGTGATGAATGATGTCCCGCGGCAAAACCGCGGATACCAAACACCGAAAGGAAGAGGGGCACATCTGCACGCGATACGCGAATCAGGTCGATCCTTCAACGCCGCCGGTCGACTAAAAAGCACCCGTTCATTAGCCTCGGCCTTCTGCATGCATTGCTGGTGTTTGTATCGAATGGTGCACGCATGCAGCCCCTATGTACACTACGGTTTCCACAGCGATCCGATGTACATCGTTCGAAGAAAGCTTCCGCAAAGTACCGACGAACGTACGAGAGTATATGCTTTTTTAATTACCGTGAAATTTTCAAGTTCCGCAAACTCATCGAGACATCGTGTCTTTTTTTAAATATTTTTCAGTATTATCCTGTTTTGAATATCGATTACCCAAAATTGATTGACATGGCAGGAAACGATTGTTTTTCACAGCTTATTATTGCCGCATGACACGGAAACCTCGAAGGTGTTTTGCGTACACGAAAATGCGGAATTGTCGTAACATGAAATACACGTGTCTCGGCAAGCTGCACGAGTATCCAAGACGCCACGAAGCGATTAATTCCATACTCAAAGATTTTGTAAAAATGATTGAGTGTGCCAATAAAGTTCCGATATATCGTGGGATCGATTATTTTTATTTTTCCTCCATCGACTCTCGAAACGTTACGCGACATAAATCAATAAAACACTGTCGCGATAACAAATCGATAAGAGACCATATATCATGTAGGTTATCGCTTCGCGGCGAGTGTCTCCTTTCGAAACATCGGCGACGTCTCTTTCTCTCCGTTTACCGCAAAAATGATGAATCGACCCTTTGTAAAAATAGCGTTGATATTACGAGAAAAAGTGATCGGTGAATTTATTTTCTTTACGAAGCTTTGAGGAAGATTTTGTCAAAAAATTTGTATTTTTTTTTCCTCATTATTTTCATCGTTATTATTGGGCCACGTATGTAAAGACACGTGTAATGATGCATCAGCATTGAAATGACGATGCACCGCGAAGCAAAATTATGACGTAGGTTATCCCTTCGCGCCGAGTGTCTCCTTTCGAAACGTCGCGACATCTCTTTCTCTCCGTTTACCGCAAAAATGATGAATCGACCCTTTGTAAAAATAGCGTTGATATTACGAGAAAAAGTGATCGGTGAATTTATTTTCTTTACGAAGCTTTGAGGAAGATTTTGTCAAAAAATTTGTATTTTTTTTTTGCTCATTATTTTCATCGTTATTATTATGCCACGTATGTAAAGACACGTGTAATGATGCATCAGCATTGAAATGACGATGTACCGCGGAGCGAAATTGTGACGGAATCAAGCTCCATCGTGACGGAATGATTCCCGTACGCTTCGAGAGCTCTCCGTGTAACGACGATGGTATAATGACGAAAGTACCGCGACGGTAAATCAAGATACGAAGAGCTCATCGGGAGTCACATATTGCGACGGTTATACAAGCCATCCATCATCGTTTAGAGGCGGCATCTGTCAACGTCCCGACTTCGTCTTTGTCAGTTATTTTTTCTCGCTCCCTCTCAACGTGTCTCACTTCTCTCCCGTCTCATTTTCTTGACTCACTCGCGTGAGCGATAATAACGACTTGTCGGGACTTGGACTTGAGGCGCTTTGACCCCGGACACGTCTCTCTCGCTCTCGTTTTTTTTTATCTTTTCTCGCTGCCTCTATCTCTCCCTCTCTTTTTCCATTAACTCTCGCTTGTGTTCGTCCATTCGTGACACTCTCCCGAATCCCATTCGATCGTTAATTTACGATTTTTTTGAATATAATATATTTTTAACGAGACTACGCAAATAGCACGCATGGTATCGCACACGACGGCTGATAACATTGCTGTTTTAAATTAGCCTCTGTATAGTACGCGTCTCAAAATATCATTGACGTCAGCCTCGCGATTCACGAGAACGCTTTCTGATAAGGGAATATTATTATTAACGACGAATGGCTCTTTTTTTCAACACCAATAAAAATAAGGCAAAACGGAGTGGAAAAACGAACGACGCTTTGTCGTTCCTCGTTGATGAATTTCCAAGACGTTTTGACGTACGGGCTTTATTGTGCCAATTTTCGAATACCCGCGTGAGGATTCAAGCGAAATTCACATTTAACGCGGGAATTCAAAGTTAATACGGAATATCGTAAATCATCGAAGCATACGTGATAAATATTCATGATTCATGCTGGGACTCTGTATGACAATCGGAAATTCAAGAAAAAGGAAATATCGAGACAGGCGATGCCAAAGTAGAGTGTCGGTTCTGTCGATATTTTCGCGGACGTTTTTAACATGCTCGAATATATGATTCTCATGTAGGGACGTCTAATTGCGGACCTTGCGAATCTGTCGTCGTACACGACAGACCTAATTTTGCTGGAATTCAAAAGTTGCAGCCAGCGTCGGAGAAAGATGACACGAAAAAGAGAGTAGTGACGTTCGACTCTTCGAAATATCTGGAATTCAATGTGATGGTTTAAGCAAATGGAAATAGTCGTAACGACAGGACTGAGGAGACGAGAAACACGGAATTTTAGCTTGGAACTCGTGATATTCTCGACGTTGATTATAAAATAACGCAGCAGAGGATCTCGTCGCGGAGTCTGTCGTCGTGGTATTATCGCTCTCGAGCGCTGTTTATCAATTCATCAGAGTCAATTATTCGTCGGTATCGAGCGAGGCTAAGAGTCGATGCGCGAATAACCAGACACAGCTTACATCTTGAGGAAGTTTCCGGATCGTCCGCCGCAAAAGCCCACGTCGGTGATTGGTGCAACTTTGCACAGAGTTGTACGATTTGCATGACTGCGCTCTTGTCAAACTCCTTGTCAAACTTTTGCTAACACTGCTTTCCTGAGCAGATTAGAGACGGTGGCAACGCCGCGAATTTGCGATCATCAATACGAAAGTTATTTACATACAAAAATATATTGATGGACCTAATTTTCACGTTAATTTCTCTGTTGCGTCAATTTCAGTTTCATTAATGGGACTCGCGTACGACGTCAAGGGATATTTACGTATATATTTTTATTTCGAAATTGGATTTATTGGTCTGCGATTTTTTTATATCTTTGTGTTTAAATTTCCCATCATTTTGTCATCATTCCCGATGTACATTCGATACAATTGCACGATTAATTTGCGATTAGAAGAAAAGCTTGTAGAGCGAATAATGTGGAAATACGATATTTCGAGCGACTCATTAAAAGGCAATCAAATTGAATTTAGACACCATATGGGATTTAAACTTCTTTTTCGGTGAGGCAAGATCTCACCATTTCGATACCTTCGTTTAATACCAATTACAAAACCCTCGGCGAAATGTTACCCCGAAAGGTTGACACGCCGGAGAGAAATAGACGCGGGATAATAGATCGCGTTGAAAAATTCACCGCACACGACCTGACATAATAATAGTATGACAAAATTCGTCCTGACATCCCGATGGGCGAACGGTCATTAATAATACACACATTAATTGGACGACACGTCTTCGTCGTCAGCCAACGTATCACATGACGCAAATATTTAATACGAATTTTTCGTTCACGGAAATATTCGCCCCCGACAGAATACACCAGAATAAAGTTGAACCTTGTGAATCATAAAAAAAAGGCATTCTAAAAGCGTTTCGACAAATGCACTCCTCATCTGACGAACGGTATTTACATTTTTCCGAAATCCAAATAGCCTCGGTTATCAAAAAATTCGTTTCTTTTTATATATCCTCGCAAAAACGATGCGTTCAACGAATTTCATAAAGGTTGAACTTGATTGCATTTTATTTCGGGTGTAAAAGTAATCGTTGTACACAAGATATATTTTATTCGGAACGTGCTCATCCCCGCGTGTATTTCACTTGGAGAAGAATTTCGTCGTCCTTGTATATACCGTCGTGTAATATACCGCAGCTTATCTATGCTGATGTGCTTAGTACAGCTTAGACTCATTTGGAATTCACTAACCGCCTACATGGGGTAATCTTCGTAAACTCTGTACTCATAGTCTCGTAACGCTCCACGCCAAACTTATCGGTGGATAATGAATGGCACTTGGCTCCTTCTGTTGCTATGTACTATCGGTACACATAACCGTGAAATCCGTGTGTGTGTGTGTGTGTAGGAGGGCTATTATACACGTCTTTCCTTTTCGTGTGCAATAAATCTCACAATATCTGTTCTCATCTCTCGGAGCTACGAGAGATAACGCAAAGTCGCCCTCGTCGACAGGACAAAATTATATTTCTCCCGTCGTGATACATGGCACACAGTTCTGATTAATATATCGAACCGATAAACGTTTAATTAAATTCTATGCTGTAATAACATTGAAGCATATCATTTACCAACGTAGCTGGAATTTTATCTCACTCATAGAACAAAGTACAGATTGTTTCCTACAATCGTTTTTTTATCGTTTTTGAAAACTGTGTAAAAGAGTACAGTACCAGCTTGACGATGGAGAAATTACACACGTAGCATTTGCTATCGCGATCGAATTAATTCGCGGGCTACAGTGCTGCCACCTGGCGATACGCTCACGCAACTCGTCAAAGCTTTTCCCTCCTGCGCTATTGAGCTATTTCATCTATTCAACTACCCTGCATGATGTTCACGTTACCTGGGAAAGGAGGAGGAACACTGAATAAAGTACATTGAATATAGCCATCGTGTTCAACCCACTTTTCGTAGCTGTGAAAAGCTACAAGTTGTCAGGGAAAAGAAAAGATCCACCCGCATCTCGTTCTCTGAAAATCTTCGTCGTACAGTAAAGATCCTGCAGGGGCAATTTATCGTGTCCAATTGTGTAGACGATAGGATTCGCGTGTATTGTCAGAGACGACTATCACTCGGCAATTCATCTCGCTGTTGGGACCAGCAGAGGAGTCGCGTAGAATATACGCGAGCTAAACCGTACAGCCTCTCGTCTCTCAGTCGCGTCTTCAACCTCTTAGCCCTCGTCGCTGTCTGACTTGTCTCGCTCGTCGGCTCTCGCAGCTTTGATCCTCCGACCGTACAACTACCGGTGGCTGTCTCTTCTCCGCTACTGGAATTCTCTATTTACTATTTAAGGCCGCAGATACTTATTGACCGGCGCGACACACGTTAATTTATATACGCAACAAAAGCGAGACGAGACGGCGACCGTACAGCATCCGATCGTTCTCTCCCTCTCTGACCACTTTGCGTTGGTCGTTGGTGTCTCGCAAAAGATCATGGAATACACATAGAGAGCCGCTTCGAGAAAACGTCAGACGGGCATAGGTTCGTAAATATGTCAAGCTTCGTTTGGCCCAAGGAGCAGGATGTATATTATATAAATATACAAAAGGCAAAATGATACATAGCCGGTAGTTTTACTTTATAAACAGCTAAATCGCGAAAGGGCCATCTGGGATATTTTTCCTCCACGCGATGACGTTTCTCGGCGGTTTCATTATGCTCCTCTCGGTACTTTTCCGCTCAATTTGGCATTACTCATTCCGTCATCCTCGGACGAGGATTTATCGTCCTTTCGTCCGAAGAAACGCACGATGTATACCGATATTATTCATTGACCGATGGAACGATCAGAACGAATGTGAGAGCTGTTCAATTGATTGGACAATCGCGTATATCGTATCTTGATGAAGATACACGACGAATTCTCCATAATAATAGTATACGTTTTCGAGGAAGATTGTGGGAGATTTGTTTCTTTTTTTCTCAAGAACCGATTCGTCATCGTTAATGCTTTGACTCGTGACTTTTGTGAGACGGTGATCGTTCATCTAATATTGTTGAACGCCTTCATTATCGTGCTACCGTAACTATGAGATCGGGCAGAGACGAGGAGGCAAGGCCCAGCGTATATTATCGCGAGGGTACGCTTTTTATCCCGAAATCGACAGAAAGAACGCCGTCAAAGAACCCGCGACTATGTTTCGCCAGTGTTCCAGTTGTGTACACATAACCGCGCTCGATATAACGCACACACTCAAATACGAAAGAATCGCCTTTTCGAACCGTAGTAAATCAATTCGTCGAACGGACCCGCACTCTCGGAGACTCTTCACAGAGTGGCTTTATAGCGTACAAAGTGTATATACGCCGGCGAGCGTCACTTTTATCGAGAAGATCACTCGAAAAAGAGCGAGATGAGGGATATTCAGGATACACGGCGGTAAATGCGCTTCCCGCGTAGTTCGTCGACGAAATATGCGCTATTCTCCATTCGCAAATATTTTTACAACTGTAACAAGTACTGTACTCGAAAATGGTATATTTCCGTCGTCACGAAATTTCCGAGGATATACACCGTCCGAAGAGGGGGCGAAGTTCTTCCACTTTATTTTCTGTAACGATTTCGACATTACTCAAAAAACAAAATTCAATTTTGTCTTAGTTTATCAAAATTTCGTCGATATTCAATTGACAAAAGAAGAAGCACGAGCTGGACACGTTCCACCTCGATTAGGAAACAATACCAGCAATAATCCAGCGCGTGAATCTCAAAAAAGGAACTTAATTTAACGATTACTATCTTTTTCGAGTTTGTTTCTTGAGTGTTCAAACGAATTCATTCGGATTTATTTCTCGGGCGTTTCTCAACATGACTAATCAGTAGAATTTTTCGTTTGATTGGTAATCCTGACACTTTCGGAATGGGAACGTGCAGCGGGAAGCTCGAAACCTCCGTTGAGTCTGATGAAGTGGTTGAAGTACATAGAGAGTCGGGAAGATGTGATCTCCATGCTCCAAAAGTTGGACCAATCTGCCATTATCCGTCAAAAATGCTTTTTCATGTCAAGGCGTAAACGCCATGAGCGATGGTACTTGTATTTCTCAACGACCGAAGGTATAACGTCTCGCGACTCTCGGTCCAACGACCTCCTTGCGGAACTCTCTCTCTCTCTCTCTCTCCCTCTCGCATTCGTGTTTGCCTTTGTCATTGTCGGTCGATGTCTCGCGGGTGCCTGTTTCATTTCGATTGGCATTGAAGGGTTTAAACGAAAACGAAAAGAATTCATCGCGAAGAACGGTCGTAGATCTCGCGGCGCCGTTGATGTGACACGTTGGCTTCCGAGCGCCTGCTGGTCCCCGCGAGCTCGGTCAGGATCGCATATCGAGAGAAGTTTCTGGATACTCCTTGTATTCGTGCCTCGAGCGCGGCATCTTTTCGAGCACTCGGTTGCGATTCCACACGGCGATGAGGAAAGGATTCGCTGCTTCTCCGCCGATATACGTCCGTCACGAGCCGTCATTAAGTCTCGGCCAGATTCCTATCTGAACGGACAGCTGAGCCTCTGATCCGAACGCGACCACGGTTGAATGGCGAAACAGGAGAGGCTGATACACGCACGTATAATATACACGTGGGTCTGTTAGGGTGTTTCATTTTTAGGCGAGATTATGTTCTGTTACATCCAAGTTGAAAAATTGACGATACATGCTCTAGTGAAATTTTCATCCAACTAACAAAATTCCGGACCCACAAGTACAGATTGCGCCAGCCTGGCACGAGAAAAGGAGACTTCAGACGTCTCGCAATGCCCAACCGTCGACTCTAATTGAACTAGCATTTTTTGATTTACATGAAAATATCCGCTTTGATATGTATTATCGGTTTTTCATCTTGGAAAAATCTAAAAATATGTTGTCTAGACATAAGACACCCCAGTGTATAATACGTATATGCGAAAATCTTTGGCGTTACACCGGCAAAACAACTCTAACCGATGCTGTATGGTGAAGACTCGAACGAACTCTCGTCCGTTAGCTATCGATCAACGGGAGACGGGAGAGACCGATGAGGATAGAGCCTCTCCTCTGCCTTCCATTTTGCCTCTTCGTTGGCGAACCCACCAGCTGTATATGTACTCATGCGTGCAAACAGAGAGGCTAAGCAATGGAGTTGATCTATACGAGAGACGACAGCCCGGCAATCCCGGCACTGTGCATCAAAGGCTTCCCGATGACGGACGCAATTAGTGGTTAGTTTGAAACCACCCTTAATAGCTTGATGGCTACGGCTTTAACGGGGCTAACTATACATATCTGTATACACTATATGGTATACCCAGCTCGTGGTTACTCTCAAGTTCCACTTGATTGAAGTGGTCAGCGCTCCAGAGGTAGCCTCGGATATCGGTGCATCGAGGACGTCCACTGCACGGATTATACCGAGATAGTGACAATTATATGCATCGCGAGATACCACACGAATCACGACCACGTGGTGTGCATCAGATTTTCTGTATTCTTTACGGTGAATGGTATACTGAATACATTTCTTTTAATTCGTGCAATGATGTGTGGCAGATGGAAGTTCCTTTTTCCCTTGGCGATTCAAAGTGGAGGTGACGATTGCCACTGGAAAGATTAATTTTGCGTTTAATTGCCAACGACTCCTTGGAATGTAACGAATTCATCGAGCAGAGGGCACTCGACGCATTTTCAACATTGTGAATCTCGTTCTCCAAGGTCTTTTGGCATTCCTACTCACTCGCTCTGAAATTCCAATTGTCTTTCCCTCGCTCTTGCCATCTGCCTCTCCACGTATACGGTGCTGAGGAATTACTCAATTAAACCGCATTAACGAGCAAGTACGAAGAAGTTGAACAGGCATTGAAGAATCCTTTTGGGTTTGTTTCTCCCGTGGAAAACATTAAGCAGTCGATGGGGCGGCATGCCTTAACGAAGTGGAGATGAAAGAATAAAGACAAAACAGGAGTTCCTTGCGACCGGCATTGGGGGTATCCGGGAGAATTTAGGGACAATCGCTCGAATGTCCAAGTGTTTATTACGCGAAGTTTCGCGAGATTTCCAGATATCCCATAAACGTTAAATCCGCAAGGTTGAGACAACGAGAGGGGGGCAGATGCGGAGAGCTTTTAGCGTGCAGTTTTGCTCTTATTGATGCTCGACGCGGACGTCGAGCGATAGTTGGACGTGCGGAATAAACGCGACGAAGGA
Source organism: Heteropelma amictum (assembly GCA_959613375.1). NCBI lineage: Eukaryota > Metazoa > Arthropoda > Insecta > Hymenoptera > Ichneumonidae > Heteropelma > Heteropelma amictum. The sequence continues at coordinate 3,833,186 of OY390727.1, forward strand.
CGAGAGAAGGATGTGCACAGGACGAGGACGATCTGCGAACGCGAACGACGAGCACGTACGACCCAAGTGCCATCAATCCTCGTGAGGACGTAGACGAACAGCCATGGTCCACGGCAAAGCGGCCGACGTCAGTTCTCTTTCGCTCGTGGAGATGCTTGCCCACATTGTCGTCCCCGTTCTCTGCGTATCTTCGTATATTTGCGCCCATCCAACGTCTTGGCTACTTCTGGACCTTGGCGTGCGTGCTGAGTGAGGAAGCCGAACTGACGAGACTATGTGCCGCGAGTATGGTTATATGTGTATAAACGTTAGTGAAAAGCTGGTCGGTCGGTCGAGCGCTGGCGCTGGAAACTGCGCTGCTTAGCAAGTAGATATGTGTCGCGTCGCTGTCCTGCTCTCCGCATAGTCTCCCTCTGCGGAGTGCCGCGGTCGTCTTCGTATTCCATTCCAGTTCCATCAACTCCTTTGCTACTAGGGCCTCGGTGCTTTCTCTCCGTCTCTAGACTCCTGCGTCCTCTTTCCTCCTCACCGGGATATCAAAGTGCCGCACAAGCCCACTGGAATTCCGCAGTTGTTAACATTAAGCAGCGATGCTCCTTTTTTTACCCACTGCAGCCTTCTTCGGTTTTCTGGCAAATCATTTTCTTCTTCTTCTCCGTGCTTTTTTTTCCATTCTCCACTATCCTCCCAACTTTTTGTTGAATTTGTTGGTTATTCATCGAAGAGAATGCTTTAAGGACTTTGCCATCTGATTTCTTATCTAAACATTCCTGTTGATTGTTCCCAGCATATTGATCTATTTTTCATTTTCCTTACTCGTCTGTAAGAATACACCGTTTTATCGAGGAGGACCATAAATCGCGGAATCCCGATAACTTTTACCGGCTGGTGATGAACATGTGCGCCACGAGATTCAGCAGAGCGAAAACTAGGAGATCTGTGGATTTACTGCAAGACACGCTAGGGCGGAAAGGTGCGTCGCGCGGGATAGAGGTAACTTGTGGAACCTCGTAAGGTTCCTTGCGAAAGCTGGAGCACTCGCGACTCCTCCTCGATCTCTGCCAGACTGCGAGGTCGAGGTAACCAACGAGTCCAAGGCATGATAAAGGTGCTCCTGACGTCTTTACGACTAGAATCCTTCTCTATAAAACTGTCTTGGTCCTTCTTCCTGTCCCCTCTCTTGACTCTTCCACATCTTCCAGCAACTGTTTGCAGAAGCGTGCTACTCTCGCCGACAACCGACTTCTCGTTTCCACGTGGGCTCGTCCCGCTTGCAGCGTTCACCACTTTGTATACAATATAAGCACCGGAAGCCAAGTTACACGCCGAGAACTATGGCGGGCTTCTCCCCTCGCTGTATTTCTATAGTCGTTGATTATAGTCTTTGCGAAAGGATAGATAAGTGCTACCGCGTTCTCCAACCCCATTTCCCGCCCTCTATTACTCGGTATACATATTTTTGCTCGCGGATGCGTAACTGCACGGTGCGGTGTTTATGCAGAGGCGCATTGTTTACACAGAAACGCGAAGAGGACAAAGAAGAGGCAAGAGAAACTTTCTTCACAGACATAACCACTTTTCCTTCGAGTCTTGGCGATCCTTGCACTTTTTAAGAAGGAACAAAAGAACCTCGCGATAAAAACCTTTCGCAGACATAATCATCAGTCATCTCAATGGTCTCCACGCGTCTTGTGGTTTTTTTTGTCAATCACCAAGTTCTCGCGAAGAGCGCAGGAGGTGCTATCAGTGCGTCTGACGTTGGTCTTTTCTTCTGTCGAGCCCATACAACATCGGTATATGCTACGTGTACGCGTATGTAAGCGGACAGCTAAACGCCAAGCTAAATATAAAGTAACCTCGAGGGCAAAAGCGAAAGCGCGCGACGTGTTTTGTACGCCATCTTGCACGGAAGAGTCATTTGCGTTAGTCCTGCCCACAGAGGGCAGTTTGACTCCGCCTCTCGGTTGGCTCGCCACTATACCGATATCAACAAGCAGCACGAGCACACGTTGTATATGTGTTGTACACGAGCGAGCAGAACCATCTTTATTACCCGCAGGCACTAACCGTAAAGGGAACGAGATAGAGGTCCCGGGCGCGCTCGAGAGAGGCGGTGAAGCGTCTCTCTCTTGGCATCACAGGGTACTTGGACGAGAACGCCACGGGAGGATATTGCCTCGCGAGCTCAAGAAAGACAGAGTTGAAACACGCTATGGGATAGATGGAGAAACCCGGAGAAAGATATGAGAGACTAGTGATTTTGCCACAAGCAAGAGAGAAGGCAAGATAACCGGCGCTGCTGCTGGATCGCTAAAGAATTATGGTATAAAGTGGTGGGGAATGACGGTGCCGTAGGCATAGTTTGTCTTTATAACGTCCGCGAGACCGCGGCGTACTTCAAACGAGCCGCTGATGGCTCAAAGTGGCTGGCCGGGATATAAATCCACGGGCCCACCACTACTACTCTCCCTTTCGCTCTCTTTCCTTCTCTTTTATACACCCTTCCCTCCTGTCCGTATCCACCGTCGAACCGACTTTTCTTCTCTTCTCTTTCACCGCTTCATTCCTCACTTTACTCCTTTATCTCTCGCAGAGTCACCTCGACTCTATTCCATAAGTTCTTCCGAGACTCGACCACGTCAAACTTGCAACTGGACCACTCGAATCCTACCACTTACAGTTCCACAGCAGCTGCCAAATCGATCGACACAACTATGCCGATGACTTCGATGTACCCTATTTGGTCTCAGCTTCAAGTAAAAAGGATCAACCCTTCCGTTTTCTTTGGATACGCCAGGTAGATTTCAATCGCATGAAACGGGGGTCGTTTGGTCGAGCGATTAATATTCTTTTTCAATGATATCCAACGCATGTCGCGAAATTAATAGCTCTGTACGATGAGTGAAGTGATAACGAGTTTGAGAGGAAACGCGAGTGCTCAACCAATACGCGTGCCACCAACAACATACATCGGAGCATTCACAGTCACGTTAACGTACATATCGAATTATATACCTACACATATCGGCACATGTAAACGTTAATTCGCTCTAAATCGAGAGAGTCCGGCGCTTGAATGTCAAGCACTCGTGCAGGTCATTAAAATGGGAACAAGAAAACCAGTTCGCACTCGTGTCACTGTAGTATGCAAGCTCGTAAATGTATCTGCCACGGCTTTTCCTCTGCTGGGCATTGGAGTGTATGTGTACACTTATACATGCGTGTGTGCACTCACCATACGGACGGCAAAGTGATTAACGACACGCGATGGGTGCGCTCGCATCAGGTTACTTCGTTCCTTTATGGGCAGTGGACGTTCCGTACGGGTATCGCGCTTCTTTTATAACATCACGAAAATGGGTTTGCACGTTCGGTTCATTCGCACCTGCGAATTCCACGTTATCTCTCTCTGACGGAACACAACCAGAACGTTTGCTTGATTATTCGAAAGTAAAGAAATGTTCATTTCGCACCTAGGCAAAAGGCGTGCAAGTATTACCTCACAATGTCTTCAATGAGTTCGCGCGTTCGGATCACGCCCAGATCCATTCGTATAATCGATATATCCTTAGGTCTATCCGCGAATATGGGTATGTTGGAAGGCGTCTAAAGATTATCGGAATGATCTCTCGTTGGAGTAAATTTCATCGCGCAACATGGCTACCGACAAAGAGGGAGCCATTATTCAAAGGGACACACCAGTAGGTACTATACTCGAACGTAGGGACACTAAATTGTGAAAACGGAAGGACGGAGAGAGCAAGAAGAGGCAGGTTTGTAGCGGAAGACATTGGACAAATGGGGTTGTTCCGCGGACAGGCAGGTTATCTCGGTCAGTCGTCGAGTGGCCACCCCACTAAATCACTCGCCGGGTTTCTCCCGGTTGCTCGACTACTTGCCCGTCCGTTCGGTTCAACTACCCTCTGCTTTCTCTTCTCTATGCCCTAGCGCGAGCGCACAATCGCGATAACGTCCGCCGGAATCTCGTAACCCTCGCTGCCTCGCAACCTTTGGCAAAGAACGGTTTATCGAATTCTTGCCCGCGGTGGTTCTCGCCTCCGGCAACCCCTTTGTCATCACCGTGACCAGATTTTTCTCTGTGATTGGTAGGCACGCCTTACTGAATTTCAGGACGGACGAAACGGACTGAAGAAGAGGATATTCAGGGCGACTTGATTCACTGCGGACGTTGATTTAGTTGGGCCACCGCGAGTTTATTGATCACTGTACGACCGAGTACAAACGATCGACATTACTGATGTGTATTTATCGTCCGTGGAAGATCTCTTAAAACATTATAAACTGGCCATCCGTTTTATTATGTCATACCACTGAATTTTGCGATACATGCCTAATCCCATCCTCTCCAAATTGTCCGGAACATTACTAATTCCACAACGTGGATTCTGGAAGTGCCCCGTCTAGATGATACAGCCAGAATCTAGATATGTTTGCGAGAATACCGACAATCATTTTTCAATAATCGATATTCATGCCGTAAGCCGCTTTGTGTAAACCGTCATATTGAGATAAATGCGTAAGGCACACGATTCGGAATTCACCGTCACCAAAAATACACAATGACTTTGCAGTTTGCTCTCCATCATCGACGGGAATGAAAATTCTGTGTATCATTTCTCGGAAGAGCGGTTGAAGATTACCAGGTTAATCCCACATCCAGCAACAAGTCTAATCAAATACCCATTCAAAAGGAAGAATCGACAGTCGGATGCGAACAACAGTGAGTCTACAAAATGGAAAACCAACAGTGCCAGTCACTTATTTTATAGACATCCACGTGGGTACCTATATGAAGTTGTAAGCAAAATTGATATCCCAGTGTGTTGCCCACACACGGTGTGAACCACATTGAGAGCAGCACAAACCCCATGTACACACCCGTGGTGATCGATGGGGCTCATCCGTCATCTTGACTAGGCGAGTGCATCGAGCATCTTGCCACCCGCGGGCTTCTGGTATTCACGCGGATGCACATTGTATGCTGCGCACCACACTTTCCATGGGATGCGTGTTACGTATCATATAATATTTAGGATCGGTTAAATAAAATTTTTCGACTATTCATAAAGACGAAAACTCATACTTTGGAACAAAGGAAGGAAGCTTCTGCGAGAACCATTGCAAGTATGCATACAAAAACGAATGGTCAGGGCTTCTCCTGGTGATGTCTTAGACTAGGTCTTACGAAACCCGAAACGCGAACACAGCGTGGAAATAAGTCGTTAAGGTATAGAAAGGTGTCTGTCAGTGGTGGCGAAAATGGCTGACAATGCAGAGGGTTTAGTTTCTACTAGAGTTCACAAGGAAAAGTGTTTCTAAGCGAGATGAAAATGCTCGAGTGGATAAGAGAAATGGAAGAAAGTGATAAACGATCGTGTCGAGGTTTGGTTGAAAAACGGTAGAGTTTTCGAGAGAATCGCGGATGTTTTCATGGCAGAAATGGCTTGTTTACCGCAGCCCCTATTAGCCACGCTCGTTCTCCCTATCGTACGTAGTAGCCGTCGTATTTATACAATAGGAATGCTTATATAACTGTACTGCATCGCTGAAAGTGAAGTGTCTAACCGCGACGAAATAAAGCAAGCTGAGCGACGAGAATCCACGAGCTACGCACGACGGTACAAGGATATTGCTTCCCTTTGTGAACGAGCGGCGTTTCCTTCATTTGTTTGTCTTGGTCTGGCTCGTAGCTCCCGTCGCTCACCACCCCGTATCTTTTCTCCGATAGCTCTTACGAACGACGGTAGCACATACACACAGACAGGCGTTCCATTATTTTCCGACCGGTTCGGTTTACGCTGCCTCCCGAGATCGTTTGATGCTTTGAGGATGCGAAAAGCCCTTGCGCAGCATCCTTCCTCTGTGCACCCTCTGCTTCTTGTAGCGGGTGGGAAAGTAAACTTTACATTGATTACTCTGCATCTCAGCATCGACGATATCTCCTCTTTTTGCCCCGTGTGCCTCTGAGCCTTTGTTTTGTTCCGTCTGCCTCGGTCGATCCCTTTCAAGCCTCGTCATTGAAATGCTCAAAGGGTCCTCTTGTAGGAGAGGAGCGAAGATGCAAGAATAACACGAACCCGCAGGTGAAAATTTAGACCGTCGTTATTTATGCCAAGGCGTCTTCCGCGTCGATCAACTTTATAACGATCATTAAGTTTGGCTCATTTTAGCCGACGATGAAACAAGTGAAAAGCACCCATCGTGCGAGAATAACGAGGTCGTAACTTCCGAATTCAAAGTTCTCATATTTATCGAAGGCCATTGGCTCCCTTTATCAGGTTGTCAACCGCGCGACTGATCGCTTCGCTCTCCCAGGTCGTGCGAGAATGGATTTTAGGAAAATCGGCACGTTGGTGGGTGATACCACAAGCTGGCTCGTGCAAACTGATGCCTCCGCGGGCTATACATAGCTCCCGCATGGTGTGTAACCGCGCCCTCATCAACTTCCCGACCACGGCAAAACGCCACAGTGGAGAGAGAGGAAAGTGCAGAAACGAATGGTCTGCCGGGACATACCGCCACTAATTGCCGCTATCGTCGAGTTTTCCCTCTGTACTTTCGGAGAAATCACCGATATACCACCAACGGACGATTTCTCTTTCGGTATTCTCGCGTCCATTTACATTTATCACGCGTTGGCTTTACTTTTTTCGCTGGCCGCCCGAACTTTTCACCGGGAAGCGGAGAGACACCCCAAGAATGGTTTATATCGGCAAATCTGCGCGAAAAAAAAATTCACCAACGTTGTATTTCACTTTGATGCCAGTTTCATTTTCTTCACGACGTTATGAAAAAAACGATCGATGTCTGAAAAATTCTATTGCAGAACCGCAGCACCGTTTCAATTTCAAATAAAAATTGTCCGATATTTAAATTGATAGCCCGATTATGCACGTGGATTTTAATGCCATTTCCAATGAAGAAAAGTGGATATACGTGTTATATATGTACGAGTATGTAACATTCCGTGACGTGGCAACGAGTCGTAGAAAACGTATACGGCGGAAGCGAGCAGAGTGGAGAAGTCGAGGGGCGCCTGTTCGCTCTGGGATTCGTATCGGGAGGCCGATATATCTCGGGATTGGCTCGCCAGCCCCGGTGGCGGATAGTCTCGACCGGGCGAGAGAGCCTGGCGAACGATCTCGGGCTGCTGTTCCGAAAAGGGGAAAGGGGTGCCACCTTGATAAACGAGGTCGTAAATAACGGTAACGTCTCATCCGTACACACACAACGAGGGAGTCCGCGTGCACATATATTACAGGCGCATCCCCTCGCGAAACTGGCCAAGTTCCCGTCGGCGGTACATGTATGTACGTAGTCTCGGGATGCCCGGAATAAAGGTAAGGAATAGGAATGGCGATCAAGTGGAATATATACAGTGACGTGTGATTTGAGTCTCGCAAAGAGCCTGCTAGATGGCATTTCTCTGGGCAGGCGCCAGCCGTGTCGTCACAAACCCGACTCTGCAGGATCGAACCGATCGAATAAGATGAGAAGCAAAAGAAAGAGGAGCAAACTTAAGATCCAGGAAAGAGAAACTCAGCGGTTACCATCGTAGAGTCCCAAAGAGTTTTTGCCCAGAGGGAATTTCGCGTTGGTAACGAGCGGATTATACTCTTCGCCTTCTTTCCACTCTCCGCGGTTGTGTTTCCACTCGGGTCTCGTCGAGACCGACGCGATATCAGATGGTCTCGTACCTGGTTCCATGGTTGTTAATTAGGATGGATGCCCACGCCTCGGGCGACTTTTACGAGCGGATATGGCGCGAACCGAAATAGCGCGACTGACGCCAACAAACGAGAAAGGTCCTCTCAAAGATTGCCGGGGTGTATAATACTGTATACGGGGTATAAATACGGTGTGGCAATGCGCGCGAGACCCGCTTTCGGGGAATCTGCGGTAAGAATCTAGCTCTCACCCTGGATTCTCGCATGGTCCGGGCTCCTCGACTTGGTCGTCCCATAAGTACCGCCCAGCTTGGATAAACCCCGTTCTGCATGGGTGTCTGTGATTTCGCGAAATTCGTGGCGATAAAATGATAAGGGGTGTACTTTGAGACTAATGCACTTTGACTTTTCAGCAACGATAACACGTTTCGGCTTCCCCGAAGAACTCGACATTGTCGTGATTAGCGAAAATAATATGTCCCTCGGGATATCGAACAAGTTTTTCGAAACGGATTTTTTATCTTGCTCTGCAAAATCTACATGGAAGCGTCACGAATTTACTGTTACCCTGTGCGGAACATTGATTGTTTCCTTGCGATTAAAGCACAAACGAGAAGAGGAAAAGATTGATAGCTCTTTGGAAATACATGCCTGTCTAATATAAGAACGATATCACGTGCCCGATGAAATTGTACGAGAAGTCGCGAGCCTGCACTCGCGATATCACGCCGCTGTAAATCTCAGGCCCGCTCGTACCCTACACAATATGCAATCTCGGCGCTGCTGATTTGGCTTCGGGTGGGCCGACGATGTGGTAAGAGTAACGACCGTGCGAGAATGATAAAGACAGCAAGAATGAGATATACAACAAGCTATAAACAGTCCACGTAACCGTATAAAGATAGACACGAAGCATTGAATAGTCGATAAAAAAAAAACGGGAGGATTAAAAAAGAATAAGGTGGCTCGGCTGCCGATGCTGAAAGTGCGCGCGGTTCTATCTATCCAACGTCCGAGAGGTAATCTCGCGAGTCGTAAAACGTGTCAGGATGTCTAACAAACACCTACTCATTAGATCCGCAGGTAGGCCAACCTGGGACGTGTTTTCACGTCTGTTGTATGCGAGTGTGTGTAAAACGTGCGTCTTTTCTCCCCTGCCCTCTCCTCTTTGATTCCCGATACAGCCTCTGGCGTTTATACCTGTGCCCTCTCGTGCCTCTCTCGCCGACTGGGAGGTTGGATTACACGGGTACGCATTAACTCGGTGTTGGTAAGTTATGGTCCAGCGAGGGCATAATTCACCCAGCGCAAGAAAGTGTGCTGAGGCTGCCCTCTCTCTTCTCGTCTCTCGCTCCTCGAACTATTTTTTTCTGCTTACTTTCTTCTTACGACCGAGTGTGCGAGCGTGGACGCACAGCAAGACGCCTAGATCCTCATCCTCGCCGGATCAATCCATCTTTCGTGCAAACAAAAGATTGCATACGCAATGCGCAATATTTCACGCGAAATTTCATTCCAGCGTGAGATTGATTCGCCCGGACGCGATTTGTATTGCAATTCGGTTGAGATTGCTACGGGAAAAGATTGCCCTTTTTCTCACGGATATAAGCATCTCGCCAGAAATCCCAACCGGTTCGCTTCGGGAATCGGTACAAGAACCTCGATCGACCATCGCTAAACGCGGGCTATCACTTCGTGCTCTCCGGTTTCCGTGCTGCAGTATCGATGCGCTGGAGTTCAACAAACGAGAACTCGAGGAATAAACAGCTCCAATGGAGGCTGCAGCTGCAGCAGCGGGAAGCCTTTGGTGACGCGTTAGCCTTCGCCTTCTCACCAAGCTTCGTCGCGCACCAAACGAGATAGATATCTCTTCACCGAGGATACTCTCTCAGTCCCGTGCCGTCTAACTAATTGGCTACTGAATTACTGGGCGACATGAGCAGTTATTGCTTCGTACCTTGCCAACGGCTGGCAAGCCTCGCGTATGCCACTAGGGTATAGATCTTTACTCGCTCGATGCTCTCTGGCGACGATAATCCAGCGGTATCTATCGAGATTCTATACTCTGCGGTTACACCGTTGTAACATCCAAGGTTTAGCGTGTGGATATATGCTGCCTCTGCCATCAGTATCCATATATATATGTACATGGACATGCCGATGGTACAAGGAAAAAGTGCAGATACTCGTATCGTTATGGGACACGTTGGAACGCGCGGCCGCGTTAACGACAAGTCGCACCACAGGCGCGAGCTCGTCCGCAGCATCCGGCGATCCAGATACCGATCGAAAGATCGATGAACCGTTCGTTCTTACTTTTATTACGGATTCTCATACGAGAATCGCCATTGACGAACGGACGAACGTAGCTCGCCTTTGGGTATCGATCTGAGAGTGAAGGAGGCGGTGGAAAATTGAATTTCGAAAATCCTCAGCAGACTTGACTCTCGTTGCGATGAAAATGCTGCGTTGTGCTGTGTGGTTGTTAACGCAAAGTGACGAGAGACAAGAGCTTTTGTCCGCACGTTTGAACGACTTTGACGTTGCTGCGTTAATAACTACTTTGAGGACAATTTTGCGATTATGCTCTCCGGCTTCGAGAAGAGACAAAGTTCATACGTGTGACTGTGTGTAGGTTTGAAAATCAGTCGTCGGGAGGAAGACACGTATTGAGAGAAGGAGAAAAGAACCGCTCAGAGTGTACCGGTGATATACGGCTTTGTGGGTGCTCGGGCGTTGCGATGCCACTAAAAGGCTTAACGAGCATCTTCGTACGGGCAGGCGGTCCAGAGTAAACAGGACGTGGCTTATCTTGTCACGAAAAATCTGCGGAGGGTCGGCTGCCTCCGTTGCCAGTCTGGCTGTGCTCGTGCTCCGTTTTCCTTTTCTCCCCGCTTAGAGCTGACTCTGTCTTTCTTTTTTTTTGTTTCCTTTTATCATAATACTCGAGCAAACACGTATTGCCGTTACGCTGCAGAGAGGCTCCTGTGACGTGGCTGCTGCACACGTCTCGAAAAACCAACGTTCGCCCGTTGCTTTTATTAAAAAAAACGAAAAACGTAAAAATCCCAAAGTGTTATTTTCTTTGCGCGAGCATGCGATTGAAAATTTTAAGATCACGGGATAACCGATATCGCGATGCTCCATTAAAAGGAATGCAAGCACCCGTGGATACAAGACGCCAATGAACGAGAGTTTGAAGAAAAAATAATCATTTTTTGACCATCCCTCATCAGAGAAATAAAAATGACGACGATTTGAGAAATATTTCCAGAAACGTGCAGAATTTAAATCTCATTCGTTTGCCCGTCACGTTCGTTCCGACGGAATCTTTGGTGAACGATGAATCGTTCAGCATTGAATTATCGAAGGATTTTATATTTCTTCAACATACAGCGAAACGTATTGTATATTTACAGTAAGTCCCAGCAGTGCAGCGAGGGTCTGATTTCTCCCCGGGAAGAATCGGGAGGCTGAAGACGCGGAATGAGACAGCGGCGAAGCTCCTTCGTTGCGTGTCCCCCGCGCGTACATAAGACTCGTAATATCATTCATTTTTTTTTCGCCTCAACTCGATGCATAAACAAAACGTCTCGTTCCAGTGTCGTCTCTGCCACGGAGAAATGAAGAGAGAAACGACGAAGGGAGAAATCAAAGGATTCACAGTGCGTCTGGGGAAAAAGAAACAAAAGCAGCAGGCGAAAGAGGCAAAGAAACAATTTCAATTCCAGATGTGGAAATCTATAATAATGAGGAAAACGTGCATCCGATACCGAATCAATGCTGCAGATGCGACGTACAAAGAAATTCAAATTTGATTTCGCTTTGAATCCAGCAATTATCATGTGTCGGTTCGCCGTTTCTTCTCGTACCCATCCCTTGGTCTGTACACTTCCAGCAGTTGAAACAAACCATATAATAACGATAATAACATTGGAGGCATCATTATGCGCTTCAACGGAGCGGCAGTCTCGCGTGATTGCTGCGACTTGCATATCAATTTCGTGTCATCACGATGGAAACATTCCAAGTACGAATAGCCTCGTAGTCTCAGCCAATCGCGATAAACCCGAGAACATCGATGGGATTTCGTATTCCGCAGGAGACATAATAAAATTGCTTTGAATAACTAATTATCGACAAACGGATTCCTTATCGTCGACCACAGGAAGGCAAATGGCGGAGTTCCCGCGTCCCAAGGGAATTCAAATGGAATGGACCAAAAAAAGACCATCTGTATCAACGTCCAGCAGCCACAACCATGTTCAGGCGAGCTCGTGCTTTCCTATTCGAGTTATAAATTCAGACGGATAATGACGACATGTTTATACCGTTAATTCGTACGCTAGTCAAGATGGAGAACTGCTGTTGCTCTCGCGTGGATGGGGCGCGCATGCACGCGTTATAATCTGTACCTCACGGACGTTCTGCCTACCTGGATTGTGTCTTTCGTATACGTATACGCTCGTACCTGTAGAGTTTCCGCCAGCGTTGCGTCTTTTTCGAAAATTTATTCGTCCGCCATGCGGAAAACGCATACAAGTAACACGAAACTCGAAACTGTACACTTCAGAGGGTTAAATTTACATTTTTTTAAAATCGTATATCATACGATGCACATACGCACCTGGGTGTGCCAAAAAAAATCGTTTGCCTTTCTCCCTAATCGGTTCGGAAGTTTCGGTTACATGAGACTCTGAGCAAAATTTCAGCTATCAGATCGAATTCTAAGCTATCAGTGAAGGATGACTGAAAATTCGACTAAATTTGAGAATTGTCAAAAAGAAATAAGCAATTGCTGATCAATTATTCCCGCAATACTCATTTCGAAGTGCACAATACTTTGAGTACAAGAAACCTATACAGTTTTCAAATCCGAGTGATTGCAAGGCTGTAATGTCAAAAAAAAAGATAAATTCATTTAAATTTGGCTTTGACAAACAGGATTCACATATCGCGCGATGAATTTTCACTCTCAAACGTGTCTTCGCTCCTTTCGGATATACTATACATGTCTTGTCAGGTCCATAAAGTAATATGTATACGGCAGGGTTTCGGGGCGTTCTTAAAAAATTGCAAAGCGCGACGCAGCGAGGTCCGACCCATCATCCGCGTCTATAAGGGACCATTTTACCATTATATGAACGTAACACGACGTCCCCCACGTCACGCCAGAATGAAGGTAGACTTTTCGCGTATAGAATCGTCATTCACGATGTATAGACACCACCACGGTGTCCAACGCTCGTGAGAGTGAACAGAACATTCAAGAAATTCGAAAATAACATCGTTTTCCGTCATTTCTGGCACAGACGTCTCGTAATCTGCATCTTACTCCGCTCGAAATCGAATCGAATCGAATAGCGCTGTTTGAAAAAAAACATCGCGGGTCATCTTTACCGCGTCGGTCTGTTCAGAGACTCGCAAACACGAGGATAATTTATGGTAGCTTTTGATGGCTCCATAAAAAAATTAGTAACGGCGCGATCCCGTTCGTCTGTACTGTAAACCTTCGTCGGATTATTCAACGAAATAAAATATAGACCGAAGGAGATAAATCGCGATTCTCCGTAAAACGATCCGTTATTTACGTATCGTCATTATTGCCGCAGCGACGCCGGAGCACGGCAATTGCATCGTAAAAGTATATCGAGGCAGCCCGAGCAACAGTCTTACAAACGCCTCTTTCCCGCGCAATATTTCTACTCTTTTTTTTATCCACCCGGGGAATCTTATACTTCGCTATAATTATGAAATACAGCCGTCATTGATATTCTACTTACGTCGACGTTTAGCTCGATTTTAGCACATCGTCAAAACTCGACGTATCGGCGCTCAGCGTTTTACGACGTTCTTCCCGTCGCTGATCAACGCGCGACGATTCTTTTTTTCTCCATGAAAATTTACTCGTATAATCAAGACCTATAAAGACGACTCGAGAAATTGTGTACTCGCTGATTTTATACGACGCTCGGTGCCAGTCACGTACACAACGAAGGCAATCACAGAGTTCGCGTTATAGAAACGTGCCGCCGGCGATATTGAAATCATTTTTTCCTTCCCTTCAACATCATTTTTATACCGTTCGAGATTGTAATTTCGCTCCGAAGGATTGATACATCTCGCGATGCAGCCGGAAATTCCATCATTTTTTCAAAAAAAAAAGAAAAGAAAAGTACAGGAAAAATGCTTTCGTTACATCGTTCCTCCTGGATCGATAACGCAGAAAAGCACCTCGTTTTATCTCGAAAAATATGCGAGTGGAGAATAATGTAATCATCATCCGTACGAAGAACCCAAAGATCCAATGACCGCTCGCGTAATGTCAATGCACATTCTGGATTAACATGTTTTTTTTTTCGTTTCGTGGAACATTTATAAAGAGTCGTACGTAAAAGTGTATAACAGATGTGTAAACCAGAAATGAATTTCCATTTTGCATTCGTTGGAGGCTGTAATTTTGCTCCAGAAAATTGACACATCCGCAGCAGGAGATTCCATAAATCATTGAACGAGAGGAAAAACACGAGAAAAATCTTTTCGTTACATTGTTGCTTCTTCATCAATAACGCAGTCACGCATTTTTTTTTTTCAACTCTAAAAAATCTGCAAGCGAAACCGAATGTGTTTATCATCCGCACGAAGAACCCAAAGATATAACGACCACTCTCGTAATGTCAACGCAATAATTAACCGAGAAACTCGGATGGATCGTCGAATGAGGCGACGTTTAACATGTTTTTTTTTTCTTTCTTTGCATGAAACATGTACAAAGAGTCGTACATAAGTGTATATTATAAATGTATAAACCAACGAGCACTTGGAGTGATGTTAAGTATATGGTGCTCGCTTAACGGCTGCAAATTACCGACAATTACTCTTACTCGGTACATAACATACTTGTATGTGCCATATAATATATTTCGACCCGTCATGAGGTAAAATCAACGTAACACCGGCCATCGAGTGTCCATATACACGCGTATATTTATATATATGCATGTCGCACTGCGCCTGTACACCGGAGCAGTTATTAATTTTGCAAAAGTTGTTACCTCTATGATTGCCGCGTGTTTTCTCTCTCTCGCGAGACTCGAGCCAACGAGTCGATTAACTCGGCTTCTAGTTGTCGAGAAAATAAATATATCCCACAGCATATTCAAATGCGAGCATATATATATATATATACTATTGTACATATGTATGTTTGTATATAGCAGCGAGTAATAAGACTCGAGAATATATGTGCGAAGCTTATCCGACGTGTGCATCGAACCGATTGACAACGTGAAAACACTACTGTAATATCCAGCCAACTCCTAGGTTCTATGTACCCGCAGAAGCTTATCACTCCGTACGAAAAAAAATTTTGAAAAATTCAAAAAATGAACAAAGTTACATCACCCCGTTCGGTCTCGAGAGATACGCATGTTGCTCTGTTTTGACGCTTCGTAATAAATATCCAGCTTCTCGTCAAGATTTTTCCTCCGCCGACATATCGCGTATACGCAGCACGTACGCGATGTGTTTGTCTTTTTAACAAAACTCGATTCGATCGTGTAATTTATGTGTACGTTTGGATATTTCTAATGATCGCGAAAGTTGCGACATCGCGCGCGCGAATTGTCACGAATTTTTGTCTTCCATGTGTTTGTGTATATTTCTTATCGATTTCGTTTCCTCTCGCGCGCCGCTCCGATGATAAGGGGATATTATTTGCTAGAGAGATACCTGCGCCCCCCGTTCGAGATTACGAGATATATCTGTAAAAGGGGACAACGTTTATAACGTTGAACAATTTTGACGGAGAAAGCCGCGGACGGCGGAGAAACGAGGAGAGAAAAAGAAGGAAGAGACGACGAGATAGGGAAAAAAAACGAGAGAGAGAAAGCGCTCTTTTATCGCTCGGAGCTATATATCGCTTAATTAGACGAAGATTAAAACCAAGGCGAGTCGAGTGAGTTGTTGCCCTTGTGGGTTTGATTACACGTCTCGTAAATCACGTACAAGCCTGATTGCGAACGAAAATAACCCCTGGGGACAGATTACGTGAATATCGTTCAACGTCGAGAGACACACATACCGTTATGCTTGACAGACGCGTCTCGAAAGAGCAGAACACATGCAAATAATATACGTATCGCGAAATACGTCGTACGAATCAATCAACATGTGAGATAATTAATTATGCAAAGATCGGCGCGGCGCATTTCGAAAATTTTGTTTTTTTTCTGTTTTTCGCGCGCGATACTTTTCCGTTAATCACGCGAGTCTTTCAGGTACGCAGATTGAACGTTCGAAATTGCGACAGGTTTTTTATGGCGACGATTCCTTCGTCCTGCTCCGAAGATGAATATCGCTGGAGATGGGGGTTTTTTTATTTTTTTTTTATGTATTGTTTTTCATCGATGACCGATAAATTCGATAAAACGACGGGTTCGCGGAAGTCTCGTAAATAACAAAACGAAAAGTCGATAACACGAGTATGACGGAGGTACGCAAGGCGCGTCGCGTGTTCACCATTGCACAAAGTGACCAAAAGAAGGACAGTCACTTTATGGTTCACGCGCCGTCGGGAGTAAATTACCGAAGCGGCTGCGTCGGGCGTTTCTGATGCGTGTTGCATTTTACAGTCGCATGTGACGAATGGAAATGAACGGTTAAAGCAATAAAATTTCGTGAGCCTTGCCAACTGCGGATACCTTTGATGGAACTGCGTTTGAGCGCGACTGATCAACCGGAAACTGTGAATAAAATCCGTAAAAATTTTCCTCGAAGTTGCATTAATAGCAAATTTCATCGTAGTAAGAAAATAATTTACGTATACGCATTTTGCAATAGTCTAATAATCAAGATTGCAATTTTGATATTTTTTTTTTCATCTCGCGAGCAGTTGGATTTTAAACGAGTCTGCTTCGGATTGTCCACAAAAACGAAAATGCTCGAAGAAAAACTGTACGGTTTATAGAATGATGAAGAAGTAGAGTTAGTAATTTTTCACGGTCCAGAAGTACTTGCCGGAGGCCAATAGGCCCAAAAATATCAACCGGAAACTGTGAATAAAATCCATAAAAATTTTCGTTGCGATTGCATTAATCGCAAATTCGATCGTAGTAAGAAAATGATTTACGTATACATATTTTGCAATTGTCTAATAATCAAAATTGCAATTTTGATATTTTATTTTTCATCTCGGAAGCAGTCGGATTTTAAACGAGTCTGCTTCGGATTGTCCACAAAAACGAAAATGCTCGAAGAAAAACTGTACAGTTTACAGAATGATAAAGAGGCAGAGATCATTATTTTTCAAGGCCCAAAAATATTTGCTTATTCGCAATGACGATTTTTGTCATATCTTGAATAAACTATATAATAATAATAGTAATAATATAATAATAACAGATAATAAAACACGAGTCATAATATTTTTTTCGTTTCGTAGCGTTTGACTGATGAGATCACGCGTGAGCACTAAATTTTCGTTGTTGGAATCCATTCGATGAATGAGCCGAACCTCGATCTTCGTCACGACGAACATTGCGTAAACGAGAATGTAAGTTATGTAAGAGGATTTTTATTTCTTCGATATCTATTCGGGAAACAGTCGTAGGAATTTATTTGAATTTCGCCATGAATTTCGGAAACACTTTCGTAGTCACCTCAAGTATATTTATATTTATATACACGTAATGACGCGGTAGCATCTCGACGCCGAGTAATTTAAAGAGATTTCAAAGTATTTAAATTACCAACCGCGCCCTCTGACATACAGCGTAAAAACAGCGCTTTTTGATATACATAAATTCGTACGAAAAATACGATGTGTCTTCGGCGAATGTTTTTTTCGCTCTTGCGAGATTTTTTAAAATTCTGTTCCCGCGATAGAAGAATTTGTCATTATTTTCATCGTAATTTAGCTCGTCTCTAAATATCCGAAAATTATCACCAGATTTGTCATTTCGTTTATCGCGCGTCTCAGTATCGTAAAATAATAACCGGATTCGATCGTGATACGTTGTAAATTTCATCGAAAATACAATTCTGAATTTGACAAATATACACGGGGTCTTTAAAGTCGTCCCATAAACTAAACACATATGTTATGGAAATCTAATGTATCGTAGACGTTGTATACGAAACGACCTAGAGTTTTACAACCGTAATATTCCAAATTCACCGTAATCCCTGATTATACCGGATCGCCTTTTACGTTTCAATAATTGCGACGTTATACACTTATCAACACGAATTTATGTATGTGGGTTACATGAAGAACGAGCGCGTTTATTCTCATCCTTGACTACGCGACTATTCTCAAGGATGGGACAATAAAATTCACGAGATTATTAAATTTCAAAACAATTTTCACAGAGCGTCTTGGAGCCAGCATAATTTAACATTATCGCTCAAGGGCCTCGATTAATTCAATTGGCGTCGCGAATGACGACATGTTTCATCATTCCGCTGCTTTCTCGAACGATTTTACAGCCTCTTCGTGTATAAATCAGAGGTGGATTGCGATAAAAAAAACAAGGGAAAAAAAATGTTTTTGACTACGATAATAAAAAGTCGTTGGTTTTCCACGATAATTGCCGACGATCCCTTTGCGGTGAGCTATTTTATCAACGCGGCAGTCACAGCGGACTATATTGTTATTTACGGAGACACGAGGTTACCAGGTCAATTCCGTCCGTCAGTCAAGTCGAGGATGGCAATGACGCAAATTGTAGCGTGTACGATCGATTGCAACAGCACACTCGCAGTTTGTAACTGTCTACCTTCTCGCGTATACCGCGGGAAAAAAAGATTGCAGATAAAACGAAACAAAAGAAAAATGGTAACGCGATTCGCGCGCTCCGTCGTTGCGAAATTTCATTTCGCACTGTCGGTAGAGCGTGCGAGCTAGGCTTTTTTTTCGTTCACGCTTGGGTGGGTGATCAATAATCGTCATTAAATCCGAGCAACAATGAGCCACGCGCGTGACTGATGATGCAGACTCTCGACGAGACGTTTGAGCGAAAAAAAATCATAATAAAAAGACGCGGGCGTTCCAGACTCTACGCTTTGTATCGCGTTAAAATTTCGGATTACCAAAGATTCGTATAAAGATCCAAAAGTGAATACATTTAGATAGCAAAAAAAAAAGAAATAACAAAGTTTCTGGTTTGTCCCATCTGGTGGAACTTTCGACCGTCGTACACGGATGTTTGCATACGATCAACGGTCAGGATGTTTAAATTGGTCAACTTCTCCGGTGTGTATAAAAGCCGTTTCGGAACTGAGAAAATCGGCAGAAGACCGAAAGCCGCGGAACTCTGAGTGTCTCTCGACGCGTCTCCATGGAGAAATTTAATCCAACAAGACCCGCGGCCATAAGTATCATTCAATTTGCAATATTACTCGTGGCTTTTCTGGCAATTGGAAACGCCGCTCGGTTTAATCAGCGGGACGACACAACTGACCGCAGAATCATCGAGAGAATCGACTCGCAGTTTTCGGAGGGCATCAAGTGGCACATTGTCCATGGAAAGCCAACGTTTCTTCCGCTCTACGTACCGAAGCAGGAGCCCGACAACGACAGCAGCACCCATCGTGTTCCACTTCCCGTTAAGGCTCATCCCGATGTACCGGAATTTCCGAAAAATGGATATTTACCGAGTATACAATAAAACGCGACTGATGGACAATTTTGTACTCGAGACTCGTCCTGTTCGTTTGATGTACAAAACATTCGCAGGAATTATCGAAATAGAAACAAATTTATGTTAACCTCAACGATGTTGTTGCTTTTTTACTTCCGACGACATATTCCCACGCTCTTGCCCCTCGATTTCGCCGAAAAACTCGCGGGTTTCTAATTTTTTTCAATGATTTTAGAGAGAATGCGAAGTTTCACGCGATTGAATAATTCATGAATTATCGCGGGTTGGCAATATTCGAAAACGGTTTGATTTTTCGTTGTGAATTAATGAAACATTCGAATATCTCGAAACTCTCTCCGGTCTAACGCGTGTCTCCTTTTTCGTCATTCCCAGTAAATCAAAATATGACGTTCTTCTTAAAAAAAAAAGGATATTCGATCATTACGAACCGCAACGTATCTTGTTTGCGGTTTTGGAGCGTGGAAGAATTTGTATTATCCGACATAAAGCGAAGATCGCTCGTCTCGTAAACGGATACTGCTGCATCGATGACGCATCCGGTTTCAAACCCGGAAGAGGGATTTTCTCTCTTTTACAACTTTGCGACGCTGTAAAAGCGTTGAAGCCCGTGGCGAGACCGTGCAGGAAGATTTTACGGCCGTGCAGTAAAATCCTGGCGGGATTCTCGTTGAGACTCGCAATTCGGACGTGGCACTCGAGATTCCGCGGACAACGAAAAGTTCGAAACGCTTTTGGGACGTCGCCGCTGACAAAATATTTGTCTCAACCGCATCGTCGTGCTGGAGGGTGATAAATCTCGGTTGGGGGAGGAAAAGAAGAACGGAGGAAGGGGAAGGAAACGTCTTTCTCGAACTTTCGCCTCATAGAGTGTCCCGAGTGCGCGGAGCGAAATCTTTCTCTATGCGGTAAACCTCGAATTATACGGTGACACAACGCGTTGACCATAGCAGGTCCACGGTAAAACTGGCAGAGAATAAATCAAGCCGTACTCTCGCGGTGCAACTGTTTCGCTGGTTCGCATCGTAAATCGATAAAAAATGATGGAAGAAAATAAGGAAAAGCTGAAGGGGGGACGAACAAGAGCGAGAGCCGATAGCGTCGTGCATCTGACAAGATAATCATCGGGTTAGGCGGTACGGCTCTCGTCGGTCCATGAAGAAAGGATGAGGAATGAGAAAACGGGACTCATCCTCGTCGCACCTTCGAGCTCCCTGCCACATGAACGTATATAAATACTCCTCGTTCTTCGCCAAAGAGAGGACCACCGTATACAATGGAGTTAATTAAACATCTCAATAGCAGGCGTCCGCCCAAGGGTGATTAGGCGGAGGCTGCGTCGAGGCGTGACTCCGCCGGTGGCCATTGTACACGGTATATGTGCTCGCAGCAGCATTCGTTTCTGCCAAGTCGAAAAAGACCGGCGAGTCGACAACGGACGGCAAAACGAGAGGATTGTCTTCGCCGCGCGCTCTCGCGAACACCCGCACTATCATTTTCCTCGTTGGACAACATACCGCGGGGAAATGAAGGAAGAAAACGAAGCGAGAGAGAGAGAGAGAGAGAACGAAATAACAATGCCGGTGACAGCTCGCGCGCACCCCGCGGGCCGTCTCTTTTGTTCCTGACATTTTCGCTGGCTTTTCTTCGCTCCGACGGGTAAGACAACACTCCGCGCGACTCGAGGAGGACGTGCATACAACCAGGTTGACGATACCGCGAGCCTGATGCATATAAACATATTCGCGCGAATGTACGTACGTTTATTCGCACGGTTGCTCGTTTCATTCACGAAAAAGAAAACGACGAGAAAACCAATACAATCGACTCGCCAGGATTAATTGTAAATTCACGGGGCGACACGCCGCGGTAAGGCAATGCCATAATTCACGCCCTGAGGCTTTTACCTCGTAATCCGTCTGTGCACAATTATAGAATATGAGACGAAACTTTAAACGCTCGTGCACATTTTCGAGTCAACGTAATGTACGGAGAAGAATGACTCGCGCGACGAGTGAATGCCAAACGATCGCACCTGCGTGTTTTCGAGCGCATCGGGCCTCGATCGACAATCACCTGTCGTACGTGGATGCGTGGGTGCCCCACCCTGTCGCGGTGCACCCGCGGAATTACAATTGCGGCGATTCGTGCGTATGCCGCAACGCCACGAGGATAAGAGAGAGGCTATTAGCCTCCTCATGTTCGATGATCTTACGTGATTGTGTGGTACACGTGTACGCCTCCTCGTGTGGAGGAGCAGAAAGGAGTAAAAAATAAAAAAAAACCCCGAAAGACCGGGCAGAAGGGGACTCGTACGAGAGCATTTGTATAAAAAGTATTTCCCACGCTTTGAAATAACTTTTATCAAACGATATCTGTATAATTCGAGTGGCCGAAAGACCATTCTCTCGCATATACATCTGTGTATACACTATTCTTGCGTACTCATGGTACAGCGATGAGCGAAACCGTTCGCACGTATAAACACGCGCATACGAGAGTTGAACGAGCTGGCGGCACTCGTACGTCACATGTACTATATTTTTCCGTTCGCTACCCTTTTCACGCGATCGTTCACGCACCCCTGAATCGTGACGGGAGCTTTCATTCGCGAGCTGGCGAGATTAACACGAGTGAATCTTATCGCCCCAGAGATCTGCCACCGCTAATGACAGGCATATGTATATATGCGAGTATAACCGGATGTTGCGGAACAATAAACTCGTGTACGCATGTCGAGCCGAGTGTGCGCGAGTGCGAGCGATGAGGATAAAAGTGTCGTACGTGCGGGGAGCGCGGCGACAGAAGCCTCACCGTTTTCATGCTAATGTCATTTATTCCAGCATTGAAAAGGCCAGCGGAGCGTCATCGTACCGTTCTACCATTTGTATTACAACCAGAGCACATAAATAACAGTGGGTTTCGGCTGGGTACGGAACGACCCATCGGGCGACCAATGGAACACGCGCGAGCTTGGAGCGCCGACGATCGTCGTATTTTTATTGAAAAAAAAAAAACGAATGATTTTCGCTAGAGTCTCGGACGTTTTCAATGGCCGAAATTGTTCGAAATGGGACAGAACCTCGTGGTCTACCGACGGTACTTTATCGGAACGCAAACGGCTATGCGCGAATTGGAAAACTGGGCGGCTAAAGCGGTAGCTCGTAGCACATGCATACCACGAAGAGCACGGTGCGAGGGAAGTGAGACACTGAAGTTTGCGCTAAATTATGGTCTTGGGTTGGTGAAAGGGAGGTGAGGCGAAGAGAAAAGGGCGCGACGATAAGAATCGCACGTCTCGTTGACTCTGGCAAACGACATCCGTTGACTACGTGGTAGGTGCCTTAAGGCTCTCGATATACGGTATATCTTCTCTCCTTTTCTTTCTTTGTCTTATGCGTTACATGAATATATATGTGTGTGTGTGTGTGTGGGTTTGTGTGTGTGTAACTCGGTATGCTATAAGCGAACTGCCAGTCTCCGCGAAGACAAATGGGGGGTGTCGACCGACGGCTCGGTCGACGTCCAGCGCACCCAAGCACACACTTGGTGCTGCTCGGAAAGCTATAATTATAATGCGAAG
The DNA here is from genome assembly GCA_959613375.1 of Heteropelma amictum. NCBI lineage: Eukaryota > Metazoa > Arthropoda > Insecta > Hymenoptera > Ichneumonidae > Heteropelma > Heteropelma amictum. The sequence continues at coordinate 3,856,117 of OY390727.1, forward strand.
AAAAGCGACGCCGTCGAGGAGACAGCTATAATCCTGTCTCTTCGTGCTTAAACCGCGCGGGCACGTAATACATAAAATATGTTTTTCCAACTCTCTGCATTTAGCCATCCTACGAGAGGCAACGAAAAATCGAGTCCGTAGCGTACAAAATTGGAAAAAGTTTTCAAACGGCCGATGGAGAAGGCAACGTAAAAGTCATTCTCGTTGACGATGAAGCCCTCGGGAATGTTTTTTTTTTCGCAAAATATTGAGGTTTTGACAGCGACGGTTGAATAATTGCTGATCAATGTTGCTGAGAGACCATGAGGATTCTTCGAGTACGTTTACAGGGAACGTTCGTTTCTTTATTACGGTCGCTGAATTGCACCGGCAATTGTGAGCGTCGTCAACCTCGTTATTCGCCCCGTACGGTCGTAAAGCAACTTTTGAAACGAACAAAAGCATCCAATTTTCAATGCGGAAGCGAGAAAGGAGGCAAGCGGAGGATCGATCGTGTGTTAACGAGCTGTTTCAAAATTTTCCTGTCGAATCGTACGATCTGCCGGAACGAAGGGCTATACGTGACCGGAGTGTATTATCCTTTTTATCGCAATAAAGAGACACGGCGATACACGTGTAAATCCTCAGGTTTAACGAGATTCGCGCGAGCCTAAAAAGCCAAAAAAGAGACCTCTTCTGTTTTATTGTATAGCTCAGTGGTACCGCTTTCGTCGGAGGTTCATGGAAATCCATCAAATCGAATCAGCAAAAGGACAACGCGATCAACGCGCGCTTCGCCCATCGAACTTTTTTTTTTCGCTTTTTCTCCTCCACGCGTCTAAATTCTTGGCTGTAACCGGTGTTTTTACCGCGTCGGGCAAGAATAAACAAGTAACGCGAATCAACAGTCTCGAGAATAATCGCATGGACCAGTAGCTCGCAATGGCTCGTTTTCTTTATTACGCCTCGAGACAAGCGCGCAAAGACGTCTTTCTTGGGATTCGCAATGGTCCGTAACACGCGTCTCTCCCATGCCTCGTCTCATCTCGTCAAAGAGCCGGCCTGTGAGCAGCGGGTCCATCGGACAGCACAGTGCGAGCCTCTGTCTCAACTGTTTCATCTCGTAGTGACGGAGGATGGAAGCAGGATGAGATTCGAGCGATATCGAATGTAAATCGTCGATAATGAGTGCGGGAAAATTTCTGAAAAGTGTTGGTAAATTTGTGGAAACAGGCGAATGTAACAACGTTGCGTTGTCCGTCGCAACTTTGTCGGAGGGTCTTCGAGATTTTTCCGTATCGATATTCTCGAGGCAAACGCGCGGGTTTCGTGCGGTCCAGCAGGGCTGATGATTCATGATCCGGCTAGCGGCTCGCCTCGGACGAATCAACCAGGAGGACAAACACACCTGAAGGATGCTGCAGGAAGTTACACGGAGCTGTCTGTATACGTGCATTCGAGATATCTTTATGTGTGCAAGCATCGCCTCGTGCAAAAGCGATGCTGATTGCGTTTGTGTATTGCTCAGGACGACGAGCTTCGAGTACTCTTATCGGCCTCACGCCATACGAATCGTTTAGCCGTCACGTGAGCAAGCACAACTTGGCTCTCTCATGAAGCAGCTCGGTGCGCGTGTTTCCAAAGCCAGTCTCTCTCTCTTGATCTCCATCTTTCTCTCGCTCACTCGCTTAGACCTAATTACGGTCGCGCTAACGGCCCAAGATTATCATGGAATAATAATCCGGTTGCCCGCGGGAACGTATCATTACCGGGATGATAATTCGCAATGTAGCGCGGCCAATTACCGCCCGTGCTGTACGCGTTGGTACTATCTTGGCACGACGACGACGACGACGACGAAGACGATGATGATGATGATGATTATGATGATGATAATGATGACTAGCTCGTACAACAACTCTGGCTTTTTCCCGTCGATTTGACTAACGATAACACAGACGGTCGCGCCCTGAACGCGCGAGAGACGATTAATAATTAAATAGTAATTGGCGTATATAATGTCTCGGGACTGAGAGACCCGCGACTGTAATTGACGTGTGTCGTGCTCGATGAACTTGCGCAAATAGCATGATGGCTGCTGCCATCGACGGAATACACACGAGAGCTTATTACACAATTCGTGTGCACACCGCGCTCATTACCCCAACGTTTTCTTACGTGTGCGTCACAATTGCCAACGCTGGTCTATCATTAAATGCTCAAAGTGCGATACCCGAGACTGTCTTTCCCGCAGCGTGACGTTTTTACCATGGAAATTATCGGCATGACAAAGTGTCCCGTATCACTGATCGTTTCCCGCGGGAATCTTGGAGGTATTTTGTTAAATTATCGCCGCATTGTTTAAAACATTGTGTGCGGCCGATCCTGTGCGCTTTAGAGATGTATGTACAAGAACATGGACCCGTATGTGTACCTCGTGTTTATCCAAAATATACGACAGATGTGGGACCAAGATGTCGGTCGTCTGGTTAATGTCTCTGCAGCGATATTCCAGACCTCTGGACTGCTGCCCATGCGAGTTGTACGACAAAATCTAGATGGCGTCAGTGAGAAGGGATTTTGCTCCGTCCGTTGCAGCTTCTGACTAAAGTCCTTTGGGAACGATTATACATTTTGTCGACTTATACCATATAGCACAAAATGAACAGAGTGGCTCTTCTTGTCGCATGGATAAAGTAAACACAAGTTAGATAGGCCTGTAGTGTGGCGAGGATGAGGCACCGTGAACAGCCGGACAGTTTCAAGTGGCTGGCAAACAAGCCGGAGCTTTACCGATTCGTTGACAGTGACGATGACAGTGACGTTGTCCCTGTATAAGCTCCTTTTTCTCTCTATAACCACTCACTCTCTTCTCGTGTCCATGTCCCCTGGTGAATACATATATACATGTACGTCTCCTATCTTACGATCTATATATATATATATTTTTTCCTTTCCCTTGGTCTTTCCTCGTCGGTTTGCTCGGTATTGGGAGTCTCCGTGGCACATGGCCGACCATCCACGCCGAGCTTGGATAAGCCCCGGTGACACCGAATGTCCGAGCAGAACGGGAAGTAAATCGGACGTTTGGCATTTTGCTGCACGCGGAGACACCCACGAGTATAAACAAACGGAGCAACGGGCGATTTTATCGCGGATAGAGCTCGTACAGTTTTAACGGATCCCGACGTTTGGACAGGAGAAAAAAACGTGGGTATTTATTGTTTTTTCGACAAAATAGATGTTGACTAATGGACCCGCAGGAATCCAAGTATGTACTTTTCACGGGATCGAACGTGACGTTTGACGATATTGCTAGGATCACATCGTGTTGTTGCAAGGACCTTCGTCACGAGTCGAGATTCTTGCGGTCAAAATGCCACATCTTGGATTACTTTTTTTCTAAAATTCTCAAGACACTTTTGCACCAACCGGAAATAAACGCGCCATGTTAGTTTTGCTTTTTCCTGCTCTCATAGGATAAATCTCTGCAGAGAGTTGAAAAATGGGAAGAAAGTCGAATAATTGACGGTTGATTTCGTGCTTGACATAAAATACACGTGGGTATATTCATAAATTATGAGCGTATATAGTATATCATATATCGGCTCGTAGCCGACAAAAGAGCAGCAGATCGATGCGCGTTTTTGCCGAACGGGTAAACACGCATCGGTGTGTTGAGATTGTATGATGTTCGTGTTTGCCGCATACAACCGGCAGGGCCTTAAGGAACTATACAATGTAATATATGAAGCATGCTGAACGACGAAGCCTATATATCCACCCAAAAGAGTGTACCGCTGCGGCTATATTGGCTGGTGTAAAAGTTTATACACCTGGAAAGTACGATCGTAAAAACGGCGTCAACGAATCGTACCATTTGGCGAGGCAGGTAAATATATGCAGATCCTCGAGCAAAAGAAGGTATAAAATATCCTTTGGGTCAAGGGGATAGTGGTATTTTCGATGTAAAACGGAGCCGTTGGTTCGTAGCTTAATATCGCTCTATAGTCTTCTTCATTTTTTTTTCCAACTATTATTTATCCGCGTCATCGTTATCTCAAATCTTCCGCACGGTCGCGAAGAGCGTCAAACGCTCGTAGGTATATATTCGCCGTCATCTGTCGCGCTGCGTTTTTTCCGTTTCGATGCTTCTGTCCGAACGAGAGAACTGGAAAAGAGAGTGTAGATAGTATGACAGTGCACGCGGCGGTTCTCCTCCGTCTCTGAGAATGGGTCCACGGTATATATAGTACATACTCGCTCTCGCGTTCTTAACCGTTTCGGATCGGGGATGAGCGACGTTCGTCGCGTCGAGTGCAGACGGGCGAGTGACGAGATGTCAGGACAACCTCCATCGAGCCGAACAGACGCAACGTCGTCTCGGATTACGCCGCAAGAGTCTTACGAAATTCTCTCCTACTTGGCCAAAGGGGAACGCGACGTATCCGCCAGCAAGATGAATCTCGCCTCCCACAGTCACAGCATATTACGGGGAACTCTCCTAACAGAGTCTTTTCATACGGTCTATAGAAACCTTTGAATCAATGTCGCCGGCTCGTTCGTTGAAAGCCTTCGAGTCGATAACCCGTGGATGCTGCTGGACCATTAAAGGACCATTCGTAAACGAGGTTGTAAAATTTATCGTCCTTTGAAACAAAATTGCATCACGTAGTAATGCTGATCCAATAGAGGGTAGATCCTCAGTGAAGGAAGAACAAACATTTCCGGCGGAAGAATCATAGTCGCACAGCTGCCAAAGCTTCTTCGAGATTGATATTTTAGGATTTATGCGAGTCTAATCTATTCCCGCCAATCTCCGTCCCGCCCTGAAAAGGCTCACGGGATAATTCAGGATGAAAGCCAGATGGAACTGGTTCCCGTTGCAGCCTCGGGGGTCTTATCATCGGGTCGGTCCTCTAAACATATCATCAGAGCCCGAATCTAATAACACTCATTGGAGGTAAAGAAATAAATGGTCTCTAAGGTCCGTTCGGTCTTCGGGGATTGTCATTACGCGGCTGCCAGGCAGTTCAGTCTCTTCGGAGTTAATAATTAACGGGAGTATCCCAAAATGGTTTTTGCAGTGCCGAGCGAAACAATGACGTTTGTGCACGCGGTATTCCAGATCCAAACTCCTATTCCATGGAACATTATATAAAAAAGTATTAACGTTGTCTAATCAGTATACTTTTTTTTATATAACAAGTTGGTTAGGTTGCTCGCAGTCTTTCGTACGTCTTTATGGAAATCATTAGTGTAATATATCGATTTATTTTTCAACGTCGTTAGGAATCGATTTTCTCTATAGAATATATCCCACAAGTGCTCGGGGTACGCTGTCGTAGATTGAATTCTATGCAATGCCTCCTCCAGAGTGTAACGATAATGGCAGGGCGCCACGATAATTTCGTTGAGTATGGGGTCCACCGGCACGCGAATTAGACACGGACGATGAGTAAAGAGGAGGAAGCAGCCATGCTGTATTTTACCTTCTCGTTTGTCTTTGTGTCTCGGTGTGATTATATATACATATAGATTTGTAGTACATTACGACGAGGCTCGACACTAGCGTAGAAGACTTCCGAGTAGGAGGAACCTTACCAGACTGTGTTCGCAAGAGGCAACCGAGTCGAAGGCGCCAGTTAAGTACAGGGCTGGCAAGCCGCGGTCATTCGAAAATGAATTCCGTAATTAGGAGCCTGTTAATACCCCATACCCTCAGCGAATAATGACTTTCAAAGGACGACCGAGGGGGAGGGGTCTGGGGCGTACAGGGTACAGAACCATTGACGAGAAAGCTACCATTAGAACATCCGGGCATAAAATGACAGTCTCACATCCGGCTCTTCGTCTAAACATCGCTGGTACAAACCAATGAGAACATCACGGATACCGGGTAAATGAACAATTGCGAGATTGCGCGGAGAGGAAATGAAACAAACGGTCCAGCAGTTTTGGGGTAATCCGCAAGAGCCATCGTGTCCGACGAACAAAAGTGTATACCGAGATCATTGCTGCGACTGAAGAGCCGAGAGTCGAATCTCGTCGTCGACGGCCAGCAGCCTGTCCGAAGCTCCGTGTTGAAGGTAACAGCATCAATTCCATGTTCGATTCTCGCCACTTGGAAAGTGAGATTTTATCAGCGAGTCTTAAAGAACACACCGTGAGGGTCGCGATTGCAAACGGTTAGGCGAGCCGTGAACCGGAGGGCCTCCTCTCGTGAGCCCGTGTGGTGCTTCAACGGATAACGGACTTGTTTGCAGCAAACGAAAAAGACATACTTTTTTCTGTTCTCAAAGAAAAATCTGTACGCGGATCGGGCATGGACGCATAAAAAATGCAAGTCGTGCGCTTAAGCCACACACGTGTTGGCTCTTTTGCTGCTGTTGGGATACCATGTCGCGCTGAAAACTCTGGGTATATGACCGCGGTACTCTGTAGCAGCTCTCTGGACTCGCTGGTATCCCCTCGGTGGCTCACCAGCGAAAACACCACACCCTCTCCACCACTACGTGGGTGTTTTATGGTCGACAGCTTTGCGTGTTTCGCGGTAGGCATTATTTTTCCTCCTAAACTCCGTTATACTTGGAACAATGGAGAGATTAAAACATAAAATATGATCCCGAGGGGGTATATACGGGGTTTCGGCTCGCGGTTCCTCGCTCTCCACCAGCCGAGTCCCTCACGTTTTTCACTCTCGTATACCGACCGCGAGCATTGGCCTACGGTAAATTTGGCAGTACCTGCGCGTTGTTTTTGGCCGTGGCCATTCCTCCCCCCGACGCCCCTTTTTTACGAACGTGCACCCGACGAGAAAAAACGACGTGGTCGCGGAACGCGAACGTATGCAGCTCCCTGTGCGAGTTTGATTCCCAACGAATCGTTGCGGTTCGCGGTGAGTGTAAAAAATGAAAAAAAAAAAAATCATAACGTATGTAACATTGAAATTTGATTTAGTATGCAGGTCATATCGCAGCTCGGACTATCCACATACTCGGAGAATGAGAAAGAAACCTGAACATTATTCCGCTTATGCTCGAGGAAAGCTCTTGAATTTTTCAACGATGAAATTTGCTTCTCAAAGGCCGAGCTTGTCTCCCAAACGCGCGGATGAGAGAAAATCGCGGCAACGACACGTCGATGCGAGAATTAATGCATGGTATTGTCGATCACCTCGAAGGTATAGCCGAAAGACAAGATCTTTTGCGCGGAAACACGGACACGTATAAGCTTGATTCGAGCAACTGCGGAGTCGGCCAAAGCTGATGATAAATGCATCATCGCGGTGAAATAATAATAGCAGCGAGAGTGTGCACATCGCCGTGAGGAAGAGCGTCGTTGAATCGTCGTAGAGACTCGCGGATATAAAGTCAAAGTTGTGTGCTGGTACACGCGGGTACATGCGTTTTAGTCTGTATATGTACATAATAAATACATGTATATAAATGCTGGTATGTACTCGCTTGGCAGAGACCCGGGTCTCCACCTCATGTTTAAATCAGCGATAACGAGAAGCTTCGGTGACATATGTCACTGTCGCTGTCAGCCAGCTACACAATCAATACACGGCAGTCGCCTATACACGTACAAGCCCGAGCGTTTCGCTCTTGTTCGCTTTTCAGGCTTCGCAGTCGTGCGTATACAGACGTGTATAAGCGATCGGTTGTCGTACCCCCGGACCTGCCTTCGAGAGATAATATATACGATACGTGACTTGGTATTCGACAAATACAAAAGCGCGTCCGGTTTAACCCGCGGCGAAGATCTGTCGATCATGAAACGATCGATACTGACTCTCTATATATAGAACACCGTTTCAACGTCAATTTTTCTCCTTCCAATGAAAAGATCACTCGAGGGAGATCATTTTTTCCATCGAAAGAACGTCAACTCGGGTAGCCTAAAGGGTCTATGCTGAATCTTGGAGTGGTAGACTTTAATGAACGTGTTTATCGGTAATGACTATAATTTATCGTGTTTTTTTTTTTTTTTACAAACCAGAGAGAATGTACATGTACGCTGCAGTGAAATTACATTCTGTCTATAAATGAAGGTATGTGTAAATAAACATATGACGTATGTAAATATCATGTAAAATCGTCAAGGCGACGGCAATGCCGAGATAAAAGGGAAGAATCAGTCGGTCTGAAAAGAAATAAAAAATCCCTACATGTTTATTCAAACTTCCGGTCTTGCGATACGTACTACATTGCAAAACATCTTTGATGCGGCAAATTTGTATATATATATATTTTTTCAACTTTCAAAAACGTTTGCCACACAGGCTATTTCGTCTCGGTAAAAACAGTGCGCAGAGAGGCAAGATGACATCGTTCCTGACGTCTCGTTTTTTGCCATTATGGAATCATTATACACATGTGCTTGCATGACCGCATCCGTTGAGGCGAGTGAATTCTCCTTGTGCATTTAGATTCGCTTCGAATACTGAGTACAAAACGTAGAAACTTTTCATCCCTCAGATTTGTTCGATCTTTTTCTTATCTGAAAATGTCTTTCAAGAAAATTGAATATCACGTGTTTACCCTTTATTATCGCTACGAGAATACTACTACTGCGCACGTATATTTCGTTTTTGCGGTTTCGTTTGCGCAAAAAATTCGCGAAGAAGGTCAAAATAGTAGTACTTCCGGGCCCTGGAAGCATTCAAATATAATTTTTCAATAATTTTCAAATTTTTACTTATTACAAATCACTGATTGTATAACATTGTCAATTATTTTATCTCAAAAGTCGATGATTGTCTATATCAGGACCGGTCGATCTTTGGGACAAACGATTTTCATCACGCCTCAATAAATGCTGGCTGGGCAGCTTTTATCGTTATCGGTTTTACTCGATTTGCCAAAATGTGGCGCACTCGCACATCAAAATGTCAACCCTCTGTGATTATCTGTGTCCATAAGCAAAATAATGTAAAGACTCGAAATTTATTTCGGTCGTTCATATTGATGCTGTTTTTCAAAGATGATTTATAACGTCGTACGTTTTTTTGTTTCGTTTGAGTCTTTTCATATCCTCACGTTCTCACATTGCAGCAGTAATAAGCTCATTGTTCGCGGCTACATAAACTCCTCGCTGTAGCATCGTCGCTTCCGAACAATAAACCCAAAGGCTGCGTAATCCAGCAGCATCAATCACACTTAACGGGTCTTTGCAAAGTTTCCATCGTCTGTTAATTCCCGCGGAATCTAGAGACGAAAAAGAATGGCTGTCATCTCTCGAAAGTCTCCAGCGACGTACATCTAGATTGGCGAGGAGCAGGATTTACGTCAATAGGAAAATTAACTGTCCGTCAACGTATGGCACCGTTGATTGTAATTACCTGCCAGATAGTCGTTACATCAACCTCGGCATAGACGATATACGAACGTCAAGATAACAATAGACAATTCCACGTTGCGTACAGAATTCGAATCGGAAATTACATCGGCCAAACGAACGAGTGACTTATACACCCAAATCGGATAACGTTGATTCATTTTCTCATCCAAATCGATCATATTTTTCGTGTTTGCTGGATGTATGGACACGTGGGACGTTGAGAACACATTTTTTTCGTCATCGAAAAGAAAATATAATATATATATCCATACATCACATCAAAGCTTTCGTGGGGCTCAGAGTGGAGAGAGAGCGAAACGAAAAATTATGGCGCGCGGACGAATGGTCGTAAAATGCCCGTGTCAGGTTGCTTCCGTCAAGGGTTGTATCGTGTATGTGTGTATATACATCATAGTCTCTATCGTATTATGGTGAAGCATAGAAATAGAGGAGTAAGTATAACCACGGAGGGAATATATATCCCGCACACAACTCGCACGTCAGATCGGGCTCGAACGCGCCATTTCGAGCAGTGGTTCCATCCCTCTCCTTGTAACTCTCGCGCCGCACGTTGTGTATGGGAAGAGGAACACGGAAAAGGAGACCCGTATGATTTATTACCCACCGCAAATTCTGTTTCTCTCAGCAGCGTGCACACGCTAACCGCGTTTGCGTTCATCCATCTTTTTCCCTTTCACGGCTCACCGAGCGCAGCATCCCTAGCAGCCCTTCTGTCTGCACACTCGTACACATATTTATATATATATATATATATATATATATATATATATATATATATATATACGTATATACGTGTACGTGTCTATGTACTTGCTTGTGTATATAATTCTCATCCTTACTTGCGACGTACAGCCCTTTCTCTCTCTTTCTCCGTTGGAACTACCGCTGTTTCACGCCATCTCTCAAAGTGACTGACTGCCTCCTCTATTATCCGCTTGTCAGCATTTTTACACTTTTATCCCGCAGGCAGCAGCGCGCAGGGTCTCTTTCCATCTCGATCATTGTCATCCGAGCATGCGAATAGAATGTTGCGGAAAATGCATTCTGTTCTATCCGTCTTCGTTACTCTCTCGATCTCCATCTCCCTCTCTCCCTCTCTCTTCCTCTTTGACGTAATTTGCGCGTACTCGCGTGACAAATATACGATAATTGCAGGGTTCAATGTTGCATTCGTTAATAAAAGTTTCACTGATGCGGCAATTTGTTTAAATCTCGCGTTTTATCGCGCTGATTGCGGAACATAAGAGTCTATCGATTTTTCCTCCGACAAAGAGATGCCGACGAAACTCGCGAGGAAGAACGCGTGTGGATACAAATTCACGTCGTGACTAATATAACCCGGCAATTTCGTATAATATAAATTGCATCGCGTGTTGTAGAAGCGTTAAGATATCTGCCAAGGTCAAGAATTAGAGACCTGTCGAGATCGTTAACGTTTCGCCGTCGGTAAGCTTTCCTCTTTCTATCTTCCTCGCGATTCGTTCCCGCCGAGTAAGATACCACACGGAGTATATTATCGCCTTGACGTTGACGCGAACCAGGCGGTCTCTGATTTTACGGTTTTTTCCCTCGAGTCAATTCCGCGCCAAATTATTTATACCATAAATCCTCGGGGACCTCGGGTGAAATAATACAACGACGACAATCAATTATCAGGGTGGGGGATGAGGTTCGTTCGAGTCGGATTTAATATATATTCCAATTACGATATTCAGCCATTCGTATTTGACACAATATTTTCGACGAGTGTCTCTTTGCACGCAATGAATTTTAATCCTCCGATCGTATAAGCTCATCCAAATGATCGAACGGCATTTCCAGCCCCCTCGTAAACCAGGACGCCCGTCGAGTATTGATCGTGTAATCAATAAACGATGATGATTTATCATTGATGTGAAATTCAAAATTTATGCTGGTACACGTGAAAACACAATTTTCGTGTTTTACAGTTGTCACTTCAGCGTTTTTCTCCATGCTTGTTACAGGCCCTAAAAGATTTGTGCCAACCGAGTTCTTTATTGGCGTCCCCTCCCCGAGAGAGATAAAACGGATAATCCCCCAATGAGAATAAGCATCGATTGCGCTCCGCAGGTCAAGATAGGAAGGTACAGAGACCCTTGTTTGAACGAGCGACCGAAAACCATGATGTATTTTACAAGGAAACATTTTCCATAAAACCAGGAGTAACTCATAGATTGTCGTCGAGATTTTACGAGATTCTTGCCCAATTTAGAACGATGCGAATGAATGGTAAAATCCTAATACTAATCCACTGCAAGACAGAAACACAAAATTATCACTTTGTCAAAATAGAGAGTGTGAAATTGGGGAGCTTGGACATACCGCAATAAGCGCAAGTACGAAATTTTCCTATTCTTGTGCATTCACACTGTGAATCTTAATAACACTGGACAAATGGTCTGCCGGTGGTAAATGATTCATTTGTATACGGCGCACCTTCGTACCTATTCTTTTCGACACCTTTCCGGCTCATTTTTCTTCGCCTTATTGCTCTCGACTATATTTCTAGAATCGCTACGGTGTATTGTACAATGGGCGTATTTATATTTGAGCTGGGGCAATTTTTATTACCCTCCAGGCATTTTATTTAGAGCCTACACCTCGTCGTTCAGCAAAATCAAACATGAATCGCCAGTGCTTCGTGTTTTCGTGCAAAAATACTCGCAACCGGTCGTCACGGAAGGCTTTATAACTTTACGAACAATTTAGTATTTTTCAAAGGCGCTGATAAATCAATCGACGGAATGACCGGGTTAAGGCTCTATTTTTTTCACAATTTGTCAACCACGCAAAATCCATTTCTCCCAGCAGTGTGCTAATGAAAATAATCAATTCTTTCACAAACAGTTTTGCTCAAAATCGACCGTAAATCGTGGACGTGAGGCTCAAAGGGGCGGAGCCTTTGTATCTGTCGGATGTTTCATTTTTCGTAATAAATATACAAGCTTGCTATGTGTGTGTTTCGTTAGAATCCCAGCGGAGGAACCGTTCCGCCGAAAGTGACGGTACAGAACGCGGCGAACTTCAAAGAACGGCATATTAGCTGCAAGCCCATTCGTCAGCGACCGAAACGTCCGGAAGAATTTTTCGTGTAAGGTAGTTAGCAGAGGGCAGCCTCCACACGCGATGAGATTAACCCAGCCGGGCGCACCCGGCGCGCTATCCTAGTTTTGAATTTCCGAAAGATTTCTCGGGATTTTTCACGTTTTGTGTACTTTACCAGCCTCGTTCGTACAAATAAACGCGGTGACAGGTCATAGAGGTCTGCAAAATCTCGAGAAAATATTTGTAAAACGTACATTTCTTCGAGTGTCTGCTTCGTTCATGGGTACAGCGAGCGCAAAGCCTCATTCGCACGCGCTTTGATGCCTTGGTAAAAAAAAAACGAACGTCGATACGATGTAGAATATTAAAGCCACACAAGTATGAAAAAACATCGCAGAGCCAATGCCAATACCAATGCAATTTGTATTTCCTCATCGTGATGTTGGAAGACGGAAGTACTCGCTCCGTCTGACGTTTTATTGAAAACAATTTCCATCGACCGTGTCGCTGCTTGTACGAGTATAATAGCAGTCGACGCGTAAAACAGTTAGCGACCGCAGTGAGGGGAATTGAGAGTGAAACGGTAACGAGCTTCAGGCTTAAATTACATTTGCACGCGGGCGAGTAGAGCGCGAGCACCGGGCATGCCTTTGCATTTCTCAGTTGCTGTATACTCACGCGGGAACGACATTCCCAACGTGAGGCCCCAAGGAAGCCACGGCGTTCATCGCTAATTATCCTTCGCTCCCGAGTATGCGATCAGCGCTCATATCTTTCATTGCCCGTTGCGTATACATACACGCGGAATTTACAGGTACTACAATAACCTAACCGCGCGCATACCGTTTTCACCACAGTGACGATACACGAATTGTGATAATTCGTCGCAATTAACGTTGTAAAATGGTCGTACACAGTCGCTGTATTCTGCCCTGTCGAGTAGCTCGTGCACGCCACGTGGACGAGCGGTTTCCTGCAAATTGCCACTCGAGATCCGCTGCACTTTTGTGTCTATTTCAATGGATGAATTATCGGGTAATAATCGAATGCAAACATTCGCCAGAGGGCCTGAATGAAAGGTGGGCAAAGGTTCTTGCACTGATTAAGCGTTGGAGAGGCAAACTTTCGACGACCCTCGATGTATTCGTTGAGAAATAGAATTCTCTACAGCAATGAAACAGTCCTCGAATCGAGGATAATTGTGGGGAGACTAATTATGGGAATGAAACTGGAAAATGTGACTATGCGATGTAAACGAAATTCGTAAGAAAGAAGGGCTGGAAAAACACGAATTTAAGCTGCATAATGAGAACGATGGATGAAGAAAGTTCGAGATTATTGCGGTTTTGCCGGAGCTCGAAAAATTCGAACGATGGTAACACTTTAGGCGCTATAAATCCAGCTATCCTTCCGCGTCCATTTGTAAGATCGCAACAGTGTAATGTAATCTACAGCTACTATGTTATACAGTCGTGCATATCAGCAGAGAGAGAGAGAGAGGGAGGGAGAGAAATGACGGCGTCGACCCTCGGAACTGTGGGGCGATAATTAAAACGCTTTCACGAAATTGTAGGCAAACAGCGGCTAAGTGGCTGTCATTCGTGACTCGTGGTGGAAGTCTGTAAGTCGTACGTCGAGCAATCAATCAACCGCGCGGTATACCCTTCTCTTCGTCTAGTCTCCCCTCTTGTTCAACATCGCTCCCTCCCCTCGATTCTTTCCATCTCGCTCCATCTCGTCTCCCACTTTGTTCCCTCTCTCGAGCCGTTCCGCCACCGCAGTCAAGACCCATTACATTTCTATTTTGAAAGCTGCTTATTAAGCCTGCTGCGCGAGGAGACACGGACAGGTTTCACAGTATGAAATATCGAGTTGCCAGGATCGGCTGTGCGGTTGTATTGTGCTCGCTCGGACGCCCCTTCTCCCCCAGCCGTGGCACCAGGAAAGATGCCAGAGAGAGAGAGAGAGAGAGAGAGAGAGAGAGAGAGAGAGAGAATGAGGGGTGGATAGACTTTGGAGATGGAGAAAAGAGGGGACATGCTGTTTCGCATCGCGCCCCGGGTGCGGACGAGTGGGCGAGAGACAGTGGAAGCTGGGTTGTAAAAGCGGTGAAATATCAAAGTCGGGATGGGAGCTGTCATCGTCGAACCAACATCATGGGTGGCGTGTTGAATTAGAATGCCGACCGAGTCCCTCTCTGGCTCTGTCTCTTTCTCGCTCTCTCTCTACATCGTCCGGACGTTTTTTTCCCCCAACCTCGGCGTCGTCGCTCCCCACCACCTTAGCGAGCTATAACCCCTGGTGTGAACAAGAACGAGCCCCGCCACATCGTCAGCCTCGCTATAGCGAGCAATATGCGATGAGACTGGACGTTTTTGCCCCCCCCCCTTCCCCGTCCAGAGACAAGCGTTGAGACACCGTATTGCTCAGGAACAAGAGGGGATGAAAGCCGACGAGGGTCGACAGCTTCTCCATCTTTCTCTTCCGACGTTCGGCAAAGTGGGGATAACCGACTCACCAGGCGTCGCTGCATTCGACGTTGCTCCTCCGTCGCGTTCAGCATCGACGCTCTCACGGACCGGAGGCCACTATTTCCCTGGATCTCGTACCGTTCGCATCGTGAGTCACGGTCGCTACGCACGAGTGCCAAGTGTGTGAATACGTCTTTGTATTATCGAAAATAAATACACGTAAAAATAACGCCGAATAACGTACTTTACCGCATCGTATTGAAGGATATCACGTGAAGAATACCCGCAACAAGCAACGCAAATACGTAAAAGTGTGAAATACGTTTATTGCGCGAGTTTCAGTTATTCCCATGCAGTGCTAATTATTGTGCAACCGTTTATAAAGGAATAAAATATATACACAGTGATCGAACCAAATGGTTGTGCTTGAGGAAGGCGGAATGCTTACCACCGGACACAATCAGTACCTACAACCGGATTATCTTTCTCCGCTTCCAACAACGGTTAGTACAAGATTGTATATTTAAAAAAAAACACCGTTATCCAAATCACAGACCACACACCGTGAAACGTACTATCGAAATACAGCACGTTTCTCTGAAATTTTTCGAGTCCATCCGTGGCATTTGTCGCGCGCTCCACACCATCATACGTGGCTCGTTATTGAGATTCAATGAGAGATTTTCACGAATTTTTCCTTATTTTTTACAGTTGGATGCGAAGAAGAGTCCGCTAGCGATGTTGGTGCAAACCTGCAGTCAAATAGGCGCGGATCCACCGAGTAAACCACTGATATCGCCGCTGGAGAAGACACCCAAGGGCGGTAGCTCACGATCACCACCAGCAGCCAAGATGGACCGAACACGCTCGAGCCCGTCGGAACCGAAACCGCTAGGCTTCAAGCCATACGAGATGAACGTTCTTTCGAAGAAATCCTCGAGTTCGGACGACGGCAGACCAACCTCAAAAGCGAGTGTTCACAGTGTCAGTGGCCAAGAGTGTGCTAGTGCTATAACGATGAGTGATAACAACAATGTTGAGAAAAAATCTAGCGGTAGTCGTACGCCGGTCGGCCGGAAATCGGCATCACCCGCGAATCAAGGAACAAATACGACAACCCCCGCGGTCGGATCGACGAGCAACAGTCCGTCGGGAGATCGTAAGACACCGGGATCGTCGCACGAACGTGAAAAATCGAACGATTCACCGCGCAACAACAGCGGTACCAGTCCGATTATACGTTCGGGCATGGAAATCCTAGCCGGTGGTGGACATCCCAAAGATCTCAGTGCGTACAAACACAACGCTGGATTAGGAGGTTTCGGCGCTGGCAATCCGTTGTGTTGTCCTCCGGGTCTCGCTGAAAATCCTGCGTTCAGGCCACCCTTCGCGGGAGCTTCGCCTTTCTCTCATCATCACGCAGCGGCGGCCGCGGCGCTTCTCGGATACCCGACGGCTGGACCAGGCGCGGGCAGTCCCTATCTCAGTTACGCTCGGGTGAAGACTCCCGCTGGTGGTGAAGCTCTTGTTCCCGTTTGCAAGGATCCTTACTGTACGGGTTGTCAGTACAGCATGCACAACGCGCAGATGATGATGGGCGCTGGTTCTTGCCCAAGTGGGTGCACGCAGTGCGATCATCAAAAGTACGGTCTGGCGATGGCACTCTCCTCGTTAGGACAGATGCCACCTCCGTCGCTCTCGTATCCGTCGTCGCTGAATCCTGCCGCTGGTGGACGTCCCTATGTCTGTAACTGGATCTCCGGTGAAACATACTGCGGCAAACGATTCACGACGTCCGAAGAGCTGCTGCAACATTTGCGAACGCATACGAGTTTAGCGAGCGGTGGCGGTAGCGATCACGCAGCAACGGCCGCTCTGCTCGGTGCTCAGCATCCTTTGCTCTCACCCTCGGCGGCGTTACATCGAGCTGCCGCCGGTGGCTCTTATCCAGCGCCTTCTCTGAGTCCTCTCAGCGGGAGATATCATCCTTACGGTAAACCACCGACGGGACCTTTGCCCGTGTCGCTTGCCGCGTCACCTTACAGTGCTTTCAACGCGCTAGGACCTTACTACTCGCCTTACGCCATTTACGGTCAACGTATCGGTGCTGCGGTGCATCCTTAAACTCATGGATATCGTACAACATTATTCGTGGATTCTCACTGACAATTGAGCAAAATGATAGGCGTGAAGCCCCATTTTTCGGATCTTTCGATCGTGTAAATAGCGCACCGTGGGTGCTGACGTAAGACTTTATTTGAAAGAATCTATATTACATATAAATATTATAAATAAATATATATATTATATTTAAAAAATATATAAATTAAATCTTACGATTAAAATTCATGATGTATACCTTGAGACGGGCAACGTGTCGCGGCCAAGTAACAACGTGCAGACGTGCTTTTCCGTGGTAGAAGATACAGAGGCGCCGAGCATGGGGCTGATGCTGAAGGGGCTGCTAGTGCGTACAAAACTTACGCGAGCGTAAACGAACGCATTAAGTTACTCGACAATTTCGATCAGATTCATTTAACACTAGATTTACCAGCTATTCAAACATCCCCATTTCCATCAAAGGTATATTTAAATACCTGGTGAATCTAGCGTTAAGATCCATTTCGCATAATTGGAGAGATCTTGTTTCATCGATGGGAGGTTGAAGCGGAAAAGAGAAACACGAGAAAAAAGAAAGGCAGCCTCGTCTAAAATTGCACGACCAGTCAAAATGACTGGTCCGGTAAATCTAGTGTTAACCAGGCAGCTATTATCAAAAGGCACTCGAATTTCACGAGCGTTCTTTATCGCGAAGTTTATTCCGAGCGAACGTACGCGCTTATGAAATTCCATCTTAATTTTGTCGAAGATACAAAACAACAATGAATTTGACAATTGAAAAATGATAACCAGTCGCAGCCGCAAGATGCGCCCCAACATGTCCATGATACAACTGTGATATTATATTATTCTTTCGAGAAGACCTGTGTACATTCTTTGATTCTCGAGGATTCCTTTGGTCAATGTATATACTCGTGTACGCGCAAGTCGTTTCGTTCTCCGTCGTCATCCGCTGAAGAAAAAATGAGAGTACGAGATTTTCGCTAATTATTCGATTGCACGCGAGTTGAGGAGGAACGCCAAATTGTTAATTCCGAATATCGGGAGATAAAAATAAGACATTTGGAATCGAGATTGGGAAGATGGTAGGATGGAGATAAGAAGAGCCAGGAAAACAGCGTTATCCGTTATCGTCTAACGTTCCATCGATGTGTATGTGAATGTACCGATGAACAAACATGTGTTTCACATCCACAAAACAATGTATATACAAATTGTACATATGAATCGTTGAGTTTCCATACCGCTTTAATAAACACGTTTGCAGAATTACGTATACAAAGTTTTATTTAAACATTGCATTTTTCCTTCTTGTTCACGCTGTATATTCAACGATCTTTTATCGAGATTCCAACGGATAAAAGCGTTACTTATCATCGTTATATCCGCTTCCTATCCTTCCGGCAGTAACGAGGACTCGGCGACTGACTCTAGCACGTGATGGTCGTCGGCGACGGGTTTCCCTCGGCCAACCGTCTACCTAACTGTCATAATTCGTATCTCTATCCTCTCTCTCTCTCTCTCTCTCTCTCTCTCTTTCTTTCTCTCCCTCTTTCTATCGCTGCTAAAACCACGCCAGAGAGCAACACGAGAAGGATATTGCTGCAGTTAAGTCTAACGTGGGCGTTTGCGTGTAATGGAATGGATGTCTCGCGTGAGGAACACATAAAAGAGAATTTGCGCAGCGTGCGGGCGAGATCGGGAAGGAAAAGAAAGACGGCGAGATTGGAGAACACCGCCCCGGCTGCTTCTCGTCTCGCCTCATTCTCATTTCCCATCTCGCTTTTCTCGTTTACCCTCCGTGTGCTCGCGCTTCATGACATCCGGGGTAAAACCTAGCTCTCTTTGCCGCTGCTGTGCCGACGAGACACTCAATCCCTGAGGCGCACATAGAGTGGCAAATTTATTTCTTTCATTACCAGAGCTCTGGTGAGTTCTCGGATATCAGCTCCGCGAGGCAGGCTGAATAAATCTGTAGTCCCTCTGTTTTTCTCTCACTCTCGTGGTACATCCGTGCGGATTCCGGGGTGCGTGAGTCAATGTAACATTCAAAGCAGGAACACGGAAGGAAGAGAGATGATCGCAGTTGAAAAGGGGGAAGAAATACACGAAAGCGAGAGAGTGTCGAGGCATAGCCAGGAGAAAAAGTGAGATTGAAAGGGGCGAAAGACGTAAGACGCGGAGGCAGGGGGATGGATGAAGAAAAAACGGAAGAAAACTACGCGCTGAAGCGTCAGTTCGTCGTACACCCTCATCCGTCGTGTCTCAGCTGGCTCAGCAAAGCGGTGAAATATTCGTGGTGATTTTATATATTCCGAGAATGAATAGCCGGCCATATTTTCCTCGGTCATTCTTCAGATTGGAATTCGTGTTATTTCGGGCCATTAAGCGCGTCGCTAAATCTCAATTAGTAACGTGTCGTTGGGCGTATATGTGCACCTCGCATTTTCGTATTTCATTCCTCGTTTTGCCGTCGTTCCAACGTGCCCACGCAAGCCACCCATTATACGTGCCACTTACACATGGAGCCAACGCACACGTATGCACACAAGTGCGCGGGCTAACCATGAGTACATCTATACCATTTAAAAACGGGCACACGGGACACGACGTCACGGAATCCGCGAGAGTTCTTTGCCGGGGCGTCGTGACTTTCATAACTGAAATTTTCGCTTGTTCCTCTTTCCGGCGCTGGGTACTATCAGCCAGTCTCGGCTGTCATGATCGTTATTCATGTTGCCCGAGCATTTGCATACAATGCCGCTGAAAAGAGGAACTACATCAACGCCGATGTACGTACGCGCAAATATATATATACGAGCAGGGTTCTGCATGAATTTAACGCCACTCTATAGGCTCGCGGTCAGTGCGCTCGCACCTCCACGTCCACCGCTGAACTCGAATGATGGCGCATTATTCTTCTACAGTGTTTTTTCCCCTCTCATAGTCGTTTGTATGCTGATGCATTGCCGTGACGAGAAAAATTCATATTCATTCATTGTTTGAAACTCTGCAAGATATTACCGCATTATCGTGGCTGCGAAGGAAAGCATGTTTGCGCAAGAGTTTCCGTAGCCCACATCTAGCGTTGCCGCGGTGAAGAAAAAACGAACCGTCGGAAAAAACAATGATTTATTCGTTGTAAATGACATCGCGTTGAGCCTCCTTCGGAACGTCCATCAGACGCATCTTGGCTGTACTTTTTGCTAGTCAGCGCGGACAATGTAGCGCATCAATAACCGGAGCCCACAAATAAAAGCAGCTCATACATCGTACTCTGACATATCGTTTGTAACAAAAACACAAAGGAGGCTTCTCTTCTCTCTTGCTTCGTCGCGAGCGTGTTCCGTTTAACGCGCATACCCTCATCGTTTCTCAGCACCATTGCTGGCTTTCGCACCGACGAATGGTTATCTTTGTGTCCGTGCATCGTATACGCGTTTCCATGTGCAATAGCCGATATGCTCTCGTCTCGCGTACTTCTGTCATGCGCCTATTTTCCCTCTTCGGTTGACTCGACGTAACCAACACGTGCATCTTGTCTCGCTCGTTTTCCTCCGTTCATCCTCCTACTCCCATTTCTCTCGGATTTTACCGAGCAATGTTGTCTTCCGTCGAGTCATACATCACACTCTCTGCATTTGCAAGACAGCAAAGAGCAACTATAACTCATTCATATGTACCCCTGACTGTGTATCAGAGAACGGAGAGACCCAGAGGAACGCTACCAACGGAGCGGAACACGCAAACGCATCGAGAGTGCGCCCGGCCTCGAGCTGAAATTTCCAAAGCTCCGGTATCGATGAATCTCCAAACCGGAAACCGATGTTTCGTTCGACATGACTAGCAGCAGCGATTCACAACCATTTCATATGCCCATCAATCCAGGAACCGAATGGTCAGAGTGCACTGCGGGCGACGGTACATGTCCCTTCTCGAAATTGATATGGATTATTCATTGCCCGGCGAAGGATGCAAGCCACATGGCGTATTACACACGGTTATTTATCTGTCAAAGTTAAATGACAGGAACTTTGGAAAGATGAAGTCCAACCAACATTTTGGCTTTTACGCGCGGTCTCTCGTTATCCCGAGTTATCCAAGGATGATCGTTGAGCGTCCTAATCGATAACGTATCGACTCATCGATCACGAGAAGGCAGGTCAACTGAGCACAAAGCAGAGCTGTTTCTCCACGTAAACCCCTTTGCTGGTCGACTTAGAAGGCGATTACTCTGATGAGACTTGGCCAATTTCTGTTCGGTCGTCATTGGCTCCGCTCCGCATCCGGTGCCGGTGGATTCCGGAGCACAGCGACATTACAGAAGCTTCTGACGGGCCCTCATCGTGCCAGAACTACTCGTGGGACATTTGAAATATGGCCAAGGAAGAAGGAAGAGCGGTACGAAGCGAAGGTGAAGGAAGAAGAGGATGAGAGTGTCAGGGAAGCGTGCCGAGACGGCCAGGATGATGAATTAGCCCGTGTGACCTCCTCTCGTTGCGAAATCTCACCTCCTACCTTCTCTTCCGTGCTCTAGCTCAATGGCCCGGCCTGGCTGACTCCGCGCGTCCCTCTCGCTCCCAAGTTTTGCAAGAAGTATCACGCGACTGAGGCGCGGAACAGAGCTCCCGCGTGATGTCGGTCTCGAGATGATGGATCGCGCTACCGTCATGGAGCCATTCATCACCTCGATCTATCGGGCAAACGCCCTCCCCCCCTTCATCTTGCTTCAGAAAGCGAGCATTCGACGTATATCTACTCTCGCTTCTCAGAGTCGGTGATTAATGTCGATTGCGCCGCGCGCGTTCACCCTGTTATTCGACCTCGCCTCCCTTTTCTTTCGCCCTCCCCTCGTTCTCTTCTCAGACTTCTTATTTCGTTCATCCATTCCATCTTCCTCCAACGACGTTCACTCGTCGTTTATTTTTCCATCGACATCCACATTACCCGAGGCGGAAAAAGACACGAAGGTGCCTCACCACGTTACTATCAAAGTGGATTTGATTGGAGCAGCTTGTGAGAAAAATGCGTTGTTTGGACGTTCTTCTATTTGTTGGCGCCGAAAAGCAGCAACGTCGAGCATTCCTTTGAAACTTGTGGTTATTTTTTAATTCCAATTACAATCGGCGGAAAAAGGTCGGAAGTCTTTAACGTTTCTATAAGCAAGCCTATCGTTATTCATTTTCGAAGCGTGTGAGGATATGACTGTTATCCTTTTCATGCTTTATACCGCGATAATACACGTGTACTTCTCGTTTCTACCTTTATTAATGACATCGCAAGCCTGTAACGGCTAGTCACCGGTCGTTCGCTCGCCAACTGCTGCTCTGAAGAATTCAACGACTTTTTTTTTCTTTCAGCGCAGTCATCGCGTCAGTTACTTACCAGCATCTCGTCAAGGAAGCGATCGAGAACCCCCACAGCTACGCGCATTTTCCTTCTCTTTCTATTTCTCGTAATTGCGTTAAATTATTGGATCAAGCATAAAGGAAGGAGAGTTATCTCTCAATCTTGAGTCTTCCACTCGCTCTCTCGCTCCCTCTCTTGACTGTTTTTTTTTCTCCATGTCTCCTGTTCTTTCTCAAGGCACAAAGGAACCGACCGAGTAATTGTGATTGGTGTAACAGAGAGCAGCAACATAGCCCGGTACACTGCCTATATATGTATACAAAAGCAAGCTGAGGATATCTTTTGCCCGGTTCGCTGACGTTCGCAGCTATACGTATACGCGCAATGTGTCTCTGCTCAGAGCCGCGGAACGCGCTCTCTAGGTAGAAGATGGAAGACTCCGCGGACCGTCTATTAATGACAATTAATGCTTTTGGAAGAGTGATCTACGAGGGTCAGAGGACCCACGAAAACCTTACTATATTCGATTTTTTTCTCCCGCGAGGCGGAGGTAAACTCGCTGGCTCGTTTAAAAATACGAACGTGTATAAAAATATATATGTATTCACACGTACACGCAGACAGTGGCGAGGAACACGAGCACTCTTTCCTGTCTGCCAGTTTGATCGATGTTGCAAAAAATCCCGGAACCCTCTTGACTCGTTAAGCCCGAACTTGTTCGTTCGCTGCCAGCTTTAATAGTCTCCTCGCTCAAGGAATATGAATTATTTTCACGTTGAAGGGAAACATTTCTGGGCTTTCGTTGCTGCAAGAGCCTCGAGCGATTACTTTTCTCGATTGCGTCAGTCAGTGTTATTCACTCTGATTAACTCTTTGTTCAAGGGAAACTGCGATAAAATCAATTTACAAGTCCTTCCACAAAATTTATGATCGAGCCAACTTGCTGACTCATTTCCAATCCTGTATCTCGAAATTCATAACGCTGGCGTTACGCAATCCCTAGTCACTGTAGCCTTAGGTAATATTTCTCCTGTAGCCTAATTTTAATACATCGTAATAGAAAATTCTTCACACCCAACGTGGATTACCGCATCAAAGAAGACCTCTCGTTCTCACAAATTCTTGCAAAGAAACGATTTAGTGAATCTCAAATGGAACATAATTATGGAATTGCGGTATTCAAGTGCGCCATGTACGCAATGTAAAATCTAAAAGTTTGTCGATGTGTTCGTCTTTAATGCGACATTTAGCGGGTCTAATCTGCTGGAAAATTCGGTCGATTCTGCCATTAAGAGCAAACGTCGTCATCGTAATTTCCAAGTAAAATGCTGGCGACAAAAGCTCCTTAACCGCGGTTCCGGTTTACGGGGGTTACATAACGATATGGTGGGTAGATTTCATGCCGAGGAAGTCGACGACGCTCGTACGGATGGGACATTGATGAGGAAACTTGGGCTGGTTATGGACCCTCCGGACTGGTGATAAGGAGCTAAGGAGTTTCCAAGTGAGAGAGTAGAGAATTCCGTCTACGTGTGTCTGTGTGCGCGCGGATCACGTCGTATCGTACCCACATATTTCGTGATGCTGATGAGATATTCTCTCGAGAGGACCGGGTTAAACTGAAAGAGCTATCTCGAGCGAGCGGTTGTGCGTTATCCCCGACCGGGACAGCGTAATAGTGTATTCGGTGAAACACTGAAGAGTGAATACATTCAAGTATATACATAGGAAGTGGATATACATACCTTTCCCATGTACTCTCGATCGGACGGAGACTTCATGACCGTCTTATCTCGTCGTTTTACGACCCCAATGCCAAGAATCAAGCTACGATAGTCCGGCATTAATGGACCCCCGTGAGACGCGTTCCTCCGTCTTCGGTATCTCATTTAGGTGGATCGTCTTGTTCGTTTAAACGGACATTTGAGATTTCGCCGAGCATGATGATCGTACGAGTACCAACTGAGTACAAATGTGAATTACACCAGAGGATAATGGGAGCGTTTCGATAGAAAAATAAGGAAAGTCAAATCTGCCGATGAAAAAATGGTTGATAATCAATAAACCTAATGTATTGATTTCAGTAACAGTCTAGAACCAAACTGTATAATACATGTGTCAGGTTACTTCCCGTCATGTCAGAGAGACGCGATTGTCCGGGGTACAAGAAATACACGGACAGTATACCGCAATTGCGAAGGAAACGCGCGCGCTCCACTCACTCAGCTTACACAATTCGCATAACTCAATTTGACGGTAATGAAATAAGCGTCGGTATATAGCCACGACCAAGACCGCAAGGCGAGAGGGGCGACTAAATTAGTACATGACTGGCCACAGGTTCAATACAGACCCCGATCGGTTTTGCTGCTGCTGACGCATCGTGCATAAGCAATTTCAATAGCTAGATGGAGAGAAAGGAAGACGAGCCGGTAAACTTTACCTTTCTCGTCTTCTCGAATAAAAAGTTTGACAAACTCAATGAATAATTGCCGTCCTACGTGACTCGATTGTTTCTGCAGCGTTATTATGATACAGCGACAATGACGAGCCTGAAGCTGACGTAATTTATCGTCTCTTTGACGGACGTAAACGAACCATTCGCGTTTCTCGTTGGATGTTACGATCGTCCTTTACTTCTGTCAGCCTTGAACCGAACCGTTGTTGCATCTGAATTCCGAGTGACAGTTTAACCGGTTAATAATATCGTTATTCACAGATACATCTCCAGTCAGTTGTGGCCCTTTGCGACATTATGGTGTTTATAAACCAATTGTTTTGCTAGGTTCTCGTTGCGCTGCGGCGATATTCCGCTTCCGTTAAAGCTGCGCGAAGACCGGTAGCCACAATTGGTGAGCCACAAAGTCGATTACAGGCAGGAACATTTTCCGGCGTCCTTTTGATACGACTCGACCAACGATCGGAGGCTCTCGCTTAATCCCCTTTTCGGCGATATACTCGGAGGTTCGCTCGAGAGATATACCGGCCCCGACAGTGGTCTCTTTGTTCTGACAAACGGCCATGGGCTCGTGGTGCATAAACTCTTTCTCTTTCGCACGTATGCGCCTGTGCACGCGTACTATGTACACCGTCTCGCTCTCTCTTTTTTAGCTTGTAATATTCCAATCACGCGATATCCTTTGGTAGCCACCGCAGTCGGTATCACGCGGTTCGCACAATTAAACGAGTCCCACAGCGGCATCCGCGACATTCACGCATCGCGTCACACGCGTATATCCCGTATCGAACTTTTTGGTTCGTACACGTCGCGACATCCGGGACCGAAAGCGGACACGTTGATGACGCGTGACGAAAAGACTCAATGCCTTTTACCGCTGGCCTCTCTGATGTATCCGCACAAAAACAGCACGCTCTCGACGGGCCCTGTCGTCTTTTTCCCGCATCAGTCGCACACCCTTTCTCGTTCGTTGAAAAACGTTTTTCCTTTTCTCTCCAGACTGGCAAAAATTGTACAAAACCGATATTCACTAATCGTCCGGTGAAAAATCGCTCGCAACGAACGGCAGAGTTTCGTCCGATCGATTAATTCTAGACACGAGCTAGGCTGTTCTAAAAAAAGACAGTCGGGACGCGGATACTTTCACACGTGATTGCACACGCACGAACGCTGTTCACGTTCGAATTTTTTTCATTATTTTCCTTTTTTATCCTTTCTATGCCTTTCGTTGTTGCCGTTTTTTTTTGTTTTTCCACCCGGTCGTCAATCCGCTAATGCGGAACACGTACGCTCGCGAGTCTGGCACCGTTGCCGTACACGAGACAACAGAGGGAACGAAAATTTAAAACCCAATCATTAATTGACGGCACGCCGGTAGCACCCGTGTGCGAGAGGCGAAATGAAGGAATCTCTCGGTGGTTTATGTCGTATGCACGTACAGAGCCGCGCGCGAGCGCTCACACACACGGGAGAAGAGAAAAAGGAAAGGCAATTAAGGGTGTAACATCGCGGCAGCCCACGTCTATATACGGCACGAATGACCGAACGGTACGTGACCGGTAATAGGTCCCGATGCGATAAAACGAAATGAGAGACTTGTCCGCATCAGCGTTATACGTACATGTCTGTAAAACTGAATTACAATTATTCGGTTACGGTCATTAGTGCGTGCGGGTTTCACACGGGCGGAACGAAAGTACATTTTCATTTATCCTTCATTATTCCCATCGGGAGAATTGAGATATCGTTTCATTTCACAATCAAGTCGACGGGGTCGTCAAATTCGCCATCGTTACATGCGTCAATAGCGCACGACAAAATTTCTGCATCAACAGCCATGAATATCGACATTACGCGAGTCGAAGGCATTTTTCATCGTTGTAATTAAATATTTTGCTCGAAACGAGAAACGTGAGAAATATATTTACGATTGAATCGAACCCGCGGGAAATATCCCCCGTGGATGCTGCAAAGAGGCGAGTCTCGCCGCGCACATCGCCCGATGACTTTTTTCTTCTCACCATATTTCAAGATCATCGGACTCGTGTACGACCATCTGTTGCACGATCCCAGGATTCTCGATGTCGCGATAGACAGTCGTTTCTCTCTCGTTTCTTCTTCCCTTCGCTCTTTCCGCTCTTTTCTTCTCGCTCGGACTCGCATCGGGGGTTGAGAATCTCATAAAAATCCAACGCACCGAGGGCCGTCGCATTCGCGATATAATACGACAACGAAGCACGGTGAAATAAATTGAGTTATTAACGCGACGGTGTCACGATAAATTATGATGAAGCGGCGGGTTAAAAAGGAAAAGAAAAAAAACGCAACGGTCAGATGCGGTCGCGAAAGGTCGGACGGGCTAACAGCGGTTGATTGCCGGTTGCTCGTTTGTCTCCATGTACTCTGACAGCGAGACGCTCCTGCGACGTAACGTCAGCGCGTCAACGGGGCAAGGAACGGCCGCGCCAAACTCGCTCGTTGTCCGATCATGTAATAAAAAAAAAGATACATATATCTATACAATACACACGTTGTACCACCTATAATGATGCGTCTTTTGCGGTAAAGCGGCAGAGTACACATCCACCAAAAGAGCATTCGAGTAAAAAATATACTCGAATAATATCCTTGCGTTTTATCATTACATATTCACCTCATTTTGATCAACGAACCTCTCCTGGCTCGATAATCCGCTTCGAGGAGTGTGAAATTCTTTTTGCAATTTTTCCAGTAGAAAAAACGCGAGAGTGTGCATGCTTATTACATAATCGCGGAGGCCACGTCGAACGCGGCAATTCTCACGAGTACTCGCGTCTTTGCACTGTGTTTTCAGCCTACAACTTAACCGCGCGAGTAACGAATACATCACGGTTGAAGAGGAAAGCTCGTAGGTTTCAATTATCCGCGTATGTTTGCTGGTGCAACGATTACCGAACACATTTATCCGTTATATATGCCAGCTGCATGTAAATATCTATACGGGACATTCATTCGGACTAAACGACTATATTTCATTCTGCTCGAACGACTTATGCAGATTTATGATCGTGCATTATATCGGAGACAAAGATTGTGCAACGAGATGATTTATACAACATAATAATCTCTCGTCTGACGAAGCGAGACACATCGAGCGAGAGACGTGTAACGAGACACACACCGTGTACCGAACGCATTAGCATTCGTCGAATTGAGACTTCTGGCCTTTGCCACATTCACGACGTGACACTTATCGAATACGCGACGTGCCACTTGAGCCACGCTGTGTATCTCCCTCTCGGTGTATCGATGAAAACATATTTCGCATAAATCTCTCGCGGAGTTTACGAGAATTTTTTGCGATCTGGCGAGAATTAATGAGATTTACGAGGAAAGACTCGAGGATCTTCGGACGGACCATCTTTCCGAGCATTTTTCTGTTATGGAGAATAAAAATATTTTCTCGTTATCAGCTTGGAGTAAATATTGAGGAACTAGAGTGCACGCGGGGGTTGTTGAAGTTTTTTTCAAGTTTTTCGTACCGGTTCCCCGTCGTGCGAGTTCGCCCTGCCGGGGTGTTCGCAGCGTCATGAAAAAAACACGAAAATAAATCGATGAAAAATCGCGCTGATGCCCCGCACGTCAGCCAACTGTTTGAGAAGAAGAAAGCGAGTTGAGAACTCGGAAAAATGAAATACAGCGAAGAGCACAAGAGAGACAAGCGACGAGAGCAGGCTTTGACGGATACAAACGACGTCGAATTCACGCGTCTTTCCGTGAAATCGACGCACATCCTCCACATACATTTTCATGATTCGATCTTTCATCGTATACACTCGTGAAAACTATCCGACGGCCCTTATTTTTCAGTTCCACTGATTTCTTACGATTTCATGCACCTCTGCGTCAATATATGAGGTTACGCTTTCGTTCGCAGCTGTGTTTTCCTTGGACAGAACTAGAATAAATTTCTGTCGATTAAAATCATCTGGACCAGTCATTAATGCTCTCGACGCACTTTCCACGCGAGTTTCAACAACCTTCCAAGAGAGGGCGCTCATTTTCTCCGCACGCGTTCCAATTTTTCCAACCCTCGGACGTATTTTTTTTCGTTTTTTGTCGTCACTGCTGAAATACAGCCCTGAAGAATATATAGACGCAGGCGTATCACGGGAAACGCATCCCGGCCTTTCATCCTCGATGCTTCGAGCTCTCGCTCTGCTATTAATTACCCTTATTGAGCTTCCGTGCACCCGTTTCGGGCACTCTCGCTCGCGTCCCATCGCGTCTCTCTATCACCGCCAATCAATCTTCGTGAAATCGAGTTTGCTCGCGGTAGTGTATTTATACACGAATAAATCGATCGATGTGTGTACGTGTTTATGCGTACACGAATGTGTAAAAGCTCGTGAACGTGTATATCGGCATACCGCGGCTTCGTCAAACGTCCCTGTCGCTTGGCGATATATTCCCGATGCCGACTCGCCGCAGCCAATCTTCCGCGGAACAATGGGGCATGACTCGCTCGTTTCCATCTACAAGATAACACACTGCGAGCGTATATAAGAACTTGAGCGCGTCTCGATCTTTTTCCGATGGAATAACTCTTCAACCCTCCTCCCCCTTTTTTTTCCTCTCTCGAATCTCCCGTGTCACCTCCTTCAATCACTCTTCCCCCCCCCCCCCCCCCCGCCTCACTCTCTCTACCTGCCTTTCTGTCAATCTTTACGGTTACGTTTTTCTTCCCCTCCAACACTTTTTCATTCTAAATCGTTTTCATCGCTCGCTGTCTCTCTCATCGAACTGCCATCGTCGAGATTCTCTTTCCGTGTCTAATCAACTCTGGCGACTCACGTCGCACTGGCACTTTCGTTTCGCTTCGCTATAATTCGTTCCATGATTGTCTTACCATCCTGGACAGCATCCTCGGTATACACACAAACGTTCATACGTACATGGGAATTCTTTTCCATTCGCGACAACTTTGTGAGGCAAAAAAAACCGATTTTTTCAAAATCCAAAATAGCGGATACGAAAAATCTCGATGAAAAGTGATATTTTTTCTTCTCGTGCAAACTTGCGCTTGCGTTTCATTCGCGAGCGAGTGAAATGCAAAGGTAGGTGAAAATCTCGCGAAATTTCTCGGGAATCGCAGCTCGGCGATTTTCTCATGCCGGTGGATGACGATACGACGATGCAGTTTCAAATGCCGGCGTCAACGATCGAATGAATAATGTATCCATGTACGCGTGTATGTATAAACTGGTTGGCATGTATATTACACGGTGGGAGGCTCGCGGTCATCGCGCCTCACATCACGTATATCCCGCGAGCATTGCGCTACATACACGCGGACATTTGACGCGTCGTGTGTCCTCGCGACACGTACGTCTGTATTGCATAATGCTCGTTCGTCATCGCGCGAAAGCTGTACCGGAGTAGACAAAAGAGAGAGAAGAAGATATCGGTACAGTAACTCGACATCTGTCGGCTAAGTAATTGCTGCCAAGTTATTTATCGGTCTTGCCAGTCGCCGCAGTGCGCTCGCTCGGTACATGTACTCGCATTTGTATGCTAGAATGTGCGAAAGTCAGTAACGATTCATATATAGATACACGTCGAAATTCATCGAGTTTGTACCAGAGTTTCACGCGACACGCTAATATATTCGTCTCTCGCGTCCTCGAAATATAATTTCCATCGGTATTAAACTCATCGTCGCTTCTCGTTGAAACGAACGTGGAGCAAAAGTCCACGTGGGCGCACTTTGGCTAATCCCGGGAGATTAGCGACTGTATGTTCGTCACGATGACCGAATGGAATTCAATCTGACGTACGACGCATTCGCTATTCCGTTTCGAGCAGGATCATCAGCGGCATGAAAATAATGAACGTGGAAGGTATTTTTCAACGTGCAAATCTGAATTACATTCTCGACGTTATATCAAGTCGAAAAGTCCTTCGCCGTTTTTTGATATTTTGAACCTCTGAATAGTTATTGACGTTTGAATACTTTGACTCGAAAGTACGTCAGGAATCTACTCTGTTTATTCTATGGCTCTTTAAATTTTTAAAGAGCTTCGTTCGACAGATTTTATGCAAAAAATGTAGAGACATTGAAATATTCGTGAAACAACGAAAAATGGTGATAAGTTGGTAGTTAAGTTTGGAGTTTTCATTCAGTCGTTTTTTTGTGATTAACATAAATTCTGCTCGAAAATGAAATAACGACGAATTTTTCCGGCGATCGCAACAGCGTTTGGGACTCTTTAAATTTCATGTGATTCCTAAGGAAACAATTTAAACCAGACAATTATTTTAATATTGGAGTAAAACGAGCTCGTGCTCGGTTTCACCGAATTAACAAGCTTGCTACTATGCCATTATTATTTATTGATCGTTGGACATTTTTCAACTAAATGGACACAAAACGAATCGTTACGGCCAAGAATTTTAATCGTTATTTTAATTATGCATTCATTCTCATTCGTGATAATATTTCTCGAAGGAAAATGGGCAATTATTTTCACATTGATTGTAATGAATTTCGAAGGATTTGTCTGGGACACATTTTATTTTTAATCGCAGTATCCTAGAATCGATAATGGCCAAGATACTGATTTTTTGTTAATGCGGCACCAGAACGAGTTTGCATCTCGAATAAATACCAATGTGATATATCCTGCGATTTACACACGCGTATATTCCGCGCATACACCGAAAGAAGATTTACGAAGATGGTTCTCGCGACCGGTAACCAATTAACACACTAGACGACGGCGATTAATAAGAGCGTTTTTCACCGGCTAGTCGACGTCAGCAGAGGCCAGACGACGTGACATCGATAGACTAAATATATATGCGAAAAGAGAGAGAGAGAGAGGGAGATGGGAAAAATAAAGTGAGTGCGATAGATTATACGGGGCACGAGAGACTCTGTGAGAAGCTCGAAACGGAGAGGACGATCAATTCGAAAAGTCAATAAAAGTCAGAAGTCAGGAACGAGTATCAATTCAATCATACCAATACAGCCGCACGGAGAGCCACGATATTTCAGCCCTTTTCAACAATTAAATTTCCCGTCAAAAGCCAGACCAACAGTCATTGGCATGTCACTAAATATTTGCTTTATTCGCATCGATGTCGTTGGAAATTCCTCCGGAACTTGGTCCACTCGAGTGTCCAAAAGTATATACAGTTGAAAAAATCGTCGGGACCGGAGAGATAAATTTAACAAAATTATATTACTTTTCATTATCGGGGGAAGAAATTTTGAAATAATTACCACCGTTGATTGCACAAAGATTTGCGATAAAAGGTGCTTTTCACGGTTGTGTGAAAACGCGATGAAAAAATGATCGCCATGGCTCTCCGGTAGGTGGCCAAAGACTGTAACGCGATATTCGTGACATTCCAGAATCTGCGATGCTCTTGGAGATCGTTCGGTGTATTGTATAAGTTATTCGCGATAATTTAATCAACACTAATTGGATTTCTTCTCGTTGACTAGCAGCGCGGCGTGAATAATTGCTGAAGTAATTGCTGGTAGTGACTCTTTTCCTCTCTCTCTCTCTCTGTCTCACTCTCTTTTGCTTGCTGTCGCCGAGCTATGTTCACTAGAGGCACTAGACGAAGAAGCGATGAAGACGAGAGACAAGACTATTTTTACTTATTATTGCTTCCTGACCTGATGGGCATATCTCTCAGAGAAATCGATGTACGTACAGGATGATTCATAGCAGCTTGAATTTAAAATAAATAAATCCTAAACAAAATTCAGTCAAAAAGATGGAAAAATTAATATTATTCAGAAACCAACTCGACACGATACACACCCTTAAGGATGTACAAAGTGACAGAAATTAATCGAAGAAACGGAGCTCAAAGTGCAATCACTCTTGGCAAAGTCCTCTCATAGGTTGCTCGTTCTGCATTGAATTTTCCACCGGATAAAAATAAAACATAGATCTTTCCTTCTGGATGCTGGATAGGAACAGATTTATCCTCGAGATGTTTCTCGACGTTACGATAGACGCGTTTAACGTCCGGTATTACTGAATGACACTGTAGACATGTTCATTTATCTGTGCGGTGGCTGCTGCGGATGCCAATCGCAAAACCGAGGTGTATATGACGTCTGAATAGTTGGCATAACGTTTTCAATTTTCCGCCTTCAAACAGACGAGACGTGGATGATAATAAGCGAACGAGATATCACTCCGCTTGCTGATGGTGAAATATAACTCCAGGGAGCTGCGAGAGAGCCTCTTTCCTCTCTCTTTTCCTCGCGGCACACGTACATATATGTAACGTTGTCTGTCTTTACTCGTCGTACGAAGTGACAGGCTCGGAGGACGGTTCTCCCTTGAATGAATTAAAATATCGATCGAACGACATCGATTATAAGTTTGACTCTATGCTAATATCGTTGAGGACATATGCCGCGTGACGAGACGACGCCGTCCCGGCACTGCGTGTCACCGAATCAACGTGGTCTGCATTAATAATGTCCGCTCGACTCGGAGCGGCTCTGTTCCGATCAAGAGTCTTTGATCATTCCAGTGTGTGTGTGTGTGTGTATTAATTTACGTATATGATGACTGCTGCTCGTCTTTCTCGAATCATCTCCAATCGACTGAATTCCATCGACAGATAACTGCCCTGGAAAATCGATAAACGTATCGTATATTCATAAATTTATCGCTGTTTTTATATTTTCATTGTGTAAACGTTGTAAAATAACGATGGCATAATAAAAAATTCAGCATCAATCCGCGGAATAATGATTTACGAAAAAATGCCATACGACTTGATTCCTTGCACGTATTTCGACATAATTTGTTGATAGAAAAAAAAGGAAAATCGACAATAAATTTATCGCACGATTTCTCGAGACTCTCGAAATTGGATTTTTCGGGAATTTTTAGTCGGTGAATTTCAGTACGAGCGGGGTGTGTAATATTGAAAAAAAATGATTGCCCATTTTGTTCTCGCTTTTCCGGAATCCTCGGATAGGAGTTGAAATTTCAAGCGGCCGTCGGTTGGTTTTTAAATACCTCAGAACGCTAAAGTGCGAAAAATGCAGAAATAAAAATGTCGTATTTCCTCATTACGGCGTAGCAAATTTTGCATTTATTTCAACAGCGGTGAAATCACGACTCTTCGCCATGTACTCGGCAATGATTACGAGATAACGGCGTATACAAAGGGGAGGAAAATGTTTAAATTTTCACGGCACCCTTGCAATTTTTTCCTTTCATTTTACGTCGTTTCTTTTTAATCCAAGCACCTCGACGATTCAGCAAGCAGTCGCTATCTCTTAACGACTGAGAGAGCCTCATGAATAACACCGATAACCGTGTGGATATATAAAGAGAGAATATGAGAGAGGGAGGAAAAGAGCCCGAATCTCTTGGGCGCCGAGAGGATTTTAAAGAAAAAAGATACTCCGCCACACGCTCTATTCACCATATAACTGAGCTTACATTATACTCTCCGTTCTATCTTTCCTTTCTCTCTCTCTTTCTCTCTCTCTCTCTCTCTCTTTATTCTCTCTCAGAGTTCAGACGTATTCAGAGCACTTTCCGGACCGGATACTCGGATATAACCGTGCCAAAGTGAATCTTCCGAATTGGCCAGAGAACGATATCGCGGCGGCAAAAGTACAACTAATGTGAGAGCGTGGAGGAGCTGGACCCTTGTCTGCAGTGCCTGGTTAAAAAAATATACAGGACGTTCCAGAATTTACTGTCACCAATTTAGACCTAGGTGCTGGGCGATGAAACTCCGAGTCGAAAGATTTTTGAAAATTTTTTCATCTGATAATGTTCGGTTGAATTATTGATCGACAATTAACAAGTCGTAACGATTCATTCGCACAAAAAACTATAAAACTACTTTTCGTCTTGGGATTTTATCGCGAATGCAACATTGCTTTATCGACCTCGAGTTCTGGAACACCCTGTATATGTATATTCTTTTTTGGATACGATATACGTGCGGTAAGTGTGCATACACGTAATGTGGGAAAAACTCTCTGGCTTGCTTTTTTAAAAGTACATACAAACGAAGGAAAAACGCGATGGGATGCTGGAGAGACGAGAATTTTTGGCTTCGCGTGTATATTCGTAGGTATAATACGCTATAAAAGCTCGAGGCTTGTATTCTCCGCGTGATGTTATATCTTCCTCGAAAACGCGTTACACGTTGATCTCATTTTTGTGAAATATCCCACATCACCGTGGCGAAATCTCGATTTTTCGTATATACGAATATGCTTTTCTCCCACGAATACAATAATTATGGATTATCCATCAGGTGTCCTTTTTGCTACAAGAATTATTTTCACGATGTTTTTTTTAATGAAAAATAATATATCACGTTTTTTTCGTATGCGGAACACAGCTGTACAATTTGGCGAAATTTCTGGCAAAGAAAGTCTGTACGAAATCTCGAGACCCCCGCACAAAGACGGCGAATTGTTCTCTGATAATTCCATTAGCAATAAATCCCCTCGCTTATTACAATAGGAAAATGGGCAAATATCGTGATATCGATTCGAGATAGGACGAGTTATTTATTTTTATTCTTTTTTGACGTATTCAACTTTCGCGTGCTTATCGATCCTGGAACTGCGCCACGGATGCAGTAGCCATGTTTTTTTGTGAATTAATTATACTCCACATTCTCGAAAATGGCCGAGAATTGTTTATTCGCTTATTTCAGCATTGTTAAGAGTAGAGTGCAAGACGGTTTCATATTCCGAGTGTATTTACGACTTCCTGTGCCGTCGTTATACGTATAATCTTACCCAATTATCCTCCAACGACTTTCAGCAAATTTTTCGTCCTTTTTTCCTTATCGCATCTTATTATTTTCAAAAATTCATGCGCCGAGACGTGTGTGTTTTACGAGCGCTCGGAGAGATCCTATTTCGTTGCAAAAAAAAAATACCCCGAAAAATTATCATCCGTGATAAACCACATGGGGAAAGATTTCGCATGTATAATTATAGCCGAAAATTATCGACGTTTATCGAGGTTAATATCGAGAGGGAACTGCCATTTAAATGAAAGTGCAAATTTGCCGGTTGGTGATTGCCGTGGCAGAACATTCGTCAGGTAGAAATGGCACGCACTTGAATATATTTTTATGTAAATTATCGTATACACGTGTGTATTAAGGTTTCCGTTATTTCGCCAAGTTGACTTCTTTCACTTGGATATTTTTCAAATCATTAGTTTATAGCCTACCTAAAAACAACGTCGGAAAAAAAACCTCTTAAACGTTACTAACCGTTATTAAATGACGATCCTTTTCCGATTTGATTAAACTGAAATTTTTTCACTTTTTAGACATTAACGTTTTTCTCCCTTACTACAATCACCATAAATCATTCGAAATTTTTGATTCTGCTCCATTCTCCAATTGGATTCTCCTCCAATTCTTCTGGATGGACAAATTTTTATGGAGATGACAAACATTTTTTGAAAAGATAAATGGCAAAAAAGAGCGTAACTAAGTGAAAAAAGTCGACTTGGGAAATAACGGTCACCCTGATGTATATAGAAATTGCTGAATATCGAAAAAGTCTCAAAGGCAGTCTCGGTAAGTTTTTCCACTCTTCGAGCAGCTTGTATATGTGTATGAGGACGACTCATCGTCTACATACCGGTAATATCTCGTTATTTCGAGAGAGAGAGGGGGAGAGAGAGAGAGAAAGAGAGAGACGCAACCGCGAGTACTTTTCAATTAAATACACGTCCGTGACCCGATAGGCGTATCTCTATACGCGGCTTCCTTAATTATACCTGTCTTACAGACGCTCGAACGATGCTCAATTATTTTTATCGCGTCGCGAGCATCAGTTTTTCTTTCCCTCTTTTTTTCCTCTTTTCTTTATTTCCCATGTCCATAAGCTATACCGGTGTAGACGCTCTGAAAACGCAGCATCTCAGATACGCTTATCGGAATGAGAAAAGTATGAATACAAATGGACCATCTCGGGAATAATCTGTTGCGATATTTCCGATACAGCGAGAATATGCGATGTATTTATCTCCCTTCTCATTTATATTCTCGCATAGTTATTTTAATCGAACGAAGATTAAAATCACGCAATTCGCATTAAAACACTGTGTCATTCGTATCGATCAGGTTCGGTTCGAACGCGCGTGTTTCATTTTTTACACCGAAACGCAAAGGGGATCGGTAAAAATCGGAGATGAGATCGATTATTTCTCGGACGTTTGTTCGCCGATCTCTATCGTGATATTTCGAATTCCGCGCGATAACGGAGCGTACATTTGCGGAAAAAGTATCTTGTTTTATATACATTCGTACACGTATTGTTGATGGACTCGCAGTTTAATGGAACGAACGAGAAAAATAACCCCAGGATTTGAACTCTGTATTGCCAATACCGTTGAATTGGCGGATCATTTCTTTTTTCCCCAATCTTTATTTTTTACCTCGGAGTAAATGGCCAGTTGAATTACCGCGAAACGAGGTTCGTTATTTTGTGACTCTGGGAGAGATAAAGGAGAGAGGATACTCTGTTATTACGTATACAGGGTAATTCAGTGTAGGTAACGAGTTTTTCAACTGCGGATGCCGGACGATATTCGCAACGATAAGCTGCTTATAATCGTTTTTTCAACTCCCAATAGCTTTTTAATAGGGAATAATGGCATTTTTTAATTCCAGGCCAATCGGAGCCGTTGTTTCATGCGCATGTATGTATCGTAAGGCGCCGTAAGACTGGTTATCATTGCACAAACGATAAACGCCGATGCGTCATTCGATCATTCGCGCTCAGCGCTCGCAAAATGAAATTCCATCCAAACTCTCAAAATTTTTGAAATTCTCAAAGTCGGGCTATATTAACACAGCCTTTAGGTGTCTCCCATATGATACATAAAACAGCGACTGACTGGCGTCAACAAAAAATACATGAATTTCTTTCGGATCAAAGGAAAATAAATTTTCCCCATTTTTTCCAAACTAATTCCTTTATTATCACATCGAACTGTAAATTATGATATTATTATTATCCGAAATCAATGTGCTTGGTACCTTTTGTATGACCAATTTTTTTCAGATTTTTGTATCATCGTCAAGAATGCGAAATTCACGTTCCTTTTCGTTCGGTCTTGCAGGTCCCGCATATTTTCACAAGCTATCGGGAGTTTAAACGAACCGGTTGAGTAATTTTGTTTCGAAAATCCTCCGGAAACTCATGTTGAAAAATTCGCTACCTATACTGAATCATCCTGTATATATATAGTGTATATACACGCCATACCGAGCGTGTTCTCTCGTGGCCACATTGAAATACAGTTATTTAGAACCATTAAAACGCACGGCGTCGATTACTCGAGTTCGTAATTGCGATATCGGGAGTATAATTGAGCGGTGTCGCGAGCGAGCTGTACGACAACCCGCGTGAGTATATATACTCGCGTATTATAAAATACCTGTGGGTATTCGTGTTTGGAAAGCACAAGCGACATCGCGGGTTATATACTCCGTGGGGTCGAAAGCACAAAATATTATCCGAGTAAAATGCGCGTGGCTCCATTACGTTCAAAATAAAATTAATGGCCCCATACATATGTACGTATAAACGATCGCGACCATAGCATATATCCGATGGAACACATACATGCACGAGTTTCACGCGAAATTGGACACCCGAGAGTGTTAATAAAAATTAACGGATATAGATGGACACGGAAAAGGAAAATTATCGCTTTATTTGCCATCTATTAATGAATGGAAATTCAATCGACAAAAAGAAACAAAGATACCACCCGCTAATTGGCCACCCTCCAATTTTGCGGCTTTTACTTTTCCAAGATGAATTTTTCCTTGAAATCATGGATTATAAATTCATTTCTGACCGATTTAACGTGGAATGCCCTGTACGTATTTGCACATCCAGCTTGCTGGCTCTTGTCTACGATAATTCTCAACGATAACGGAGAGAGAAAAAAAGGAGCGGCAGTAACGCCACACGGGGTGTGTTTTAACGCGTTGGATCGCCGGCCGCGCTGACGGTAGCGCTAATTGACGGGTTGGTGATTTCAACGACAAGGCGACAGCAGCTTCAACGCGATAATGCATTTATACAGTCGCGGCAATAAGACCGTACTCGATTGTGCAATGTAAGTTTATCTATGTACATGCGGTGTACACCACGAGGGGTACCCCTCGAACCGGAACTACGTCGTCGCCCACGGTGTTTGCTTACCCGTTCGTCGCTCCTCGGTATTTGACGCGAGTTTGCATCAGAGATATACGCAGCATCCGGATGTCCAATGAAATCTGCAATTAGTCGACTCGCGTTTCCTTCGAGGACGAGATCCATGTCATAAATTGCCAGGGCATTGAGGTAATAGATACATACATTGGGGTGTACTCATCTTAGGTATTTTCGAATTTTAACGCCACCAGCAAAATGGCTGAAATGGAATTAAAAACAAAAATAACCTCCCAGTTTTACGTTTTATATAAATTTTTCAAATCCTTCTAATAAAAAGTTGATGAGGAGATATAGATCGAAATTATCGAAATATCGCATGCTTTGTTGTCGTTTTATTCGTTTCGTGATTGGTCGGTGATGAGCGTAGCTGCGAAATTCATGCGAGACTGTATTCGCGCGGTTTTTCATGCTGATTTTGACAGTTTACGGCTTGTGACATCAATCGCGGTTAGCAAAGGTTATATAGTTGTATGATAATTCATTCTGTGAAAAAGAAATCATCCATATCGAGTAAGTAAGAGTGCTATATTTCACAGTTGCATTTATATTATATTGAGATAAAATGAGAGATAATCCGGGAAAATAAGAATGAATAAACTGAACTAGCTTTTCTTGCACTTTATTCACGCAAAAATGTTTCTCCCTTCTTTCTTCCTTTCTCCCTTGCACATTAATGTTTTATAGAATTTACAAAAAGAAGCGTTTTCCTTCAAAGTAGTGGCAGATGAAAAGAACGATCGACAACTGCATCAAAATTTAACCACGCATAGAGGAAACAATTCTAAACAAGTTGCTTCATGTCCGGTTTCGGGAAATTTGTTTTTAGTTTCTTTCTAAAATTTACAAGAAACGAAAAATACGATCGACAACTCCATGAAAATTTAACCACACATAGAGGATGCAACTCCAAAGATGTTGCTTCATGTCCGGTTTCCGGAAAATTGTTTTCAGTTTCTTTCTAAAATTTACAAGAAACGAAAAGTACGATCGACAACTCCATGAAAATTTAACCACGCATAGAGGATGCAACTCCAAAGAAGTTACTTCATGTCCGGTTTCCGGAAAATTGTTTTCAGTTTCTTTCTAAAATTTACAGGAAACGAAAAGTACGATCGACAACTCCATGAAAATTTAACCACGCATAGAGGATGCAACTCCAAAGACGTTGCTTCATGTCCGGTTTCCGGAAAATTGTATTCAATTTCTTTCTAAAATTTGCAAGAAACGAAAAGTACGATCGACAAC
This sequence comes from Heteropelma amictum, assembly GCA_959613375.1. Taxonomy (NCBI): domain Eukaryota; kingdom Metazoa; phylum Arthropoda; class Insecta; order Hymenoptera; family Ichneumonidae; genus Heteropelma; species Heteropelma amictum. Next base: position 3,896,414 of record OY390727.1, read on the forward strand.
TCCATGAAAATTTAACCACGCATAGAGGATGCAACTCCGAAGAAGTTGCTTCATGTCCGGTTTCCGGAAAATTGTTTTCAGTTTCTTTCTAAAATTAACAAGAAACGAAAAGTACGATCGACAACTCCATGAAAATTTAACCACGCATAGAGGATGCAACTCCCAAGAAGTTGCTTCATGTCCGGTTTCCGGAAAATTGTTTCCAGTTCCTTTCTAAAATTTACAAAAAACGAAAAGTACGGTCGACAACTCCATGAAAATTTAACCACGCATGAGGATGCAACTCCAAAGAAGTTGCTTCATGTCCGGTTTCCGGAAAATTGTTTTCAGTTCCTTTCTAAAATTTACAAGAAACGAAAAGTACGATCGACAACTGCATGAAAATTTAACCACGCATAGAGGATGCAACTCCGAAGAAGTTGCTTCATGTCCGGTTTCCGGAAAATTGTTTTCAGTTTCTTTCTAAAATTTGCAAGAAACGAAAAGTACGATCGACAACTCCATGAAAATTTAACCACGCATAGAGGATGCAACTCCGAAGAAGTTGCTTCATGTCCGGTTTCCGGAAAATTGTTTTCAGTTTCTTTCTAGAATTTGCAATAAACGAAAAGTACGATCGACAACTCCATGAAAATTTAACCACGCATAGAGGATGCAACTCCGAAGAAGTTGCTTCATGTCCGGTTTCCGGAAAATTGTTTCCAGTTTCTTTCTAAAATTTGCAAGAAACGAAAAGTACGATCGACAACTCCATGAAAATTTAACCACGCATAGAGGATGCAACTGCAAAGAAGTTGCTTCATGTCCGGTTTCCGGAAAATTGTTTTCAGTTCCTTTCTAAAATTTACAAGAAACGAAAATTACGATCGACAACTCCATGAAAATTTAACCACGCATAGAGGATGCAACTCCGAAGAAGTTGCTTCATGTCCGGTTTCCGGAAAATTGTTTTCAGTTCCTTTCTAAAGTTTACAAGAAACGAAAAGTACGATCGACAACTCCATGAAAATTTAACCACGCATAGAGGATGCAACTCCCAAGAAGTTGCTTCATGTCCGGTTTCCGGAAAATTGTTTCCAGTTTCTTTCTAAAATTTGCAAGAAACGAAAAGTACGATCGACAACTCCATGAAAATTTAACCACGCATAGAGGATGCAACGCCGAAGAAGTTGCTTCATGTCCGGTTTCCGGAAAATTGTTTTCAGTTTCTTTCTAAAATTTGCAAGAAACGAAAAGTACGATCGACAACTCCATGAAAATTGAACCACGCATAGAGAATGCAACTCCAAAGAAGTTGCTTCATGTCCGGTTTCCGGAAAATTGGTTCCAGTTTCTTTCTAAAATTTGCAAGAAACGAAAAGTACGATCGACAACTCCATGAAAATTTAACCACGCATAGAGGATGCAACTCCAAAGAAGTTGCTTCATGTCCGGTTTCCGGAAAATTGTTTTCAGTTTCTTTCTAAAATTTGCAAGAAACGAAAAGTACGATCGACAACTCCATGAAAATTTAACCACGCATAGAGGATGCAACTCCGAAGAAGTTGCTTCATGTCCGGTTTCCGGAAAATTGTTTTCAGTTTCTTTCTAAAATTTGCAAGAAACGAAAAGTACGATCGACAACTCCATGAAAATTTAACCACGCATAGAGGATGCAACTCCAAAGAAGTTGCTTCATGTCCGGTTTCCGGAAAATTGTTTTCAGTTACTTTCTAAAATTTGCAGGAAACGAAAAGTACGATCGACAACTCCATGAAAATTTAACCACGCATAGAGGATGCAACTCCAAAGAAGTTGCTTCATGTCCGGTTTCCGGAAAATTGTTTTCAGTTTCTTTCTAAAATTTGCAAGAAACGAAAAGTACGATCGACAACTCCATGAAAATTTAACCACGCATAGAGGATGCAACTCCAAAGAAGTTGCTTCATGTCCGGTTTCCGGAAAATTGTTTTCAGTTTCTTTCTAAAATTTGCAAGAAACGAAAAGTACGATCGACAACTCCATGAAAATTCAACCACGCATAGAGGATGCAACTCCAAAGAAGTTGCTTCATGTCCGGTTTCCGGAAAATTGTTTTCAGTTTCTTTCTAAAATTTGCAAGAAACGAAAAGTACGATCGACAACTCCATGAAAATTTAACCACGCATAGAGGATGCAACTCCAAAGAAGTTGCTTCATGTCCGGTTTCCGGAAAATTGTTTTCAGTTTCTTTCTAAAATTTGCAAGAAACGAAAAGTACGATCGACAACTCCATGAAAATTCAACCACGCATAGAGGATGCAACTCCAAAGAAGTTGCTTCATGTCCGGTTTCCGGAAAATTGTTTTCAGTTCCTTTCTAAAGTTTACAAGAAACGAAAAGTACGATCGACAACTCCATGAAAATTTAACCACGCATAGAGGATGCAACTCCCAAGAAGTTGCTTCATGTCCGGTTTCCGGAAAATTGTTTCCAGTTTCTTTCTAAAATTTGCAAGAAACGAAAAGTACGATCGACAACTCCATGAAAATTTAACCACGCATAGAGGATGCAACGCCGAAGAAGTTGCTTCATGTCCGGTTTCCGGAAAATTGTTTTCAGTTTCTTTCTAAAATTTGCAAGAAACGAAAAGTACGATCGACAACTCCATGAAAATTTAACCACGCATAGAGAATGCAACTCCAAAGAAGTTGCTTCATGTCCGGTTTCCGGAAAATTGGTTCCAGTTTCTTTCTAAAATTTGCAAGAAACGAAAAGTACGATCGACAACTCCATGAAAATTTAACCACGCATAGAGGATGCAACTCCAAAGAAGTTGCTTCATGTCCGGTTTCCGGAAAATTGTTTCCAGTTTCTTTCTAAAATTTGCAAGAAACGAAAAGTACGATCGACAACTCCATGAAAATTTAACCACGCATAGAGGATGCAACTCCAAAGAAGTTGCTTGATGTCCGGTTTCCGGAAAATTGTTTTCAGTTTCTTTCTAAAATTTGCAAGAAACGAAAAGTACGATCGACAACTCCATGAAAATTTAACCACGCATAGAGGATGCAACTCCGAAGAAGTTGCTTCATGTCCGGTTTCCGGAAAATTGTTTTCAGTTTCTTTCTAAAATTTGCAAGAAACGAAAAGTACGATCGACAACTCCATGAAAATTTAACCACGCATAGAGGATGCAACTCCAAAGAAGTTGCTTCATGTCCGGTTTCCGGAAAATTGTTTTCAGTTACTTTCTAAAATTTGCAGGAAACGAAAAGTACGATCGACAACTCCATGAAAATTTAACCACGCATAGAGGATGCAACTCCAAAGAAGTTGCTTCATGTCCGGTTTCCGGAAAATTGTTTTCAGTTTCTTTCTAAAATTTGCAAGAAACGAAAAGTACGATCGACAACTCCATGAAAATTTAACCACGCATAGAGGATGCAACTCCAAAGAAGTTGCTTCATGTCCGGTTTCCGGAAAATTGTTTTCAGTTTCTTTCTAAAATTTGCAAGAAACGAAAAGTACGATCGACAACTCCATGAAAATTCAACCACGCATAGAGGATGCAACTCCAAAGAAGTTGCTTCATGTCCGGTTTCCGGAAAATTGTTTTCAGTTTCTTTCTAAAATTTGCAAGAAACGAAAAGTACGATCGACAACTCCATGAAAATTTAACCACGCATAGAGGATGCAACTCCAAAGAAGTTGCTTCATGTCCGGTTTCCGGAAAATTGTTTTCAGTTTCTTTCTAAAATTTGCAAGAAACGAAAAGTACGATCGACAACTCCATGAAAATTCAACCACGCATAGAGGATGCAACTCCAAAGAAGTTGCTTCATGTCCGGTTTCCGGAAAATTGTTTTCAGTTCCTTTCTAAAGTTTACAAGAAACGAAAAGTACGATCGACAACTCCATGAAAATTTAACCACGCATAGAGGATGCAACTCCCAAGAAGTTGCTTCATGTCCGGTTTCCGGAAAATTGTTTCCAGTTTCTTTCTAAAATTTGCAAGAAACGAAAAGTACGATCGACAACTCCATGAAAATTTAACCACGCATAGAGGATGCAACGCCGAAGAAGTTGCTTCATGTCCGGTTTCCGGAAAATTGTTTTCAGTTTCTTTCTAAAATTTGCAAGAAACGAAAAGTACGATCGACAACTCCATGAAAATTTAACCACGCATAGAGAATGCAACTCCAAAGAAGTTGCTTCATGTCCGGTTTCCGGAAAATTGGTTCCAGTTTCTTTCTAAAATTTGCAAGAAACGAAAAGTACGATCGACAACTCCATGAAAATTTAACCACGCATAGAGGATGCAACTCCAAAGAAGTTGCTTCATGTCCGGTTTCCGGAAAATTGTTTTCAGTTTCTTTCTAAAATTTGCAAGAAACGAAAAGTACGATCGACAACTCCATGAAAATTTAACCACGCATAGAGGATGCAACTCCAAAGAAGTTGCTTCATGTCCGGTTTCCGGAAAATTGTTTCCAGTTTCTTTCTAAAATTTGCAAGAAACGAAAAGTACGATCGACAACTCCATGAAAATTTAACCACGCATAGAGGATGCAACTCCAAAGAAGTTGCTTGATGTCCGGTTTCCGGAAAATTGTTTTCAGTTTCTTTCTAAAATTTGCAAGAAACGAAAAGTACGATCGACAACTCCATGAAAATTTAACCACGCATAGAGGATGCAACTCCGAAGAAGTTGCTTCATGTCCGGTTTCCGGAAAATTGTTTTCAGTTTCTTTCTAAAATTTGCAAGAAACGAAAAGTACGATCGACAACTCCATGAAAATTTAACCACGCATAGAGGATGCAACTCCAAAGAAGTTGCTTCATGTCCGGTTTCCGGAAAATTGTTTTCAGTTACTTTCTAAAATTTGCAGGAAACGAAAAGTACGATCGACAACTCCATGAAAATGTAACCACGCATAGAGGATGCAACTCCAAAGAAGTTGCTTCATGTCCGGTTTCCGGAAAATTGTTTTCAGTTCCTTTCTAAAGTTTACAAGAAACGAAAAGTACGATCGACAACTCCATGAAAATTTAACCACGCGCAGAGGAAGCGACTCTGAGCAAGTTGCTTCATTTCCGGTTTTCGGAAATTTTGGTTCAGATTTTTTATAGAATTTACAAGAAATGACTCTTCGATCGGTGATATATTGTCGAATCTAAAAATTTCTTGCTTCTCACCATTTGCTACTTATGCCGAATTATAATGTGTTCTGTAGAGCTCTATACTTAATTCAAAATGGAGCGCCGCAGCGCGAAAATGTAGCCGGTCGCGCGCGCGCACGCGCGCGTTTCTAATCCCGAGTTTATTAATAAAATACCTCACGCTCTTGTGGGGTAATTAAATCGTTGAAATTCATCAGTGTGTGTTTAAACACAACTGTATTCAATAACGTTTCACGAAGCTATGCGCAGCGTTGACGGGAAATTTCGAAAAAACTTGCGATATCGAATGTTTTTTGTCACGCCTGCGTATTCGGATTATATCAGGAAAATGGCGAAAGAGACAGAGGGGGGAATTTCACGTGTCTAAGCGGATCAAAGACAGGGAAAAAAAGTCGTATGTCCAACGTGTCTAAAAGCGTACGAACGGGGAGAAACGGGTCTCGGTGCATTTGATGCTCGATTCGCATCAGCCATATACACACCCCTGACACTGACACACGGAGCAAGGCAAATGTATATTTCAAGACATATACGTATTCGCTCGCATTTAGCGACGTATACGTACACACTCTTCTCAGAGCCTTTCATCTCCTCGCTGATTTAACCGGCTGTAAAGAGAATTTACCGAATCGTATACATCCGTAGGTTTTTTAGGCATCCTGCACACACACGCACACACACGCACACACAGGCGGTGGATGCTGATGCTGCAGCTCCTGCCGGTACATCGGCGACGATGAGAAGCGAGCTTTTCGCTCGCGGGCACACATCGCATATCAACGTGAAAACTCACGTCCCGTGCCACGTCGTGTGTGCTCGCGTCTCTCGTAACTTTTTTAACGAAAATAGACGTTGAAAGGTTTGCATATAGAACGCGCGAGACGAGAGTATTTTCCGCGTGTGTCTGTATATGTGCAGAGTTGATACGCCATGTCAGTGGAACAGGCATCGTTTGACGTAAAAGGGAAAAGGCATCTCCGCCGCCGGCATACCGCTTGCATAATTGAGAAAAAAATTACGTCACTGTGAACATTTTTCATCGCATGTAACATCGCGGGTATAGGCTCTGCTCGTATCTGAGCTGTATATGCATTTTTTTCATCGTCGCTTTTGGGTAAAATTTTTAAATAAACTTTACGTACTATTTGTTGTATATAATCATTCTTTTTTGCCATTTTACGTACGCAGGCTGGTGCTGTGTGGGCGTATGTAAATGTACACTCGGTGAAACCGTTTCCCTCGCTCTTAATCTCAATTTTTCTTTCTCTCTCTCCCTTTCTCTCCATACCTTATCGAGTTTGGAGTGGCCGGTAGGAAAACGAGAGGAAGCGTATAGAGAAAGGCTTCTCTCTGTGTGACCGAAGCTAGGCCCACAATGCCCGACTTGCATCGGCTTGTGGCAGCAGGCAGATTTACGAGGATCCCAAGCTCGCACTCACGGATAGCGAATGATAAACGCGTGCCGAGATATAGCTTTATTTATTCGCGCGCCTTGCTCGCGATTCGCCAAATCGTCGACGCGAAGCTTTTCTCTCTTTCTCTCGCTCTGTTGTCCCATCGAAAAATAACGGCAACTGCATACTATCACTGTCGAATGAGTGATTATTCCACGTTCACAAACGCTCGTGTACGTTACGAAATGCTGCACAGACAAAATAAAAAAAGAATCAACCAACGGATCGTTAAAATCATCGCGAAGCTTTCCAACGATTGAATAATACCATTTTTTCATATCGAGGATTTCCGATGCGACGTTTTGACGTCGAATAATCACGACACGAGGCTGCAATGGCGAACACTCGCGATCCTGATTATTTAAAAATAAAAAATAAACATTAACGTAATCAGCAGTTTCATTTGTGTGTCAATTTAATTGTTTCGTCCTTCACATCGTCTGAAACAAATTCAGATTTAATTATCTTTGTCATTAAAGCCCCGTGCGTCATATTTGTTTGGATTATTTGATGATTATCGTGAATTTAAAACAATAAACTTATTTTTAATATACTTGCGTAGCACGAGCTTGGAATAAAAAATGTACGTCACAGTCACTGATTATCCTCGAAGAAAAATTACAATTTCTACAATCCCCCTAGAAATCAGCCTCACAATCAGATTTATTTACGAACTGTATTAGTGTAGAAAAGATTTAATTACCGAATATATTGCCACCCCCCATGACCGCAAATTTTATGAATTTTTTAATAAACAAAAATTAAAGATCCATAGATAATTCCAAGGGTAGGTTGTGTAATTTATTTTTCCGCAACAGTGTAAAATTCCAAGCCGCGAAGGTGGCTTTTTCGGTTACCGTTAGATTCGCGCGAACCTCCTTAAGTAGAACGTATACCATCGATAATGATTTTCACGCGATGCGATTAAAGCGCGAGGCGAGAAACTCCCCATATACCATATGTATATAACGTTACACGCGTAATAACCATTACTCAGCAGATTTTTTTTCTCCTTTATTTCTTGCCACACCATCACCTCGACCACCGACTCATTTCTTACTCATTATCTCTCTCATCTACTTAACTCTCTGGCTTTTATTCTCTCACCCTCCGGCGTTTATCCAAAAGTTTCGGCTTTAATTACCAGCGCGAGAACAAAGTTAATTACAAAGCGGCGTATAACCCACACCGTGGAAATCACAGGCGTAAGAACAATACGAGACGGAGATACGCGGTAAGGATGAAAGTTTAATCAATTTGAAAATATTTACGATCGTTATATCGAGAGAAAAATAAATCTTCGACGAGAAAATGAAATCTCGACAAATTGGATCAAGATATACGTACTTTATACTTATTTTTATGTTAAATCCATTCTGATTTATTCATTTTATCGCAAGGTATGAATAATTCACGGAATCAGCTGCTACGGCGAGGTGAAAAAAAAGCGTTTCCGACGCGTCTCGAGTCACGAAAGATGCAACAAAAATATTTCACAAAAGTTACTGTCGTTGCAACAAACTGAGAATAATTACGTTTCATTCTCATTATATCTCTTCAACGTTAAATCACTAAAATCTCCCCTACGATCGTTCTCTCGATTCATACGGTGAATTAATTTCATTTTTCTCACGGTGTGTTTGTTTTTCCCCTGCGACAAGCTGAGTAATTGGCTCGAAATCTAATCGCAACGTTCTCGCATTTAATCACTCTTCGTATCTATCCATAAATATATACATATATGTAAAATATTTCTTCTCAGTTGTGATAAACTCGTGAGTGTATTCGTAACGATATTAATCGAGTTTATACAACGCTGGCAACGAGCTGTTTTATTTCCCTTTCATTTATTATAATATTAATGACAGGAGAGCTTGGAAGAGCGATAGCAGGACGAATATACAACGGTGCATGAAACGAGAGTTACAATTAATCGAAAATCGCACGACATGTTTTATCGGTGGCCGATTTAATGTAGCGCACCGCGGTTTTGTATCAGCGCCCGTAGAATATGGCGGAGAGAGCGATAAGGATGGACTTTTACTATTCCACGCGGTCGAAAATATAATTTCCGAGTGGGCGTAAAACTAAAGTATGTATATGTACGTATATGTGCGTGGTAATGTGAGCTTAACCTACGCCACATTTGCCAATAATCTTGCCGGTTGAAACATATGATATATTATTTCCCGTTCGCTCGCGCGTACACACACACACACACACACACACACACACACACACACACACTGGTTACCTCTATAATTTCATTTCCATTCCGTGTATAATTTCACATAACGAGGGAATAATTAAGAGGCGTGAACGCCTCTCATCTCGCAACGAGCTCAATCTACGATTTTATAAGCGTGGGCTTTAATTCATACCAAAATTAATTAGCGAGCGAAACATGTGTCGCATTCGGCACATTTACCGCTCACACACTTGTCAATTGTTCCATCAAAGTGTACGCGTGTGTGTGTTTGACATATTCCAGCGTTGGGAGCAACAGAAGGGCGTATGATTTTTCATTTTCCGTCGTCGAAGATATAGGAAAGTGCGAGAAGCTCGACCGGAATAACGAGCGCCGATGCCGCCGCTCGGCGCGGTAAAAAGGCGCACAACCGTGTAAGTAGAAAGTTTCACAGATCGTGAGTGTTATTATGTTGCCGGACGGTAATTGTTCATGCCTGATAATTAACTGCCGTAAAGCCACTTAGGAACGATGAGTACGTAGAAAAACGAGGAAGTAACGCTGCCGACTGTTATTTACAACGCATCCGCGGAGGAATATTGCTTTCTGTACGTACGTTCGATTCCGCACGCCTGTGTTGTACATCTTTCATGCAATAACATAAATCCTTCGTGCAAACAACGACCTACGATGAGCCTTGTGGATAAATTAACATTGACAATCGACATCACACGCTCTGTGCATATTTTCGAGGCGTTTGTAACGATGGCTGAAAGGTGCGAGGGAAACTTTAACGATAGAGTCACGATAATCGTTTTCTATCTCGATGATAATCTATTCAATCGCCGGAATATCACTACGGGATTGAATATATCGTGTGCGAATGGTGTATACATACATATGTGTGCGTCTGTGTGCTCGGAGAAGACGCAAAAGCCCCCAGGACACGAGAGCTGTACGTGCTTTCTAGCATCGTGCTTCAACACTCGCTTGGTGAAAATTAATTCATGCTCTCCCTGCATCTCTCGCTGTATCTTATTTGGCTTATGAGATAAACATTTTTTTTTCACGGAAATCACACTCGAGTGAAATTCAAATGTAACCCACGTTGGCTTATTCAAACAGATATACACGTCCGTACAAGCACTGATCTCTTGTACAGTATTTAAAGTGAGAATGCTGCGTTCAGGCTCAAACTGCTCATGTATCATGTCAAACTCGCATATTGGTCCAGCGTGGCTGGTAGATAGACGCGCCTTACAAGTGCTCAGTCGAGAAAACAGACTTTTTCATTAGAATACTGGCTAATGGAACTAATATAGGAGTACTTTTTTTCAAAACTTATTTCCTGGGGATTGTGGGGCAGATAACGCTCGGGACTACCTGAATACTGTGTGATAGTTAGTTGGGTATAATCGATATATTTAAGAATTGATTGAATGCGATATCGTCGTGCAAACAATGGAGGATAACTCGAGAGAAAAAAGGGACATTGAAGCTTTAAACGGTGGAAGCTGGTGGGAAGCTGCAAAACGAGCTCTGCTCAGTGAATTTGGTACGCTTAGAGTCATTGATGGACCAATTTCTACATCATTGACTGAGAAATCGAAAACGAACGATTCGCTTAAAACATTATGATGTAATATTCGTTGGGTTCTTTTGTTCGATCTGCAAAGGTGCAGGCAGCCAAGTTCCGTCGACTTTTTATTTTATTCACAGACGTAAAAGTCATCTCACCGCACGATCGGCCTTGAAAACGATGTTGGGACTGCTAGGTAAGATTTCTCTAGTAAAAGCATTTCACAACCTTCGATGAGGTAATGACTGAATTACTGGCAGGTGCAAAATTGAACTGTCAAAGTGTCTTATTTGATATTGACACTTCCTGCATCTTACCACGGCGTAATAAGAGTATTAAGTAAAGAGTAGAACAGACGTTGCGGGAAGACAATTCAAATTCGGCTTCTGTAATAACCCGTGAAATAATTGCCAACATAAACAACACGGCCCAACTTTGGTCGAGTACAGGCTAAGCAATTGTTGGCTTTCAACGTTGGCACAATGTTGAACCAATGATTTTGCCATTACTCAACCGATACTCGTTTCAAAGCCCGGCACCTAGCATTACGCCTATGTCGGACCAGTACGGTTTCACGTCTAAGAGCCGACTATTGGCAAAACCTATCACAAATAACATTGGGCCAACACCGTCTGCCATTAACTTCCCTACGTCCCAACCTAATCTTGGTGTCCAGCATTATTTCAATGCCGGGCCAACCTCAGCAACTGTTTGAGTGCCGAGTGTCGGTGAAGACTTGGGCCACCAACCCTGGGCCAATACTGTCCACCATTAATTTCCCTACATCTCGATTGAATCATGGCATCCAACATTATATCAGTGTTGGGCCAACCTCGGCAAATGTTTGAGACCCGAGTCTCGGTGAAGACTTGGGCCACCGACCCGGGCCCAACACTGTCTGCCATTAACTTCCCTACGTTCGTATCTAAAACAGGCATACGGTAATACACCAACATCGGACCAGCCTCGGCAATTGACTTAGAACTTACTGCTATAATCGTAAATACCCATGCTTAACCCCAAATATAAATGTCCTCTTCTCATTATTCGGTCTGTTTGAACGTACTTATAATTTGACATTCGTATCGGTAACATCGGTTAAAAATGAATAAAGCAAATAAGCGATACGAAAAACTAAAGAAAGCACGAAGAATGAACTTAGACTTACTGCTATAATCGTAAATACCCATGCTTAACCCCAAATATAAATGTCCTCTTCTCATTATTCGGTCTGTTTGAACGTACTTATAATTTGACATTCGTATCGGTAACATCGGTTAAAAATGAATAAAGCAAATAAGCGATACGAAAAACTAAAGAAAGCACGAAGAATGAAAAAAATTATGACTGAATACTGTTTTCTCGAGTTTCCTGTAAATAAGTGTCAACAGACGAATGATTTATTGTCTGTTGGAAAAAATCTAAATCAATCGGATCGTGATGACGTAATAGAAGTGATTGATCATAGAAACGATGACAATAGTGAAAGGTGCGAAACTGAAATACCGGAAAGTTTCACCTGCCACATCGATGAGAGCAACGATGATAACGAATCGAACGCTGCTGATAATAACGTGAATGTTCGGTACGAGGAATTACCTTCGATGAGGGAAAAATTGAAACAATTTGCACTCTCTTGCCGCAATGTCGGTACGAGCTAGGTCGATCGTCAACGCAACGCTGGCATGATAATGGCGCTGAATCTTGATGCAGCATTGGCTCAAGTGCGGCATCGATTATCAAATCAACGTTGGCGTGGCAGTTGATGAAACTTGACTCAACGTTGGCACTAGCATCGGCCCAATATCGGCGTCCACTTTCGCACCAACGTTGGTTACCGACGTTGGGCCCAGGATATCATTCCGAGGAGGTTATGTTGATTCACCGACATTAAAGCCAGAGAATGGCCGCCTATGAAGGGAAGTCGGCGCTATGTTGTGCCGGTGTCAACCCTATTGTTTTTTTTTTCACGGGAATATATATATGAATGTCGTCCGAAGTGAGTACGAAAATGTAGGTATTTTCGAGTAGCTTGATCTGTTTTTGGTAATGATTTTTTTTCCAGTTTTTCCACCAAATTCTAGAGAAGAAAGCTTCGTCAAGGTACAATCGTGGAAAATCTCTGTACCGGTAGAATATATGGCTCCAGAGGTGACAGCAGGAGAGTGAAACGTTGGCGCGTCGGTGTCGGCACTAAGTACCGGGGTTACGTCACTTGTATACCTAAGATAAACGATCTTGGGTGTCTCTTCTGGGTCAGCATCGATATATATGTACATAGAAACGTTTTTCAGCTGGCTCCGAGCATTTCTGCAGCCGATGCTTTCCCGGACTCCCGCAGAGTTCGCGTGCAGCATCATCGTTTGCTTTTTCACTCCGCCAATCCGTTTCTCCTTTCTTCTTCCTTCCTTTCTCTCGCTTTTCCCTTTGCCACGTTGGAATGCGACGAGAGTGTTGCACCAGCTGGTGAAAAACCTCGAATTTTCGCGCTGTCTTCGACAGAAAAACGATCCTAGGGAGAAAAGATAAAGGCTCGTCTGCTTGTCGCACCTCCGAGTAGCGAATTCTTCAAGGTACACGACGATGCCGCAGCATCCCGCGGCGAACACACGGTCCAGATCGCTTTCCTTGCACATTTTTCATATCGGAGAAGCGGCGGAGACTCGCAAACTCATCGAACTACCGGGGAAAACTGACGTTTCGTGAAAAGCAATGGCGGAATTCAGACGTAACGTATATACATAGAGATGTACTCTCGGATAACCTCTGAGAAGTATCGCGCATGCTGTCCGTACGACACTGCCGGACAGACTTACGACATCCGGCTGTGTCTCCACGACGTATCGTCGTAACAACGTTCGAGAAAACGAGATTTTATCGAGGCTCATGAATTTCCCTCACGATTTATCACCCATCGAGTCCTGCTCTCGGTCTCCTCGACGATCCGCGCGCTGTACGAGCTTCTGGTCGTACGCTCGAGGGCTCGTTTATGAGAATCACGCATTTCTTCGAGTTCCCTGTTATGTAGCCGAACGGCAGGCGAGTTATATCGATGAGTTTAAAGCGTACTGTATACGGTACATGGATATTCCGCGAGATGTCTACTGATGAGGTACTAGAGGCTGTTACCAAAACGACGGCCGTTCAAACGTCCCACGCATTGCACGCAGCTGCTGGCACAGCTTCCAAGCGTCACTTTAATGGATGCGCGAGATGAAGAGCGATCTGTATTAATATTCATCGCGTTGAGATGATATAATATAAATAATATGAACGATGCCTCAGCGTGAGAAGCGAGCATCGTGTGTACGAATGACTTCTCATTCGTTCGAGACACGTCTGCAAAACAAGTATCAACGTTGAAGCTTCGCCGTGGTCGTTTTTAAGAAACTGGGGATGGGTGCTCGCGATCGCAGGATTGCGCTGCAGTGCCTTGATTTTTTACGTAATTTTATCATACGCATTTAATAATTTAAACAAAACATACGGGCGCCTCAGAGAGCAAAAGGTATTAACGCATTTTCGGATGGAAATATTGGGTTTTCGATGAAATACCGGCGTGTTTCGTAATCAGCGGGAAAAACTACATCAATATGGACCACTAAAAATCATTTTTGAAACCCCAAATTTTTCGTCATTTTCTGCCGGGCTGAGTTGGTTCATTAAAATGTTTGCCATTTTTTTTTCGTTCAAGATGGACACCCCGACTTGTGCTTATTCTCTTGGCGATTGATGAGGCTTCAAAATGCCGTTTGGTTTGTCCAGATATCTTAATTTTTCGATTTTTGGCAGATTTTTAAAGTAGGACCACCGATTTTCGCCAATTTTTCCATACATACCCCTTTGCGTTTTTTTCGCCCATTTTCAACATCGATTTTCAGGCTGAAGCAATTGAGCTATCGACATTTAACTTTCACCATTGCTTAAGTCTACTCGAGGGCTTTTCAAAACACCCCCAAAAACTCTATGTATCTTCATTAGGGAGGAAGTTATGATCATTTGAAATTCCGACTTTTCGACGATTCTGGAAAAGTGGCGAAAAATGAGTCGAAATTTTTGTTTCAAATTTTTAATATTTCAGAAGCTTATTCGATCGGAAATTTTCCGCTGATCACGAAACCCACCGACTTTTTCCCGAAAACTCGATATTTAATCGAAAAAATAGTAATTAATCGATAAAATTCGTATCATCGCATTTTCGGAGAAGTAAAACTTGAGAACTGAAACTTTTATGCATTTTTTTCTCAATGACTATTCAGTGGATCCATTAATAATTAATAATAACAGTTCAAAATTTGAAATCACGAAGTGGAGATTTTGGTTACCGTTGCATTCGCACGAACCTCCTTTTAAAGCCCCAAAACGATGTAAAGACTTTTGGAGTAAAACTGCCAAGTCATCTTGCATACTCGAACGATTTCCCACGATACGCGAAAGCTCGTCATGTGCTAGCTGTCCTGTCCTCCGCACTATCTGTATATGTACATACATATATAATATACAAAAGTTACCTATACGGGTCTGCGAAGCTTCATCATCAGCAGGAAACCAGAAACCGGTCCTTCGGGACCGATCCGTTATTACGTTAAGTGGCTGTCACAAATTTGACCTTAATTGCGAGAGTGATAAATGGCGCCCGGCTTTCAGAACCACCAACATTTCGATCTCCCCAGGAGGAAGGGAGACGGCTTGAACGTGAGACGAGAAACGGGAAAGGACAGAGCCAGGGTGATGTTTTGACTCGCTCTCGCCTGTCAAAACCAAACGTGTTGCTCCCGCCTGGCTTTTCCCTGTCACTCGGAACTGACGTCGCGCAACGGGGTATATCAGCTTTGCCGATTTTATATGCAAGACAATTTTATGGAGACGCGATTCACGTTGAAACGAGGCTCAATCGTCATCACGCGAGTCGTTCCTCTCCACTTTTCTCCCTTCTCGCAGCATCCCACAGTTGCATTTCTTTGCCTCCGCGCAAATTGTCCTCTCGCATAATTGTACCGCCGTGCGTCTAATAAAACACCGAAGGCAACTGTGCAAAGCGCGGTAAAGAGCGGTGTGTGCGGTCGAGTGCGGGCGTTGAACGTCAACCGAGACTTTTTACATTTTGCCTACCTACGTTTTGGCTTCCACGGGGCTTGATATCACATCGAGCGGACAGGTCACTTTCTACAACGGAGAATGCAGTTCCGAGAGAAAACGGAAAGAAGGAAGATGAAGGATAAACGCAAAGATAACGATAAACGTGTATACACGAAGGGGGAAAATCACGAAAGAGAGCAGAGAGTTGAAATTAAGTTGAGCGGATCGTCGGGAGCGTAAGTGCGCGCCATAAGCGGGGACATCAAAGGTGCCGCGAATGAGTGACGGAAGCCAGCTGGCGGAAGATGTTCCTAAGTTCAACGAGGTATATATATAACACGCATACGCGTAAATACCTTCATAATTATACATGTCTATGTGTGCAAAAGTGTACAAGTGCACCACCAGATTTATTCCATTCTCGCTCTCGAGTATATATATATACACATACATAAAACATATTAAAATTGTGGTTGGCTTTCTCGCAGCGAGGAGCAAAGATTCCCCGAAGCTTTTTGCACGCATATACACATATATACTCGCCATCTCCGACGTTCCAGAAAATGGTTTTACGCCCCATCGCATTCGTCATGCTTCCATCTCTGTCTCGCCACTTTTCCGTCGCTCCCGAGCTCTCTTTCACTTTGTCACTTCACATGACAATGATCTTCCTCCATTTTGATGTATTCACTCGTCGTATCCGCTCGTAAAATACACGTACAAGTGGATTCTC
Organism: Heteropelma amictum; assembly: GCA_959613375.1. Lineage (NCBI taxonomy): Eukaryota > Metazoa > Arthropoda > Insecta > Hymenoptera > Ichneumonidae > Heteropelma > Heteropelma amictum. Next base: position 3,912,589 of record OY390727.1, read on the forward strand.
GTCCAGCTGACGTCAATTACAGATTTAGAATCGTCGATCGAACATCGACTGTCGTCAAACTTCCTAGAACGTTTCCACGGAAACCTGAGAATGTCCGAAGCACCATCGAGCGGGAGGTTGAGAAGAAAAGCCCCGAAAAGCTCCCAAAGTGCGATTGTCCACTGAATTATATTTCTTTGGTAAAGTCTCTTTGGTGCAACTTTTTCTCGCCCTTGGATCGTAACCCAACGAACCCACGGAAACGCCTTTGACTCCCGACAAAAGGTCGTTGCGAAGAAAAATGATTGGTACCAGGGGAGCAATTGTAGGTGTTTCGTATTGTTGCTGGTCATCGTCTGGGCTAAACGTCAACGATGTTGCAAACAGCATGGTTCTAATGCACGTGCGGTGAAGAGCACCTACGGAAATCATGTCCCTCAACGTTGTGTCACGAGGAAGAGCATTCCTTCCTGTGGCATTTACTCGAAAGATAAAAACGACGGCCATGTTGCATAGAAAATGGCCTGCCAAATGGCATCGGGAACGACAAATTAGTCGTGACGAAGCGAATATTTTATCCCCCAGAGTCTCTCTGTTTGTGGATGCAAGAATCGATGGAGCGACGTAGGCTTTTTTGAGATGCACCCTGTGGAACGTAGGGTACAACGGTAGGGAACGTAGGGTAGGCTACAAGGGCAAGTAGAGACACTGTATTTAACGCCGTGGTACACGCTGTTTCTTCTTGTACGATGATCTAGGATTAAAAAGACCACCGAGATGAGCAGCCGGATTTACGGAGCGAGAGATGACGAGAGCGAGATACATTAGAACGAAAAGGGAGGGAAGAAAACGATCACACGAGAGCAAGGATCGGTCTAAGAGCGATATGCATAATGCAAAAGGCATTGTAAAGCCGCGCCTTACCCGCATACAATATACTTATATACCTGGCTGCCGATGCATTCTCTATTGTTATCTCTCGAAACAAAACTCAACTCACGGACTCTCGGCTAAGTCTCGAGAGTCATCGACTCGGTAAAACGTGTCCCTCGTACGAGCCTGCTGGCACATATATCGCGGATACGCGTGTAATAAGCTTGCCACACACGTACAGCCACGAATAGAGAGAAATATACGAAAATATATGAAGTATACATGTGGGTAAGGGAGGACGACACATCATTCATTTTACGTCCGCGTTTTTGGCTTCCACGTTCGAGACCTCCTGTGAGAATATGATGTCTGTGTCAACTCGGCCAACAGACGGGTGCGGAGGCGAAAAAAATGAACCCTAGGATTAGCTCGGTCTGCACCGATCCAACGTTCGAACGAACGTCTACTTTCAGAGTCCAAAGATAGCACACACGAGCGAGAAGAGCTCCTCCGCTCGAGTGTGTAACGCTGAACCACGCTGAAAACTAATAGTCGGGGAGAGCTGATGTTCCACGCGGGAGATTTGTCGAAAATAAATACTCAAACACTCCGGACGCGATCGTAAAATGTGTTCGTAGAATTTTCCAACGATCCCTTTGATCGAATGATCGTTTGTGTGTTGAAAAAAAAATGGCTCTCCACATTCGTCTTGTCAAAACACCCGTTGATGATTTAATATTCCTTCGGAATACTGGTCATCGTAAACTTTTTCTTTCCTGAAGCTCTCTCTCTCTCTCTCTCGATATCAACAAAGTAATCTTTGTTCGGAGGCAAGAAAATGAATTTACGCCGATGAATTCCTGCGGATAAAGTATATTGAAAGCGTGTGCGCCTCCTCCCGAAGCGGGATATGGGCAAAGATGTGTAACGCGACACTCTCTTCTTTGGAACCGACGTATCGCCGACGGGATACACACGCCCCGACGGAGACGGGGTCTCCATCAGCCTCGTGTATTTTATGACCGGTGGCCAGTCGTAGGTGTATAAACACGTCAAAGAGAGAGAGATAACGCCTATCCAAAGTTGCTCCAGGCTCTCGTCGAAACGGTTCGACGCTTGGGCGGACAGCCTCCGCTGTAGCTTTGTAACATAATTCTTTCCCGGTTGCTTTTTCCGCCTTTTTCTTCTTGTTTTTTCTTTTTCCAAGGGTGTTTAGACCGGCGCGAAATACACCGAGAAAATTGGGGGAGGATTATCCACGGGGATGCGGAGAAAAGCTGTGTTCCCTCATGGACATGGCGTGTACCCCATCAAAATGATTGACCCTGGACGAAGCCAACCAGTCTGATTCGAAAACCGAGATTGATGGCCTCCTTTCCGAGCAAAGGACTCGCTACAGCTTTGATGTTTATGCGTTTATGTATCTGCCGGAGAAACGATAAGTCGAGGCATTCAAGCGGGGAGGATTTCCGCCACGATGGCAGCATTTTGCGACTCTCACCCGCGGTAAAACGCTCGGTGTCCCAAGTGGTATATAATCCGTCATATTTTTGGGAATCAGGAGGAAGGAATGTGGCCCAAAAAACGGTTGAAAAGTATCAGCGTCGACGTGACTCACATTTATAGGCTCGTTCGTATCGAGCAAATTCAAGGACCACCGATTTAACATTCCCAAATGGACTTTGAGGGATTTCGTTCTCGGAGGAAAAACCCAAGGAACCGAAACACGACGAAAGAGAGAATCGTCGGTTTATACACTTTTATCGAAGGAATTGTCCAGGGTTACAGTTTTACCCAGCAACGATTTTGCCAATGATATCTTGTATATCAACGAAAAGATGTTTTTTTTCGTTGGAACCAGCGACAACCGCAATATACCGGACGATGGAGTTCGGTGATGTACGTCCAAGATTAAGATCGTATTGGATCCTCTGGCAAAGTAGCTACAAACTGTCCGCCCTTGGTTCGCCTTCGATATATTTTATGGGAGTTCCGGGAGGTTTATTATTGTGAAAAAAAAGAGAGAGATGGAGGAAGAGCTGGAGAGGAGAGGAGGAGGAGGGAAAAAAGCAGCGAGAAGAAAAACGCCCATCGAAATAGTAAAGTATAGCCCGAAGGCGAGATAGCCAAAAGAAAATCCAATTTGTAGATTATTTGTAACGTCGAATTGCTCCCTCGAGCGTTGAACGAGAAAGGAGCATTGTCGGAAAACGTGGTGGCTCCTGTGTGTGTGTGTGTGTGTGTGTGTGTGTGTCCATATATATTCACACAATATCCACAGTTTCGTGTGCACAAAGAGCACTTTTGACGCGGTGTAGTTAATACATGGTTTTTCCCGTGAGAGCTGTATGCACAAGCAAGGCCACTGTGTGTATAAATGTAATAAAATAACCATCCAACACACAAAAGAGACACGAAAGTACAACGACGCCGAGTACATTTCACACTACCGTTGATAATCTTTTCCGGGAGAGATTTTGCGGAATCCTCTTCTGGTATTTGCGGCTGGTCATTCCAGAACGATGCTTCCACGGTTCCTTCGCTCTCTTTTCAGTCGTCGGTATTACAAGATCGAGTCCCGATAGAGGGAGAGAGAGAGAAGGGAAAAAGGGAGCGAAGGTAACATTGAGGTAAAGAGATCTGGGAAATGTTTGAATGGTGGAAGGGTCCGCGAAAGTGTATATATTTTGAAATATAGTGGCGCTCCGGAATTCTAATTCGGCCTTTGAAGAAGCAGTGGAGTGAGATGTAGGCCGATCCAAGAGGCTGTCTGCCTAAATCGCTGTTACTGGTACTGAGGTTTTCACCTGACAGCGGGGCGACATAAGCCCTGACAGAAGAAAGTGACAGGGCGCAGTATATAATATTCGAACGGACAAGCGGACAGACAGAGTATAAGCGCTTGCTGTAGTCTCTCCCTTCTGCCTCTCTCTCTCTCTCTCTCCCTGCCTCTTTGTAGCCTGTCGCTCGAGGGTGTAGTAAGTAAGTACCCCGTGGGGAGATGTAATCCGGACTGAGCTGCGATTTATTTGGCTGTCGTTAGCGTGGCTGGCGTGCCGGCTAATCACCAAGGCATTGTCGAGTAATGGATCTCCATGGCTCGTCTTCTCCCTCTCTTTCTCCCTCTCTCGCTCTCTTTTACCCTATTTTGGGATCCCTCTCCCAAATAGTTCTTCCGCGATGCCCGTATAACGTGAACAACTATACAGCTACTAGTTGAGCCCAACACACGTACGGTATATATTTGTATATACATATATATATATCCAAGATTTTGCCAGTTTGCAGTTGCAACGGAATTCTTCGAAATGATTTTCGGCTTTGCTCACGAATGCGCTCGGAGCGTACGTGATTTTCGGAGTATACCCGTTACACGCCGCTCGTTTGTTTCTGATGCGTTTTGCGCATTAGGCCGAGAGAATTAGCGAGATAAATCTTTGCATCGCGTATTAGATTTGTCCGTAAACGGCGTTCGGGAAAAGAGGGAAGCTCGAGCAACTGGAAACACAATTGAAATAACCAAAGCACTGTAATCCACAAAAGAGAAAGGCGATCTGTGGGGCGGATGGGAAGGAGGGATGTACATGGGGATAAACCTAGAAACACGATGCGTCTCTGTGGTACATGCGTTTGCTCATCCCTTTTCCAACGTTTGACGTTAATTAGTACGAAAACGATGGTAAAAGCTTCAACAGCGTGTATATATTGTCCGTTGCACGCGTTGTTGCTTTGCCGCTGACAGATGTTTTTGCGCCAACTCTCGCATGGTTTCCGATCGCCCGCAGCTATACAAACGCATACGTAAAATATGCGTACACTCTGCTATATATATGCACGCGGTACACCCTTCCGCCTCCCTTTTCTCTACATCGACACGATCATACCCGAGTTTATGGAATTTATGCGAGCACAGAGAAACGCGAGATAAACAGACGTACACCCTGCGCATTACGAGATAGGCGTCGAGTTTCAGCGAAACCAGAAACAACGCGTATATACACGGTATGTCCGAAAAATCGTCGCTAACAGCTTCAAGTTAGATCGAGGATGAAATTCCGAGCCGAAATGTATTTTAGAACTTTTTCGTACGACCAAAACGCGAGGAGTTGTTGAGCGTCGAAGTTTGAGCCAATCCGCGGCGCGTCATCCCTTCTCCCACGGGCGGACGCCGCGTCCTATTGGCGCGACTACTTTAATTGATAACTCGACGAGGATTCGTCGTATCGAAAAATGCTTCAAGACTTTTCCACTTGAAATGTCATCCCCCAGGTGGCGTTAAAGTATCATCACCGGATTTTGGTACACCCTGTATGTGCACGCTGAACTTTCATACCTGTATACATCTCAACGGTTCATCATATCGCAAAAGTCGTAAATACATACTCTACAGTATGTATGTAGGTACAACGTGCTTAAAAATGTATGGAGATCAAAGCGCCCCCAAAGCGAAAGCGAGGGAGGGGGAGGGGGTGAATTATGATCACCGCGAGAGACACTCTGGACTTGGCGCTGTTTATACATTTTCGCAAAACACCTGCAGCTGCAGTTCTCCCTTCTACATTTTTTTTTGTCTATACACGTACACCATGTTCCTACGAGTTATAGAGCAAAGGTTTTTGCAGGCACACACTATCCCCGGTATATAGAGATAAATATGTATAACGCTCGTGGGGTGTATATTATAAATGCTTCGTTATAAAGTTTAACGTTATTCTGTTTTCTTTTCTCTCACTTTATCTCACCGTTCCCTAGCAGTAACATAATTTACGTTTCGACACACGCGGACCCCGTTGTCTCACGAGGGAAAGCGCACCGAGGAAGAAACGGACGTAAAACTCTGTGGATGCATAAAATATAAATGTAGATATGCATACGCCCATCGCGAAGCCCAAGAAAGTGCGAAATTCGGCGGGAGGCGAAAAAGAAATTAAGCTCTACCGGGCATTTCGCGTAGATTTTTTCTTTTGCAAGTACAAGTCAGGGTCGGTTCGAGAGAAAATTGACAGTTCGAGCCACGCACTCTCCGTGCTCCAAAAGTGGAATTTCATGTTGAAAAATGTTTTTTTTCAAACTGCGATGAAATTCTTCGACATTGCCAGGGTAGATTTTGGAGAAAATCACATTTCTTCGCAGAAATATCATTTTTGAACGATGAATCTCGTCCAAGCGGAAATAAGCTGCACTTTCCGGCGATTTATCGTTGAAAGCCCCGTATGTGGAATGTGAAAATACGGCGTAAAGTTCAGAACCGAGGGGTTTTATGACGGTGTTTTTCGGCGAGCGAGAAACCGCTGGGAGACAAGCGCAGCGAGTGCTTTCTTCTTATTATTCCGTCTATATGGAGAATCCTCTCGGTGTGGAAGAGAATGAAGAGCAAAAGGGATGCGCTTGTACAAAGCGTTGTGTGTCTTCTGGATGAATATGTGCGCGGACGCGGGCTCATGGTTGCTGGGGAGCGTCCCTCAGACATGCATCTCTTCGCGAGATCACCGCCGCCGCCGCTGCCGCCGCCGCCGGCAAAGAGTGTGTTATTTATCATGGCCGCCGTGGGCGCGGAAGCACAAGGCGGCAACTTTGTGCCCCGCGATGAGGATCAGAATCCTCGCGCACCAAGAGACACCGACTTTACTGTCGGAATCGCGATATATATCACACGCGGTGGAAAGTGTCTGATACGCGAGCAACTCCATATGTCGCGGTTATCGTTTTATTACACGCACGCAGACGCTCGAGCGGGTATTTAATTAATGTTCATCAAAAAACGGGAGTGAATCGGGGAACCAATTTTTTTTTCTCCTCTCTACTTTTCGCTGCGAATAAGATGAAATTAAGATGAAAAATAACGTCCGAATTGCATCCCCGCAGCTGTATTTGCGGTAGAAAACAGTTGCGAGGTTTACAAAATTTCTCATCAGGAAAATGTACGTACTTTCGAGCTTCCAATGGATGGTCAACGGTTGTTGAAGACATGACAGTGCATCCGCTGGCGAATTGACATTTTTTCTCTTCTCATTACTTTTCCTGAGGAATATTAGGAAAATAATAATTTATTTTTCCTTTATTCTTTCGATTTCTAACTCTAAATTTAAGTTGGAAAGCAGTTGCGATCTTCGACAAATCGAGCACTAGAAAAATAAACGTATTTTCAAGCACGTATCGCCGCGAATAAGATGTAATTTTTTTTTCGGTTTGCCGAGGATTTTAATCAAAATTGATCAAAGTATATCCTCGCAGGATTTACATCGGAAGATAGTTGCAAGCCTTGAAAAATCACTCACTTAATCATTTTTTTCTCCTCTCCACTTTTCACCTGGATAAAGATGTAACATAATTTTGTCAATTCTTTCAATTTCTGATACGAGGATCACCGGTCGATAAAATGATAAAATCGCTTCGGCGTTTGACGATCGACGACAAAAACGGTAATACACAAATACCGCATGAAAATTGAAGATTAGAAACCCGCTGCGAAGAGTCTGAGAAAAAATGACTCGCGAAGGAAATATGGTTAGCTCGTAATTGAACTGACGGGAATGAGACTAATAAATTAGTTGGTGTCAGGGGGGAAGCGGAGCGGGCGAGGGAAGCAGGAGAGAGATAAAAAAAAAGTTAAAACGAGTCTTGTAACTGCTACGGGTGGTAATTGGTATTATGCCAGAGGCGGGAATGACCACGCCTCGCAATGTTCCGTTAGCGCGGTAGCCAAGAACCTTTTACAACACCTTTTTAAACTGCATATGCATATAGCGCGTATTATATTAGTTACCGCAGCATGTAGGCTTTCACCTACTGAGCAAACTATTTGTTACTCGCGGCTGCGAATGTCCGCGGATAAATGCAACGTTGCGAGCTATAATCCCAAAGAAATACACATGGCATGTGCATAGAAAGCTCGCCGAGCAAGCACAATAATAATTTCGCAGTGTGAGTCCAAACCTGTCCAAACGTCGCACGTTTGTACAGTGCACACATGTACTATCTGCATGTGCATATAGCCGAGCGATCAGCTCGTTCCCTGACAGCTGTGATATATATAATAAATACATCGGCGTTTGTACAGCTAACATGGACATGCAGAAATCGCACTGGAGAACAAACAATTAAAGAGGTAGGCTGACGCGTCCGTTAACTGCTGCGCACTCTGATCATTCGATGCAAACGACGTACTAATGAAAGATAAATCTTGCTCGTATATATATCAGCGATCGTTTAGCTCCATAAATAAATGTATGTAGTTATTTATGTTATCAAATTTGCATATGTGTACGTAAAGCAACGAGAGAGATTAGCGGATTATCTCGCTCGTCTTTCTATCGATATGTTTCTCTCTCTCTCTCGCCCTCTCTCTCTCTCTCTCTCTCTCTTTTGATACCGTTCATTCGTATGTCTATAGATTCTGGATGCCTTGCTCATATACGTATTACACGCGGACGTGACAAACGATGCCAAGCTCGATATGGACAACACGAGAATCCTCCATTGTACGATTGAATAACACTGATGGCGGAACGATGACAGCTTACATGAGCCACGCGCTCGTTCTTCAATACACACTCACACACACACACGGTATATCCTGGCAATAATCCTGCGGTATGTTTTATACGCCGCGTTGTGTCTCTTTTACATCGAGAAGCTATATGCACACAGCGGATTGGCAGTCATTTGTAGATGATCGAGTGGAGAGAAGAGACAGAGTTTCGCGCACGCAAGCTTTTGTGTAACCATCGCGCGTATTTATTGTCTCGTTTTTTTCGCGATAACACACGCCATTTTGCGCAAAAAAAGGAATAAAACAAATTGTCGATAGAGAAAACGCGCATCGTTTGCCCATTGCTATTCAGCGTGTTTCGTTTGGTCCACCAAATGCGGAAAACATCGTCATTACCCTGTCGCGCGATTTATATATGGCGGAAAAAATCGGAAACAGAACGAGACTTTTCCGACGGATTTTTGAACGAACATAATCATGTTAATTGTGGTTTTGGTTGTAGTTGAAAAAACAAAAATGACTTACGTTCCCAAAAGCTGCCGTCGAAGACTCCCACTTCCGGTTTGCGAGAAATTGGATGAAAAGTTCGCCGCTACTGCACTCTGCCCCATTTTTCGAAAATGGCAATTGCTTCGTTGAAATTATCCCCTCCTCGTTTAGTTGAGACGTCCGGTCCCTCGCACGTCCGGTTCAAACATTGTCGGCGTTCCCTCGGCTTACTTGGCGATACATATCGGACTAAAATATTCCTCGTAATAATAAAATAAATGGCACGGCATCGGCCATGAGCCGGGACGTAACAATACATACAAATACATATATATGTACATATAATACACGGGACACATCCTGATCAGAGCTCGGCACGTTTAGAGCGCGAGGAGCAACCGGTTCCGGGAGCCAAAATGGCCGCCGACCGCGAAAGCACAGGACGCGAGAAAGATGGAAGGAAGAAAAGATCGGAGAAGCGTTTTTACACTCGCGGTACCAACTTGCCTATATATACATATGAGAGCGAGACACGAAACGTGAACTCCGTGCTGGGCAAACGGACAGGGTGGGCAACACACGAAGTGATCATAACTCAGGTGGTCGCGAGGAGGCGACTCTCGTACCCGTGCGCGCATACGAAAACACGTGCGGAACACACACGTTCGCCAAGTCGATAATGCAGGAATCTCTCCTCCGATACGTATCGTTCGCCCCCACGCGATACAAACGCGCATCCCGCGACCCCCCGCGAGCGAGTTTTGCACCGTTCGAGCTCTCACCAAAAACGTAACTCCACTTCGCGCGTTTCATCCGCGTGTACGACGGAAAATTAGACAGGCGACGAAAAATATCTCCGAAAAGAGAAATGAAAAAGCAAGAACACCCTCGATTTTTGATCGATCGCGCGCACATGCGCGTCAGGATTCTCGGTCCATCGCTATGTCTCGACGATCGTTGTTGTACGAATCGCCCCCTTTTTTCCCGCTCGCGCGCGACGAGACGCGGCAGCTCGCGCGCGCGCCGGCGTTTTCGCCCGAAAGCTCCGTCGGGAACAAATGAAGACTTTAAATAATTTAGTCGACGGCTGTAAATCCCATGGCGGAGAGAGCGACGTTAATCGATACGAGAGCCGGGATCTTTGTACATAAAGTATATGTATATACATATGTACATGTAAGTAGCATTATATATACAATAATATATACACATACACGTCGTATTTACGAGCGTATACATATACATAATATATAAAACAGATATACGATCGTCAGGAGTCTTCCTCGTGGGTATGCTCGCGCTCTCTCGCGACGACGAGAGCTCTCTACTTGTGCCCGGCTCTCGCTTCAAATTTATGAATACTCGACCATGAATCATGAGATAATAACCGCCGTATACGTGCATCCGAGTCGTTAAGTATAGGGGCGCGGCGTCTAAATATCTATGTATACGAAATACATATATATATACACACGGTATATATGTATATATAAGCAGGTACACAAGCATACCGGTGTGTGCACATGCAGCCGGCGTATAATAATACTCGAGGCTTTGTACGGTATTTTATTCCTATCTTTTCCCTCCACACGGATTGTCAGACTCCTCGCGTTAAGCTGTTTTACTCCTCGTTCAACGAACCGACAATCGAGACACTTTGTTGGTATTATATATTACATACTAAAAACCATCACTGCGGCTGCTCGACTGTATATAAAGATCGTCCAACCTCTCTCCGCAAATTCTCTTTCATCCATCCCCCCCCCTTCCCCTCGTTCTTATTGTTGGCAACGTCGGTTATACACTCGCGCTATAAAATATCACCGTAAACGTTAAAAATGGAAATTTATAATCGCGAGACGCGAAAAAGTTTGAGGCGGACCCAGCAGGCGCGAGCTCACACCGGACATCGCATCTCTACGGGTTATTCCTCTCGTATATTCCCATATCGATTCTCCGTGATCTGTGATTCGAGTTTTTCACGATCTCGTTAATTGCCGGGCCTGTCAAAGTTTATGGACGATTGAATTCTACGTCGTTGTCGTCACTCCGTATTTCATCGAAGCTGTGCGTCCGCAGCGCCACGAGATTCACGGACACACCGCGATCCCGATCGATCGAGATATGTAATTGATACTTTTCCCCGCACTTTTTTCTTCCGCACGACCTCTCTCACGAAGCTGCAACGACATACAGCTGATTTATCGTTTACGAACCATTAATAGATTGTTGTAACGGCGTTAAGATAAAACGATGGATATGGGCGTATATATATATGTGTATGCATGTAATATATAGCCGAGAGACTCTGCAGGGGCTGGGGGGTGGTTATCCAAAGCAGTCTACGAGACGGGGTACAAAAGGGGACTGTGGAAACCGTGGGGCAGGAGGGGGGTGGGCAGGGTTGAAAGCCCGACAGCCTCGGCAATATATTTTACCGAGCGGTGGCTTTATGACCGCGGGTTACGAGCCAGGAAGAGCCATAACGCCTCGTATCTCTCCGCGAAGTCTCTGGAGCGCGAGTGAACCAAGACTATCGGTGTCCCCTCTGCTTTTACCTTATTATACATATATACCACACACATGTATACACGTATATATATATATTTGGGCATGTGTGCGTATATATAAAAGAGTTCTACTCAACTATAGTCGCGAAAGAGAGCAAAGAGACGAGCGCGTCTGCGGAAAAGCTCTCAAGTCCGCGGGTGCCAATTTCCACGAGAGTATCGAGCCATAAATTCGGCACGTGACACGCGTTTCGCACCTTGCTGTACACGTGAGGATATCAAGGTTTCCAACCTCCGTTTACGATCGAAATATCCAACGTAAACGGTAATTAGCAATGTCAACGAAAAAAGTTTCACAAACGTATACATACACACCGACGTTAACTGATAACGAAGAGTCCAAAGACTCTCGCGGATTCTCACTTTTGCGGTAAAAAGTATATTGCGCCAAATTCGCGTTCGGCGGAATTATAATTTCGCGCGATACCAGAGTTATATTTTTTTTTAAGCTCGCGAATAAACGCTAAAGGCGCACGAAAGCTGCATCGAGTATTTCGATATCGCGTCTCGCTTGATCCTCATAAAATTTAGATAACGCATCCCCCGTATTCCCTCGAGGAGAGCTTCAATGATAAAACCCACTTCTTTTCCGTTGGATCTTCGTCTTTTCATACGGCCTCGTCTGTATGTATATATATGTACATGTACATGACCCTGCCCCCTCCCTCCTCCCACACGATCGCTTTACCGTAGTTATAAAGGATACGTATGTACCTTCTGTACAGTACATACGCATATATAGATATATGTGTATGTATAACGGAGGGTGTCCCTCCGGTCTTCTCCTCCTCGCCCACATTCCGGCCAGGCCATAGCACGCCCATAGACTCAGATGCGGTCGTAAATTAGGTTTTATGAGGGAGATAAAATGCGCGTTATTATCTAAACGGCGACGGAGTTCGCGGAGATCGCGGCCAGCGCTATTCTTCGCTCGCGTGTACATACATACATCCCCACGTATATATGTGTATGTGTAACCGTCGACGAGAGAAATTCTCTCGCTCTCGCGTACAGAGTCATTCGGAATCGGCGGCCGATTTTCATGGGCAATTATTCGAAATATACGAGACGCGCGAGGCTCGTAGATCCACTAGGTTTTCCACAATTTATCAATCGCGAAACGTTTCGAAGAAAGCTAAATGTTATTTCCGTACGAAACGAACGAAGCCTCCCGGCGTCTGCTTCGAGTTTTTCTCCGCGTCTCCACCGGGTTTTTATGATCGTTTTGACGTTTCAACGTGCAGGAAACTCTCCACGATGGACCACGATCGAATCTTGTATTTCTTTCTTTCTTTTCGCGTTTTCTGGACCACTCTATACAGCATCAATACCTGAAAAAGCTCGAACGCACAAACGCTGTAAATACACTCTGCTGCAACGGTCTCAATAAGGGATGCCTCTTCCTCTGGAGGGGGTTGTTTTTTTGGCGATATTCATCGTTCGAGCATATCTGAACGAGCTCGACCGAAAGCGGGACCGCGGTTCCGACGTGTGTCATGGCCGTTTGCTCGTGTACAAAGCCCGTACGATGAGAAACCCGCGTTCGAATCGTTACATCATCGTTAACTCGCGCTTACAGTGCCGCATTGTTTTACGCATACGTCCGAGTCGATCAAGTTTCAATGGACTCGTTTGTCAAGCTCGTGCGTCATTGGAATACCGGAGGATGGACGGAGGTGTCCATGTGGTCATCGCGGAAGCCTCGATCTATAACGCGATTCACACTCCAGGGTATCCGAGAGATTTACGAAACAGGAGCATCGCATTAGCGAGATGAATTCTCCTCTGTGAAATTTCGGCGTGTAATCTCGAGGATCCGCCGCCTACGCGCCGTCTTTCGAGAGACATTGAAGGCGGTAATACGATGAGGCGCGCACACACGCGGCAAAAAAAGCGCCGCACCGCGCGGCTGATATATCGCCTCGTTAATGTTGCGCTTCATCGGATGTTATATGACCGGGCATCCTTTATACACTTTTGGCCACTGGGTGGTAATTTTTCGTTCGGGTCTTATTGCGAAATAAACCGTTATAAATTATCCGCCGGTACACCACACCGCCGGTCCCCTTCATCGGTGAAAAAGAGATGGCAAACGAAACGGGTCTTTCGAACTCTCTCTAGTGGCCAAAGACTCCGCGATGACTCCGGACAGGAGACAGGGAGGGTGTAAAAGACCAACACGCGGATGCTTTCGCGTTTTAACGCTCGTTTCATCTTCTCGTGCGGCACCGCGAGCCTTTTTGGCTGCACAAACAGACGTCGCACACGCGCTACGTGAAATATCCTCGGCTGCGGTTAATCAACTTTTACACACGCACGGTCTTCAATTACATGCGAACTGTACGCCGGGTTTATATCACCAGCGTGTGCACTCGTCTAATCGTTTCTAGCGCTTACGCGCGGCAACTGAAAGCTTCTCGGCGCTTTCATCTTTCTTCTCCTTTCGGCAGCGTCTCGAACAAAAGCTCCACGTTCTTCAATGTTACATTTTACATTTGCAATATACCTTAAAATTGTCGTCGACAAAACAAATAGAAAAGCTCGAGCACTGCCTTTTTTCGACGATTTTCGAACTCTCAGCGTCCATATCTTAATACTTTTTTATCGATCACAAATTAGGCATTTATATTTCCATGGTTTTTACTTCATATCTGTTTTCCTCATTTTTTCATACACAGAGATACGTAATAGGGGTGTTCGCTTATGGAAAAGTGTTAAGAAAAAAGGCCATTTCAAAACCGAAAAACACAGCTAAATGGGACGACCGGATGAAAAAAATATAGAAATCGGGGAAGACACGCAAAAACGCGAAAGAGTGTACGGAGGGATAATAATAAAAATAATCAAGGAAAATTATGATGAAACTCGTAAAATATTAATTATATCCTATTATTTGTCCGTGTGGAATTAGTATTTTTTTGTGCAATTTATTTCCCTACCAAATTTCATGAACATCCGTTCAGCGGTCCAGCCGAGAGAAGATAACAGACGGCGTTACTTTTTCAATTATGAGATTGGCAGGAACTCTTTACCGTACCCGTGTAGAAATTTGATCTGGACGTCCCGACTTTAGACCGGGCCCTGGTCTGGATTTCCTTGGTTTGGCCTGGTCTTAGTTTTTAGGTAGGGGCCTGGTAAGGGGCAAATAGGGAAAATCGGGCTATTCTCGTCAATATTTCCATGTCAGAAAATGCTCATGGCCTGGTCGGGATTTCCATGAATACAATTCTGAGTTCTGAGTTATATACATATACTCCCGATATGCTCGCCTTCGTTGCGCCTAACGCGCAACATTCGTTGGTAAGGCAGTGCGACAAGGGAAAAATAGAATTTAAAATATTATTTTGCTTACATTTGAATTTTATGTTTCAATTTATTCCGTGTGCTCTACTTCCTTATTTCCCTACACAAATGTGTATGATTTCATATTAAGTCTCAGGTCGGATTCCAACCGGGCTGTGGCATGGAATGACATTTGAAAACCAAGTAAGGGCCATGGCTGGGCATGGCTATTTCCCGGCTTACTGTTCTGAGCGGGTGCTGATCAGGCCCTGGTCATTTCCCGATTATTTCCCGGTGTATGGAAATCAAACCAGGCCCTGACTTATTACCCGTTACATTGCTAGCCGGATCCCGGCCTGGCTAGCCTGGCTATGCCCCGATATCAAATCGGGAAAGCCAGTACTGGGCCTGACTTGTTCCCGATCAAAATTTCTACACGGGTAGTTGTAATTGATGTCAATCAATAAAAAACATCAATGGCACAACGAATGATGCATTCAACGCCGGAAAAGCTCTCGTGTATGCGCGTTTAGCAATACACATAACAAACGAAAGATATTTGTATGCGATTGAAGCGCGTGAGGCGATTTCCCGATCGCGAATGCAGCAAGAACATGACGTGTACCTGCCGCCATTACGATAGGGATAAAACTCGCGTCAAAGTCCATACGCAAGACGGACGATATGTACGCCGGCCCGGCGAGCGTCACATAACGATGTCATCGTGACTGAATTAATAAAGCCCATAAATGTCCGTACGATCCGACCATGAGCATAAATTATCCATCGACTTTTACAATACGCGGTACTGTTGGGTGCATGTTATCTTACATGGTGTTGCGCACAGGCATAACGCACATTCACACGCCCGTATATGCAAAACATCGAAGCTTAGACACAACACACAGCACAGTGGTTACGTGCGGTTGTAACATTTCATTACTCGGGTATATACGTTCTCGTTGATCCTACGCCATTTTGTATTTCACGATAGGGAGAGTCAGAGAGAGAGAGAGAGAGAGTAAAGGCGAAGGAAAAAGCAAGAAGAGAGATTGGAAAAAGAAAGAAATTGAAAACGTCATCTCCCGACGTAAAATTATAATCTATGGATCGATCGGCGTGGCATTTTACCATTCACGATCAAACGTTCGCGTCCTCTCTCTGCTCACGCTCTCATCGTCGTTGTCGTCGTTCCGGACCTTATAATCTATCCGATGGGTCATAAAAAATGATAATGAATTCTCAGTAAGAAATATATAACCGAGGCGCAGCATCCCCTATCATTATGGAAATGTAGGACTCTGCGCCTCGTTTTATTCATTCTAGACTTTTATTTCCTACCTTCGCGAGCTCTCTTTCTCTCGCTCGCATTCGGATATCTCAATATCGATATACCCACGCGCGTTCCAACATCTCCGACCAGCCTCCTCCTCTCTCTTCTGGCTCTCGTAAACCGCCATTTTGCGGTGATACCAGCACTTATATTCGGGTCACGGGACACTAATGACGCCGGGATGAAAATTATCAGAGCGTCGTGCAACGAGGTATTGCTGACTGTCGGCAAATCATTTTTTATTTTTTTTGACGTTCAATGAACGTTGATTCCATCGCAATCCAGAGAGTATAAAGGAAAATAGCGTCAGTGATCCGAAAAATAAGCATAAATCGACGGAAGTGCAAAAAAAAGGCGCGGAAAACGCATCAGGTTGCCTCGTTCGGGCAGGAGCGTAAAAGGGTCAACGGTCAGGTCGCGTTGAGGATCCCTTCTGCAGGGTCCCGGTAACTCAATCCGTATCTCGCGAACACGCCGACGATAACTGTAAACAGGATCATTACTTTTGTCGAAGCGATACTGAAGCTCGTGTTATCGCGCGTATACGCTGTCGAGAGTCGCGACACAACGCGTCTATGTATTTATATATATATATATATATATATATATATATATATATCGCAACTTGCGCGGCCGATAAATTTTCGAGTGTCGGCTTCAGCAGCAGCAGCAGCAACAAGAGCGCGCAAACGGTTCTCCAACATTCTACCTCTCGTTCTCTATCTCTAATATTCTCTTGCGTCATTGACGCAAACATGCTCCGGGACGGAATATACACGTGATGAACGCTCCGAACCTCACCTACTGCGCGTTTCCTTTTTTTTCTCCCCTTTTTTTTCCGGTGTCAGACATTTCTCTCGACTCCTGCAGCGGATTTGTTTTTCCATTATCATTCGTCTTTTTCATTGTCCCATTAACGCCCAAACGACCGTGTTCGGACACCCGAGAAAAAAGAACGTTTTTCGCTGTCCACGGCAGAAATTGTGTCATCCTCTACACGTATAGCCACGAATTTGTACAAAGTCGCGAATTTCGGCCATGCAGCGAACCGCCGAAAATATCAACCGTATTTCTCAAGAGCGAAAGAGGGACGAATTTTCTGAAAAACATGACGGTTGTTTTCTTCATTTCTGCCGTTTCGGAATGAGCAAGGAAACAAGGTTTTCCGGAGTTGAAAAATTTTCCTTGATCGTTCCTCCAGGAAGGCTTTGACTTTACTCGGGGGTTGACATTATTTCTGCTGTAAATTGCAAAAAACGAGCTTTTTCCTCAACCGCCAAAACATATAGACACTCCGGCGTTTGAGGGGGGAAAAAATAAAAAAGAGAACTCGTTACTCGCAGCCGTCGGTCGCGAATATTCGCAAAAGCGTGCAGATTCTCGTGGTTGCTCTTCCACGCTGGGCTTCGAGTTTGGAGTGACTTTTCACGCGTGTATTTGCCGAAATCCTGTATTTACCCGTCTAGGTTGATGCGGCCTTTCCGCGTATATCCTGTCTCGTCCTCCGTGCCCGCAGACAGATCGGCTTTACATCGAGTGGGATTTTCGGGGCAGATCCAAAATGAGATTAACCTTGGGGAAAGGCACCTTATTCCCGCGCCGCTCTGTCTTAAGCTCGTCACAGGACGACGAATGTCCACGATGAGATTATTTTCGCGTTTGAATTCTGAAAACGCGCAGGTACGTGAACCCCTTTGCGTTTCGATATTTCATTATTGTTGGCGATGTTATTGCAGCCGAATGTTCGAGGAACGCGGGAAATGCAGGGGAACATTCAACGGGAAAGCTCAATATTTTTCTCCCGCCGACGTTAACGTCGTAACGGTCTCTGCGGCCATTTCGGAGATTTACAGAGAATCGAAAAATCGCCGGCGAGGGCCGAAAAAACAAGCGCATGTGCGACGACTGCACAATAAGCGCTGCGTTCTGCTTCGGAAAACAACGAAACTCCATGCAGCGGCAGATGCCGCGTCTCTCCACGTCTTTATCTTTGTTCTGCTCTCTTATTTCATTTGGGGGGTTGAAACGATCATGAATCTCTCCCCGACTTGGCTTTTTTTCCATTCTCTTCCGTACGCAAGGAGACAGAAATGTACCAACGTGTGGATCTTCTCTTCTGGGCGAGAGGGCCTCGAAAAACGAACAGCGTCCCGCCGTGGTTCTCATTAGCGAGCCGCAACAAGGGTGTCCCGTCCGTGCTCACGGTTTTGCCTTCTTTCCCTCGTTTTTTTCTTTTCTTCCCCCCCTCTTTTGACCCAACTCCCGTCGGCTTCTCGCACGTAACGTTCTCCAGGTGCTTTCCTCGAGCCAAGCATCTGAGAGCACGAGGGAGATTTTTATTATGCCTGTATATGTGTTCAAGAGGGTGGACAAACGTGTGTATACGTGGAGTCGGTAAAATTTTTCATTGGACGCCCACGCTCGTAATACACGTTCTTTATATAGCCCGCACATAACACGCCTACCGCAAAAACGGTTGCGGACAACCCTGGTCGGTGCTTTTTTCGTAAAACTCTCCCGAAAGCAGTTTTCCCTTTCAGCAAAAGTCATGACTAATGACCCTCGTTACACCAGGCACAATGTGTGATTTACAGGGGGTCGTTTGTCAAAAGCTCTCGTACGTTTCGAGAAGATATACAACGATTATGGCGATCATGATGATGATGATGATGATGATGATGAAGAAGATTACGAGCGTCGGCGTTCTTACAACAGCGTTTGAGTAACGTCGCTAATTTTCGTTCCAAAAATGGGCGGTCGAGTTGTAAAATTTTCGTACTGCCTCCCTTCCTTTCTGTGCGCCACGAGAAAACGAGAAACTGCATCTATGAAACCCAACGGTTTTGTGTATATTACACGCACGTCTGTATCTACAGGGTGTCCCGAAATTTAGCGTCAATTATTTAGACGGAAATTGAGAGTCAAAGTTGAAATTCAAAATCGAAAAGTCTACGTTTGAGCATTTTTCGATCCGACGATTGCCTGGAGAGTTATCAATTGATGTAGTTTGGCTGAAAGAAGGGAAAGGGGGAAAGGGAAAGGCTGAAGGGGGAAAGGAGGGGGGAGAACAATAGACAATCAATAATTTGTCAACATTTTTTCGCACAAAAAAACAATAAAATACTTTTCGTCGCGGAATTTCATCACGAACCTAAGTTTGAATTCTCGATATCGAGTTTTGGGACACCCTGTGTGTAAATTTTCGAAAAAGTCAATGAGTTCCACGGGGTGTGTATACCTTATAGGCATTTGGAGGATTTGCCGTCTAATGATCGCTGGGCGGAGCTGCTCATACCGTAGTCACGGGGTCGTAAATTTGTCAGCACCCGGAAGAAATCATGCGGCGCACAATGAGAAGAGTATATCTTTGGTAAAGTCGCATGGCGGTACATTACCGCCTTTTGTGCGAGAAACGAGAGAAAATGGATTCGCGGAATGGCCAGTCGCGTTCCATTTACATTTTCGGTCTTTGCACGAGGCGAGAGAGCCTTTGTCGAAAGAGAGACGATGGGAAATTTCGGGGCCGGATGATGTAAAAAATTTCGAAATAATTTCCAAGCCGAAGGGGAGTCGATGCAATTCCGAACCAGGTTTTCAAAGGCGAGTTGACATTTGCAATGGTCTCTTCAGAGTCGAATTGTATACCTCTGCTTTGAAATTTGTTTCTTTTTTACTTACTTTTGCCATTTACAGAATGATGCAGTTTATTTTGAAAATGAAAAATCACCCTCCGATGATTCTCCAAACTACGAACGGTCCTCCTTCGCTTCATGCCAATTCGACGTTTTGTCTACGAAATATTTAATATTGACACAAATAAATATTCCCTTTCTTAAAAAATCGAACTTTTGTTCGCTTTGGATATATCAAACTGAATTCCCGTCGTAACCAAAATGTTCATTTTCCGGCACATGTTTTAATGTACGAAGCCTCTTTGGGCAGTGAAAAAATCAGCAACGATTTTAAAGCTCCGGAACTTGGTGTTAAAGACCGTTGCGTACTTTGCATATGAATTATTCGCGTATGAATTATGCTGTTAATTTTGCCCTCTGACACGCGAAATATATCCACAGGTGAAAAAGGAATAGGGCGCAAAGTGCGAGTCTGAGCTAGTAACATAAAACACTAGAGGAACGAGAAGCAAAGTAGCACAATCTGGGGGTGTATATGTAGACTACCCCTTGGTCGTAACGCAGATACGGTCCAGGAAATAAATGTCGGTAAACGTGAGTTGGCAAGTTCTTCGTACGAGATATCAAGGTGCCTCGGGCTAATACACTCATCCCTTTCCAGTCTCTCGCTTCTTCTTCTTTTAAAGTACACCTATAAGAAAGAGCCCTCTCCTGTTGTATGCATCCACGAGCAAAACTTGCACCGTTTTGCGCGTAAAGGCAACAAAATGAATGGAACGAAACGAAACGTGCGAAAGAGCGAAAGAGATCTTATGGGGTCGTTCGAGATTTCTTTCTTGTGGACTCACTTGTGCACAATTTGCCGGAGGATCTCTGAACGATTTCGAAAAATACGACATATATGTACGCTCTGTGACACGGCTTTTATCTCTGCAATTTTATTCGCAAGGAAAGATGGCATCTTATTTATACACTAACGTCCATCCATCCTTCACTTCCCTATCGTGAATTACGTGGATGAATTGTGCCAATTGATGTCGCACTGAATTATTGAGCTTTCGGTAAGCTATCAGTAAATTCCGTAACGAACGGGAAAAAATTACATCCAGATGGCCTCTAAAATGAAATTGAAAAAATCAGAAAATTTTCGACATATGCCAAAATGAGCGATCCTTCTAAAATGATTGCCATATTTTTTTGTAACTGAGGTATACACTCGAACTTGAGTTCATTCTCCGCGCAGTCGGATACCTTTTGAAAGGCTTTTTGGCATATCGTGATGTCTCTATTTTTCTATTTCTGGCAGATTTTGGAATTTGAACCGACGTAGAATTAGAAACGTTATCACGACACCTTGAACTTTTTTATCTCCAAGAATTCTGAAAAAAGTGATCAACAAATGAAGAAGAAATTTTTGCAAATTTTCAATATTTCAAGATCCTACGCCCCATCGGCGTTTTTTCAATAGAGAAACCCAAAGAACCGGAGTTCAAATCGCTCCAAATTCCAATTCCAACGTTTTCATCGGGA
The DNA here is from genome assembly GCA_959613375.1 of Heteropelma amictum. Classification (NCBI taxonomy): domain Eukaryota; kingdom Metazoa; phylum Arthropoda; class Insecta; order Hymenoptera; family Ichneumonidae; genus Heteropelma; species Heteropelma amictum. Next base: position 3,933,769 of record OY390727.1, read on the forward strand.
TCATGAATTTTTTTTCCTGCCGATGATTTACGTCGAAATACTCGCGAGACTGGGGTATTATTTATACCACACATTTAGGGCAATCTACGAAACAGAAGTGTATAAAACTTTGCGCGTACACAGATGGCGAGTGACCCTTGGAGGAGGGTTGAATCGCGCCCCTTGCGAAGAAAACCAAAACGAAGTAAAGACGTATTATATATTTATGACGACCACGTGAGCCACAAAAACCGTGTATATTTTTTGTGCGAATCGTGCACAAAACTTTCCAACCATGAGGCGATACTTCCCCTTGAATAATATTCAGCGACTTTGGTCTCCCGTTTCCTCCCTCTGAGTCCCGCAAATTTATATAACAAACATCTCGCAAACTCCCGCAGCGCAATCTTTCTTTTTTCTTTTACGATTCTTCCCCGCACTTTTGCGCCATTTTTTCATCCCAAAGAGTCTTTTGTTCCAGCTAAAGTCGCAACCAATACGAACAAAGTATGCTCCGTACACGGTTTTTCGTACCAAGTTCGCGGCTTTATCGTTTTGAAAATGTCCGATTCTTACAAACATAAAATGAGAGCAAAGAATGCATATATGTAGTTCGTTGACATCCACGAGCGATCTTCGGAACATGGCGAGCCGCAGTGGGAAAGGTCAATCCCGCGAGACCGTTTGGGGATGAAACTTGAATTGGATTTTGAGATCGACAAGAGCGAGAAAGTACAAAAAGATTGCGGATATTTAAACTCTCGGATCTCTCTGGAATACGCTCGTGTACGAGGGGAGATTACAAGTTTTTTGGTCCAGAGTTCAGAGACGAAAGAACGATGTCGTTTAGGCACGTCGATTTCTCGCGAGATTTCGTACGAGTCTCAAGTTCGTTCGAGCATCAGACACGAATTTGACATCATTTTACGCACTGACGTATACCTTCTGCGTGGTCCAGAGATATACCAGAATATGGCAATATTTATATGTCGATAATGGGAATTTGAATTCGGAAAAAAATTCCTCTTCTGAGCTGCTGACGAGTTATCAATCCATAAAGTTTGATCAATCGATATAATCGACGTGATCACGGGGGAGCCAGCACACAGACGCATTCTGATTCTCTTTTGAATTCCTCAAGGACGAAACTGATCGATATGATCAAATATTATGCGACTATTGAGATGACAGATTAAACGAGTGGATGTCACCGTGGTACCAACAGAATTAAATATGTTTGTTGAAACTAAAGTTTGCAGAAATTATGAGGTGTAATTTTCTTTTTACGTTGATTTTTTTTGAGACGTGGATTTCCTGCTTTCGCTCACTTCTCGTGAAAGGTACCCTTCCAGCGTGCAGGTGTTTCTCTTTTAATAATTTTTTTACGAAAAGAGAAACACGTTGACGTCGCAAATAGAAATAAAGACGAATGTAAGCTCTACTATTTATTTATGACGCGAAATTACACGTCTAGCTGAATCAAAGGCTCGAGAAAATCTGCCGATCGAATACGCACACCTCCTTCGTCCCCATTGGCTTCTGCACGATTCTATTTTGTCAAACGTATAAAGTATTCCAATTCCATAGGCGCGTTATTCGGTAAAAGCGTTCTTTCACTCAGACTTGCATTTATTTTCCCAGCAATTGCGGAGCAGCAACTTTCATTGCTCCGCAATGCCGGAATTCCATTACTTCCCATGTAAGAGCTATTGATAATTCAAAAAAACCGGCTTAGTAGGGTTGTTCCGACTGTCATCCGCGATCTGAAGTTGCCGGATGCACAATCTGTACTGAATCATCCTGTATGTAAATCTGCAATCTTTGTTATATTCGTTTAGGATGCAAAAGAATCGAGTGAAGAAACGTCACTCTCCCGGGTGGCAAAGAATGACGTCGTCCCCATCGTGGTTATGTAGGGAGTGCCACGACTCAATGGGGAACACTCTTCTCGGATATATTATCCAGGAGACGAGGATAGACATCGTTAATATGCCATACGTGTGTCACATTATAGTACATAACTAAATCCCCATGTCGTTTTTTTTTTATGAATACACGAATGATACATCTTCCTTCATCTCACGACGACACACGTACAAACTTTTCCACACGTGACAGACGAGACGCGGACAAAAGATCCATTGATCACGAAACTAGCGCCCATTTTGTGGCTATCCAAACTTGATATCTTCAACATTCAAGACCCCTGCCTTGTACCCTCAATGTGTCTTTGACGGGACGGATGAAAAATGCATTGAATATTATCCCCTACTGCGATGCTCACCATCGAGCTTTTCTCGAGAAAATAAAGCGATATACACGTACACTACGATTGGTCCATTCGTCATTCTCAGAGGAGAAGAGGAAAAATCGTTTGTGTGAGATCGTTTTTACATTCGTGCTCCGAATACAGGGGGAGCCAAGAAATGAGATGAAATTGGTCCATCTGTTCTCTAATTGCCCAATTAAAATTGACGAATTATCGAAGTTGATGACTTTTTTCGAGGTACTATAGCGAATGGTACGCAATATCAATGAATCTGTTCGCCTTTGGTATTTTCGTGTATAATAACAGTCAATCATTCGAATCTCCGACGCTTCTCATATTTAAAATGCGAACGTGACTTTACGTGACTCTGCGAATGCGCGAGAACGAAGGCTTATATCGTCGAGTGGTCTCTGTGCATTTTAAACATTGCGTATATTTTTTTTATTTTATTTTTTTTCGACTTGATTCATTGTATTCTTTGTCCCAGACGTTTGCGGAATGAGGAACGAAGCAGCGAGACGTTGTGCCAATAAGCCTCGTTGCAGACTGTTTCCATGCCTGAGAAAACTTTTCAACCTCTCAAGGAACGTTTCGCGCCATGTTTTTCAACGCTATTCGAGAAGTTTTCGAGTTTAGTCAGGCTGTCGAAGCAATAATATTAGCTCACTGCCGGGGCTCTCGCCTTTTCGCCATTTCGTATTGGCGAAAAGAAAAGACACCCAACCTTTCGAGACTTTGACCCGTCGTTGCGAATCGAGTTTAAACATCCGCCCAAAGCCCGACTCCTTCATGCTCCTAAAACCAAAATGTCGTCCTCCAAAATGATAAATATTTATCGTTTATTCATCACACCGCGTGCATTTCCATATACTTTTCATTATATCAGTAGAAAAATCAATACAAATTACAGGAAAACGAAAAAAAGCCAAAAATTCTTCGAGGAAAATTTGAACAATACGTAGATCCAGCCTGCGAACTTTTCTCATCACTCTTCGCCCGTAAACTTTCCGAGATGCGATAAAGATCGTACGATTTTATCGATATTGTTTTTTTCTTTTCATCAACACCTCGCGTACTTGACATCCGCCGGCCTGAGATAGCTTCCGGCAAGGTGTGTTTTTGTGGAAAGTGTATATCCCCGTCGAATATAATACAGCGAGTGAGAAGCGGGTGCCGCAAGGATCCGATTTCCGTGCTCCGGACGAGACGGGACTTTTGGCGCGCACACGTGGTCCTCTTCGCGTCGTTCGAGTGTTTGGGCATCACCTGTATATGCATTTCCGTCCAAGTGCGCGTTTCTCCGCTGTATGTGTACGTCATTTCTCGCCAGGTATAGGTAAAACGAAGAATTTGATGGAAGGCTAAATAGCGTCACGCGCCTCTCGCCCGGACAATAAAGGTACAGTGACCGGCAATGAGACTGGCGGTATGTACGAGGGTAGAGGAGACCAGAGGAGACGTCTAGACACGTGAATATACTCGCGGATCGAGGGACCCCTGGCGCAAGCTTATGTGCGCAGGCGCGCGTTCCGCTCGCCGCTGTCATGAGTGACAGCGCAGCGACAAGTTGACATGTTTGTACAGAAGCCGCACAATGGACATATAAGAGCATTAACGAATACACACACGCGTGAAACGAGAGGGGCTCGATGAAATACAGCGTACATGCGCCATTGTGCGTTTGGGTGTATGCGTTTGGGACAAGTCGTCGTTTTGTCGGGGCACGAAAGCAACATCAGCCACTCTTTCGACCAAACGAGATGAGCAGAAGGGGGGGGGGGGGAGGTCCTTGCATCTATACACGTGTGGAAGAGACAGGTGGTCGAGAAATAACTCGTATACGTTTCTCGTTACAGTCGGCGCTTCCTTTGAGCTCCGATGGCATTACCTTTTCACGATTTTCACAGTGTATTCTCCGATTCGTCGTGTTTTTTTCCCACATCCAATGTTTATCTTTTTCCCGATCGACAAAATCAAAACAGCGTTTCTTCGTTAAATTGAAAAATAAAAGAAATGCTGTATGAGAGCGGAAGCGCGTTAAACGGTTGGCATGTGAAAAGACGAACGGTTATTTAATGCGGAGATCAACGAGGTTCAGCGTGTCTTCTTGGCGCTTGGAAACTTGGTAATTGCGGGAAAGAAAATGCGATTTGAAAAGTTTGGGAGCAATTTTTGACCCTACGTATCCCTGCCGAGTTGTCAATTGATACAGTCAGGCGAATGAGACGCGTGAAACCTCGCGATTAGCTCGGACTTTGACGATTGATGCCTCGTTAGGATTTTTTTGAACGAAAGAATAATAAAAATACCTTTCGTCTCGGAATTTCGCTGCAACTTGACATTATCGACGTCGACTTCCTCTGGGATAGCTTGTACAGATTTTTCTCTCCCTTTTGAAAGACTGTATACGGAAAAAGTCGTGATGTGTGCACAGCATCCAACGAAGGAAGAAAAAGAGGATACAGAGAGGATCCTGACACTGACGGATAGCTGCAGCATCACCTCGTTCGTCTTTATATATTCTCGCTGTCGTTGAATCTACATACATATAGTATATTATATGCATCGATAATCTACATAACAATGAAATCCCTCGAGATCCGCGCACGTCGTACCACCTCTTCCGTACGGCGGCTCCTCTTTGCTCCAAAAAGATGAAAAAGTTGCTCCGATTATGCCACCATCTTTTTTCCGCACACATTCATGTCGTAAGAAAAAGGAGTTATAAAAATTCGGATATTCGTCGTGTTTCAATGACGCAACCTCCATCATGGTCGTAAAACCTGATGAAGGATATTTTTCCACCCCTGACATTAGGAGATACTCGAAAGAACATTTTATGCACTTTGAGCGCTGGTTAACACATCGAATCTCGATGAAAACACGAGTTTATGCGTGGTTGAAAAAAAAACAAGGGATTATATTGAAATTTATGACGTTATTAAAAGTCGTAATGTTTATAAAATGCGTCCCTCACCTGGCGACGAAGAGCAAAGTCGGAGAATGATGGAGCGCGTATTAACCTTTACTGATAGCTAGTTTCTTCTATCCTCGAACGTATAATTATTACATTTGTCTTCTGGTGAGAGAGAGAGAGAGAGAGAGAGAGAGAGGAGGAAATGAGTGAGCAATCTAATATTCTTGAGTCGGCAATCATCATAGCTCATCATCTCACAAAGATCGTGTAATTATCTCCCTCTCGAACGTGACTGCGTATGCTTTTTTAATTGCATTAATTACTGCCTTAACATACTTTAAGGTAGTCGGTTAAAGTTTGCGCGTTCAGCCCTATGTTTTAATGCAGCAAATCACCAGAAGATACGATGTTTTTGACACGCGTCTCTATGCTGATACGCTGAATGCTATAAGCTGATAAGATTAGCGGCAACTTGAAGACTAATGCTACTCAAAAATGTAAAATTATACAAACGCGCGAGTACAATATTTTGCAAATACACAATTTTTAATTCGAAAACTTCCGCGCAGATTTTTCAAGAATCCAAGATAGGACACCCAATGAATCATGACAGCCAACGAATTTGTTCAATTTTCATCGCTTTTCGGAAGATTTACGTGATCATCCTTTCTCTGCCACCTCTTATTTTCAAAGAAAACGATTTTTAACACAGTTTCCACCCAAACTACCTTAAGATAATAAGCCGCATGCGGTGACGCGAGGAGCAAAAGGCCTGAAAATAACATCGGAGAGCATACATTTCCGGTGATTCAACAAGGTGAATGTGAAAAATGTCGTGAACATTTTTGGGGGATTTTTCAATGAGAGAACCGATTTTCTCGCGGTAAAGCCTGGTCGTATCGATTTTCGAGCGAGCACCAGGGTATTCTATTAGGACGACATTTATTTTCTTGATCATCGAGCGTATCCGCGGTGTGTCGACATGATTCTATCGTAAATCTCTCTCTCTTTTTCTCTCGTTGAATTTGTAACAGCAAACGGAGCAAGGTATGCGTATATGCATCTAGCGCTATAACTCTCGAGATCCTCCGACATTGCTGTATGCTGTATAAGTATATCGCATATGGTATACAGGCGTCTATGTATATATATATATATATATATACATGCACATGCATAGGTAGATGCATTCACCGGTTAGAATGATTATACGGCCACTCTGGGCCGCGCTACCTACCGTGTTTCTTGATTGCTATCGGTGCAGCTGCGCCCACAATTTGTGTTTCCCGTCAACCGTGCGTAAGAGAGCCGTCCGTCAACGTCGCGACCGCACGGCCGTATAACGATGCGCCGAGCGCTAACACAAAAGTGTTTCACTCGTGTTGTACGCGAATAAATATCCAAAGGGAAAAATAAAGATGCAGCAGAGCCAAGGGAGATAGGGAGGAGGGAGGAAAATAAATGAGAATGGAAAAGGGGTGAGAACGAGAGCGGGGAGAATTATCGCAACACGGAATTGAGTGCCGAAGGTAAAAGGGACTGTCTTACGGTACACATTCGTGTCTCTTCCTCGGAAGGGTGAAAAAGAGGAAACGCGACGTTTCGGGGGTTGCAGTCACGCGAGAGCACCCCTTCCGGGCTTTTACGAACCCCCAAAAATGACGAACGTCTTCGGGTGATGCTTTTAAGGAGCAGAATTAATCGCCTTGCGATCGTCGTTTATCTTAATCGAGCGAGCGATTGGGAATGGCGTTATTGACGAAACGACGAGATTCCCAAGCGGTTTTTCTGCTCCGAAATTGTTTTTCCCTACTGTCGAAGAGTTGGAAAGGAAAGGAACGAACGCATCACGAAGCCTGTACGGTTTCTTTCGAATCCCTTTTGAGATTTTTGCGGCTCGTCGGCAATCCGACGGGGATCGGATGACGAAGATCGGCGACTGTATGGGGAATCACCGGAGCGGAGGAAGTTTTCTCGTGCATGGACAGGGTGGAGAAAAAAAAATCAAAAGAGAGCATTCGCAGAACCACCGGAGTGCACTTTTGACGAAGCGAGTTTTGAAAAATGCCTTTTTTCAGCGTGTTTGTACATTTATCTGTCGTATTCACGGCGGGCGTCCAAAAACACAAAAGTGAAAAGACGTGTACGAGGTCGCGCGATGTTACTTACGCCTCTGCGGCAGCTTCCGTCAGCTGTTTTTCCGAATTCAGTCGATTCTCGTCAACGCGTCGATGAGAGATCCCCCCGGCGAGTGGTTCAGCACAAAAAGCCTGTCACAGGCTCATCTCTCCTCGCGCCGTCGGAGGTTCGCCCAAAAGAGATGATCTCGGCTTTCGGTAATTTTTCGGTCCACAAAAACGTATCGTGTGTCAAAGCATCCGCGTGTTCCCGAAGCCTCGTACAATAATAATATGATACATATTACATAACATAAAACAGTAACAATATTACAGCCGAGATTCATGGAATATCCGTTCAAGCATGGAAAAAGTGTGAGTCCATGCGTGTTTATAATGTAAATTGACCACGGTATATAGACGATATATTGCGCTGTAAAGTATGGATAAAAACGTGTGAGAGAGAGGAGAGGGAGAGAGAGAGAGAGAGAGAGAGTGCGAGAGGAAGTTAAATCGTTTTACGTCGCTCACCGCCCATGCTCCCGGGGGCTGTAATTAATAATAGTTCTGTTTGCCACACGTTTCAAAAGTGTTTATGGCGGATAAGTATACGGTAAGACACGTATACATGCCAGCGCGAGATATCGCGGAGGTAAATGCGCGATGGCTGACGCCGGTACACCTCTCTTTTCTCTCTAATGCGATGAACAATATGTATATGAGGCTTGTCAAGTGCCAAGATTGGAATTTACCGCCTTTGAACGCTTTCGAGAAACGTTTCTCAATAATATACCGGTATGTCTTCCCCCCTCTCTCCCTCTCTCTCTCTCTCTCCATGTCCGAACAGAAATAAAAGTCTGCGGAAATCCATCGGTGTCTATAACTCGTATTCTTATCGGTAATTTTCTCGCGTGTTTGCGATCAGGGCCGATACACACGCATCCCCCCGTACAAACGCGCGGGAAACGAACCTAAAGTACATACATTTGTGTGTACGTGTACGAGGAAGACGGGCGTTAAACACGCGACGTCTATCTTGTATGCTCCGCGATTACGCTACTGCGAAATCTCGCGGGATAACGCAGAGTGCGCGATGGAAAATTTGCAACATAATATCGTAATGAAGGGGTTTGGAAAATGCCGATGGCTGTCTCGCAGGCTTTGCGGAACGTGGAAACGCTCGACTGACTTTGAAACAACCGTAAACGTCGGTGGAAGGAAAATCCTCCTGCGTATAACGATTCGAAAAATTTCCAATAACTTTATTGTGCCGAGTGACTCGTTCGCGTTGAAATGCCGTCGACGCCGTTTAGAATTGACGGGCGATTGAAAAAACAAGTTGGGGAAATGCAGCGGTACACTTTTTTTCTCACGGTCCTCGAGAATGTTCCGGGAGAAAATTGTATTACGTAACGTAATTGCGCGAGATCGTTTGAACGTTTTTAAGATATATTTTATAGAGTCCGCGCGTGCGGTTTTAACGGGAAAAATTTTCATTCTTGCTGAGTGGAATAAACATCGCGAGTGGTCGTGTTCCGGACGCGAAATATGAATTTTTTGAACGAAATAATGTACTGCAGATTACGGGCGTAAAAAAAAAGACACGTGATATTATCGCTGATTTTTGTTGCATTGAAAATTGTGAAAAAAATTGTTGAAAAAAGGATACGTTTGCACAAGATCGGAGTCTATTAACAGCAATAGTATTTATCATTTTCGTAACGATCGGTGGGAATGACAATTGCTCCGAGAGATTTGGTCGCGATGATTTTGATTTTTTTTTTTTTTTTTGAATGTATTATCGTAATAAACGGATTTTTTAAAAGGTCTCCGTCGGGTTTTGTAGAACGCTAAAATGCTCGATTGGCGGTAGGCAGAAATAATCATAAACAATTATCCAAAAAAAATTCTCTTGCGCATAACGCTTTTTAAATCCTCGCAAAAAATTCTGGATAATAAGTAATTGTAGCGGAGCGATTAGTTCACGTTGAAATATCGTCGACGTGACTTCAATCGACGCGCAATTGCGAGACGAGTCGAAAAAACGCGGCTGTATACACTTCGTTTTTTTTACAATCCGAAAGAATGTTCGGTAAGGAAATTATTGCGTAAGGTAATTGTACGAGATTGTTTGAGAATTAAAAAAATATGCTTGAGGGAGCCTGCTCGCACAGCTTTAACGGGAAATTACTCCATTCGGAGTCGGAAGAAAATCATGAACGACGGTATCTTGATTCAGTGGAAATATTCATTACTTGCACGAAAGAATGAACTGCAAACAATTAGTGTGAACAAAACGTGATATTAGTGATATTATTGCTGATTTCTTGCAGTAATAATGGTTTCGGTAAACATTGCTGAAGACGCGCATAGAAAAATGATGTATTTTTCTACAAAAGAGGATAAATTTATGAACAGCAATAACATATTTATTTTTTTCATAGCGTCATGGCAGGCTGCACTCGTGATTGATATATCTTCCCGTGTATCTCAGAGAGGAAGAGGGTGAAAAAAAGAAATGATATATAATTATTCATGAAGATTTGAGCCCGATATGATTGTTCTGTTTTTATTGAATCGCAGAGCCGCCGAATAAAAGTGTTGCGTATTAATACGAGCGCGTTTACATTGAGATACAGGGAAGCATTATTAAGAATGTTAACGTATGCTTGTGACGGGCTGTCACGAGGAATTCTCACTGCGCCCTCCTTCATCCCCGACCTGCAGCAGAGTCCGAGGATTTGCGCGAAGGCAGAGGCAGAAGGCAGGTTTATATATATAAAAATATGCAATAGCGCTTGTCACGCGCAGCACCTAATAATTGAATGTATAATAAAGAGGGCGTCGCACGTTGTCACGCTGACAGACAGCTAGACAGATGAACAGACGGAATCTGCTGCGAGCAGAAAAAGGCTGTGTTGTACGTATGTATATTGAATATATACATGTATACATACCCAGCACACGTATACATACCCATTTATATATGTAAATACTCTTGAAACTCTTCGCGGATGGACAGACTTCATCTGTCGATTTTATTCTCTCGCAACATCGCACCGTTCTCATTCCCTTCGTCAGTGTCTATTTTTCCATTTTTTTTTCTCCGTGGGACGCGAGACCTCGAGAGTCGCGAGTAATCTCGACCGTATTAAGGCAGTTTCGCCATCAACGAAAATGGAGATAATTTTTTATTTACGTTCGTCACGCTCTGGGGCACTTCGCGCAGTCCTCTGCGGCTTAAAATGTCTTTTTCACCGTTCAGTTACCAAGATATCGAATTTCACAGTTGATCTATTTTATGTCGATAAACGACACGTGGATTTACTCAATCGACACGATTTTGCGATTGTATATGAAATACAAATAATGATTTCAGAAACGGAATATTTTGCGTCTTGAATTCCGCCGAATGTGTTGATGAAAAATTGAATATCACTATTTTGAAAATATTTCATATTGGACATTAGAAACTTCTTTTGTAATCAATTTTCTGAATATCTCATTAGGAATAAGGGATTGTCACAGAGTTCTGACAATTTGAGACCAATCCGACGAAATAAAAATGAAAAACGAATTTTTAAATTAATAATTACACTTTTTCAAGATAATCTTTCGACTCAAAGTGGAGGAACACGAAACTTTAGATAATTTTTTCCTCGATGACTAGACGGTTCGATATATTTTCCTCCAACAGTATGACATTTCGTCTCTCAAAATTGAAGTTTCCGGTTACCATCAGGTTCGCGCGAACCCCCTTAAACAACGCGCCGGGAAATCCTCCAGTGATGGAATCGTTAATTCGACGGAAACCTGTACGAGCGATAATATTTTCTTCCGCACGAGTGGCGTGTTCCGTTCTGAGAGAGACGCGTTTCGAAAGAGCCCCGTAATGTTAACGATGGAAAAAAAGCGTATATTTTTGTTTTTATAACGTCACGTATATACGAGAAACGTTTCATACTGAACGAAACGGGAGTGGCGTCGGTGCCACCAAAATGTTTGTCAAATCACCACGTATGAGGGAAGGAATATAGAAACTCATTCTTCCACGCTGAGAAAAATAATAATGAGGACATTATTCAAACAGTTGCTGCTGCTGCTGCTGCTGGGCAGGCTGCACCGTTGTTCCCGCTGTTTCTATTATCTCAAAAAATACATACAGGAGCGATAAAAACATTATTATTTCAATATGTCTGCGATACAGGAATAAAATGCCTCCTGGCGTGGGCGACCGCGTAGACGGAGAGATCGTCGACCGATTCAATATTCATTTCGTGCGTGTATATCCTTCCTTCCTCTCATTCTCTTTTCTTCCGAGTGTTCGGCATGGCAAATGAGCGAAAAAGATCGAAAGAAATGAAAAAGAGAGAGGAGATATATTCGAGAAAAAAAAAAAAGAAAATGTACTCCAATGCCGCTACTGGCTGCGTGCCTTCCTTTGACAGCTAGGCAAACACTGGTCTGACGTTTCAAATAGCTTTTATTTATTCTAGCCTGTTTATTTAGGTTGCTCGGACTGCCACGGGATCGCGTTACCTGGGGGGATACATAACTACCGGTGTTCGAGTGGCTCGGAGGGCAAAGGATACCAAAGGATCGCTACCGGTCTCAGCTCTCCAATATATATATATATATATATGTATATATACATATTATACGATATATATAATAATACAGTATTATATCGTGAATATGCGTATCTTAATGTTGAAAAGAGCATCGCAACGAAAACAGACGAAATGAATAAAAGTAGTGCAAACATGCGAGATGAAAAATCGAGAGACAGCTCGGATTATCGCGATCTAGCTGCTACCCTCGTCTTTGCCCGCGTGGAATTAGTATTTTTTTTATCCGTTCAGACTCCCCTTTTCACGGCATATCGAAAGAAGACAGAAAACATTAAATTGGTAAAGAATCATTGCTAGAAAAAGTGCCTACAAAAGAATTACCAAATTATTAAACAATCGATGTAAAAGTATGGATTGTTATAAAAAAAAAACATTTTGTAATTTGTTATAAAAATACGCGAGAAGATAAAATGAAGGAAACTCAAGATGGCTGTACAGAACCGGATATTCCTCGATTGAAATCCAGTTATCCATCTCGAAAAATATCATCCTCTCTTCTCCCTGATGATCCTTCGAGTTTTTTCGCTCCAATTCGAAAAGCTTTCGGTTTATGCGATTTTTGCATTTTTTTATGACTGGAACGGAACGAGGTACGCGGGGAAAACGCAAAGCAGGGGAAAATCGTGTTTTCGGAAGGTATGGTCGAAATGGCAAAAAGGCTATATCGTCGATATATCGAAACTGGAACTCGCCTCGCGCTCGTCCTCGCCGCCTCAACGCTTTTCATGCGCCTGTCAGCTGTCACCGTCCAGAACGATGGGATTCAATGTGACGTTTTCACCGTCTCACTTTCTCCCTCGTCTCATCGACCCTTCCTCTACTTCTTTCGCGTTGTCCGAGTCGACCAAAAAAATGTCTCTATATATCTCTCGCCGTGAGCAGACGGACGGGAATGGTATTTGAATACTCCGATATAGCTGTCGTACGTCATTTCAACGGGTCGGTAAAAAAAGAAAGGCGTTCCATGTACGCTAAATCCTTGAGAAATTATTTTTCCAACGTTGAAGATTTCTGCTCCTTTCGTGCGAAATAACCTGCAAAATTTCGCTTCTGAAACCGATTTTTCTGCTCTTTTTCATCGTCGAAAACGAATTGGGAATTTATTATTTTTATCGTTGAAACTACGTGTATGACGTTCAACTCCGTCAACTTCGAAATTCAAAGTTTACTCTCATTTTTGAGTTATTTTCGACGGCTTTATAAATACACCATTGTACCCCGTGGGTATTCTATTTTCTCGTTCTTATTTTTGATACTCAAAGTTAGAAATATCCAAGTCAAAAAAATAGAGAAAACTTTGATCAACTTTTCTCTCAATAACTAGGAGGTGGATCCGTAAATAACTCCGAGAGTCAATATAATTGTACGATATTTTTTTCTATAACAATATAAAACTCCGAGTCACAAATTTAGAGTTGTCGGTTACCATTAAATTCGCGCGGATGCCCAAACGAAGTGTTTTGGAGGCTTTGTACTTGCGTGGTCGTAAAGGCGAAAAAAAAGATCATTTTCGAAATATTTTACGACTTTCCGAACAGAAATTCCCGCGCATCTGAATCAGCAAAGGTTCGCAGGCTGACCATTTGGGGTGACTTTGAAGAATCTTATTCCCTGTCGTGCGTGTGTCGCAAAATTGATGATACATCGAGGACGTATTCCGCAAAGTTTACAAAAGCCAAGATATATCCGCCTGCTGTGGGATCAGTTTCGGTCTCGTAAACGAAGCAAAGAAAAAAAAGCACCTGCCCATTTGCCAGAGAAGACAGTGTGTATCTGTTTCGCCTCAATCGATCCACCCTCCGTCGTGTAAATGGCAAACATCGCGCATCGAAAAGAGGTGAGAAATAAATCAACGTCCAGGGAAGGACAACGCTCTCCCGTCATGGTGGAAAGATCCTTTCGTACACTGTAAAAAATGTGGTGTTAAAATTAACACCGAAAGTGGTCCATATAGTTCCATTACTTTTGTGTTAACGCGCGGTGTTAACGCGCGGTGTTAAATAACCGGAGTTATTTATTAACACCGAACACAATAACACCAAGTCTCGGTGTCACTGCATAAAAAGTCGTCGATGTGGTGTCAATGGTTCGGTAATTTAGGAAGAAGTACCCGTAAATGGTGTTAAGCGATAGTAAAAATCTGTGTCAAAAATGACACTGGAAAGAGCTTTCAGAACACTGCCGGGTGTGAAAAAATAACACCCAAGAATGTTGTTTTCTATGCATAACGGTGAAAATGCTTTATACAAATCGGTGTAAGCGATCAACAGTATATAGAAATCATCAACATTTATCGGTGTGTAACTTTAACTCTAAACGGTGAATAACAACAGGTAAAAATGTATGTTGATTCAGAACAGTGTTAAGCATTCATACGCAAATGAGTATGATATAACACCGGTTCTGTGTAAGTATTTCACACTATTACAGGGTCGCTGCATAGAATATCGCACTCGAACGTGTTAACTTTCCCCATCAAAATATTTGCAAAAATTTCGACAAAATAACTTTCGAAAATTTTTTTTTAACGTTTATATATTTATCTATATCGACCGATTAGTCATATTGGGTCGTGACATACTATAGAATATCAAATTTCGCCGAATAAAATTTCCTATTGCTGACACGGGGAATCGAACCTACGACCCTACCTACCTATCTACCTAACAGGCGCGCACGCTACCACTAAGCCACCGAGAGCTTCTAAACACTATATATTAAAATGTATATATTAATATGATAAAGTTCCACAATCTTCAGCATCGTTTTACGTCGTTAAAGTTCTATGAATTATCCGTTTATTGTGTACAAAAACATTTTGTTCTTGTCAGTTGCAATTTATTTTTTTTGTCATCCACCATGGAACCATGTATTTAAAGAACACTCGAAAGAGTGTACACAGATTGGTGTGAATTATCACCGGTATTAAAAAAATATTACCCCAGCTAAATATATTTTACTTCAACGAATAAGATAAAAAAAAAATGTAATTGCAAAAAAACGTATTTATTGGTGACACATATAACATACATAAATATTATAAAAGGTGAGGATTAAAATTTCGATAATGGTGCATGAGACTTTTAAAATAATTATGTTTTCCTTCGAATCTCATCGACCACAGATGAATCAGCGGACCGAGAGATTCAATAACAGAACTTCTCCGAATACAGTATCAAATTGACACCAACTTAAAACATAGTCTTCAAACTACACTATTATGGTACTTTTCAATTTCAAGTCTATATATAATGATGAATTATACATCAAGTATATATAATTCATCGTTATTATACATCAGGTATATATATATACTTGAAAAAATATTTATATAAAAATACATATATTCATATGATAGAAAATGTTTATTTCAATTAGGTCACATACAAAACATAGTCCGGCGAGGTGCGAGGGGTTGCATATGTGCCGCTTATTTTGAAAGTGGCCAAACTCCGTTTTTCAATATTTTCCGCCTATCATGGTTACATGTACAACTTCATGTTATTTAGCAGTACCCTTAAATATCTGGATTTTAAGAGAAATGGAGTTAGGCCACTTTCAAAATAAACGGCTCATAAATGAATAATACTAGCTGTACACCGCGCGGTGTGAATAATAACACCGAAAATGCCAAGTACGTAAGCTTCGGTAATTTCACTCTTGGAGTGTAGCGACGATACACCGAAAAGTGTTTTCAGATGTTCTTTACACCATTCGGTGACATTATAATCAAGTAACACCGGATGATTTTTTGGTGTTACCTTCGGTGTTACTTTCACTCCCTAAGTTGTGTTAAAATTAACACCGCGCGTTTTTACCACTAACACAATCGCAGTTTACACCGCCGATTTTTTACAGTGTATATGATTTTTCTTCCACGCGTCTTTTGCCAAAGCCACAGGGACCACATTTGCGAGAAACGGATGAAACACGTTCGCATGAAATAAAAATTTGATTCGTATCAATTTAATTTCCTCGACGAATTTCGAGTGCATGACCGCGATTTTGACTCTGCAGGCAAGCTCTTTCGGAGCACACCCGGTGTATAACACTCGAGCCGAATGCTCATAATGTATCGCCCGTCGAGGTACCGCCGGAGGTATATTACCCAGAGCTGAAGAGAGTGAGAGGGAAAGAGGGAAAGAGAGCAAGAGAGATCAGCAACGCTGGTGGTAAACTCGACATCCTGGCAAGATACCGCGTTATGGTATATGCCTGGCGGTGTTATATATTGCCCTCACGCGTCCCGCAGCCTCTCTCGCTCATGATTGATGACAAGTCGTTGGCTGTTATGAATATAATATCGATCAATCACGCTATTTACCGGACGAACGCATAGGCCACTCTATCATCTTCCTTATACTACACCCTGGTATAGGCCGGCTGTCCGTATCTATATATTTCGGTCCTCATTCTCGGAGCTTCCTTCATCACTCGCGCCGGCCGCCTTTTGCTCTCCTTGCCACGTACACGGAATACATGAATCATACGTGTACGTGGGTTTCATTTTTAGGCAACACTTTTTGCTCTATCCCAGCTGAAAAACCGATAATATACGTATCAAACGCGAAATTTTCGCGCGAGTAACAAGATTCTAGCTCAATTGCGAACTCGGCTCACCGGAATATTCAATTATTGCTCGTTTAAGTAACGTGGGAAAACACTTTTTTGCGTACAATATCAATTTTTCTTATAATAAGTTTCCTGGCTATGCGGAGTATGAATTTCTCGACGGAAATCAGAGTCGAATATGCCCCATAGCTTATTTTTTTAGAGTGACCGACGTGCGATCAATTTTGAAAAAAAAGGGCGGAAAAATAAATGCGAGGATACTGAAAACACTTTTTTTATATACACGAATAATTTATAATGACCCATCGTCAATTCAAAACAATTCAATTTAAATGGTTATAGTTTGTTTATTTAAAGACTGTGTCAAGTTTCAACATTTAATGGGAAATTAAATATTCCATCGAGCTATTAGGCAATTGAGCTATAATTTTCTTACCCACGTGAGAATTTGTCTTTCGATACGTGTTATCAGTTTTACAATCAGTTTTTCCGAAAGAAAAAAAATGAGAAAAAAGAAATTGACTCATCGATGTGTCAAGAGAGATCAGGTTTCCAACGAGGAGATTAACATGTTGAATCTCGACGACGACGGTGCAGCTTCCGCCTTGTCGGAAATCACGCGACGTGCGGGCCATATACCGCTCTCATCAGAGATGGCAGAAAGGTGGATTAAGATTTCAAACGAATGTGTTTGACGTCTTCGTTCGACGACCGTCACCTCGGATGAATAATAATAATAGAAGAGATGGCATTTTAATACAAATGTATTCTTTTGAAGCGATCGTCATCATCGAATAATAAAACCAATGCGGCTTAATATTCCTAAAACGTTAACAATTTATCTTTTTTTCTTCAGTCAAAGAGGCACGCGAAACTGAATAACAAATCAAAGTGCGCGTAATGAATATTCATCAGCACATTTTTACGGCGAAGTGTACTAGACTTCGAGTGCATGAAAATTCATTCAACTAGACGAAACCCTTTTTTCTCTCAATTTCAGTGGATTTTATTCAAAGGAAAAAAATGCATCCTCCCTCTTTGGTGGAAGCCGCTTTGAGTCACGTGCGCGCAACGGTAAGAATATATAAAACTCGTTTGAAAGATCGAGAATATTGATGTCTGCTTTTGTTTTTGGGACAAGCGCGCGCGGGAGCTAATGAACTTTTTTCTTCAGCGTCTGATGGCGATCGAACGCAGCCGAGTTATTCAATCATTCCGAGATTTCGCGATTATTCGACTCGCGGCGCGGGTCGGTGAGAGATCGAAAAAAGGCGGAATCGTCGCAGGAGATGCCGAAAGCGAGAAATATCCGATATATGCCAGCGAAAGATCGAAAACACGAGCGTGCGCTTCTCCCTGGCTTTTTCGACGATGTTTTTTGGGCGAAACGCGATCGACGTCCATCATGAAAAACCTTCGACGACCATGTAGGTATACCGATTGCCGTGTCGTCGCGGAATAATCCAAAAGCGTTGGTCCTCACTTGACTCGCACCTCGTGAATCGTTAATTAAGACCGTTAAGCCTCGGATCATTAAGAAAAAGTGGTGAGAGCGTATTCCGGGCCGCCTCCTTGTCGTCCTCTTCTTATTTCCCCTTGGGGCGATTCTGATGTACGGCCATGTTTATTTAACTTTTTTTACTCGATTTTTTAGCCTCTCTCGATTGAGAATTCGAGTGTTCTCCCCGAGCGAACGAACTCGGAAAGGAGAAATATATGTTTATGTGTATATTCTTTCTAATAAAAAATTGAGGGGGTGCGGAAGTTGAAGAATATCGCGAGACTGTTTTATTCGTTTCCTGATTGGTCGGTGGATAGAAAATTAATTTCGTGGGACGCGTGTGTTTTGTTTTTGCTTGAATTTGACTGTCTTTTTTTGCGTTTTCTTGCTGAAATTTCCAGTTTTCGCGAAAAACTCGATGAGTTTTGGAACCGGCAGAAAATTTGCGATGCAACAGGCTATTGACTTAGCGGAAATCCGAAAAAAAAAAATTTCGTCTTTTTTGGCTACTTTTCCAGAATCGTCGAAAAGTCGGAATTTCAAATGATCATAACTTCCTCCCTAATGAAGATACATAGACTTTTTGGGGGTGTTTTGAAAAGCCCTCGAGTAGACTTAAGCAATGGTGAAAGTTAAATGTCGATAGCTCAATTGCTTCAGCCTGAAAATCGATGTTGAAAATGGGCGAAAAAAACGCAAAGGGGTATGTATGGGAAAATAAGCGAAAATCGGTGGTCCTACTTTAAAAATCTGCCAAAAATCGAAAAATTAAGATATCTGGACAAACCAAACGGCATTTTGAAGCCTCATCAATTGCAAAGAGAATAAGCACATGTTGGAGTATCTAGGTCAAAGGAGAAAAAAATTGCAATCCTTTTAGTGAACCAACTCGATCTGGCAAAAAGTTGCGAAAAATTTTAGATTTCAAAAATGATTTTTACCGGTCCATATCGATGTATTTTTCTCCGCTGATTACGAAACACATCGATATTTCATCGAAAATCCAATATTTCCATCCGAAAATGCAATAATACGAATTTTATCGATTAATTACTATTTTCTCGATGAAATATCGAGTTTTCGGAGAAAACTCGGTAGATTTCGTAATCAGAGGGAAATTTCCGATCGGATAAGCTTCGGAAAAATCGAAAATTTGAAAAAAAAATATTTCCAGCATTTTTGGCCACTTTTCCAGAATCGTCGAAGACACCCAATAATATAAGCGGAGTCCTCGTTAAGCCGCTGATAGCAGGGTGATTATTCCTTGTTGGATTTCACTCGTTCGATCGCACTTTGCGCGCCTCCGCTTCCTCCACTCCTCTCGCGTCGTTGTCCCTCGTGACGCAGCCTCCGCAGTCTTCTCCGCTAATTTTTCATTCTCTTCTTCCCGGTCCTTCAACCCCGCGATGGCTCTTCGTATAACCCCCACGGCGGGGGGCGTGGCTGCCAAACTGCGTTAACGACCCTCGCGGACCCCTCGTTGCGGAATAAAACGCGGCGGCCGCGTTCTCAAGCTCCTCATCGGCTCGAGAAACCTCCGCGGAAAAACGGAGTGAAAATCGACGGCGTAACAAAGTCCTCGTGAAGAACAAGTGCTCCAAAGACGACTGGAAAGCAGACAAGATTTGACGATAACGATTATGCGCGAGTTTTCCAACCTCCCGTCGCATCTCCGGAGGTTGGTGCTCGGCCGGGTATGTAAAAGAGAGAACGCGAGAGACGCGGAAGTCTCCGGATAAACAGCCTTGTCAAAAGGAGTACGCGAAAATATATATTCATAAATCTTCATCCTCGGAGCGAAAAACGCATCAACGGGAACAAACTCCCGCGTCTTTCATGATTTATAACCGTTGGAGAACCGAAATAGCCCGTCTTTACGACGGAGATTTCCTTCTTCGGGTCAAAACACAAAAGAGGATGCCACGAGACACCCGGTCGTAAAATACGTTGAATGGATAAAAAGAGGAAGAACAAGATGAAGAAGAAGCAATAATGGAAGGTTCGGTGTCTCGGTTGGTTATCTTGATGCTCGTCAATTTGCCAAAAAGGATCACACCTACACGAAGAAAACAGCTGCATCGTTTGGACGGATCTCAATTTTTCAGGGCGCAGCAGGACGTGCTCGTACACACCGGAAGACCAAGGGAACTCAATCTATTTTTTTCTATTCGCTCGACATACGCAAACATCCGCGGAAACTATAAACGCTCGGACTTTATAGTTTCTGAATAAAATTGAAAAAAAAGATGCCAAATGAATTAACGATCACACTCCAACAGCGAGTGATGCAGACGTACTTTTGTCATCTCCTGTTTCTTTTTTCTCTTCACTCATCTCTCGGCAAATCTTTCCCAGACGTTCCCTAATCAGCGAGTTTATATACATATTTTTTCCTCTCTCCAACAAAAGATGGTTGAAAATCCGTTAGATTATGTCTGTCAGATACGAGACGAGTGAGGTCCTTTTTTGACACGTGTTGTTCACATACAAATGCACCTTTTATTTTTTATATATATATACATACGATATATGCGTCCTTCCGTCTGCGTTGGACGTTAACGAGAGGGACAGGCTCCGAACGAGGCCCTATAGCGAAGGCTTTTTGTGCGTGATACGAATGCAATCGGTGGGCTAATCTCCGATCAGTGTCGAGAGCGTAACGCGATCCGACGCGACGTGACGTGATCCGGACTCGATAGCCCCGACCGGCAAAATGCGATCTATACTACCATCAACAGCACCATCGTCATGTAGGACGCGAGGGAGAGAGAAAACATTCATGTCTGCATGTGTGTATGTGTGTGTGTTTCGTTAAAGTGCGTATGGACGGGTGTACTCGTACAGGAAGAGAAAAAAGAGAGGGGTAGATGAGACTATTTTGAAAATTCATCGCGTACAGATTCATATCGCGCATCAGAGAGGCCAGGAAAGGCTGAATCCGGTGTGTACGAGTACTCGGTAATTGATGCGATAAAATCATCGCTCGAAAAAAATTATAATCGTCATTATTATCGATTGGCTCCGACGTGGGTAAATAAAGAACGCTCGAGTATCATCGAAATAAACGGGGACTAGGTGTATGACGAAAGAAAAATAGTAAAATAATTCCCTCTGTGTGCAGAAGCGGAGCTCAAACATTCGGGTATGAATAAATTACACGAGTCATTCAACCAGCACGATCATTCATTTCGTCCCGCGTCGTTTTTCGAATCCCTCGAGTTTCCTTTCATTTTTTCAAATTGATTCGTCGATTCCCCGAATGATCACAAAAAAGAAACTCGTAACTTCTGTCCTCTTCCGGCGGTGAAAGGCGTCCGGATCAATGTCTCATTATTTTCATTTGTCGATGACTAATTTTGAATTGAAAAAAAAAATATATACTCACGCGGTTAACAAATCATACGAGAAGAGCGTCAAGAGTCGCACCACGCACCATGACCATTATCGCGGGGCTGCAACCATGGTCGTCGGCTATTCATACGCACCCCTCCGTGCGAGTCGAGCTCTTTTACCTCGCACAGACTCTCGAATGGGTCGCCGGAGAACCTCCATAGAGTTTGCGAGCGTAAGAGTACGTATAGCATGTCAGTATCCGCACGATAATGTCACGCAAGTGCTCACACGTCATTGTGACATTATGCGAGCGACCACGAGAGTACAGTGTGAGGAAAGTGAAAGAGCTAGTGAACCAGTTGTGTCGAGGGGACCAACATGGCAGCAGCTGCTGCTCGACCCGCGTAACCCACATATACATCACCCCGAGTACGCATTGTTCCACCCTGTTCGCTTATTATTCCAAAGTATATCACCAGGTATACACACAGCCGTTTACGTGTGAGAGATCGACGCACACCTCTCGACGCGAGAATAATAAAGGCCACCCCGTGTCATCGACGTGGCGGGCCATCGCCTGGAACGTGTGTCTACCTACGAGAGAAGCGCCTGACGTTACCTCGAAAAGGTGAGAGACAGCGAGGTGTCGGTATCACAGAGAAGGCACGTTTTGTAAGAATAAGACGATGACGAGAGTCCCTCGGCGTCGACATCGAGCCTAGGAGGTGGGTCTTTCGTTCGAGCGCCATTCTCGCACGCTGGAATCTTTTATCCGAGCGTTTTTGAAAATCCGTGAGCTGCTTTTGTCATGGAATAGAAAATTCGACCGGTAGCAAAAGGTTCTCGAGTGCACGACGAGTCTCCGCGGAAGTTTCGACGCGAAAGAGCGAATAAACGCGCGCCATTACCGGCCTCGATGTGTCGTTCGTGACGTTGGTACGTCATCAACGATGTACACGTTGGCGTAACCGCGGAATTCTCTTGTTATACCTGTAGAGTGGTCCCAGAGGCCGTCATCACGGGAGGAATCGCACACTCTGCGATGTAAAACAGAGATAAATCGCACGCGTTAAGTTTGAATAATGAGCGGACGTAACGATGATACACGCGCGATTTCTGCCGAGGTCGTTTGCGCGCGGTGGTTGCTGTACGTGATACGAGTCCGTGAAACGTCGTTGTAATACGTGCAACTCATTCGTCCAGGAGGCTCATCTTCGGTGGTCAACGAGCCAACGAGAATCGACGCTGGCAAATTGCTCCTACCTGGCATATTTTCCACCAGCTAAAGTGCAAACGATCTGCAGATTGGTGGACCAACCGCCGCTCGACGTCTGCGTCCGCAAATGGAACATTGCCCGTCGAGATCTCATCAATCATTTGCGATATACTCGCCACGAGTCTCCTTGACCGATAAACATACAGAATCGATATTCTCACCGTTTAACGAGCCTGACCTCTCACCAAGAGTACCTTCGAGAGTACGTACTTGAGGCGCAACTTTACTCGTTGAAAGTTAATCCTCGCGTGGTCTCAAACGACGCGGGAAATCGACGAACGTCCGCGTAGCTGTCGAGACTACATTCTCCACGTAAACTTGCCATTGTACCGTATAAATATCGTGAATTTTTTTTAGCAACGAGTCCGTCCTTATTCAGTCGCAGCAGGTTCTCCTTATCCGCGTACATATCTTGAGAAAAAAAAAACCGTCTCGCGAATGTATCGCGAAATTTTGTTTTTCAGTCAAAAGTTCAATTAAAGCACGATCGAATATATGTTTGTTGAATAATTTATATTTCCGCGAAATTGCTTCAAAATTCGCGTGTTTCCCCGTTTCGTATGAATTATTTGACTTCGCATGTGAAATTTATCGGCATTCAATGAGCTTCGCGATTTTTGAGATTTCGCGATAAAACGAAGGAGAAAAATACAGCCTCGACGCTGACGGCGGGATTAATTCCGCTGCGTCCAGACTCTATTCTTGCCAACCAGTTTTATGATTGATGATCGTCTGACGTCTACGCTTTTTCATAAGTGAAGTTTGCCGGCTGAGTTTATCAAGTTTCCCAGATTGCATAATACGATTTGTCGAATCGTCGAAGAATTCACAGAGAGATGGTCGAAGATGGTAAAATCGATGAAGATTCCAGACGAGGGGAATGCCGCCGGGCTTTACCGTTCGCATCAATCGAATTGCTAATTTATCTCGTCGTTCGCGACGACGTTCCCAATTAAACGAATAACCCGAATGATCTATCCGCGGGAATTCCTACGGAACATTTCCATCGCCGATAAGTTTAAACGTCACTGTACAGTCCCGCGGGTGCGGCGGTGTAACTTTTCAAATTGAAACGTACAAGCTATGACGAATTTATTCTCGAAATCATTACAAGACGCAGACACGTCGATCCCCGATGATAGAGATCCGCAGTACGGTCTTCGATTCCAGTCGCACGCTGGAGCAGGAGCCTTCCTACATAATCCACGAGGATCTTTCACGCCGTACGTAAGGATTACGAGAATAAAGTCGCAGAGTCAAGCGCCGCGATCTACCATAAACTCCTCCGCTCTCTCTATTTTATACCCTGGCGATTCGCTCTTGCCTTTTTGCCTCTCTCACTCGGCGTATATCCCTGTGTGCAGGCAGCATCGAGGCTAAGGCCGAGGAGGCCATTAGCTCTGGCACGATGAAAACGGTGGAGAGAAAGACGATGGTATAATATTGGAAAGTGTGCGCCGATGTGTTTGCGGGTTTATCCTTTCGTTACCGTTGTGTGTATAAAAGCTCATCGTGGTGCGCGCCTTCCTACGCGAGATCCAGCGATGAGCTCCGGAGACGCTATCAGCGTCGGCTTAGAGACATTTCGCTGTATGAAATTCGCGCCAGCGGCTCTCGACACTCTCGGCTTCCTCCGCACGAGCTTTTCGTTTTATTTCATGGAAGGAGCAGCTCGCGCGACCTGGACACACGCTCGCTTCCTCTATCTTATCCCGGGATCCAACTCTAGGTAGCTGATGCTGTTCCGCACGGTCCTGCAGAAACTCCGCACTCTCGCTTCCTCCTTCCTTTGATTTTACACTCCATACGTGTGCTGCAACATCTGTGGCCACTTCGCTCTTTTATTTTTCTTCATTGTCTCCCGATCCGCCTGCCCTCGAGTTTAACAAGCCGATAGTTATCTCCACCTACACCGCCGTGACGCACCAGGTACATGCAGAGGGTATTAGCACTTGGAACGAACTGCTCAACTTGGCTACCGTTGCCTCTCTTGCGCTCTTTCCGCGTGAGCACTTATTTCCTGAAATATCTATCGGACGGCGAAACCGCAAAAGTATCAAGTGCCACTCTGACGTGAGAATCGTAGTCGGGGAGGATTCTAAAGCTCCGAAGAAAGTCGGAAGACTCTGGGCAATGCCCACTACGGGCTCACGT
Source organism: Heteropelma amictum (assembly GCA_959613375.1). NCBI lineage: Eukaryota > Metazoa > Arthropoda > Insecta > Hymenoptera > Ichneumonidae > Heteropelma > Heteropelma amictum. Next base: position 3,958,518 of record OY390727.1, read on the forward strand.
TTTTTATTGACGCCTGCTGATCGAGAAAAATCGGCAGACTGATGCGGCTTCGAGATTGGATGCTGCGAATCTTTCAACACATGACGTGAAGGCAAAATAATTTGCCGATTGTTATGAATGATTCCATGATGATTGAATACTCGGCTGATTATGTCGAATACGAATTTTGGATAAAGACGCAATTTGTTTGATGAAATTTTGTGCCAAGCTTGAGAATAAAATTCAATTTGAATAAAAGCGCGAGCTGTACCATTTTTAAATCCCTCGGGGATCAATCGATGAAAAAGCCGTACATTTTTTTTTCATTTTCCACGTCGCGGATTGTAGTTCGAGCATGGACTATATCCATTCCCAATTCGTTGGGACGCAGACATATCCATCCAGCGGTCCATATAAATTCGACAATCTCTCCCGCACAATCAGAGCTTGACAACGTTCTGCTTCGCGCGCCTGTCCTGTGACTCCGGTCGTTCGTTAATCCTTCGCATCTCACTCGCTCTCGACTATCACACGGTCTCGTTTCATCCGAAAAAGATGAAGCGAGAGAGGAGAGATGACGTATACAGTCATAGAGCCGCGCGACAGCGCGTTAATTTGATTTTCTTCGGTGCCGCCGCATTTCGGTTTTGAGGATCGGAGCGGCGGAGTGACGTCGAGCTTTATGTACGTGTGTCTGCGCTGTGTGGGAGGAGGGAAATGCGAGAAGCAGGGGAGAAATCGGGCAATTTATCAATCCACCAAAAAGGGAGGGAGGGAAAACGACTCCCGCTAGCTGGGTGGATAATTTAACAAGATTGATGAGAAGCCGACATGCCATGGTTCGCCAGGGTCGACGTCAACGGCGCTGCACATATGTAGATCGTGGATTCGTTAATGTATACGTATATTCAAAGATGGCTGGAGAAAGCGCGAGCAAGAGGCACGCGAGGGCACTCTCGCGCGCCCGAGACGCCAACAGGAGGCATCAGCGGAGTCGGTTGAACGGCGTGAGCGACTGCTGGTTATTAGGAGGTCTCACCCAGGAACGTTTCGAAAATCATGCACGAGCTGTCATTCTCGGTGAGACTGATTGTGCTGCATATGTGCCATTATTACAGGGATGAGGCGAACATGCGCGAAATCGACGATGAAAATGGGTCGTCACATCGCGACGCGCAACGGAACTCTGACCCGGTACGGCTATTTTAAACTTTTGTTTAAGAAAAATCAGACTAATACGGTATTGCGTAAAAAAATTACTTTTCCACTACCGAGCCGACATGGCGCACCAATTTTGTTCCCGAGTACGAGAAAACAACGCCATCTGCAATTCCGCCAAAAAGAAAAGGAACTTTCGTGTTGGACTCTGCTGATACAGACTCTTTGTACAGCCTTTATCATTATTCTGTATATATTTTTCAAAACATACGTCGTTTCGAAATTCGCTCGTCCGATTAAATATCTCATCCTATCTGAATTAACGTTGAAATCCCAGCGTTCTCCCGATCGTTTTGTGCATGTACCAACTTTCGAGAACTCGCGTTCGCTTATCGCATTGTGAAATAAGCTCGGGTTAGAGATCATTACAGCTCGTCTTTCGCCACGTTTCACGACTAAAACGTTACACCGAGGAACGAGGGGAAGCCTCCCGTTTCTCCATTATCAGTCCGCTCGAAGGCAGCGGGCATCAACATGCCCAGGAACTCGGAGATCTTAAACACGTTTTACTGTAAAATTGGCTGCGATATCTGTACCAATTTATCGACGATCAGTAACTCGTGGTACAGTGTGGAGAAAGAATGAGAGAAAGGGAGATGGAGCGGTTCGCAGCCGATGAATTTCGCTTCCGAACGCACAACTTGTTGACGTGTGCATCGTCCGACGATTCTCCATGGTCTTTTCTGCTGGCAGCTCGCAAAAGCATTCCGTTTTGCACACGCGAATTTGAATAATTCCGCCGTTTGCAAGCGAACTTACCGGCGATATATGCAGAGAGAAATGGCTCGCTGTAATGGCTGCTACTTACCAGCAAACGCGATGATATTCCCCTCGGGACTCTCACACCCCTCAACCCTTGTTTTTCCACCATTTTATTTTAACATATCCCGAGCGGAGCATCGATGATCAGCGCCTCGGCCATCCTGTATATTTATCTTTGCTCTTTTATTTCTTCCCTCTCGACCATTCGATGATACGCTTATGGCGCGCAAAACAAAAGAAGAAGGAACGTCCCAAAGAAACGCCATCTCGAGATCATTTTCCCTCCTCGTCCCTGTGCAGCCTCGTTCAATTTATTTATTTAATTTATAATCCACGATATGTTCATCGATCAACATTATCACGCGTAAAAATCATGCTCGTATATCATTCGTCTTTTTTTGGTCGCTTAATTGAATTCGCAAAATCACTCGATCTCCCCGAATGGCCATCATTATTTTCTGCGATAGGAATAAGCTGCTAAATAAATAGCAAATGATGGTCGTTATCTCGCAATTCAATAGCAGCTTGTTTCCTACAATTTAACTGTAATACGAAAGAACTTTGGTACAGGATTTAGCTCACTGGCAGCCCTGAGCGATTCCGATATTTCTTGTTTTGTTTTTCTTATTTTTCATGGATGCCAAAGCTCGAATAAGTGTATTACCTCTATGATATACATGCTGTAGATTCAACATTCGTTGTATGTTCTTTGCGTTATGTCTAAGCTGCGGGTTATGTAGGTGCTATCTAATCCACGATAAGTTAAAAAAATTTACGAGTTTCGATAAATTATCTCCCGGTCTTATAAGTCCATATACGTGCACGGTATGTGCATATACGCGTATAAATTATGTTTATCCATGGATACACATGTACAAGCGTAGAAAAGTTGTCGGGAGCGTAAGAGTTTTCTCCGCCTGGTGCACACGATTCAGCGTGTGTTATTCGCCCGGAGGATTGTTTATGGGGCTGCAATAAAACTATAACGGGCAACCATTATGACTTTTGCTGTTGTATCGCACGGCTGTGGTGCACCAGCGTGTCGTATGTGGGTAAGAGCGAAAGATCTCTCTTTTCTTTCCATCTATGCTCGCGCAGTGTTTCGGAAAAGTCAGACAAGCTGGTATATCCTCCAGCAGCTGTAAAATACTGCGGAGCGTTGTTTGTACAGTAGGATGCCTCGAAAAAATGTTCTGGAAAATTGTTATTTGCGACGATGATCGCTTGTCATCGGGGCAAAGGACTGGCAACGTTTTAACAACCCGGAAAAAGCTAATTGCAACGGGCATCGCCAAAGTGCTTCTCAATCGTGCTTCAACGTCGGTGGAGCGCGTTACCACTCGCTTGGGAACGTTGACTATGGTACAGCAGTTATGATACCAACTGAAAGGGGGTCGTCCTTTCACGCCGTATACAATAGCCGTTCTGTCGGGCTATTTTGCCACCCACGTAATCGACGGATTAGCGCCAGCGTGTAACTTGGTGGAAAAGTCGACGTCGACCTCTGTTGTCATCGTCCATGTGGTCGTCGCCTCATTATCGAAGCGAGAAATTTCACTGGCGAAGCGCGTAACGTCAAATCGCCCGGTATTATGAGGCAAAATAAGTGACCGAACTCGCCTACTTTCCGCACCAACGCCATCTTTTCCGTTATTCCAACGAAGCTCGTTCACTCCGGTTCTCTCTCTCTCCTCTGGCTTTGCTTCAACATTTTACTGGCTTATATATATATATATATACATACGCGGCTATATGCGCCAGGTTTCGCTCGTAATTTACCCATATAGCGTTTATGGCATTGTTCGCGAAGCAGCGTTCTCGGCGTCGTCTTATAAAACCAATTTCGCGGGTATTATGCAAGCTGTCAGTCCCATGGGTAAGTTATGGCTCGAGTGCGTAGCTTGCTCTTTGTTCGGTCTTTGGAGAACACTGCACGAATGGGTATTTCACGAGCTTTCGTTTCACCCTCCTTCGACCCTAACGTATACAGCTAATATTAATCCGTCAATAAAAATATACGTAAGAAAGTCGCGTCGGACATTGCGACGTTCCGCCATTGATTTTTTGGCAAAACCCGGTCGGATCGATACCCCAACGTTACACGCAGAAGCAACGAGTCGGATGATGACCGTTATCCCGTTGAGATAAAATTAAGGGTTTGTTTTTGAAAAGAAAGTTTGAATCACACTCGTGACCGTTTCGAGTAACAAGCTATTTAGATTCTATCGCTCGCCGATCTGTGCATATCAAAGACACAAGAGGGTTACGGGGATCGCGTTTTGGTGTCAATGAAATGACTCTAAATCGTAAAATATATGCGGATGTAAGGGCGCATCTGTATTGAATGTGTCAGTGGTAATACCGTGTAGAGCCAAAGTCGTATACGATCGCGTTCTCGCGAGACGTCGAGTTTCTTCTCGGGATAGCGTTCAACTCCATTGAAATATACGGCGCTATATCCGGAATTTCGTTCCAGGCCGTTGAGACACTAGATTCCACTTTATCGACACTGGTAATGGTTATACAGCCGTTAAAGTTGCCCTCCCGTACAACTTTTCCAATCTTATCTTCGAACGCGGGGAGTAACCTCCCTCGCCCTGCTCTCCATAGCTCTTCCAGCCCGGTAGCAGTGGGCTTTTGCGATGCCCGCGTGTGTGGAGGTTAAGCCCGTGAGCTCTTGGCGGAGTTCAAAGTGACGACCTTGTCGGAGGAGAGGAGGAGAGGGAAGGAGGATAGAGGGTTGAAAGAGGCCAACGTTCACAGGAGGACCAGGAGGATTTAGTTAAATTGGACCGGCGAGCGGGCGAGTCGTCGACGAGATTTGTTCGGCATCAACGATCGCTGACCGTTTCGAAATCCCGGAAGTACCCGTAACGCGATCATCCACTCTTCTTACTTTTTTTTATCTCTCCTTGAGCCTCTTTCTTCTTTATTCTTCCGTATGAGCAAAGCAACGACAAAGATGGTGGCTCCTGAAGGTCTTCACAGTCGTGACTTGCTCAGCACTCGAAGGAGAAGAAGCAGAACGTAGAGCCCGCCGCAGTCCAACAGTTGACCAGGTTGTCGATACGTGACCGGAATCCAAAGTACCCCTTAGCCTCGAGACCCCTTTCTGGTATAAAAGCTTCGAGATCGTCCGGCAATTTCTGTCTTTAATCTCTCCTTCTCTCGCTTCTCTTTCTCTCCCAGTTTTGCTCGCTTGCTTCTACCCGTGCGCCATACCCTGGACCGAATGCACCCTCTTGACTCTTATTCATGGCTTTACCGGTTCATCGTCGAATGAATAAACAATGCCTTGTAGCTTTTCACTATTCGTAAGACAAGGATCCAGAGAAAAGTAATCAATATCGATCGATCTAGTCGTTATTCCGAGTACTTTTTCCACAGAGCCAAATGAGAATCTCATTTGGCCGAGGGTTCAGTTTCATCCGCTTCGAAATAAACGAAGGGAGAGAAAACGAGATCGTTTTAAAGTTTATATACCAAGCTATGTAATAAAACACGCGATGCATCCCTGCGTATAGTTCGGGATTCTCAGGATCCGTGAGCTATGGCTCTAGCGAGTGCCGCCAGCGGATATTATACACATACACGGCTAAAAGGGAAAGGTCAAGGCTGATGCCACGTTATGGTCCGAGGCAGTCTGCTAATGGGGTGAAAATCACTTAACCCCTCGTCAGCGGTGTCTCACTGCGAATCGGGTTATTCAATTTACCCGTTCTCCCTCTGTCCCTCTTTTCTGCCCGAGAGCCCTTCCTTATAATAACAACATCAAACTGTCGGCGTGGCCGTGGCACAGAGCGGACTGGTACCAGCAGAGGAGGAAGCAACTAGATAGAAAGAGAGAGAGAGACAGAGAGAGAAGATAAAATGGCTGTGCGGCTTGGCCATGGCGGGGCACGACAGCGGTGCAAAGTCGAGAGAGGCTCTCTGATGCAGCTTGGAAGATTTACGTTCACGGGGGCTGGGGCATGTATCCTGTATGAATGGCGGGCAGCTTGCAATAATTCAACTCCGCAGCCACACCTCGGCCACTTGCCGTTCTCCCGGCGTATATATCCACACGCAGCCGGAGAGCAAGAGCACGGAAAGGGTATATATATCGGGTTGAAAACGAGACACCTAGAAAGATTCATCGCGTGAGTGAGCCCACTCGCCACGTTGGATAACCCTCGCGCTCTTCCCGACTCTCGATCCACATGTTCCTCCGGTCATTGCTCACCTTTTGTACATACCACGGTTACACATACCCTTCTTTGGGTGCAAATAAGCATTTCCGCTAACCGCGGCAACCCTATCGCAATTTTACGTTAGCTCTCGCGGTGTACGGCGTGTATCGGACGCTTCCCGTTATATCCACCTTACCTACCCTCATTTTCACGTCCATAAATATATACACGGTTCTGCATATATACACGCTCCAGCGTGTCGGACGGTTGCCTCCTCATTGCTACCAAGATCAACGCTTTTTCACATTTTTCCACTCTCGTGCGGAAACATCGTGCACTTGTACTTTACCTGCCTGTTCGTTCACCGCGATATGTCGAGTGTGCGGAGGGCGCTGGAAGAGGACTTTCGAGAGAGAAATAAGGGGTATATAGAAAGAAAAAGAAGAGGGCGCCTTGATATATCGGCAGAACACATTGCACTGGATGGAACGCAATATGTCCGCCGGAGAAAGGCAATAACCATTAGGTCCCGACAAAACTGCCCCATTTCAAACGACACGAACGGTCGAATATCGGGAAATTTATATCTGCGCGCTTTCCCGAGGAAAGGGAGCTCGAAGCATTGCCCGCAGACTCGCTGCTGCGAATGCTTCAACTTTGTACTACATGTATGGAGATATATGTATATATACAACTTTTATTCTTTCCTCTTTTTATCCCCATACGCCATATTCCTTCGATTCTTCGTTCCTTTCCTCCCTCGACTCGGCAAAAAATCGACCTGATCTTCGACAGTCCTGCCGCGAAAGACCATATATTTCTCGCAAACGTCACGGAGCTTTATAATATACAATCAACCCCGAGAGAACAAGACCTCTCTTTTAAAACCCTTAAATGCACCCCAGACAATTGTATCGCGAAAAGATTGATATCGGCGTGCGGACTATCGGCTTATATAGCCGCGTCGTCCGCAAAGATTACGTCATGAGTTACCTCGCGCGCGAACGCATTTTTACACGAGTGGCTATGAGAACATGCGCCATTGGACCAAAGCTACCAAAATTGCTCCCGTAAATGCTGAGACGTGCGGATTTTTCTACTATCCTGGGCAGTTATATCCCTCTCCTCCTGGGCTCTTCGTGTGTGTATTAAAATACATACACGCACACAGACTTTCTCCCGCTGTTCCTTCTGCGTTTTCATTTCACCCCCGTCCGCAAGCGCCAAAGGGCAATTGCGCGGCAGACCGATCATCGTGTACGTCGAGATAAAAGGGCACGTTCGCGTGCGTCCACGGTGGGAACAGCCGGAGGGAGAAACCGTTTCAAGATTAACGGAAAATTAAAGGTTACGCTGACAGGCGCGAGAGGGAATCGAGGAAAACGAGGCTCTGAAAACCCTGGACCCGTCTGCAATGAAGTTCCTAGAGGATGGCCGCGTCGGAGTCGTGCCTCTTCCGCACACACGCTCGGACATCGCAGATTCTAAAAGTATTATATATCTCCACACGTTGCCTTCTGGAGAGCAGAAAGTTCCTTCGGTTCGCCGCCATGGCGGAAATTGCTTTTCCCCTATAAGGTCGCATTATCAGGGGTACCATCTTGTTCGAATGGGTCTCGGTAAAACGCCGAACGCGAGTGAAGAACCCCGGGTGTATTGCCGTCGTGGCCTCTTTTTTCCCGTCTCTCCTTCGAGAGCCGTTCTTTCTCTGCGGTTACCGCGGTCACTCGTGACAGAGGAGGCTGCTGGCATAGCAGCTGGATCCACCATATAAGACACAACTTTTTGGCAAAAAGATGGGGCTATGTGGATTGCGGGATTGCGGGTTCTAGCACGCTATTAGAAACTGCACGATTTCGCCGGAAAAATTATAGTTTCTTTCTCCAGCTCCATCATCCGCACCGCCGCTATCCTCCATACGTATAACACACTGCGTCTTTCCGCTGATACTCGCGCGGTGAGAAAATCACGTTTCCTCCATTATATACATACGACGTTTTTCTTTCACATCGCGGTTTTCGGCTTTTGCTTCTCCTCTCTCTTCTCATCTCGTTTGCTCTTATCCTCCCTCCCCGTATATCTTTCTCCTTTCACGGGACGGGGAGTGATGTACCTCGAGAATCTTGCGGGAGGAGAGGGAGGGTTGTAATAAGAAAGATAAAAGGGGGGAAAAAGTGGAATCGTCGTTGTAGTCGTCGTTCTCCTTGCCGCAGCGATATTGCGCTCGAGATCTCTACCAGGGCGACCTCTGGGTTATACACATCCAGAGCGTAATGGGACAACTTTGCCAAATGATGCCATTCGTTTAATTTCTTGGAAGGATACGAAGTTGGCGAAATTTTTCCCGCTAAAATATTAACGTCGTTCTTGGCAACTGCGACGGAAGATTCGTCGTCCGTGTATTTATCTCTTGCTCTTCATTCTTCTTTTTCCCTGGGAGCAATATTGTCGAAGGATGAGTTTTCTTCGAATGACTTTTTATCAAATTTCTCGAGATAACATAATCGTGTTTCCTCGAACTGTATACATAACGATTCACTTTCTCCCTACTTCCGTTTCCGCGTCACGTTTGTACTTTTCCAAAAGCGGAAAAAGTCCTCCGGTGCGAAAAAGCGACATGGACCATTATGCGCTCGAGAGATTTTATGATTTATCAAGTGCGCCTGGAGGTTGGTTTTCGGTGAAGCAGAGAGCGAAACACACGCGGAAAAACAATGTCTCTTATTTTTCCCGGGGGTTGACACACGTAGCGTTGAAATACACAGAGGCATCAGACCGAGGCATGTGCAGCACGAGAGTAGACTTTCCTCCGGTTGGACGACGCGCCATTATGGTACACCGTCGTACAGCGCGCACAGGAACAGCAGCCTTCGCCCGAGTGAGTAATGAAGAGCTCCAGCAGAGATGAAACGACATTATTTTGCCTTTGTAGACTGGCTCGTCTCGAGTAAAAGTAGACTGTACGAAATGTGATGATGCACGAATTTATCAACATTACACGTGTATCAATTTATCGCCGATCGCGCCCAAAGGCGGCAGGAACCCCCGCGGGTATCATCATCTGCCTCTGAAACAATGTTTATTTCTCCGCGCGTATCCACAGCTTCAACCCTTGTGATATTATTTTATTGTATTATATACAAAACAGCATCATGTCCACTGTCAAATAAATACATCGAACGAATGTATACAGGCAGGAATCGTACAATACACAGCGTTCATCGGGAGAAGGCCGATCAATCCCACGTTATTGCTCAAACCCTTTGAGCGTGCACCTATACGCGTACGTATATATACACGTACGATTAAACCTCGGAATTATCAGCCAGTCAAAGGGGATCGTAATACGGTTTGAAGCTCGGGGGCAAAAGGGCGTGAGCGGTAGACTTCCTAAAACGGGCTCAAAAGGATGGAGAAAATATTATAACGTATTTAGCATGAACCGGGATAAGGTCTACTTTCCTCGGCTGTAATTATAATATCCTGCGTGGAAACGACAGCTATCAAAAGGGTCACTGTGCTACGAGCTTGTGTGAGGAAGAAACTGCGTTAAAAAAAGCGCCCTTGTGTATGTGCGCGATGTGCATATTGAGATGTTCATTAGCGCGTTGTTGCAGGCTACTACGCGTATATCCCCGCGATAACTTTTTCTCCGTCCATCGCCGCACCGAAACTCCTCTCTCGCGGCACCGCAGATTTACTCCGTTCCATATACACCGCACGAGGAAACTCATACAATACGTGTATATACACGCCTGATTAAACACACACCAGAGTGCCAAGATCACTGGAGAACCTGGGGAGTGAAGCCGCCCAGCAGCCTCTCTTTCGAACATTGAAGGGTGATGAAGAGCCGAGCCCCTGCGGCGACCTCCGCTGAGATCCTGACGGGCGGTACCGGCCCTGAAATGATGTACGCGCCGTGTGATTTTCCAACCTTCGCTTATATCGCATCTCTCCCGTTCGAGCGTAAAAGCCCGCGAGTCCGGAGACCTCTCTCTCTTTTGCGATGCACAAAAAAGACCCCCGTCGACTTACCGCAAATATATAAGCATAAGTAATTACGTGCACATGTGTGTGAGATACTATTTTACGTGCACAGCGCGTTGTATATTTAGTACGTGTAACATTAATATACTTTAATCGAGGGACGCCATAGCTGTGACAGAAAAATTCACGTTTAATCAGAGAAAGAAAATATCGCTTTTCGTTCCTTTGATCTTTGCCCCCCTCGTGTGGGATTTTGACAAAGCGTATTTGGACTGTAAAAAACGATATTTACTTTGCCACGAAAAATGAGACGATGTTTTTTCATTTGTTTACCCCGAAAATACCCCACGACGGAGATTATTCTTGAATTATTATTGGCTTCTTTCTCGCGGTATAAAGGCGGGTTATACAGTGGCGTGCAAAAGTTTCGGACCACCCTTTTTTCAAACTGACATCCCTTTCAGACTTGTGCTACTTCCGGCCGCCTCTTCCGGATAATTCAAATTTTGGATTCGTCGGAAAAAAGCACTTTATTCACGCGGTCTGAAGCTGATGTGTTCAACGCCGACGATTTTTCGACGAGTTTAATCTAGCCTTCTTATTCTCTGCACTAATTAGTGGTATTTTCACTCATATTTTAAATTAGCGGTTTTATTTTCAATGCCGATATTTCTCGCCAACGTGTCCCAGCCTCCGAACGTCGAGATTTCGGTCCACGACTGCCGACGTATGCACGATTTTCACTTTGCAATTCCCACAAAATGTTTGGTTTTTTTTACGATTTTGTCGACGTGTTGGAAAGTTCTCCTCGTCCTAAGATTCCGATTTTTGACACAGAACGAGATTGTTGCCTCATGCAGCAATAAAACCATCAACCGTGCTTTTTTCAGCGGGTAAAGTTATGGCAAAATCTCGGAAACTCTTTCCCTCTCGAGAAAGTCGTACAGGATCATATGAATTTCAGGATGATCCTAAAAAAAGCGAGAAAACTTGAGTGTTTATTCTCGCGCACTGCCAAAACTCGTTGCAGACGGTAGATAAAAATAAATTGGTCACAAAAATAAATATCATTCACGCTATTATCAATATCGCTGCTCTCTAAAATACGATTGAGGAACGGAAAAGCGAAAAAACGATCGGAGAAAATGAATATTTAGTCAATTGACTGGAAAAAGTATACAGGAGAGCCCGAAACTTTTGCGCGTCACTGTATCCAAAAAGACAAAACTGATGCTGCTGAGATGAACCTTCGAGGCATCATTAGCCTGCATTGTGTTTTATCTTTATACTCGGCTTACTTTCCAACGCCGGCGCACGTGTCCGTATACGGGACAAGAAATCACGTACACGGTATGGCGGCCAGTTACAATACGCCATGTACATAATGGTATATACTCGCATATATACACACACCCGCACACAAACAAATGTATAAATATGTACACGCATCCTCGGCGGTCCCAACGAGCACACACACACACACACACACACACACACACACACACACACACACACACACACACACACACACACACACACACACACACACACACACACACACACACACACACACACACACACACACACACACACACACACACACACACACACACAGCGCCAGAGGAACTAGCGGGAGGTGCGCGCGTAAAGAGTTACCTCGCGACACCCGCTGGGCCGCGAGATTCGCGATAGAGTTAATGATGCCGGGGAGCATACGGCAATTCAACAATAAAGTCCCGCGTTATTTACAGCCAAGTAGTCGGTGACGTGCAGAGTGCTCGCCCTCGGCTCGGCGTATATCATACTCGTAAACTTTCTTCAACATCTCGGCGAACAGGCTGCTGCTGCGCCCTCTCTCGATCAAATTGTGCGTTGACGCGACTTTGTTCCTCGAGGAGACTCGAGAAAAATATATCCCGCGACACCCCGGCGATCTTAAACGAGTCTTTCCGCAAAATTGTCGATGACATCATCATCAAGCGGTAAGAAGATTCGACGAAGATTATTTCATCCCCCGAATGAATTGACAATCAAGACTCGAACGATATTCTTGGTGCTCGAAATGGTGTCTATATTTATCATTTCTCGTGGAACTCTTGAATAAAACAGAAGATCGTTAGGTCTGTGCAATTGCTTGAATAAACGCTACCTCGCGATGGTATCCGAGAAGAAAGACGATTCTCGAGAGACTTTCCATCTCGGATCAAAAGTCACAGAGGGAAGATGAGAAGTTCGTTCGAATGGTAATTCGTCAGAATGAATTTGTTACGGTGAAATCGCTCTCGCCGTAAGGTTCGTGCCCCTTTGTATAACGAGCCCCGGATTTAAACTTGATTAATTCAAAAGCGTTCCCAATATTTTGTCCCTCCTTGTATACATATACCACTCGCACTCGTTTATCTCGAGTCTCGCGACCGGCATCGTTAACAAGTTATTGCAATTGTCTGAAAGCGCGCAAGGGTCGTTATTCCGCGCGATGTTTCTCTTCCAGAGGGGATCGCATATTTTGCCACTTTATATATGCTTTCTTCCCTCCGGACTCGCGATGGAGAGACGCGACTCAAAGGGGCGGAGAAAAAGCTATCGAGAAAAGCGAAAACGAGAAAACGACTTGGCGTTTGAAGAAGAAGGGCGTGAACGTGATTAACGTTGCTCTCCGTGTATTTTCTTCGGCACGAGGTTCACCCCGGCGAACGAAGAGGAGATATTCTTTTCGTTTCCGTCGTGGCACTTGAGAATTCCTCGTGGAAACGCCCACATTTCTCTTTCCACTGTTTCAATAAACATTCGTACTGGTCTCAATGATTTTCCCGTGCCGGAGACAATTGCGGCTCGAATGGAGTACGGCCGATCGATGATATAATTATGGCGAAAATGTATCGCCCTCGCGAAGGCAGTTTTCGAGGTACTTTGTCTGATATTTGTGATTGTACACGGATTATTATTATAACAGTGTTTTTAAAAATACTAAAATCCAACGAAAATCAGTCGATCAAAAGTTTGTAGCTCTGTCTTTTTTTTATTGCTTGCATAAACTGCTTGACATTAATTCAAAATGATGAAACTTTCTACCTCAAATCGCTTCGCGGTGGTAGTGCCTTAATTCATAGATGAATGTAGAGGCTATCACAGGTGAACATTTTTTATAAGGAGTGTATTAAAATTATATAAAATAAATGTTATACAGGTCGTATATGAAAATGGTCACTTACAATCCTTGTAGAATAAACTGTGCAAATTAACAAACAGATACAAAACCGTACAAAACTTTTACACACACACAGAATGAAATTTTATATCCTGCACAATTCGGGTAGGATCTCTCCTGGACCAGCAATGTTCAACATTTAATATTAAAATTTCAAAATATCAGAAACTTTACAGACAACTTTCTATTTCCATTCAAAATGATTTATTTATTTATCCCAAAACACATGCGTTTTTTGCCGTTTACTAGTCCGTTTAACTGCACCTTTTAAAGAATACCTTTCAGCAACTTAAACCTGTTAAAGCTGTTCGTTCAGTGGGTCAGAAATTTCTCAGCAGCAAGGAGGAACCTTTGTAGTATGATCGTATTTTCCTTCGGCTGAAGGAAAATACCGTCACTCGTCGATCAAGATTTCCACAATTTCCTCAACATACACAAAGCGTCGTAACTTCAGGCCGACAAGTTCCCGTTTTACGGAAGATTAATTCCAGTTAGCAGGTAACAATGGCGCTGGGAGTAGGTTCGACAAACCGGTGAACGCACAGGTTATCAACCTACCTCCAGACAGGCTCGAGCGTTCAACAACACCCAAGGGAAATACGTTCTGAAATCCGACGTAACTATGATCGAAAGCTAATAACAAAGTCCCGCAGGATCGTGTTCTCTCGTCAATGCTCGACCACCTACCGCAAGCCAATAGGACGCGACCAATCGTATTGTGCCGAATCATCGATGATTTTGCAAATACAATTCGCGATAAAATCGCAGGTAAAAAAATTCCCAGCTCGTCCTGCGTCATGATGATGACACGTTGATGATGCTGCTACGAAAATGTCCGTTGTGTTTCTTCGGAAACACGCAATCGCTGCGTAAATAAGATTCAAAGAGGAAAGACGCACGACGAGCTTCGGCGGGACGCTCCAGACACAGCTGTTGCCGATTTGAGGGAGAAAAAAAAGCCGAAAGGTCCTCGAGTATATCGCTCTGCCGGTTGTACAGCCAGCCAAGACGAAAAGTCAACCGAGTCGCAGAGAGCAAAATGGAAGATGAGTTTAACTGCTCTCACCCTGCTGCTATACAACCGCAAGAACATTGACGATCCGGCGCGGTAGTCCTAAACTCGTCGGTCGGGTTGAAGAGCCCGTTCCGCCGTTGGGTTCGTAACAAAATTAATACATTTCGAACGTCTCGCAGGCCCCCGCGAGGTACGCCGTAAATCCCGATTAATTGCCAGCTGACTCTCGTAAACACATCGCGGAACGTTGAAAAAGTCTTCTTTTGGCCCGGGAGGCCAATCCGGGCTCCCCTCGCTCTTGTCCATTCTCTCAGCCGTCTTGATTCTCATCGCAACATCGAAAGACCCTTCCGCTCCTCCTCGCATACTCATCCAACCGCAATAACCAAAAACGGTGCTCCGGCACATTCTTTGCCGAAATTCACGTGCGGTACTTATACTCCAAACCGTCTCTTCGTTGTAACACGCTGTCTCCCACCGAAAAGCCGTAAATCCCTCGTCCTCTTTGTTTCTCACCGACGTCACGAGGATTACGACGATTTTTCTTCCCGCGAGATTCCCGCGATTGCCGGAGCGGCAATGATGCAGCAATCAATAAACAATACGAGTTGCGTCGAGTTTAGAGACAGCGAATTATCGAGGTATTTAATGACTTTGCCCAGAGCCTCGACAAACCTGTTTAATTTCCGATTCATCATCCATCATCGATATTTTCAATATACACACAGCAATGATGGAGTTTGCTCGTCCACGAAACACACGCGTTCCACCCACGACCATCGAACGTTTCCGCGTGCGTATGCGTTCGAATGTATGTTATGTAAAGTTGTGATTAATGAGGCATTCGTTGCAGGCCCGAGCCATCTGCGTTAATGGTGACGGATGGTTGGCAGCTAATGGCGTCAACTATATAGACAAGCTAAATCCTCTCCCACAGGCTACCGTTTCAAAATATCCATCTTCGTTGCGGAACTGCGCACCCCTCTTTTTTCCTTCCCCTTTTTTCCTTACTCGCTGTCAACAGTGGGCTAATAAAATCTCCTCGATCTGAAACGTCGAGAAAAAAAGAAGAAACGCGTCGATTGATTTTCGGAATGCTGCATATATCAGGTCACGAAACGCCGGGAGACGATCGTGGGACCACGAACGAGATCCCGAGGGTCCCCATGGTGAAGCGACGAAAAAAATGATGGCCCCGGAGTAATTGCCGCGGCGCATGGTCGTTTAACAGGAAAGGAGAGAGACAGTGTGAAGGTTTTTTTTTTCATTTTTTTTTTGAGCACAGACGCAAAGTATAGTCATCGTCTGCTGCTCGGGTGCGGGGAGTTGCTCTCCGGCTGCCGTTGTCGGTATATAGGAGACGGGGAAGAAAAGCAGGCGGGTGCGCGCAACGCGGCAGATATTGAGCTCTATATTTCCATAAGCTGATATTTACGCGGCAATATACGCGGCCGTGCTCGCTACTTTATGGGCCTCGTAAATATAGCGAGGCCGCCGGGAATTGGCTGGCGAGAGACGGCCTATATGCTCGCGAGCACCTCGTATAAATATATATATATATATATATATATATATATATACTATTTATATGCTATTTATATGCATCACCACCATCACTATATGGTTTCTCTTTCCCTCTGCACGCACGTCGCGTCTTACCCTCTCGCTCTGTCTAGGCTTGATTCTGCCCTCATCCGGCCCAAACCCATAAATCCCCCGCCAATTGTAAATAACACGCGACGTATGCTGATCTCTCCGTGCTCGCGGTTGTTACGCTCTCGCAAGCTCACCTACCAACTTGCCTCCTCTGTAAAATGCATGAATATATATATACATGTGTATACAGGTTGTGTGCTTCGTACTTCCGCTCTCATAGAGCGCCCGCACGTCTACTTTCGTCATAGGAAACATATTTGCACCGTTGCAACCCCGTGCAACATCGTACGCGCGGGGTACATGTTATTTTCCATGAAAACATATGCACGTGCAAGAGATAATCACGAACCACCTGCGGAAATGGCTGACGCGAAGAATGTATTGGTCTTTTGCACTCTTACGAAAAGGTAACCTTCCCGTAGAATGGAAATGACGAAGAAATTGATTTACACCTTCCTTTTCTACACTGCGATCGAGGGTGAATGTCGTTGAATCGACGCTGCAAATTGATTTCATCCCCGAAATATATCACTCGTTTCTCTGCCACCACGAATAAGCTGGACAATTTATTAAGATCGCGAGCTTCGAGATCTTCACGTTCATCCGACGGTTTTTCCCTATTAACCCTTTGAGGGGCACATTTTTCTGCTCAACGGATTTAAACAGTTATCGGTGATCTTTATGGTTTTGGGGTCGCTGATTACGATTCTGAAGTACAAACAATAATAATTAATAAATAATAAACAATCTTCATAAAATGCATTGCCGAAATACTCAAAATTTTGTTTCAATAAGCCAACTTTGTATCACATACATGCAATTGAATAAACAATTGCAATTTTACATTAAAAAATGTTGTACAGGAAACATTTACTTTGAAGGAAAACGCTTCTCGCGAGATCGGCTGATCGAAAAGTCATCTTCAAAATTTTGTTAAAAAGATGAACAAAAATTTCCGTAAACCGGACATGAAGCATCTTGTTTAGAGTCATCTACGAACGCTTCTCGGGAGATCGTCTGATCGAAGAGTTATTCCTTGTAAATTTTATAAAACATTTCGAAAAAATTTTCCAAAAACAATCTTACATAGGGTCTCGCATAGAACGATAGAAAATGGAAGATTTTTGCGACAATTTTTGCGACTGTCGTCAAGATTTTTACCTGTCAGCCCCGAATTATAAAAGAATACATCACGGGCTTTTTGGACGAAAGAATCTCCGTCATTTTCGACTGTTTCGAAGGTATAATACGATGTACTTGTAACAATAAAAATAATAATAATATATACACGTAAATAAATATAAATGACAATGTAGAAGGTATAATATTTTACGCCCAATACGGTCCTCCGCGCAATCACGTTTGTCGTAACGAACCGTTTCACGCCGAAGAATATCGTAAACTCGTACGATTTTACGGCTTGCACAGTTTTATCCAATCTGCCGGTTGACGTTGCGAGTACCGATACGACTGATGTTATATTTATTTAATAATACACGTTCTGTACATTCGTTTCCATGGTGAAAATGGCGGATAACCCGTGTATGTACTTCGTGACGAATGAGTTAACGTTGCTGAAAAATATATATCTTTATAGCGCAGTATACACGCGGGGCTCGATCGAACTAAACCGTGTACAGCGAAGACATTATTTCGCGAAACGTCATGTCGACGGAACTCGATGGTATTATTGTTTCTCTCGTGTTGTACGTGCATCCATTATACACGGGGCTGCATACAGGCGGAATCGAAACAAATTGCAACCCTACACACCGATAATCAAAGCTCAATCGACTCGCCCTGAAATTCGGCGATTCATAAATACACAAAAAAATGAATAAAAAAATATTTCGTAAGAAAAAAAACATCGAAAAAAGTCATATTTTCTCCGTTGCGGACTGAAGACCGCTCCTTTCGAATCGCCCTGTAACTTTACCCGCACATCCAATATCTCTATGTGGAAACTCGTGTAAGGCTGGGCACGCCACGATCTTGTTTCCAACCAAACATGATTTAATGCTTGTTTCATCGTAGACTCTCTGTACCTTTTTCCTTCCTTCTCCCTCCCTCCCTTTGCCTTCATCCCTTGCTCATTCCCAACATCCTTGAATTTCTCGTCTGGATTCGCTTTACACGTTGGCGAATTGATATATACGTTCGCAAAACGGTTCTTTTCTCGTCGTATACGAAAAATGTTTTACGTTTGACAAAAGTCTGTACGTAGAATAATACGGTATACAAAATATGGAAATATTTCGTCGGTCTGTTTCATGTTTTTTTCTATACTATACGATATTTCGGAGATTACCTACATTGTTCGTGTATTGAGGAGAATTTACGTTATGGATAAATCAGTAAAATTGGTGGATATTCGCGTGGGATCGTGGCACAAAATGCTCGAAAGCAAATCGAAACGATAAATGATCGCGTGCCTCGTCGTTGATATCCTTCCGTGTCGCATAGGCACTTTATCACGAATAAGCGCGGTGGCACTGCGCGACCACCTTGCATCCCGGATCGTCAATCATTCTCCGATCACTTCCTTACACGATCGGTCTTATCCCTATCATCCAGACACACACACACACACACACACACACACACACGGAGATGTATGTCTGCATATAAACGAATATATTGCGACTGCTCCTGCGTAATCTCGTTTCTTTTTCAGACGTTATTTCTCTTTCCTCTTTTACGCATAAATATAAGCACGCTACCAGGCAAAAGTTCAAAGCCTCTCGTGGATTATCAACGAATAAATCGCTTTTACAAACGGTTCAAATTTCCAATGGGTACGCTTTGATTGATCGAAATATGGTCTTAAACTTTTGCTTGGCTCATACAGCGTATTGTACACCGTAGCATGGTCCTTAATCTTGGAGATTGAATATTTATTTTTCCAGAGACTGACACGAAATGAACAACGAAAAATAACATTCAAATTGTAGGTCTCTGCGTCCTCATTTTGGGGGTACATGGAACGGCTAATTCGAACAAAAATATATCAGATGAGAATTGCAGGTACCAAGGGATGCTGTGAAAGTCAGAAAATATAGTCAGCTATTATAGAAGGTATCGAGCAATTTCAGATATTAACCATATCAAAAAGTTGCTAAAAAATTCAAAAAAACGTCGGAAAACTTTCTTTCTGCTGATTTTTTTTAAATTGATCCAGTTCACGAGTAATGAGGCACCTCTGTATATCATAATCGATTAAAAATTTGCAATTTTTCGTAACATACATCCTCCGGAGCAACATTCTGACATTGTGAGTAACTTAATGCTACACGTTGTTACTCGTGACTATGTTCGAAAGTGAAACAGAGTCCTTGAGAGCTCGATCACTGTCATTTCTCGTGTACACATTATACACGTTCGATTTTCTCGTCTCCTTCATTTTCCTCATAATCTCTCCATCCTCGTCGCCATTTGCTCGGAGGCTGAGAGGTTTGCCAAATTTCCCGAACGAAACAAGCGCGTGTGTCTGGCGAAAACGAATCCTCTCCTTATCGACAGCTTTTGTTTTTCCTTTTCTCATCTCATTCATCTTCCCTTTGCTCTCAAACGTCCGTGGGTTGATCGATGGATGCGAAGGGAAGAAGAACGCCAATGGAACGAGATTGCTCGGATGAAGACAAATGATATTATCTCGCGCTCGCCTTCGCCAGCATCCAACGGGCACATCAAGGCGGTTAATGATAATGCACTTGGCCATAAATCGAAATGACCACTGAATTAATCGTTGGCTTTTCACTTTGATATATAACGAAAGGTCAACGCGATTGCGATCTGATTTATGCTGCGAAAGGTGCGCGCAAAAATGATTTTTCATCGTCAGTGTCTGCCTGCCTATATTGCTCAAGCTCGATGACTCTACCGGAAAACATTTATATACGCATATTATATGTATTCGATACTTGAACCGTAGAGGTTGTATCTATTAATTCGATTCGCTCATCGAACCGTGAGATCAGCGAGAAATCACTTCGTTCATCGCGTTTCAACTCTGCGTACACAAGCTCCGTTTGTCCATCATTAGTGCAGCGTGTGCATTTGCACGTATTGCCACTCGGTGAATATAAACGCGGGAGATCCTTCTAACGAGTTGCACAGCTTCTCGAATTTCGGAAAAATGAGATAAATTCATTAAAAAATTGAAATTGTGTTGATTAAGTGAAATAATAATGATAATACCGGAAAATCGCGGATGAATTGTATGACAAATTATCTTGAAAAGTATCTCGTTTTTGCGAAACACGATTTACGACGTGTCCGAAAGTTTTGCTGCCAGCTACAATGTATCGCAACATATGTTTTGCATGTATATAAGTCGCCAGACAAGAGGGGAAAAATCTAGCGTCATTTTCGAACGGGCGAACCGTGAAAACACCAATTTCCAAAGAAAACTTTCGATAAATGCACCCCAATGTATAATATTTACATTTATATGTGCGCCGAGGTATTCGCAGCGTGTATACCGTATTTTTGTGATATAAAAATGATTTAAGCACACCGTTGGATGAAGCCATACGTATACGTAAGGTATGCGTACGATGTTCCGAGAGGGTCCAGAAAATCGTATGATCGTCGAAGCGTGAAACTGGGGAGAGTCGAATAGGCTCGTTTCGTTTCACAAAAATCGTCCGAAATATTCGTTTTCTCCCACCCCTTTGGGCGTACCCCTCGGAGAGATCGAATTTACGATGAGTCGAGAGAAAGGAGAATATACACGGGGAATAAGTGACACGGGAGGCGCGGTGCGTGCGATGCAACATTTCCACGGACATATACAGATTTTTATTGGATATAAAAACCGCGGGTTTTGGCTCACGTTTAAATATTACCAGTTATATGATTTTTCTTTCCTTTTTTTCTCGTTCAACCTCCCACGAGGGATTTGTATACTAAATGTAAAACGAGACGGGAGACCTCCGGGAGATTTTTACCTCCGGGGCTAAATATTATTTAGCGTCAAACTTTTGTTCGTGAGAATATGCAAAAAGCGTATTATGCGACACCGGATCAACATGTCGTATATTTTTTCGCGTTTATTTCAGCATAAAGAGAGGAAAAAAAAAGGGTAGAAGACGAAAAATTTCATCTCGCGGTCGTAAAGAAGCCTAACACGTTTCGATAGTTACGGCCGAGTGAGGCAGATGGCGCCATCGATAAAAGGACACGCGCTCGAATGAAACTCATTTTCCGTCTTGTTCTCCTTTTTGTCCGATTCATCGTGATTATATGCGTATTTTTCGCCGTATTTTATTCACCCCTCGATTATAAATAAATAAAGATAACGGCGTCGTGAAAAAAATCGTCCGTCGAAGAAAAAACCGCCACTCGGCACCCCTAAATCTTCCCTCCACCCTGCTGTGTTTGCCTATTCGCGGCAAAGAGACGAATATCTTGTGACGACTTATTACCGTGTCATTTGTCCGCTACCGGAGTGCTCTCTCGGAGACTCATCGCGTTACACAAAGCTCACGTAATTCTACACCAGCATCAATTTTCTTTCGAGCTCCGAAGCACGTTGAGAGCGAAGGGTACACCACGGGCGCGTATACGCGATAATATCTGCTCGTAAAAGGAAGACTCGACGATGTCAAAAATAAAACATGGCCGTGTGCGTCCGTTGGAGAAACGAGAGAAGCGACGAAAGAGGAATTTATCGAAAATATCCTGGCCCGTAATTTATTTCGCGCCTATCCTTCGTGAAAAACGTTACACTCTATTTCGATAAATTATCGGCTATTTGAAACGAAAAGAAATTTTTCGGAGCATACTTGAAATTACGCCTTTTAAAACACGACACGCTGTACATTTTTACTCCAACCTTCTTCTCAATCAAAATACGCTCCGAATTACAATTCTAAACCGCTGATCTTTCCATTAAAAATGTGTCTATATATTCTAATTTAAACTAATTTGAATCTAATTTAAGTCGTCAGAGAGACGAGGAGAAAACACTCTATTTCGATAAATTATCGGCTATTTGAACCGAAAAGGAATTTTTCGGAGCATACTTGAAATTACGCCTTTTAAAACACGGCACGCTGTACATTTTTACTCCAACCTTCTTCTTAATCAAAATACGCTCCGAATTACAATTCTAAACCGCTGACCTTTCCATTAAAAATGTGTCTATATATTCTAATTTAAACTAATTTGAATCCAATTTAAATCGTCGGAGAGACGAGGAGAAAACACTCTATTTCGATAAATTATCGGCTATTTGAAACGAAAAGGAATTTTTCGGAGCATACTTGAAATTACGCCTTTTAAAACACGACACGCTGTACATTTTTACTCCAACCTTCTTCTCAATCAAAATACCCTCTGAATTATAATTCTAAACCGCTGATCTTTCCATTAAAAATGTGTCTATATATTCTAATTTAAACTAATTTGAATCTAATTTAAATCGTCGGAGAGACGAGGAGAAAAATGTGGCTTTTCTAAACTGGCGTTAAATATGCTCTAATGTACACACACATATAATATACATAGCCGAGGCAGTCGATAATTTATACCAGTCACCAATTTACCTTTTGTGTGTATAGTCGAACGTATTTTATAAACGATAGCTTGGGCACACAATAATACACACACAATGTGTCATCTCGTCGCGACGTGAATGGGAAAAGACTCGGCGACTGCACATCGTGTGGCGATTAAATTGACGGGTTGTTCACGAACGTGCTTCAAGCAGACGATGGAGGGGGGGGGGGGTGAATAGGGTCGAGCTCCTGAAAAACTCCGTAACGAAACGATCCGTAGCTAATCCATTCAAGAATAGTGGATATAATACACTCTGAATATATATGTACATAGAAAGTGCACAGGGTGTCCGAAAACTTGAGATTAATAATGCAAAGTTGGATTCACGATGAAATCCCGAGTTGAAATGCTATGTAGTATTTTTTTATGCGACAAAAACCTATCGAGTTATTATTTGTTAAAGAGTCAGCCAATCGGAGCAGCGCGCTCTCCCTTCCTCTGCGGGCTCCGCACAATCGCGCGCATCCTACTGGTCTGACTATATATTAATTCGTAACTCAACGGCGATTCGTTGGATCGAAAAGTGCCTGAAGACTTTTCGACGTGGAATTTAATCCCCGATGTAGCATTAAATCAGCTGAATCCAGTTTGACGACACCCTATATATAGCGGTCTTTTAAATATCTGCCGTCACGACGGCAGACGATTTTTCCGTGGAGTTTATAAATTCAAGACCGTCACGATATCTGAAATGTATACACAATGACGTTAATTTCGTAGAGAACGAGAAAGTTCCTGTGCCTTCTGTAGAGCGTTTTCCAATGACAATTGAGAAGCGATCATCTCGTCTGAATATTAACGATTTTTTTTATGAAAAAAAAAATTGTTTCCGGCAGCCGTAACCAAAAATAACTGTAATAAAGTGACTCGCGATGGTCGCTTTGAATTCGTAAGGTACATTGAAATGAAAAAATCGCTTTTGTTGACGTTGATAAATTTTCAAACGCCGCTCATTTGAATACGACGAATAAATTTGATAAATCTCATGGGAATTTGAAGCACGCACATCCACACGTTCGTATAAAAATTGTAATTAAAATATATGGGGCATTTCACGTCAATTTGACCGAAGCGTCTTCCCACAGAGTGGCCCCGGGTGCGAGGATAGGCCGAGCGAGAACTTTGGGAATAAAAAAAAGGTTTACGTTTTTTTCGGTAGCCTCTCGTTTCTCATTTATCACACGGCCTACGGAGGCTGTGCACTCTCTTGTCTTTTTTACACTCCATTTACCGTTACATCCAACACATTAATTCTTCCTTTAGAACCGCGCGAGAGAAGCAAGAGGGCTCCTGTTTACCATTAGTTCCTCGCCACTTGGCTCTTCGAGGGAAAGAGGGAGAGGAAAAAAATAAAAAGAGAAGAATAAAAAAAAAGATACACGGAGAATTCGAGGTTTTGGAGCAGCAAAACAGGGCCTCATGCCATGTTACATATATATGCTTATACTCATGTACACATGTATATATATTTATGCAGATACGTCCACGAGAGTTTATACGCCTAATACATCGCCCGGATAGAGTTCTTAAAACATAATAATTTTTACCACACCCCGTCCGCTCTGTGTATATTCTCCGCAAAATACCATCCGGAGTAAAGAAGACGCAAAAAGAGGATAAAACAGCGGAGAAAAGAATTCTTTCTCTTGGTACATTATTACCCATTGGTATCTTCTACACAGACCCGACACACACACTCGCGTCGCGTTATTCTTTCTTACGGAATAGCCCGGAGCAGCACACTCTCCGGGCTCTGGCAATTTCTTCGTCGGTCTTGGCTTCATTCTCGCAGCTGCTCGTAATAATTTTATCGGATATATCACCGTAACGTTGCAATAACTGTCACGTGGAAGCGCTTGAGAAGCCTGATATAAGGGATGCCCGGCTGTCCAAAGCCGCGCACGAAACATTTTGCTTCCGGAAATCTGCCCAACACCCCCGGGCCTTTTTCTCTAGCGCGTATATGCGTGTCGCCTTTTTTTGATGCTCCTCATCTCGTCAATTATCCAATTTTTTTTCAATTTAGGAAACACGCGTATGAGACTTCTTCATGTTCATCGACTTTATACGCTCGATGCTAAATTTACTTTCCTTTCGTTGAGCGGATGAGTATTCCAAAATGTACATTGTTTTCTTTCGACAAAACGTCAAATTCACAGCAGAGTGAGGAAAAGTGAGAACGAGCGGGAGTCGCACGGCCTCGTGAAATGCCACATACGTTGCCAGAAAATATTGAAGACACTCGGTCTCGTCATTTTCCGACGTCGAGAGCACGGATGCTCGTGTCGTGGAGTCTTAACGTCGACACACGTGGTGCATTCGCGTATCCATGTCCTGTTCGTACACTGCCGTCCAAAAATTTTCGGATAACCAAAAACCATCCAAAAAGTTAAAAAATCTTTGCTCGCCGCTGATAAAAACTACCCTTCAATGCAAAAAGTTTACGGACAACCCCTGACTCCTGCCTTTAAAATAAATATTAAAGCAACCAGTCTCGAAAATCAGCGACGAAAGTTCGTCCTGTCCTGTCCTGTTCGTACACTGCCGTCTAAAAATTTGTGGATAACCAAAAACCATCCAAAAAGTAAAAAAATCTTTGCTCACCACCCATGAAAACTACCCTTTAATGCAAAAAGTTTACGGACAACCCCTGACCCCTGTCTCTGAAATAAATATTAAAGCAACCGATCTCGAAAATCCGCGTTAAAAGCGCATCCAGGCGAAGCTAGGATTTAATAAAAATGATTAAAAACACCGTCGTAATATGATATTTTTTTCCCTTGTACGCCACAAAAGTGTGAAAAAGAACCTTATTCTTGCACCTATTTGCAAAATCGTACGGCACGTCTGTCTTTTATCAAACGTGTATGAAACCCAGAAATACATATAGCTGAACCACGCTAACCTAAAATTAAATACATGTGTAACACTGAAATACACACATACGTGCATAAATCGAGAGCACTTAAACTCGAATCGCTCGTCTTAGCCCGATGTTTGTCGCATGCGTATTTCGGTTATAGAAGATTCTCCTTTCTCCTTGTCTCGAAAGGCTAACGATGTGTCGCGAGATCTACGGGGCTGTTTGTTCCTCGTGGCTTTCGAGCTCAAAAATAGTCCTCACTCTTCGCTCGCTTCATCACGCTCGCTTCCAAGAGACAATTTACCGAGAGATGGTCGTTCTCTCGCGAGGAAGAAGTCGTTTTTACGACGATTGGCTCGCGCGGCTTCTCTTTTCTATACACGCTATGGAAAAGTCACGAGAGTAGCAGTTTGTTCTCCTTTATTTTCTTGGCACACATTGTACGCGACAAAAGACGTTACAACTCGGAAGAGCATTCCGACAGTTGCCATGGCTTTCGATGTATCGCGCAGATATAAGAATCTCCTCCATCGAATACATTCGACTGATAATATCAAATTGCCATGTCAGAGATACTCAATGAATTATCCCTTTGCACGCGGCGCCATTGCGCAGTGCCACATTTTCTTCCACTCGTTTTCGCTGTTTTAAAGTTGTTTTTATCGCGTTTAAAAAATTATTCAAACTTATCTAAAAAACGAGGTTTTTTTAGCCCATTTTTTGAGCTTCGTTCGTTGGAGGATCGAGTTTACGTTCGAATTGCTTCTGCTGATCTGTTTGTAGAGATGAAAAAAATTGTGAAAAATAGCTCTGGTTTTAGGAAAATGTATTATCATCGCAGAAAGTTTCGAGAGAACCTTTATGATTTTTGGGTACTGGTAATTCGAAATGTTTCCGAATTTTCGAAATCTCATGGCTGATTCGAGGTCCTGCGACCGCGGATTGTAATTTTTTCGAACTTTCGCAAGACATGGTTGATTTGGCATTTTGAATTTTGCAAATCTAGAAACCTTTAACTGCAAAAATGGGTGTCGCGAAAGTTTATCAAACCATTATCACTATTTTTTTTTTCATTCATATTTTTCCATTTTTTATAAGAATTTGTAATCAGTGATGGCATTTTTTTTATTTACACAACATCACTAGCCGAATTCGCTTTGACCGGCAACTTCCTCGCCTTCATCCCGCGATCTGAGTAATGCAGGTGACTCGCATTCGTCACTCCGAGCCCTCATCAATCCATCAAGATCAGCCGAAACATGTAGTGACGAAACGTAGTGCGGATACGTGATCTGGCTCGAAGCCAAACAATTAAGACAGGCGCACACTTATAGGAAGAGAGAGAGAGAGTGAAATAAGAGACGAGGGAAAACATTAAAGAAAAAGAGAGAGAAAAACGAGTGTGCGGATGAATTTCGAATTTTTTCACCCATTTTTCACGTTGGCAAGAGCATCGACGAGTTCCCAATTTTTTCAAGCTCGCCAAAATGGATTTTTCAATTACAAAATTTAAATACTCTCGAGACGATTTTTTAAACTCGTAGCATTCAAGAGGTGCATCAGTCCGCGGTGCACCGACGTGCGTCAAAGCACCGATAAGCGGTGTTGAAAGTGTCTGCTGGAAAAGCCGGAAGTGCAAGGAACACTCGTAAAACGTAACGGGATTCAGCCGAAAGTCTCCTCGGGTGTGTGATTGCATTCAACGATGGTGACAACGGAAGCTCGTTTAAAGTATACGTATATACGTATATGATTCAAGCTTTCGCGGGAGTCTCGCAGCAGACTCGCGTGTATCTCGCGCGCGCACCTGTCTGTTGCGGCAGCGGAAGGATGACGCGGCAAATATATACAAGCCGTCGCCTCGGTGACACTAATGCCTCTTCCGTGTCCCTTTATCGCACCTTCTATGCATCCACATATTCTCAGCCGTTTTATCTCTCTCTCTTCATCCCTTCTCGCTCTCTTGCGGGCTGAAGCCAGCATCCGGCACTCGAGCAAAGCGTACGAGTTGTCGACAACGACGACGACGACGACGACAAGCGACGAGGAGAAAGAGCCGCGCGACGCATCGCATATTACCACTCATGTTGCGGGATGTTGCATGCATGAAATATCACGTCGAGCTTCTTCCAATGCGTTCCGACGATGACGTTTAAAAGTCCGATAACTATGTCACGTGTCGTTCAACTTTCTCGTATTTGTATATACATATGTTAGGGTGCCTGTTGTTTTTCTACTTGATTTTTTTTACTTTTGCATGCTCGAGTCCATAATGAGAGATTTTTGCACTTTTTAGATTCGATTTTTTGTTCGAGATTATTACACTCGTTACATTTTTGACAAATATTCGGACGAGTATTGATTATCGCTGACGAAAATGTGTACGAATGATTTTTGAAAAAATTGCTGTCACCAATATCAAGATTCATTGGATGCAACAAGCGAGAAAAAATGGAAGTCCAAAAAGTGGGAAAAAGTGGGATGTTGCATGCATGAAACATCACGTCGAGCTTCTTTTAATGCGTTCCGACGATGACGTTTAAAAGTCCAATAACTATGTCACGTGTCGATCAACTTTCTCCTATTTGTATACATATGTTAGGGTGCCTGTTGTTTTTCTACTTGATTTTTTTTTCACTCTTGCATGCTCGAGTCCCTAGGATTATGTATGAAGAATCTTAAAAAAAGAAAAAGACAAGACGACCATACTTTTTCCCTTCAACTAACGCGAGATTTTTGCACTATTTAGATTCGAATTTTTTTCTTGATTATTAGACTTATTAAATTTTGTGTACGAATGATTTTTGAAAATTTGCAGTCACCAATATCAAGATTATTTATCGGATGCAATAAGCGAGAAAAAAATGGAAATTTGGAAAGTGGGAGATCATTAATTAAAGGCGTCATTTGGGCAGGGGTTACAGGCGAAAAACGTTTTTGTTTTTTCAACGTTCTTATTTAAACGCAAAGTAATAATTCTGGGCTACTCGAGTGAAAAAAGTCTACTCGGAAAAGAACGGACACCTTTATGTACGTATATATAATTCTCATGAGACAAATATAATTTTCTGCGCTGTGTCGACTCAAGTCGATTATCCACGCGAAAATTATCACTCTATGCAAATTTAAAAAACACCGTTCAAGTACCAGAGGGACGCCTGTTTTACTGGTTTCACGAGCAACGCGAGTGTTGAATCATTTCGCTGCTCCATTCACTTTATTCGATTATTGCCAGCGGAAATCTCAAGATTGATCTTCATGAGGAGTATATAAGCTGTAACCTCGTCTGTATCTGAATACATGTGACATTAATTGCAAGTCAATTCCGTGAAATATTAATCCTGTTAAAGACTCAAGGAGATCGTGTAAATTCTATAAATCAAGATTTCGATATAATAACGTCATGATATTCCACCGTTTATAATCTCAAGCTTCGTTGAATTATTCCATTTTTTTCCCCCAAAAATCGATCCCTCGGAATATGAAATCCGCGTTTCCATGCCAGTTGTTGGACTCCAAAGTGATTCTTATGCCACCGAATCGTGCTGTGCACACGCATAAATAACTTAAACTATACGTATCTCCGATCCAGCCCAGAACTGCAGTTTCGCTGGAAAATTTATTTGAAACGAGTTTCTGAAAAATTTACGGTTGAATAAAACAACTTTATTGATTCATTCGCTCCATTTTGGCATAATCGATTATCGATATTTTCATTGCGATTTTCTATTTTCTATTATTCACTATTTTTATTCTTTTTTCATACACATATAGAAGATCGTGAAAATGACAATTATTCATTCGTGCCGATATAATCAGTTTAAACTTGCCCCGCTGCGATCCGTTCGTGATTAATCAAATAATTCGTTCAATCTCGATCGTTGTACGTCAAAACAGTGTAATTAATTTTTTTATCATCTCCGAGCAGGTGACAAATTCACCGTCAAATTGTCTGAATATTTCTTCTCTAATCGACGTTCATCTGTATCGATCTCGACGATTTTGTGAGCGATAAAAAATTTAATACTCTTGTGCGCTCATGCTCTTGTCATTTCGTAAATTTTCCATTTGCAAAATCTATGCGTCCGGTAAAAGCCACGTAAAACCATGTACAGCTGCGAGGTATATACGTGTACGTGTACGTATTCGGGCGAAGCAAAACGATCTACCAGAGTTTCGCTCGGTTTGATTTCGATTCGTCACGCACTCGCGACTATACTTTGCAGGGCGGTCCAGCATGGATTTATATCGAGATAAATCAACTGCTCCGCTTCTGACCGCTTCTCGCGTGTTAATGCTCCGGCGTCTGGTCCAGAGCTAGAAAACGGTTAACATCATGGCGGCATATGTATAATACCCGCATATGTATTTACATGCCGCAACGAATCTTCCATCAAGCTTATCGTGCGTGGCACTCTTGATATAATCTCTCGCCCTCCCTCTTTTTCGTTGCCCTCCCGTTTGAACCGTGACAGCCATCGAAGAATTAAAACAGCTGAGCTTGACGGAAAAATAGTTTGAAAAAAACACCTACCCACCGTTATATTAATCTATATATCTCGCGAGCGAATGAGAACTCGTAAAAATAACGATTCGTCGCGGTTACAACCTTGGATATATACGTAAAACAGAGTCTATCATCACCTGCATATTTCACGCTCTTACGGAACCTTGCGGCAGTAATAAACCTCGAAATTTATCCTGCAACACAAGATTGAGGCTCAAAAAAAAGAGGCACACCACGAATGTGGGTCATATGGAGTTAAAATTGTACTTGGATCGTCAAACTTTCTATGATCGATTTTCTCATCTCTCTTTCTCCTCCATCCGGCTAAAAGAGGGAGAAAAAAGAATGAAGAAAATAAAACATTGAGAAAAATTAATCCCACAATTCCAATGGTCCATATGCACGCACGAGTATAACAATAATACGCGTGAACATACATGGTACTCGTTAATAAATAACCACATTGTACAAACCGAGCAATTTGTCTCTCGGGCGGCACCGGAGGCGAGAAGACAGAGTCGCGCGATACGCGGACGTCCCAGCCGCGATCGCGTTAAATATAAAATGGAATTGTACAATTGTAACGCCGAGTCATTTATATCACGAGGTCGGATGAGAGAAATGGGATCTTAAGGGGGATGCGGCACGCGCGGCGTTTGTCAACCGTTCGCCTCGAGCACTTTTATTATACAACGAAAAGACGGATGACAGAAAGCGCACCGACGCGGACTACCGCGCGAATAGAACGAGATTTATTCAACGAGCATCGCAAAGACGAGAAATAAAACGCGAGCGCGAGAGATCGTACGAGGATTCCCGCGGAGGAAATCAGGGCGTGATGCTCGTTCGCGAACGAGCGCGCCGTCAGTGCTGAGCAGCAAAAGGGCGTATCCACTCGGATCAGCGTCGAAGATCGCGCGTTGACCGCGGTCGTACGCTTTTCGACGCGATCGAATGAGAAGAAGCACGCTGCGATGCGCTTTGGATGCTGCGAGTCATCTCTTCTCTCCCGCGGTTTTATATATCCTCGGGTTTATTATTAATTGCCAAGACGAGTGTTACGGATGCATCCGCTTGTTCGTTGTCAGTTCGCTTCTCGAGCCAAGGTCCAGAGCGATCCAATCTCGTTTCGCGACAGGCGATGGCTTACTGCACCGAGGCGAAACCTGCCCGAGATTTTCAACCCTCTGTCATCTCTGGTTTCTTTCCCGAGACGCGTCTCTATGCGTTACACTAAAGGACACAGACGGCAACGTTTTGTCCAAACCGCCTCCCAGAATCGCGAGTTTTACGCGGCATTTTCGTAATCGGATGACGAAAAATTGTCCTCCAGTGTCGAAAGTTGAAGAAAAAAAACGTTCGGACTTGGTATTTATTAATTTATAAATAATTCTTCAACGCTTGAAGAAATCGAACCCAAAATATGCCACAAAAAATGTTATAAGGTCGCTTATGCCCCTCTTTAGAAGGCTGCTTGCCAAATTTTATCGCGATCGCTTTCACGATTTAATCGTGAAAAAATAAACAGACGTTTTAAAATAATATTAATGTTACTGAAAACGAAGGCCTGTGGGCAAACCCCTTCGTGTCTTTTTGTGCAAGTCGTGTTGAACGCGTGTTCACGTAAAATTCAATGCGGCAACACAAGTATTCCGACACCTTCTCACGTGAAGTTTCATGTCGTTTCTCGCTATTTTCAAGCCGGTCTTTGACACGGAACGGAAATCTCTTCAGCTTTCCCGTGACTGGTAACAACGTCAGTTTCGTCGTGGCCATTACGAGGGTGAAGGAGCGTGACCCTGTGTATGTGCCCCCAGGTTGCACATAGCTATATATTATTGCTTCGTTCCATGTATTACATGGCTATATTCAGTACGTTAGTGCATTTGATGGCTTTGGAAATTCACGCGTTTGCAACACGTGGAGGAAGAGATATCGTTTTCCCATGACGCTCCGCGAGCTTTGCCTGTGCATTAGACATACCATTTACGAATACGTCACTGCAATATTACGATTGAATGACCGTCGGCCGGAACACGAACGATTTCGAGAAAACCGCTTTTACGACCCTGCTCATGTCCGCGCCATCCACACCCCGGAAATTAACGATATATTCCTCGGATCGACACTTTGGCGATAAACATTTGAGTAAAAGGAATACGCTGGTCGTTGGGATTTACGGCAAATCTCGTATAACGGAAGTGAAAATACAAGATGGACCAAGGACCACTTACTTCGCTTATTTGCTTGGAGGAATCACACGGTATTCAAAATCGCTCAAGAAGTTTTTCGTTTGAGGGAGGATGGTGATCATTTTTTGGGGTAAACGGGGTACGAAACGTGTGCTTCCGCGTGCAGAGGGCGCTCTATGCTCGAGTTTCTGCGGGAACCAAAAACGGAGGGTAAGAAAGTGGCGTGTACGAGAAGTTGGAAGAGCGAACGTCGGACGGATAGGGAGAAAAGTGAGCAGGATGACGGCAAGGTTGAGTAATGGATCAAATTATTCGCGACCAGCGGCAAAACTACCCTTTCCATGGTTTGGACGTTTCCTACCTCTTCCATGCACTCTCTTCCATCAGCTCCGCGCGTTTATACACGTCCACGTCGTGTATAAATACATGCGGTGCTGTAAACGTGTGACGCCTCAGTGCAACGCACGTACGGTCCAGTCTCCCGACGCACATAGATGGCGTACGCGTGTCATGTACTTTTATACGTATATATACGTCCGTTCATACAGCGAAGCAAGAGAAATAGCAGCCGGATCCCCCGGGTGTCGAGGAAAAAGATGTGCCGCGAGATACGGACCGCCGGAAGACGATTCCGCTGCCCCTCTCCCTGCCTCCTCCGCACCGTCGTCTTACACTTATACCACAACTTTTCTATTCTTTTCCAGCATCTTTATTGCTCTATTCCTCTCCTCCTCATTCACCCTTTCGCCCGGCTATTCTCCTTTCCCTCGTCTCTTCTCGGGAATCTTCTTCATCTTTGTCTTCACTCACCTACAGCTAGCTCGCGACTTTGCCAAGGAAGGGATGAGGGCGGAGAGTATATAGCGTCTCGCAGACACCCTCGCACTTTTTCCCAAAGATTGTATTTATTTCCTTCTTCTCGCGTGTATACCCTCCCTCTCTCTCTATATTTCTCTCGCTTTGCCAGCATCTTTACCCTTCTCCGTCTGACTTTCAGTTTGCTCTCGTTTCTGTCATTTTCTTTTTGTCCATCTCTCTCTCTCTCACTCTTCCTTAGCAAACCGTTAAAATGGATGGCGTCATGGTGATCTATGTCCCGACGTAGACACATCTCATTTACTCGCCCGAGCATAATTCCTTAACACTTTTTTCGAGAAAAGTGCTCGTATATCTTGGTTATACCCGCGAGCGGCAACTCGTACGTCTTTCTTCGTGGCAGAGAGGTAAAAAGCGTGTGAGAGGGAGCGAGAGGGGACTGCAGAGGCTCGGAATATATGTATGTACCGCGCAAACTCCGTGCCATATCATCCCTTGCCGCTTGTGCCGGCACAAGGGAAAAGGTCGAATCTTCCCGCGACTGTGCCATCTCGTACCCTGCGCTACTGAAAACGGCAAAGTATTTTATTTATTGGGTGACAAGTCAGCCGACTGTACACTCTGTGAATTCCGATTTACATCTTTCCTCCGACCCTCTCTCTTTTTTTGAGAGTTAAAAGATCTTGAGCTCGATATACAACCATTAAATCATTCATTAACGTGCGTAACATTGATCAATTCATCATCACCCTGCGGAATATAATGTTGAAAAGACGTTCACAGAGCACAAAATCATGCTAAAGTGTACATAATTGGATAAAATTCCCTGAAAAAGAGCCATAATTATAATCAATTCCGAATTTGGAGAGATTTTCTCAAAAATTTCGGGATATATTCATTTATTTATATCAGAGCCAGTGCCAGAGACAATTATCGCCAAAAAAAATGACACTGAATGTTCAATTAAATATATTTCTGATTTCCTATTGAATTTTACGAGAAATCATGCGATAATCATCGGAACTAACCTACTCTCCGAATTTTGTGCAATTTCCAATAAAACTCTTGTGCCTCGAGAGGATCGCTATTTTTCTCTTTGTACGAGCAAAATTATTCGCCATCCTCTCTGGCAGAATCCCGACGATGCGAGAGTAAAAACGAGATCACGCGTATTACCTTTTTGCTTCGCTGTTTGCCCTACGCTGTACCACACGCCGAGCGTTTCGCCCTCTCTCGTGTTCCGAGGGATGGAACACGAGGCGTGCGGGATATAAATCATGCGGATTTACGGTCCCCGTAGTTAAAAAGGGTAACGTAATATTTATAGTCATCTCGTGCAGTTACATACAACAAATTGAACTTTTATATAAACGAGGACGCACACTGCGAGACGCAGATTTTAATTATCGATATCGATTTATTGCCAATACATATTAATGCCGAGCACGTTTTCCGCTACCGCTCACGTACCGGTGTTTATTCACATTGATGGAACTCGATGGAAACATAAGCCGGATACGCAAATGGCCTTTGCTTTATTGCACCGTTGGGTTCCCCCCCCGAATGTCGTTGTGGCTTCGTTATCCACGTTATAACTATGTATAGACATGAATAAACGTAGATATACATTTGTATGTTCAAACGTATAGAGTATATAAATATGTGAGAGGCGGTGATGCCGCGACGGTAAACGAGAATCGTGATTCGAGCGACAAAAACTTTCTTACGATTTCTCGAGAGCGAATGCATCAGCTGTGCTGTATATACAGAGAAAGATTGTGCCAGCGAGCGGCTCACGTGGCTTTTCTCTCCTTCTCAATCTTCGAATCTATACCGTCACTCACGAAAAGAGTCTGAAAGATTTATGAGAGTGTTTGTAATCGAATTTGTAACGCGCGAAATGATCTCGCTCCATCACACGCGTCCCACCTGCATCGCATCGCATTTATTTCTCGTTTTCTATCTTTTCCTCTCCCTTATTCTTGTTCCTCATCTCTTCTTCTTGACTCGAGTTTCCTGGTGCGCTTTTGATCGAGAGAGATTCCGAAAATAGCACGAGTGTTCGTACCGTCGATTTGTACAAGAGCGTAAAACAGCATTCGCGGCTCGCCCTCTCGTGAGATGCTGCATCAGAGATGAAAGTATACGTTGTTCCATTTAACCGATATTATCGCGCGAGCTTTTTCTCTGCGGATAAATATAATCCGGAAATGCGAATGAGATAATTGCGAGCGAGTGTTTAAAGTTATTTATCCGGTTTAACGAGACATTCTCGTAATTGGTACGATATTTTTCGAAATTCATGCAAATTGCAGATTTTCGGTAAAAAGTTGATTGATGATCGCGTTCGAAGGGGTCACTCCTGTCGGGAGCAAATTGAAACAGTAAAATCCGAGAGAAACCAGGGCATATGTGACCGTGCCCGTTGATAAAAAGAACCTTATGTACAGGGTGTCCCAAAACTCGATGTTGATAATTCGAGGATGAGTTCAGTATGAAATTCCGAGCTGAAATGTATTTCAGCATTTTCTCGTACGACCAAAATCCAATGAGTTATTAATCGTCGAAGTTTGAGCCAATCCGACGCGCGCCCTCCCTTCTCCTACGCGCGCCGCGCGAGCGCACGACTCCTGCTGCCCCCAACTATATCAATTAATAACTCAACGGGGATTCGTCGGATCAAAATGTGCTAAAAGACTTTTCGACTCGAAATCGCACGCCCAATGTAGCATTAAAACATCACCATCGAGTTTCGGAACACTCTGTACACACGGGAGATTGCGATGAGCAGCGAAGAGACTGAAACAATTTTATCCGCGTTTTCTCGTACATGGGTGCATGGGTTCTATACACAAATTGAAACCCATACAAAGGGTGAACATACACGTAGCAAGTATATCGTCGAATTCTCGTCTGCGGTTGGGAGAAAATAATTTTTTTACCAACAGATGTGACCGGCTGTTACTGTCGCGATGAAGCAAAGAGCGACAGGATATACGCTCTTTCCTTTTGCCGCGACCCGACAAGTTTAAGCATCGGTGAAAAACGCATTGGCGATGCGAGCCAAAATAAAAATACGAAACGGAAAGATACTAGGGCGGGAGGGGGGCAAACATGGAATAGCTCGGACGAGGAATAAGTACGTAAAAAAAAGAGAAGGTTAGGGAACGAGAGAGAGAAAAGAAAGAGGAGAAGAGCAACATTCGCGTTCAAACCGCGTTGGAATGGGCGCAACGCGCGGGCGCGATCTCGCGAGTGAGTGAATGACAGACTGACAGCAACCAGACAGAAGACTGACAGCGCGGCGGCGGGCTGACAGCCCTCTTGCCCGGTTCGTAACATCAAGCATAACCACGCGTATATATACGCGTGCTTCTCTCTCTCTCTCTGTCTCGCACTTTAATTCCCATCTCTCGATGGGAATCTCTCTATATATCTTTCTTTATAACTTTGGGCTTCTACTTGCCCGGCTACCGGTACGTGTTGATCCTCTCATGCCATTCCGTCAACAAAAAAGCACGATCGCGAAATCACTCTCCTCGCTTGGCCATCCCTCCCTTCATGCTTATGGCAAGCATATTCAATATGTATATAAGGATATACCGGGTGATTCAAAACAAGTATCCGATCTATCCGGTCTTGCTTATTCCCTGCTTATTTTTGTTTCAAAGAATTTATGAATGAGAAGACTTGGAATTCGAAGATTCCGGGCCAATCGGAGCCTGTGATGCGTTTGCGAGAAGCCACATTTCCTTTTTTTCTAATTTTCGAGCCTTGATTATACTCAACCGAAACGTCTTCTAACATGGCTCACATCGGGGCTCTGATTAGCTTCGAATGTTGGAATTCTGTTGCTTCTCATGTAAAAACTATGATTGAAAAGAAAAAACAAAGGACAAAGGACAGTTTTACTCAAAATTTCATCCTGAATCGGCCATTTCCGGGTTCGATACGTGCTGCGAATCATCCTGTACATGTTCCACAGGATTCTGCATGTCTACCAAACGTCCATATGTTTTTCGGATGACTGTACACGTACGGAACAGCGTCCGCCTGAATTACGTATTTCCGCGTCGACTTATTAAATTAATTCGCGACGACAAAAGCAATTTCATGCCAAATTGACGAGACACTTGTACTCACCTTACAACTTTGTTTCGATAATTCGTTTGTAAACTTTATTGCGTTCGTATAGTTATGCAGACAGTCCACTAATCATCGCAATCGTTTGTAAGATCCCTCGAAACTCGAAGGCTTCATAAATTCATCATTTTACGACGATCGTGCGAGACGCTAATGAATATTTCATGCCATTTTCGTCGAATAACTGAAAAGATTTTCTCGTGTGTTTACATCGAGAAGCGCAGATCGCAGAGTCAGTTCGACAGTGAGGTTTACGATTACATTTTTGCCATTAAAATACACGAGTTATCGAGTATAATAAAAAAAATAAATAAGCCAATGAGAAAAGTGTAGATAGTAACACGTTGTCGGAACGTAATTATTCACTCGATTTGTTTTATCGCAGAAACGCGATGTACCAGGCGCCGCAGCATCCTTCGTGTAAATCCTCCGCGTGTACAACGATATACACACGCATAGAGAAAACACTTGAGAAGTGATCTCAACGAGGTATAATTCTCCTGTACAAGGACATGCAGGAGAGACAGAGGGACAAGAGGGAATTTTCGCGGCACACCGAGACGGTAAGAAGGTGAGGAAATGAGAGTAAGTGCGAGAGGAACGTCGGCGATGTAACGAGAGTCTCTGCTACACGATAAAGTACAGAGTCCCTCTTCTCGATAATGTGTGCACTACAAATGTAATGTGCGTGTGTGTGTGTGTGTGTGTGTGTGTTTGTGTGCATGTTGGTATGTATTTGTGCATTTGCGTATATACATACGTACAGCAGGATTGCCAATGAAGGAAGATGAAAAGAGAGAAGGAAAATGGTAATGTGCCAGCCTGAGGCAGGTGAATGGTCAGGCCACACGGTTGTATGTATATAATAATGGCTACAAGAGGGTGCGTTCGCGACCGCTCAACTCCAAGTTGGCTTTGCCATTATGTCTACAGCCTTGAATTAAAATGCCATGTAATGACACAGCTACGCTCACTGTATAATTTATGTCCATAAAAATAAAATCATAATTACAGGGGGGGGTCGAGCTGGGCTCGCTCCGTCGCGAAAAAGACAGTAATAAGAGAGTGTGTGTGTGTGTGTGTAAGTGTAGAGAGAAGGGAGAGAGAGAGAGGGAGAAAAGAGCGAGACGAAGGCAATGGCGAAAATTCAGCTTCTCTCTCATCTCGCTCCATCTCTTTCATTGCAGTAATGCACCACTCCTCTTTTGCCTCCTTCCGAGTTTTCGTTGCGTGCTCGGTAATTTAGCTGGCAGCCTGTATTTATAAGGATAATAGGCGAGACAGAGAGAGAGGAAGAAAAGAGACCTCCACTCATTGGAGTTTCGAGCGATCGGACAAACGTCAATCATCGAAGGAAAAAAGTGAGAGAAGAAAATGCCTATGGACCAAAGAGCCTAAAAATGACCACTTTTGACGATAGAATTCGCTGGTATTTCGCAACGAGAACGGCGGCATGTTAAAAACTGACAATGGAGCGTTGCCTCCAGGGGCTTTAAACTGCTCATAAACGCGGTCCGTAATCTCTCCGCGTTTTTTTTTTACTCCCGGCAATGCTCAAACGTCAAACTGATTATATTTTCGAAACACTCTATATACTCATCTTTATCTCTCCTCGGCCGGTCTCCAATTAACTTATCCTTTCTTCGGTGAATTTATGTTGCCCCGAATGCTGTTATTGTTGCCTGTGAAAAAGTCTGCGCTAACGAGAGGCCATAGAATTTATAAGCTCCGCTCCGTATTCGCGCTCGAAAGGATATCGACAGCGGATATCGTTGCCGATTCAAACGAACCGTTTTTTTTTACATAACCCCGAGATTTCGTTGGCTCTGTGATGCAATACGACTTAAACACGAGAAAAACTTTATTTCTCAAACGACGATGAATTTTTCGATCGTGCGCGTGTGTGCGTTTTTTTTCGCTTCCTAGTTCGGCTCGTCGTAAAAAGTAGTCGCAAATTCAATTGCCCCGACGTTGGCTGAAACGTCTCTCGCGTGTTAATTACGGCCTCAACGTCCATATATAAATACATGTATGTATATTCGAAAGATGAAAAAACGTTTTTTTTTTAACGATCAGACGAGCCAACTGGCATCGATTGTAACGCTTATAATCACGGTGCAATTGTATCAGGTAGTGCGGAACGCTCGGGCATTCACGGTCGCATAAAACCGCGTGTGCTTTATGAGACGGAATCTTTCCGCTGTTAAATTTATCTTTCGCATTAAGGACGTATGGCACCCATATTTAGTCTCAACAAAACCAAAGTAGAACAAGAATTTCGTGTACTCGGCAATGCTACAAAAATCTGAAAAATAATCAATCGCACGTAAGATAGCACAGTGATTTTCAATAAAAACAATACTGAAAATTGAACAAATTTAAAAATCTGTAAGCAAACGCGAAACTTTTTTCTTTTCGTACTCAACAAATTCGTTCATTTTTTTAAATCCCCTTAAACTCTGTCAATATTTTGTCGGCATTTTGAAACTTCTTTTCAATCTCGAAGAAATTATGAGCGACTGAAAATTTTTTATCATTTCTCGTGTATAAAAGTTTCTCATTATTTATGAAAAAAATCATAATATTTGATGATTCTTTTCTTCGCTCTTGAATAAATATATAAATCACTATGAACCACATAACTTGTCGGATGCCCAGTTGCCATGTGCGTAAAGCAAAAAAATAATCGCGTCGAAACCCCTTCGCCTTTTTAATCTCCATGTTCGCATTTATTATTTCGACGATTATAAAATCTCGATTTCATAATGAGTAACGGGGATTTACTCTCCGTACAAACGTAAATGACATCGCGTATTTAAAATCCATCCGCTATTGAATTTTAACGATTATTACGTTATTTTCTCGAATATAACACGAGCGATCCGTTCGTGGCGGCAGTACACCATACATTACATTTGCGAATCAACAACGAGAGAATCTGAGACATTTAACACAGCGAGTATATATTTTCGCGCGGCGCTCGTCCGTTCCTGTAGCTTTTTTTCCCCTTTGGGATCCGCGAGCTTCGAGCCGCGAGCAGGCTGTGGTGTATGATCGCGATCGCACGGAGAAAGACAAGCACGGTGTGAGAGAGAAAAAGAGAGAGAAGGAGAAAAAGATGAAGCGATGCGAGATCGGACGCGTTGATGAATGCCCCCATTACACGAACATTGCTAGTTACTTCTCCGAGATAAACTGCGATCATTACTCACTTTCTGGCGTGACCTTATTTCCTTTGCGGTCTGTTCTCTCGGCACTCGATCCTCTACCCTCCGCGTTCCATTCTACGATACACAGTCTCAATATTATATATATATAAATTCGCGAGTTCTCCATCTTTTCCTACATCTCACGGACTCTTCAGGCCAGAATTAATGCGAACCAATAACAATACTGACGTTTCCTCTCGACGCGAATATCTCGTCTCAATACACACGGAACACTCGCGGATTAATACACCAAAGCCATAAATTGTCCGTATAATTATCAAGTGGAACGAGATTAATGACGCAAAAATGATTTCACTCGAGTGTTGCGCAACGCGAGCGAGACTTTTAGAGAAATATATTTCGAAACTTTAACGCGATATCGCCTCCTCGCTGAATTCCCTCGCGTATTCCGATGTTTTTCGAAAATGGCTCGCGAGCTGCTGCGCGAACTTGGCCGAATCGGTTCGCAATTATTACGCGCCCGGATTGACGAAAAGATCGAATTTATCGGCGATTTTCGCGGGTAATTATTGAATCTGAAACGCGAATGTGCGGGTATTATTCCCGCGAGGAAAATCTCGCTCGAATGCATAAATAAACCTGTCGGCGCGTATGGTTTATCGAATGCGGAAAGAGCTGCCAATCGGTCCATATACACGCGGAGAGAGCAGAGCGCGCGCGGTTCGTTTCGGCCTGGAGGGTTTAACGCTCGAGCGAGTCGCATATCCGCTCGTATATCCACCCTTTAAACCCATGAAAATGCATGAAACCATTATGCGTTCCTCGATGATCCAACACAATGGATGTACACCGACTGAGCGAGCATCCCTCGTTACTGCGAGCAATTGCATCGAACAAAAATCATCATCATCACGAATTTCGTGTATCGATATGACGGAAGAGAGTCAAGGGATTCTGCTCGATTGCGCGATTTTTTTTGTTTAATCAACTTAAAATTTATTCACGCGCGCTCGCCAGTGGCAGAGCGTAAGATGGCGCTGGAAAATGTTACACGCGAGATAAAAGAGTGCAAACGAGACGTATGCGGCAAGGTTTCGAGTCAAATTTCGATAGAAAAGTGCCTCAAAATCGTTGATGAAAATCAAGGAAAGAAAAGGCAATGAGAAAATCGGCGAAAATCGCTTTGAAAAATCCACCAAAAATCGGAGAATAAAAAGAGATCTCGTTGGACCAAAATGCACGTGTAATTCGCAGTAGCCTCCCGAGTGTATCTCAAGCCTATATACATGTGGATAATAGAACGAGTGGCGTCTAACACACGAGTCCCTTTAGTGTTGCAGCATCCAGCATCCAGTTGGAATGTTACCACTGGCTGTATATAACACATGTACTCTTCCATATACAGTTGAT
This sequence comes from Heteropelma amictum, assembly GCA_959613375.1. NCBI lineage: Eukaryota > Metazoa > Arthropoda > Insecta > Hymenoptera > Ichneumonidae > Heteropelma > Heteropelma amictum. The sequence continues at coordinate 4,000,177 of OY390727.1, forward strand.
GCTTTACTCAATGTTTCTCAGCATGCAAGGATGCTGCAAAGTTCTCGCGACCTCATGCACGCGTTATCGATTATCTTTCACCGCGTGTGGTGAATATATACACATATATATCCACACCAAATACACGCGAGAGAGCAGAGAGACGACAGCGGTATGTAGACACGGTAGCTTACGCGACCTGCTGCTCGTACGACTACGAATATGCCAACTGCTCCTGCGACATGCAACACACATACACAGATCGCACATTGTGCATCGCGTGTGTCGCATTCTCTCTCCTCGCGACTGTCGTGTCTCTGAGAGAAGGAAAATCGCACACGAAGCAGCAACGAGAGATGGCCATTGTGTCTCGTTGCGGAGGAGAGTAATGCCCCATTGTGAATCGGTTACATTGATATATCGTTCTCGCCTTTCAATATATGTATATATATATATGTATACAGTCATTCTCTTCAATTATATATATCGAAGACGGGTATACAAGCATATAGAGAGACGAACGACGAAGATGAATGAGCGTCACGCTCGTTTCCCGGCTTGAAATCTTTAGGCACTCTGCTGCAACGTGTCATCTCGCCTCGGGACGTTTAATATGCATCTACAAACGTTAGATACAGTACAGAGGCTCCATTGAATGACTCGCCAAATCCGGGGATGTTTAAACATTTTTCGTAATAAATCCGACTTTTTCTCCGGGCGGGTCTCGCTTCCTTTCGATCCCATTTTCATCTCCACTGTATGTACACACACCTGCGCGTACTGTACCGTTATATGTATTCGTCTGTATGCGCAGGTATGCGTTAAATATGCATACATGAATTTGTGCAAATGTGCGTAGCGTCGAGTGGTCTTTGCGGTAATTCCGCGTGAGCGTCGCGCAGAGGGTGTCAAGCGACGAAAAATAATATTGCCATGAATACGAGAGCGAGTGCCATTACCGGTAATTGTGATCTATAGCGGCCATAACTCACGGCGACGATGTATATGTAGAAAAAAAGAGGGCGTTCGCTCTTCATCCCGGTTGCAGAGTCAACGTAACTGGCGAGCGCACTCCGCGTGTAAATCCCAGTGTCCCCAAAGCTCGCGTTCGCCACGCGGGACTCTTCGAATTTCGCACCCTGTCTTTTCACCGCGCGCGGCACCGTACATAAATATCACCTACAGTGCGCGCCGGTCGAAGTGGAGCGCGACGATCTTTCTCGCGATTTTCAAGAGTATCGAAATCATCCGCGGGACATTGAGGAATTTACGTCCGATCTCGATGGAACTCGGGTCACGCGAGGGTGGCGGAAATTTCGCTGGACTCTTTGGCAATCCCGAGATCGCCTCGATTTTTGACGATTTCGAATGTCGCGTACTGTGCAGATACGTACACAGATATATAAATTTTCATGACGATTCTCTTCGTCGCGAAACTCCCCCTGAATGACTTGTTTTCCGACGCGATTTTTTTCCCCGCTGTTTCCTTCTCGAGACCCCTCTCGTCCCTCGCTTCTATATAGAGGCGTTGAAATATTAACGCGCATAAACAGCTCATATACAATAAAGTATAAGGCCTCCTGACAGTTCTGTCACCTCTGAGCAACGCCCGCCAGCGGTTTCTCACTCGTGACGGTGATAAAGAACCAGAGGTACACACACTGTGGTCCGTAAGACTTGAAGGAGAGGATTTCGCGCGCCGCTCATGGGAGAAAAAAAATTGCGACGTTCAATGTTTCACTCGATCCGAAAGACGATTTGTCCTGTCAATTTTGCGCTACGGAGACGGAATTCTACGTGTTTTTACCAACACGATGATAGATTCCAATGCTAGTTTTTTTTACATGAATTGAGCCTAGAATGGTAACCTGAGGTGAAAAACCACCCCTTCCAATAAAAGAAAGCCATTTTTACGAATCTTCCGCGTTTCGTACCGTTTCACCCCATTTTTCACCGACTTTTTCGACTTTTAGCAAAACTGCTCCAGGCTCACGTGATTCTGCGTCAAAAAACGAAAAGAATGAGCCCAAGTTGAACCCTTTTCGTGAAATTTTGACTGAGGTATGAAATTTCGAAAATTGGGGTAGTTTGTCAGCCCAGGTTACCATAGCATAGGTCGAAAAAGATGAGGTTACCGTTCTGGGGTTAAATAATTTTGTATCGGTTATTCATCTCGGAGTTTTCTCGTTGAGAAAATATCTTGACACTGCTCCTGTGTTTGTTCGAACGAATCAAATGGTTTTCATCATTGGCCACATTGGTGCGCGTCCGTTTGCATTATCCATGACGGAAACATCAATCGTTTTGGCTTGATAAGTGTGTACATACATAGCTGTAAAAGCTAATACGGTCGCATTTATTTTCTCCGCTGTATATCATAGCAAAGTGGTAATATCGTGAGTCTACGGTATAATAGGTTGCAAGGGTAGAGCCGTGAGAGACTGTATGATATATTACTGCCTGTTCTGTAGCGTGAAATATATATATGTATATGATATACATGTGCAAGCGCGCTACGCCTGCTGCTCCGTTGCGTTTTCTTTTGCTCCTTCACTTTATTTCCCCCCGCATAAAATCATCGTTGCGCCAAGTGATGAACGACCGTGGAAAAAGGGCGAGGAAACGTATTGGTCCCTCGTGGGACGCTCGAGCGAGTGTGTGTACTCTCGTCAATTTAATCCAGCCGACAAAACCGTATGTGTCAAACTACTCTGTACACGCACGTACGGAAAATCTATGAAGTCAAATTGATTCGCAACAACTTTCATTTATTTTACACCCTTCCCATCCGCTTTGGCAAACAACGATCATATGCACTGTATTTTTTGAAACACTCGTTTTTGATTGAGAGAAAATGAAATTTCAATGAAAAATTTAAAAAAAATAGAAACTGTTTCATTAGGTGGGGTTTTTTGGAATTTTGCATTGAATTATTGAGATTTTGAGGAAACATCGGTGTGTTTCGGAGTCGGAGGGCAAAAATACATCGATATAGACTGTTGAATTCGATCGTACGAATGCAATATTTTTCGCCATTTTTTGCCAAATTGGTTTAAATCACTACAATGCTTGCCATTTTTTTTCTGATTGAGACAGACACCCCAACCTGTGCGTGAGCTCTTCGCAATCGTTGAGGCTTCAAAATGCCGTTTGGTTTATCGAAATATCTTGACTTTTCCATTTTTGGCAGATTTTTAAAGTTGAACCATCGATTTTTGCCAATTTTCCCATACATACCCCTTCGCGTTTTTTTTTGCGATATTTCAACATCGATTTCGAGGGTGAAGCAATTTAGCTATCGACATTTGATTTTCACCGTTCTCCAAGTCTACTCGAGGGCTTTCCAAAACACCCCCAATAAATGTATTTAGCATAATTTTAAACGTAGTTATGGCCGCTTGAAATTTCGGCTTTTTGAGGATTTTTGACGAGTGGCCTAAGATGTGACGAATTATTTTTTTTTAATTTTCAATGTTTGACTACTCTAATCGATCGCAAATTTTCCGCTGATTATGAAAATCAGTGCTTTTTCATCGAATTCTCAACATTCCAATACCAATCGACGATTTTCACATTTTTTATTTATGCAACTGTCGAAAACACCAAGTTCGGAGAGCCTTAAAATCGATAAATCGAAAGATCGATTATTTAAAAAGTGTTTGCTGAATTAACGATGTTTTGCTGAATTAACCGAGACTAATCGGTCAACGGCAAATCACATCCATGGGTTTGTCATCGTGACCCCCGTCAATTACCATCGTGAAATGCGCGGCTATGAAAACCAGGATTGAATTCCGGCAAAAGCTGTGACAACGTGAACGTGCCAGAGTGACCGATCCTATCTCGGATGATAAAAAGTCGTCCAATCTTGGCAATTTATCAACGACACATTGTCAAGATCTCGTCTCCTTTTTATTTTTCACGCTCTCCCTCTCTCCCTCTCTCGTTCCTTCGTCAAACGTTTGGATGTGCCTCTTTCGGATCAGTGTGACACACACATCGTTTATTCATCGTGTGACGATCTTCGCGGTGCGTACATGTGTGTGTATCGCGCGGCTTGCACGGAATACATGAATATATACGTGTATGTACGTGTATAAATTGCATATACAGACATTTACATGTATACGTGCTGCATTAATCAAGACTCCACACTCGCGATCCCCCTCGTCCTTTTCTGCGTCTCGCGCGTCCGCTTCGACGCGAAATACAAATGATATTTTATAGCGCCATAAATCTTGGAACTAGTGTCACACCCGTCCGATCTGTGTGGGCGTATGGCATATGAGCTACATGTTCACACACGTGTAGAGACATACAGATTCTTCCTACAGTACACTTTTATGCATAAGTATATATATAGGCATGTATGACGTACTTGTGTACAGACATACCCACACATAGAGGGGGTATACGTCGACGACGTGTGATATTACGAGCTTCGAACACGCGAAGAGACTTTCCCAGTTTCCGTCTCTCGTGTTCCACAACTTTATTCCTTGACCGTTGCAGCATACACACACTGTCACGTGACAGGGGAAAACACACGATTATTTGATTTAAAAGTCTATGGAGAGCTTTTACGTTACCCATTGCGCGGACAGCGCTTTTTTAAATTAATTAATTTGTTTATTTATTTGTAGCTTGTTACTCCTGCTCCGATACGTTACATGTATGAATGGACCATTTACTTGTACCATTTTGGGAGCTTGTCGGGACGATTTTCAAGTCGGAAAGCATTTTATTCACACTTCCCTCAATGCACGATTTAGCGTCTAAACTATCTCGGTTTACGCCTTTGCTTCATTTTTTTTTTCATTTTACAATCAATTTTAAGGAGGTTCGCGCGTATGTAATTGTCACCGGAAGTTCCTATTTTGCGGTTTGGGATTCTCCACCGTTATGGAGAAACATTTTATTCGACTATACCCCTTTTGGTATTATCGATGGATCCATCATCTAGTTATTGAGAAAAAAATGGATAAAAGTTTCATTTCCGAAATTTCCACGACCATGAACGAATATAAAAAAAAAGAATACGCTTATGTGCAACGAAGCCTCGTTATATGTCGAAAATAATCCATCGGTAATGGCGTCGTACACGATGGAAGATTTTTTTATTTTTCGCTGCTACGAGGCAAGTGTATTATGAATATTTATCGTTTTCATCTCTCGATAATTGTCAAACAGTGCTGTGCGCACCATCTAATTAGCGCTGCAAATGCTTCGGCGGGTCGAATTTGTATGCTAAAGCATAGGAAAATGAGTCTTTATAATTCGCAGCGGCAAACAGATACCACCCGAAAATCTAAACAAACTATGATACACAGAGTGTATACCAAGAATAAAAACAATTAATCCTCGATTTGTTTATGACGATCGAATGGGCAAAAAAACGCGATGCTTCATAGAGTCATAAATTACGAGTGACAGTCTGAACGTAAACCTCGTCATCAGATAAAAATCACGCTTCTTGGTATTATTTAGCCAAGATGACGGAGATAACGCGTGCGAAATTTCAAAACGTCTCATCGGATAGTGGAAAGAAACAATTAATTTCGAAGTCAAACACGTCAATCGATAATACTTTTGATCGATAAGACACGTAACTTTTACACTTGCTGATCAACAAGAAACGTCTAAAAATGCAAAAAAACATGATCGAGATTGCGAGAAGAAAAAAAGAGATATTTTCCACAAGATATCACCGATTGAATCGACCAATCTTCTCGTACATGGACTCCATTTTGTTCCAAATCAACGACAAATCTCGACATTTTTCTACTAAAAAATGGTACATACGATCTTGCATTAGATTCGTAAAATCACATTTTATCGCACTATGATTATTTTTGTCCCTAAACATATCACATATGGCTTTTAAAAAAAAGACCATGGTGTGTTTCTCGACTACGAGATGCAATACCCATACTTCCTGAATGGACCGCGCAGATTTCTCCCCTTTGGTGTTCTTTTGCTATCGAGAGATCGCTTCGACCGATCGTAGACCCGCACAGACAAGTGGATTTTACATCTCACCGAGGGAATTCTGACTCTTTAGGCGGAGGCTTATCCGATGACATGTAATTTCCTTCGGACATATTTCATGGACGCCGTCGCATGCTATACATATATATATATAAATAACTAACACACAGCCTGTGACTAATACACGTTGCATAATATATATAGTGTGCTGTAGAAGTATCACAGAACATAACTCTTGGACGCGGTGACAAGCGGGAGACCCGTTGGCGTGTAAATAATCGGGCTGGACTACAAACGTGTGACGTTTTAACGCACACCGTTCGTTCGTGTTACACGTATATATAAACCAGATGTAGCGTAAATGCGCGAGAGTTTATAACGCGAGAGGAGTGAAAAGCTCGCGCGCGATCGGTCCGCTGCCGTCGCGTATCGCGAGATCATCGCGAAATCGACAAGCCGTAACGCGACTGTACACCGGAACATCCGGGAGATGGCGCGGGGTGTTTCGCGCGGCAACTTCACGTTACAAATGAAAGAGAGGCAAAACGTGTAACGAGCGATGACGGATGGAACGTGACGTTGTTCAAATTATCGTTATTGCCGCTCAAGGGCGCTTTGATCGCCAGAGCTTCGTACAAACGCCGCTGCGACACTGTTTAAACGATGTATCAGAGCAGAAAGAAAAGTTTCAAAGGATTTTGCGAAAATGGAGCAACTTGAAAACTAATTGTTAAAAACCACGTCATTTTGGATTACGGAAGAGAAGCTTTTCTCGTTTGCTTCAGAGCCCTGGCGGATTTGCCAACCACGATTTCGTGGTAGGTATGTTTTGGACAAATAACATACCACAAAATCGTAGTTTTTCTGGTTTGCAAACCACGGAAACTACGATTTTCTGGTATGTCATTTGTCCAAAACATACCTATCACGAAATCGTGGTTGGCAAATCCGCCAGGGAGGCTACTTTGATCGTTGTTTTATTTTTGTTGGAGTAAAAAGACGATGATTTTGAGCATCGTATGGCATCGGAAGAACGAATGCAGACACGATGTATAGTCTCGAACGTAACAGGGACTCCTATTGTGTTTTGTTTCGTAATCAATCAAAAAAAAAAACAAGACTGATGACGAAGAATGATGAACGACAGTTACGCGAATTATAACGTCATAAACAGTGTCGGCCACTGCTGTTGAAATAATATAATGGATCACGATGAATGATTCGAATCGCCGACAGGTTGCGTGAAAAATTGATACTGCAAAAAAAACATATCGAATCAATTTATTATACTCGGCGGGACAAAAAAAGAGGTTGCTTTTTTTGTTCACGCGCTGACACGTATAGCGGCGATGACAAAAAATAAAACAAATCATCGCAGACACGGGTGAGCTCTCTGACTGGGCGAAAAAGTTGTCCATTATATACGTCAGAAGAATGGTCTCCGGCACACTCATTCGCCCGTGCTTGCTCTATTTTTCGATATGAACGGTCTTTCCTCCTGCTTTCGCGGATGAGAAACGAAGAAATTATCATTTTGAAAAAATACAAAATTCAAATATTTACTTGAGAAAATGATCTCCTGCCTGAAAATTCGACTTTCGATGACGACTGCACGGGGAGAATTTCTTATCAATTTTTACGGTGAAATCTCGGTAAAAAATTACATAAAAAACTTGAACCCGGTGACAAATGTGCAAACAGTTAAAAATTAACGCTAGTTTCAAATATTTTTCTTTTAGGCATGTAAAAATTTCAGCACGAAGCATAATTTTTACATTCCTCCAAGTAAAAATTCTGAAAAATTCTTATGTAGAATTTTGACGTTGTATCGTGAAAAATTTCCGACACAAAACGATAAAAATTTCAATGAACTACCTAAAATGAATACTCTATATACTGTATTTTTTCGTAAAGAGCTAGTAAGCAATAGTAATAATAATATTAAATCATTGTTACAAATAAACAAAATAAACTATTGAACAAAATAAAAAATTTTACAAAATTGCATTTTAGCGTAATATTTCCGTACCATTTTCGATGTCGTTCATCGAAGTTTCTTCACACGTCCGTTCGTTTTCTTGCGTAGAACACAATGACTGCACGAAACTTTCTTGGCACATGCCTCGTTCTGCAGTGCGTTCGCTCGACGCCGCTGTTGCCAAACAACGCGGGTAGGTGTCGTTTACGCTCCTACACACAAGCGCATACTCGGGCGTCTTATACACATTCACGTCGGCCAGGCATTAGCCGCGCTTAGGCGCGTTCTCTCGCAGTTTGCCTTCACGTATGCGCACGCTCGCACCGAGCTCACGTGTTACGGCCAGGCGACCCAGCCCCAACTGATTTTACTGTGAAGAACGTAAACATTCCGGTGGACGCACGGAAAATTTCGGCTTCCTTTTTTCAATTTTCAAGACTAACACGCAAATTTCTCAATGTGCATCGTACACTTTCATTTGTATCAGCACTTTTTTCTACTTATCGTAGTAATGTCTGCGTTCCACGAAAATTTACTGTCAATTTCAGTAAAAATTCTTGAAAATATTTTTAATTTCTGTCACGCAACAGTAAATTTTCACTCATTTTCATTAAAATGTATAATTTATTTCCTAAAAACCACAAGAAATGCACATTTGTCACTCAATTACTGTGGTTTCACGGTAAAAATGATTTAATAATTCTTTCCGTGGCAAATTTTTCACTCAAATGCAAAAAAAGTGTCTTTTTACTTTAACGCATTAAGGGGGTTCACGCGAATCTAACGCTATCGGCAATTTTGAACTCTGCGACTGGATATTTTTCATGAGAAACTGTTTCGTGCTCAGACCCACACGAGATGCGAGAAATTGTTGCACAGTAGTTACAAAAAATATTGTAAATTATCATGCGCTAGAAAGACAACGAATTTCCGTACTTAGAATTTCCAAATTCACTCGTGCTCATAAAGTTCCACCAAAAAGCTCTTTCAGCTCCAACATGAGGCGATTTCGCGTTCGTCCTCGCACTCGTTGCGTAAGATACTATATTTCCCGAGAAAAAGTGACAGATAACGAGAGTCGAGCTGGACGTCTGCCTCGACCGCCGTCCTCGCGAATTGAAAACTCGAAAAGGATCCATCAAAGGAAAATTTAACCCTCGCTCCAGGACACGTAATCCCCTCGTCGAGTTTACGATCCTCGGTGTATTATTATAACCCGAGAGGAAATACGGATGGTTTTAATGTCCATTCCTCGTGTAAGATATGATCCGGTCGCGTCCGTGCGGAGGTTGGCGCAAAGGAGGATGAGTTTGAACGCGATGATAGCCACAAATTAACCCTTGGGCTCTTAAATGTGCATTCGACTATATATTTGCCGGAGAAATAGAGAAATTGCGAGCGAGGTGGAGGGAAAGAAGCAAACTCTTGCTCATGACGTGCATCATCGGTTATATTCCTCCGAGCAGGCCTCTCGAGTGGAATGTGCACCATTATACGATTTTGAGGATAAAAACCGCGTCGGAAGTTTCAACACGAGCGTCATACAAGAGCAAACGCGGATAATATAATAGAAAGGATTTCGTACAAGGAGTTTCGTGCGGAGGATAGCCCCACGGTCAAATAAAATTATTTTCAATCGCCGTAAAATCTCCTCGCGGAAACGGAAAGGCAAAGGGGCACCGAGCACTGATCCGCGCGAGATAAGTCTGCGATATCGGTCTTGGAACAATCTCTGTACACGTTGAATCTTCAGGTAAAACAACGTGCATGCGCACCTGGCTCGGACGTCAAATCGGAGGATATATACCGGCTGAAAATGTGCGATTATACGGAGAGTCAAGAATGAGTAATAAAGTAGGACGAAAATGGGGCAATATGGAACACGATGGAAAGAACCGTGTACGGTATCTTGTAACTCGGGGTAGAGTTTTTTCAAGGCGACTCAAATATTTTCATCGCTAGCCTAGCTGTCTCGTTACAAGGGTTTTCTTAGGAATTGCATAGATTTTGGAGAGCAGCTTCGGGACTTTGGGTCATGATCGCTCGAAAAGTTTCGACAGGATCCCGCGTTTAGATTCACAAGTGTATTTTATCGAACGTACTGCACTTTTGTGTAGGTTTTTCTGCGATGATTTTATGCAACTGTTGTCGAGATCTTTCCTGTACTTATAAATGAATGTATATTAGGATTTTTTGCAAAAATCTTGATCCTCTTGACCGCTCAATTTTGATGATATGATATAAAATATTTAATAATATTTATTAATATTTAGTAATTGAAGTGGAACGAAGCGTTTTTTCTCAAAGATTCCGTCTCGATATAATATCGATCGATTCATGAACGGAATCTAGAAAAAGCGCTTTGTTCCACCTCAACTATACCTCTCACTGTATATACAGTATCACAAAAGTGGATGCTGGATGCTGACAATGTAACGATACTTTGGGAACAAAAGTACGGGTCGAAGCGTCCTTGTGCATCCTTTGATCCGACGAATCCTCGTTCGGTTATTGATTCAGTCGACGGCGAGATAACTACTGCGTTACTTGGTACAGCCGTTGTTATTTTTATATCATTTTCGTACACTCTGAGTGAAGAGATGCGAATGATCCGTTTTGCCCCGCATCGTATTCGATAGCGGTTTATACGTCGGCGGTGCGGACTTGTTTCGCAGCGGGCAAAGAGCTCGCGGAATCGTTGGGTGGCGCGGGTGGGCAAAGGGAAAAGAAAAGTATGTATAAGCGAGCGAGCGAGCAAGCAAAAGCGAGTTTCACCCTCCGGCAATGTCTGTCATGTCAGCCGCGGTAATAAGTTTGAAATGCACATCGGGCGATTAATAATGCTCGAGCAATTCACTAAAAAGGAACTGCTCTGCGCGAGATCTCTCCGCAGCGGCGGTGCAAGAGCAAGTTGTTAAGCTGGCCTGAGGCCGACGAGGTGGAGGCCATGTTTGCTGTCAGTAACAACTCTTGCCTGTATCTCTCACCCTCTCTCTTTCTTTCTCTCTTACATCTCGCGTACGTGCGCTTGTATTCATGTACAAACTCCGCTCCGTCTGTGTCTGAGCCGCAAGATCTCGCACGAGAAAAAATCTCCGACTCTCTCCTCTCTCTCTCTCTCTCTCTCTCTCTCTCTCTCTCTCTCTCGATCCACGTTACCTTCTTTCGCAAATAAACCTGCTATCCCGCTACTTCTCTCTCGCGATGTTACTCCGTTATTTAACCCGCCCTATTCCCCTCCAATCAATGACTCTCGCGCTTTAACACCGCGTGCGCTTGTATATCCGTGATCTTCCTTTCTCTCGCGGTATCTATCCGATGGGCTGCCTCCTCCTCCTCCCACCGCCAACCGCGAGTGAAAGAGAGGCTGCAAACTCGCCCGCACGAGAGAACAGCCAATTAATTTATTGCCATACGTCCGCGGGAATTTATTTGACCGGCTGTACAAGCGCGTTTTTCATTTTAATTAATGTTACGACTGCCACTGCGCGCGATATACACTCGCTAACCATTAAAGTTCGTGTGCGTTTTTTATCTGTATTATATCCGCTGTATATATACAAACGTATGTCGAAAAGGCGCACTTTTACGCGTTACTTTGTCTTGTTTATGGGGTGTCGTAAAAGGGTGCTGCTGCGGCTATCGCGCGTTATTTCGACGCTCCGCGCTGCAACGCGCGTGTTGTACTCTCGCGGGAGATAAAAGAGAGGAGGCGCGCGCGATCGAAGATAACGACAATGATCTTTTGCGTTATACTTTATCGACGTTTTACTTTTTCGACGGAAGCCATAAATGCGATCGAAGGTCAGGGACAGATTTAATTTTTCGCTAAATATATATAGTTAAACTACCTTTCCGTATTTACGTTTAAAACGACATTTCTTTTGTTTGAATTTAACGATGACTCTCGATTTTTACGACCATTCCCTTTACGCTCAGCATCGTTAAATTGCCGCGTTTCGTATTATCAATGTTTTTTTTTTCATATTTCAATGACAAACGCGAAAAAAAATATTGACGATTGTAGACAAAATACTCGTTCTTGTCAAATTCGTTTCCAAGATGTTTTTGCGCGACGGGAAGAGGAGAACTCGTGGCAGGATGGGAAAGTCGATTTCGCGAGCCGTACGTACAAAAACTTGTCCGTCACGTCAATAAGATTGGACAGCGTTATAACCGTACGTGAATGGTCACGGTAGAACCAACCGCGAGAAGCATATCTATACATGTATATGGATAATATATAATTTGGCGAGTGTAGTATAAAGAGAGGCGAAATGCCGACGGGACATTCGCGAAGCGTGTGGCAACCGCTTAAACGATCTGGCTGCTTAATGTCCCCGTGTGCGAGCATATCGCGTGATTTATGATGGATGTAAATAGCTAAACGAAAGGTTTATCCCTCGAGACGAAGAAGGAGAAGAAGAAGACGAAGAGGAATAAGACAGCGACGGTTGAGGGAAGAAATGACGCGGAGACGAGGAAGAAACACACACGCGAGATGCGGAGGGCAAAGATAAATAGTAAAAAATGAAAAAAAGGAATCGAAAATTTGAAGAAAGAAAAAAATGCAAAGAGAATTTAAAAAAAAACACCCACACGGACCGTACAGGAGAGCCGCGTTCGCGACGCCGAATCGCGCGGCTTCCAGCGGTGTCGTAAGATTTACGATAATGGCACAGAGATATATATACTCGCGAGTCGAGTCCGCGTGATTTATCGGCCCTCTATCGAATGAAAACGAAGCCTCGTTAGTTAACTTTCAAGTTAGGTAGTCGATATGGATGTCAGACGCAATTCGTTTCGTTGGCTAATTATAAAAAGCGCCCCTCTCTTGTATGTGGCGTACAGTGCGGTGGTAAGTGAAACAGCCGTTGTGCAGAGGCGCGGGGCATCCCTTCGCGAAAGTCGGCCCTCCAGGGTTGAAAAAATGGAAGAAAATAACGTCAAATGTCGCGAGTATTCTTCGGCGACGTGAGAGTCAAGAGGCAAAAAGCGTTTCTACGCGCAGACTCACAGACACGCGCGCCCCGCCGGGCCAATGAGGAAGCGCGGCGTCGTTTCAGCGTTTCAAATTCGCGCGCGCTCCTGCGCGCGCCTCTAGCGGTGGTTTCACCGCGCTGGTACAAACGAGAAATATAGAACGACGGGATAAAAAAGCAGGACGTGTCTCGTATTATATTCACGAGCATACACACGTCGACGAGGCACCCCGCGAAGATTTTATTAATTATTCAAATCCGGTAAGCGAATAGCACGCGAATCCGGCGACGCTGCGCACACCGCGTCGAAACAACGAAAACTCTAATTTATCCCGCAACAGGCAGACAACCGCGAACCCCTCCGCACCCTCGCTTCTTCCGATCTCCTCCACGTCGCATTCTACATGTATTTTTATTTATTAGTGTTGTTTTTGTTATTAATAATTAGTATCGAATAAGCGGGGAAAGCCAACGTGAGATTTTGCCATTTTTTATCCGATGTAATAAAAACGTTATTCAAAGAAATATTAATTAGAGACATGAGGATAAATAAAAACTACTTCCTCGAGTGGCCATCATTTACCGACTTGGACTCGTAGAGTTTGCTCCGTTTTTTTTTTTTCTTTCGTTTTATTCACTAATCTCACCCGTGAGACATAAAAATTCGGAACGCTGGAAGAAACAAGTTTTATAGCTGTCACGTCGTTCGGAGGGAAAAATATTCCGTTATATCTTCATTAGACATCTGTGTATGCATACGGATTCCAATTCAGTCGACGTGTACTGCTGTGTATGTGTGTGTCTATGATGAAATTACGAAGCTGTGAAATGTCCGGTGTTTTTTTTTTCCTTCTTTTTTCGTCGCTCAACCGACCGTGTAGCGAAATTTTAATGCGAAGGATTCTCGCCTCCGCACGTTTTCGTCGCTATATCATCTCGTAATTCTTGTGTAAATTATAAATTTTAAGTATCTTCAGAAGAGTCAAAGGCAATCACGGATCAGTTGAGAAATCAAACGATCTACGGCTCAAGAGGCCGGAGATTTGCCTCTCCGTATATATAATGTCGCTTCTTTTTTCGACAAACAGAAACGACAGATATTAATGAGAAATAATGATTCGACGATAACCCGATTTATGAGCCACTCGATCTCGCCGCTCCTATATACGTATATTTTACATCATAAATTACGGAAGCTTGGATACGTATCTTTATCTTATTCATATTCCTCGGAATATGTTACACGCGAGAAAAGTCCATACTGAAAGCGGAAACGTTCGCGTAATAAAATCCGTATCTGCGTACGAAGTATACCACGCCGATTCAACAAACGTCTTATCATCGAAACCCACGCATATTTTCGATCTTTTATACAATTATCGCGATTATTAGCCGAACAATTTTTGTTTCCTCACAAAAATACCGTCGATCGATGTATTTCGAATAAACGCTGCGGATCGAAAACAAGCAATTTAAATTTTCACACAGTTTAATTTAACGTCGTTGAAACAAAAATGTTTACCGTAGACAAAAACCAGTACGATATAAAAAAAATTAAAAAAAAGTATTTTGCAGAAACGATAATGATCATCGCGATCGCGCTAACGAAGCGTCGATAAATCTTGATTAAAATACGCAACAGCGGTCCGGACCGAAGATGGAAACACGTGGGGAAAAAAAGAATGATGTAATTTCGAGTTTGCGTAAATTACAAGCGCGAAATAGTTTGAGTATCGGTAGAATTAGCATTAAATGACGCGTGTATATAAATTTTCATGATATATTATTCCTCATCTGCAACATTTCGATAAATCCTGCCCGCGCTTTTCGCATCTCCTCCGCATATGTGTATCGAGAGACACGGATGAGTGAAAGAGAAGGAGAGAAGTTTGAAAACGCAAGGAGGCGAAATTAGCATGAATAACGGCGTGCAAGCCTCGTGTATTTTATTCCCTACGATTGCGTATATCATTTATATACGATCAAGCTCCTTAAATTATCCGAATAATTCATGAATATTCAAAATGGGACTCTGGTCGTTTTTTTTTTCTTCTTTTTTTCTAAACACATGTGTCGTCAGATTGGTCGGTAGTTGAGACACTGCTCAAACGTGATAAACGTTGTCGGAGTAGTTTATTAAATGTTCGTTAATGGGCCAACTATAAAGCGAAACTCTAGACTGGGGCCGCCGATGTACAAATATATAAAAGATAAAAATCTACGTTTTACGCGACATTGGCTGATCGCCAACGATCGCCGCGCGTCTTTAACCAGCGACATCGCGGATAACAATCGTTATTTATATCGCGTTTAAATACGAATTATGTACAGTCGAAACTTTTACGCTGTAGCTGCGCGAGGGGAGACATTAGTTTATGTAAATATGAGCAATTCTGATGGAAATTCAATGATAAATTATTGACAACGATCGTTTCAATAATTCCTTCTTCTTTGCCGGATTTTGTGAATTCTTCGTCGACAATTCAGGCACCTTCGGATATGTTTGTTCTCCTAAATATAGACGGGAAGTATTTTTTTTTTATTTATGACTGTTGATGGATTTAGAACGATTCTGCTCGAGTTTTTCCGTGTTCAGGTTGTATTCATTTTTAACTCCCGACTTACGGCGATTTTTTTCTACGGCGATTAATCGATTTGAATGATTTCTTTCAACGGAATTATTGAGGAAACAAAGATTAATTTTACTGAACGAAATATACGATATTGATTCTATGACCGACAAGGATGGTTTATGATTTCGAATCCATCATCGATGGGATACACACTTATAATTATAAACGTATTTTCAAAAACCCTGTTGAATGATCTTTCTTATAATAAGTTGATGAGGAGATATAGATCGAAATTATCGAAATATCGAAATATCGCATGCTTTGTTGTCGTTTTATTCGTTTCGTGATTGGTCTGTGATGAGCGCAGCCGCGAAATTCATGCGAGACTGTATTCGCGCGGTTTTTTATGCTGTTTTGGCCAGTTGTCGACTCGTGACATTAATCGCGGTAAGCAAAGGTTATAGTTCTACGATAATTTATTCTGTGAAAAAGAAGTCATCCATATCGAGTAAGTAAGAGTACTATATTTCACAATTGAATTTATATTGTACGGAGAGAAAATGAGAGATAGTCCGGAAGAAGGAGAGTGAATCAACTAAACTAGCTTCTCTTGCACATTTTTTCAAGCGAAAATTTTTCTCCCTTGCACATTAATGTTTTATAAAATTTACAAGAAATGATTCTTGGATCAGACTATCTCGCGAGAAGCGTTTTCCTTCAAAGTAGTGGCAGATAAAAAGAACGATCGACAACTCCATCAAAATTTAACCATGCATAGAGGAAACAACTCTAAACAAGATGCTTCATGTCCGGTTTCCGGAAATTTTTGTTCTACAGCAATGTCGGGCGGGTAAACAGTATCGCAGGCGCAATACTACCGCTCGACTCTGGCCCGGAGAGGCTATCTTTTCGCTCTACAGCAATGTCGGGCGAGTAGCAGTCTCGCAGGCGCAGTGTTACTGCTCGACGCTGGCCCGGAGAGGCTATCTTTCTGCTCTACAGCAATGTCGAGCGGGTAAGCAGTCTCGCAGGCGCAGTACTACCGCACGACGCTGTAGTACTCGACAGTAGTAGCAGATGAAAAGAACGATCGACAACTCGATCAAAATTTAACCACGCATAGGGGAAACGACCCCGAAAAAGATGCTTCATGTCCGGTTGTCGGCTATTTAGTTTCAGTTTTTCCCCTTAAGGGTAGCGGCAGACGGAAAGAACGATCGACAACTCGATCGAAATTTAACCACGCATAGGGGAAACGACCCCGAACAAGATGCTTCATGTCCGGTTGTTGGTTATTTAGTTTCAGTTTTTCCCCTTAAGGGTAGCGGCAGACGGAAAGAACGATCGACAACTCGATCAAAATTTAACCACGCATAGGGGAAACGACCCCGATCAAGATGCTTCATGTCCGGTTGTCGGTTATTTAGTTTCAGTTTTTCCCCTTAAGGGTAGCGGCAGACGGAAAGAACGATCGACAACTCGATCAAAATTTAACCACGCATAGGGGAAACGACCCCGAACAAGATGCTTCATGTCCGGTTGTCGGTTATTTAGTTTCAGTTTTTCCCCTTAAGGGTAGCGGCAGACGGAAAGAACGATCGACAACTCGATCAAAATTTAACCACGCATAGGGGAAACGACCCCGAACAAGATGCTTCATGTCCGGTTGTCGATTATTTAGTTTCAGTTTTTCCCCTTAAGGGTAGCGGCAGACGGAAAAAACGATCGACAACTCGATCAAAATTTAACCACGCATAGGGGAAACGACCCCGAACAAGATGCTTCATGTCCGGTTGTCGATTATTTAGTTTCAGTTTTTCCCCTTAAGGGTAGCGGCAGACGGAAAAAACGATCGACAACTCGATCAAAATTTAACCACGCATAGGGGAAACGACCCCGAACAAGATGCTTCATGTCCGGTTGTCGGTTATTTAGTTTCAGTTTTTCCCCTTAAGGGTAGCGGCAGACGGAAAGAACGATCGACAACTCGATCAAAATTTAACCACGCATAGGGGAAACGACCCCGATCAAGATGCTTCATGTCCGGTTGTCGGTTATTTAGTTTCAGTTTTTCCCCTTAAGGGTAGCGGCAGACGGAAAGAACGATCGACAACTCGATCAAAATTTAACCACGCATAGGGGAAACGACCCCGATCAAGATGCTTCATGTCCGGTTGTCGGTTATTTAGTTTCAGTTTTTCCCCTTAAGGGTAGCGGCAGACGGAAAGAACGATCGACAACTCGATCAACATTTAACCACGCATAGGGGAAACGACCCCGAACAAGATGCTTCATGTCCGGTTGTCGGTTATTTAGTTTCAGTTTTTCCCCTTAAGGGTAGCGGCAGACGGAAAGAACGATCGACAACTCGATCAAAATTTAACCACGCATAGAGGAAACGACTCTGAACAAGATGCTTCATGTCCGGTTGTCGGAAATTTAGTTTCAGTTTTTTAAAAATTCCTTTCTTTCCACAATTTGCTACTTATGCCGAATTATAATGTGTTCTCTAGGGGTCTATACTTAATTCAAGACGGAGCGCCGTAGCGCGAAAACGCAGCCGGTCGCGCGCGTGAGCGCGCGTCTCTTGACCCTAGTATATCAAAATGTACAATAAAATATCAAAGTAATGGTAGCATGACCATGTTCACTTCCATCATCCGCGACAAACTTCATTTATATCCATTAAAACTCTGAGACTAAACTCTGAGATGAATCTTAAAACTCTGAGATGAATCAAAATGTGGCGAAAAATCATCAAAAACAAAACAAAGAGAACAAGGGATGGAATCGCATTAATGACGCTCTTTCATGTGGTTGCGTCTGTACACGAATGATATACGGCGGCTGGCAAATCGCATTAATTAATCAAAGGTGGAAAAAAAACACTCGTGTAACTTCATTCACGGTTGCCTAAAAATTGCCACTGTGAATATAACACGAATCGGTAATTACGAGGTAACGGTTTGCCACATACATGTGTATGTCTGATGTTTTTAATGAAATGCGAGTACACCATCATTGCGAGTACAAAGTGCAAATAAGAGACGCAAAAGATACGCGCAATGTATTATAAACAGGATAAAGCTGATGGACTTTAATTAAATTCATAACGATACAAAAGAATTCTCCCGAAAATGTCCGACCAGGCTTTCAAGCACTTCCGGTCTCGTGTATGTAAAATAATTCATTTTTTCTCCAAAAAATTTGTGTAAAATACCGAAAATTATATCGAACTATCTGCGCATTTCGCTTGTATTTGTTTTCGCAGCTTTATCAGCACGAGTGACACGCAATGCTTTACACATTGACGGGATTTCATAAAATCCCATGAGTAATTGCCAATATCTGGCTCTCGCCTGTTTCTTCGTCATTAGCCGAGATAATTAATCGCTTTTATCGTTTGCACAAACATTTTTTACTACACATATATAGTATATAAAACGTCGCATATATTTGCGATATAATCTAAAGGTTCCGGGACTGTAGAAAGAGAGGGCAGAAGGCCACAACGAACACGACTTTTTAATTCTTTTCTCATTTATCGTCTCGGGTGTTCGCGTAATAATTATGATCCGTCGAAGCGAGTGAATCAACGATGCTCGCGAAAAGCTTTCTACGCTTGAATCCTGCATACATATAAGTATACAAATACACACACGGAAATTTACACATGAATAATAATCTGGAACGATTAAACTCATCACTGAGTCTTAAAAATGGCGGGAATCTGTGTATATAGCTCAGCAAAGATTAACATTGAAACGTCATTTAAATTTCTTATTTATATGAGGAAATGATAGTCGAGAGGATATCAGCATATATGCAATTCGGTCGGGACAAGTGCACACCCCTTAAACGTATTTTTATTAATTTCGGCATGATCGAGAGCCTGAATGCCTGCGTGGCTTTTCGCAGAAATGACAAAAGTGTCGTTTATTAATGATGAAGGATTTTGATCTAAGGGCAAAGATGTTTACGAATTCTTGAACGAGATCTTGTTTTCGATATAAAAAAAACGATACACCAAAGGAACGAGTAGCAGTGTACGCAATGCGCTTCGTTAAACCTAACGTTTATTGATCAAGTATCTGACCTCATTATTTGCTCCTCGACACAAATCATTGCTACTCCGTGATAATCTTGTTAAAACTTACTCGCCAATCATTTAATGGCTTTCGGCCATTAAACGGCTTTCACAACGTTATCCATCGGATATATTAATACCGCCGTAGATCAAGCTGATTTATCGATATATACATAAAATTCTAAATTTATATAGAAACGCTTGAATGCCGAGTTATTTATCGTTCTGGGAAACGTAGTATACATTTTTTGATATGAATAATACATTTCTATTTAAAAGGAATACATTTTTCTCTCTTTTGTACATATAGGGGAAACGAAAGTTACACGAGTTATAACACTACAGATTAGTTTAGCGATTTTCAAATTTTTCATCATATATTTCTTTTTACGCTCAAGTAGTAGAGAAATAAAATATCTTTACGGGATGACCAATATGATTTGACTGAAAAATGTTCATTTTCTTATCGTAGAGCAAGAGTCGTTTGAATAATGAGAAGATAGTCCAGCACAAAAAACGATACTACTGTCGACATCTCACGGAGGAACGGTGCAACTCTTCCACAATTCTGTTAAAACAGAAAAATTATATACAGATGCCTTCTGTCGGTGTAATCACATTGTGGTTACCAGCAGCGAGTAAGTTGTGCACAACTTACTCGCGCAATCAGATGGCGCTACTGGCATATTTTCCGTTTCGAATTTCGTCGCAGGCGTCCGCGCCTCAAAATCGTGATTGCTCGTGTTTTTCCTGTGATCTTTGGAGCAAATATATCTTATTCACTTGTAACTTTCTAACGATAGCTCTTCAATAAATTAGAAACTGACTTTATACGAAACAAACCTTTCACACATCATCGATATCGATTAAAAATGAAAGTGAAAATAAAGAGTGAGTATGTTTATAACCTCTTAGATTGGCGAAAAAATTCGCCATTCAGTTCCCGTTCAATGTCGGAAAAAACCTGTTGGCAGCATTTGCGTTTTATTTATAACATTTATGAATCTATAACAAGTGTTTGTTTCACTTAAATAACATTTCCCTTGTATTATATTATTGTTAGTCTTTATATACCTGATCAACCAATGCGTCGACATTGCTCTTCAACATCAGACTAGTTAATCGACCAATCAAAAAGTTAGGTTAGATTATTTTCTCAGTTCTCCGACATGTTTATCTACTACGTTTCTCCTTGAAAAAAAAAAACTATCAATGCTGCGTACTAAGTGGTGGAGTACATTTCTTCATGCATTCAAATTATCGGCTGTTCGAAAGAAAACTTTTGTTGGCGGAAAAGCATTATTTCTTACAGATTCATGAATGTTGCTTCGCGCGAATGGAACATTTTTAATTCGGAATAAAAGCGATTTCAATATTCGTGAGTAAACGAATAATGTATTTCTCACAGGCTGGACCGGAGTGGCAACCTGGAGATGGATCGCTAACGACGATAATTGCGGAATTTGCCGAATGCCCTTTGACGCCAGCTGTCCGGATTGTAAAATCCCCGGAGACGATTGTCCCTTAGGTAACATCGAGACAAATTTCGTTGTTACGATAGAAAAATAAAATTTACAAACTTGAGAATTTTCCAGACAGTTTTTATCAGGTTTTGTCGGCGAACTATGACGAAATATCAAAGTCACCCTGAAGTTTCAATTATTCTGTAAAAAAAGTACGTTATCAAAATTGAATCTTTTCAAAAAGAACATTCGTTGAATATAAAAATAATAATAAACTGACAAAGAATAATGTCAAGTTAATAACACTGAGATTATAAAATCTCAAACTTGTTTATTTGAGTTTGTTATGTTATTACTATTATCGTATTCGGCGAATGTTTCATTTCAACAATGCAATTTCAACTCTTTATCTGTAAACCTGGATATGTCGTATCTGCTGCTGCATTGCAGAGGCTTCGTTTATTTAACAAAAAATATATGTACAAAATGATTTTCCTATAATCCTCGAATTTATAAATCCGAGATTATCAAATCTCAGACTTATTGATTTGGGCTAATATCGAAGTAATCAAAGTCCTTTAAAAATGTTGCGGGGTCTCGAAGGTTGTCGATTAATCGAAATAATATCGCGCGATTGTTGCTGTTCCACTCGTTCCTCGATCGTTTCCGCTCGAGCTTGACAATTACCAACTTTCTACAGATTATCCGACATAATCCGCAAGAATGTTTAACAAAACCGAAAATTACCCCCGCTGCAGCGCAATCACGCCGCGGTTCGCACGCGCGAGCGCGAACATCCAATCTCCGGAATCATAAAAAAACCTCTCGCTCTGTTTACCGACGAGTCGGACAAGAAAAAAATCGAGAAAATTGCCGAATTTTCATTGTAGCGCGCGTTTATCGGGCTTGCGCAAATCCACCACGGTGAATTATCGATCCCGGCAAAGCGAATGCGGCATCGCCGTCTGTCGTTGCTTCACCCTCCGCAATTGCCCCTTTCCCCGACGGTCTTTTCTCTCCGCGCTTGTATACGGATGCCTGTCCGTACCGGCTCATATGTAACGACGAGCTTGTGAAGCAACGACATCGGCATTAATGTTTTACCGTCCTTGTTTCGAGAAATGTGATTTTTTAAACGAGAAAAAAAAAGTGCAATCCGTGATATCGAACCGTGAAGCGTTATTTAACGAATTTCTTATTTTTCTGTTCCCCTTTATGTGCACCCGGCTAAAGTGTGGGGACAGTGCTCGCATTGCTTCCACATTCACTGTATCATGAAATGGTTACACTCGCAACAAACAAGTCATTTGTGCCCGATGTGCCGTCAGGAGTGGAAATTCAAAGAATAGCCGCAATCACTGCATCCAAAGTTCCCCAGGTGTCAGCACGTTACTGCGATTCAGGTAAAACATCTACACGTTGCGTGGTGCGTCTGTGTGTTTGTGCATTTGTGTAGATACAAGCGAGATGACACATTTCCATTACAGTCGTAAAATTTCATCGTCGTATGGGCAACGACAAATTGCCACTCGGCTCTTGTGCAATGCTATAATTTCATCGAATCTCAAACCTTATCTCAATTATCTCAAAGCTAAAGTTACAAAAAGAAAGCATGCGATGTTTGCCACATATCTCTTTTTTTTTCTTTTTTCATTCGAGGACAAGGTCTATCGAACATCGACTGTTTTACGGTCACACCGGTAATACAGCTTTAATGACACGATTATTATTTTCATTCAACGGACAACTGAAAATCCCTCATTGCGCAATTTCTAGCTCCATGCTTGAGATTATAAATGCGAAAGTAACTAAATGCAACGAAGGACACGGGCTTCTTCGTCGACGTTTTTCCGTCACGTTTTCTCGCAAATTTATACGCACTTTTTCCCGTCGTTAAGTAAGATCTTTTTTCAGGGCAACGCATTCTTTTTCTTTTGGATCATTAAGCTGGTTATTTACTTTTGAGTACCATATTTCCCGCGATATTTTTTCTCGTATTAAGTTGTCTCGCGAACAGTGTTTTCTTAGGCATTGCGTAAACTTTAGAGAGCAGGTTGTGGACGTTGTTGCATGATCAGGCGCAAAATGTTAATGGGATCCGCCGTTTAAATCGAGTAATATCTTTTTATCAAACATACCGCAATTTTCATGGGCTTCTCGCAGAACGATAGAAACTTTAACATTTTTTCCGCAATTGTTTTTGAGATTCTTGTCTTCGAGCTCCAAATTGAAAATGCAAATAGTTATACACGGCGCTTTGGGGAAAATCTCTATTATTTTGCAGCTCAATTTCGAAGATGTTATGTATGCAATAATAGTAATAATAAATTATACATAGGCGTTAGAAAAAGTGCATAAATAATGAACCAAATAATAATATAAAATTTATAAATTCTACTAATAAATAATAACGCTTTCGAGCGACTGGCGCCAGACAACTACCTGAATATTTTATGGTCCCCCTCTGATATGCCGAATGCAGGACAGACCAGATGTAAAAAAAACCTAATTTCACGTGGACAAAGTCGTGAACAGTTAACCCTTAGAAGCATACATTTTTTAAATGACTAGGGATAAGAGACCGACTGCATTTTTGCGCTGCAGCGCTCCATCTTGAATTAAGTATAAACCCCTACAGAACACATTATAATTCGGCATAAGTAGCAAATGGTGAAAAGCAAGCAATTTTTAGATTCGAAAATATACCACGGATTACATTGTGTTTAAGTAATTTCATATTTCTTTACAACGTTCAAAAATTCGTTAGTCATTAAAAAAAAAATTATTTTTTACTTTACTGCACAGTTGACTGTTTCTATATCTACTCGAATCAATTTATTGTTTTTTATACAACGTGTTGTTCTATAAAAACCTACGTCGCGAGATCGTCAGATTAAAGTCATTTCTTGTAAATGTTATAAAAAAATTAAACAAAAATTTCCGGAAACCGGACATGGAGCAACTTGTTTAGAGTTGTTTCCTCTATGCGTGGTTAAATTTTGATGGAGTTGTCGATCGTTCTTTTAATTTCTTGTAAATTTTATTAAAAAACTGAAAACAAATTTCCGGAAACCGGACATGAAGCATCTTGTTTAGAGTCGTTTCCTCTATGCGTGGTTAAATTTTGATGGAGTTGTCGATCGTTCTTTTCATTTCTTTGAAATTTTAATAAAAAACTGAAAACAAATTTCCGGAAACCGGACTTGGAGCAACTTGTTTAGAGTCGTTTCCTCTATGCGTGGTTAAATTTTGATGGAGTTGTCGATCGTTCTTTTCATTTCTTTGAAATTTTAATAAAAAACTGAAAACAAATTTCCGGAAACCGGACTTGGAGCAACTTGTTTAGAGTCGTTTCCTCTATGCGTGGTTAAATTTTGATGGAGTTGTCGATCGTTCTTTTCATTTCTTTGAAATTTTAATAAAAAACTGAAAACAAATTTCCGGAAACCGGACTTGGAGCAACTTGTTTAGAGTCGTTTCCTCTATGCGTGGTTAAATTTTGATGGAGTTGTCGATCGTTCTTTTCATTTCTTGTAAATTTTATTAAAAAACTGAAAACAAATTTCCGGAAACCGGACTTGGAGCATCTTGTTTAGAGTCGTTTCCTCTATGCGTGGTTCAATTTTGATGGAGTTGTCGATTGTTCTTTTCATTTCTTGTAAATTTTATTAAAAAACTGAAAACAAATTTCCGGAAACCGGACTTGGAGCAACTTGTTTAGAGTCGTTTCCTCTATGCGTGGTTAAATTTTGATGGAGTTGTCGATCGTTCTTTTCATTTCTTGTAAATTTTATTAAAAAGCTGAAAACAAATTTCCGGAAACCGGACTTGGAGCAACTTGTTTAGAGTCGTTTCCTCTATGCGTGGTTAAAATTTGATGGAGTTGTCGATCGTTCTTTTCATTTCTTGCAAATTTTATTAAAAAACTGAAAACAAATTTCCGGAAACCGGACATGGAGCAACTTGTTTAGAGTCGTTTCCTCTATGCGTTGTTAAATTTTGATGGAGTTGTCGATCGTTCTTTTCATTTCTTGTAAATTTTATTAAAAAACTGAAAACAAATTTCCGGAAACCGGACTTGGAGCAACTTGTTTAGAGTCGTTTCCTCTATGCGTGGTTAAATTTTGATGGAGTTGTCGATCGTTCTTTTCATTTCTTGTAAATTTTATTAAAAAACTGAAAACAAATTTCCGGAAACCGGACTTGGAGCAACTTGTTTAGAGTCGTTTCCTCTATGCGTGGTTAAATTTTGATGGAGTTGTCGATCGTTCTTTTCATTTCTTGTAAATTTTATTAAAAAACTGAAAACAAATTTCCGGAAACCGGACTTGGAGCAACTTGTTTAGAGTCGTTTCCTCTATGCGTGGTTAAATTTTGATGGAGTTGTCGATCGTTCTTTTCATTTCTTGTAAATTTTATTAAAAAACTGAAAACAAATTTCCGGAAACCGGACTTGGAGCAACTTGTTTAGAGTCGTTTCCTCTATGCGTGGTTAAATTTTGATGGAGTTGTCGATCGTTCTTTTCATTTCTTGTAAATTTTATTAAAAAACTGAAAACAAATTTCCGGAAACCGGACTTGGAGCAACTTGTTTAGAGTCGTTTCCTCTATGCGTGGTTAAAATCTGATGGAGTTGTCGATCGTTCTTTTCATTTCTTGTAAATTTTATTAAAAAACTGAAAACAAATTTCCGGAAACCGGACTTGGAGCAACTTGTTTAGAGTCGTTTCCTCTATGCGTGGTTAAATTTTGATGGAGTTGTCGATCGTTCTTTTCATTTCTTGTAAATTTTATTAAAAAACTGAAAACAAATTTCCGGAAACCGGACTTGGAGCAACTTGTTTAGAGTCGTTTCCTCTATGCGTGGTTAAATTTTGATGGAGTTGTCGATCGTTCTTTTCATTTCTTGTAAATTTTATTAAAAAACTGAAAACAAATTTCCGGAAACCGGACTTGGAGCAACTTGTTTAGAGTCGTTTCCTCTATGCGTGGTTAAATTCTGATGGAGTTGTCGATCGTTCTTTTCATTTCTTGTAAATTTTATTAAAAAACTGAAAACAAATTTCCGGAAACCGGACTTGGAGCAACTTGTTTAGAGTCGTTTCCTCTATGCGTGGTTAAATTTTGATGGAGTTGTCGATCGTTCTTTTCATTTCTTGTAAATTTTATTAAAAAACTGAAAACAAATTTCCGGAAACCGGACTTGGAGCAACTTGTTTAGAGTCGTTTCCTCTATGCGTGGTTAAAATCTGATGGAGTTGTCGATCGTTCTTTTCATTTCTTGTAAATTTTATTAAAAAACTGAAAACAAATTTCCGGAAACCGGACTTGGAGCAACTTGTTTAGAGTCGTTTCCTCTATGCGTGGTTAAATTTTGATGGAGTTGTCGATCGTTCTTTTCATTTCTTGTAAATTTTATTAAAAAACTGAAAACAAATTTCCGGAAACCGGACTTGGAGCAACTTGTTTAGAGTCGTTTCCTCTATGCGTGGTTAAATTTTGATGGAGTTGTCGATCGTTCTTTTCATTTCTTGTAAATTTTATTAAAAAACTGAAAACAAATTTCCGGAAACCGGACTTGGAGCAACTTGTTTAGAGTCGTTTCCTCTATGCGTGGTTAAATTCTGATGGAGTTGTCGATCGTTCTTTTCATTTCTTGTAAATTTTATTAAAAAACTGAAAACAAATTTCCGGAAACCGGACTTGGAGCAACTTGTTTAGAGTCGTTTCCTCTATGCGTGGTTAAATTTTGATGGAGTTGTCGATCGTTCTTTTCATTTCTTTGAAATTTTAATAAAAAACTGAAAACAAATTTCCGGAAACCGGACTTGGAGCAACTTGTTTAGAGTCGTTTCCTCTATGCGTGGTTAAATTTTGATGGAGTTGTCGATCGTTCTTTTCATTTCTTGTAAATTTTATTAAAAAACTGAAAACAAATTTCCGGAAACCGGACATGGAGCAACTTGTTTAGAGTCGTTTCCTCTATGCGTGGTTAAATTTTGATGGAGTTGTCGATCGTTCTTTTCATTTCTTGTAAATTTTATTAAAAAACTGCTCCGCTCCATTATTTTATTAAAACGCTCCGCTTTATTAAAAAACGACCGCTCCATTGTATGAGCGAGACGGAAAGGTTGTAAAGCCGACGGGGGGCATTCTCGTTTGTCCTTGTTTTATTTATATTTTTTTTAATGATTTTTAAACGATGCTACGAGCCAAGATGACGTCGTTACGAGTGCAACGTTATGATCCTGCGATATAATGACCGCAGCTGTTTTTACGATCCATTATCCGCGTACGTTTACAAAGTCATGCGATAGATGCATTCGCTGAAAAACACTGTGACACGCGTCGTTCACTTTAGAAGAGAAAAGGGTGGGAGGACGTCGAGAACCGCGTCGACGTCCCCGTTGAAAGTCGCGACCGAAAGACAGAGACGTCTAATCTCTCCCCTCCCTGAGCTCTCTGTTTTCGCTTCCACCTTAAGCTTTTCCACTCGGCATCTCTCTCCTCTCCGCGTCATCCGATCCGCGGGGAATCTCTCACGCGATGCTGATATCTCTACCTTGCTGCCCCTCCTCGTCAGATCTTTTACACAAACACAAACACACACAGAGCCGATTGAAAACGAATGACTACACGTAAGGGATAAGGATAATCACTGAGCAATCGCAGCTACATACTCCGTAGAAGAAAATGCGCAATTTATGGCGACGTAAAGCGGTCCATATGGAATCGAGCGTAACAGCACGTCGAGCGGGAATTAATTCCGTCTACGATCGTACCGTCTGTTACGCGACGCTAGTCGACGTAATCCAAAAGTGGAGAAATTTTCCACGGCGCTTGATGAAAATGGTGATACTTTCAGTTTTATCCAACCGCTGTGAAACCCAAAGGTCGCGCCTATTAATCATCGTGTAATATTAGGATGGCGCTGGTACCGCGGTGAATATCATTTTTAGAAAACTCGAGGTAAATTGTATTCGAGAATTTCGAAATCGTTCGGGGTTTATCGTCGATCGACGACGGTACAGTCGTGTGTAAACAGATAACAATATTGATCTACCCGCGCGACACTGATTCGCGTATTTTTTCACGAGCTACGGCCAAACGCGTGTTTTATAAGCCTTCTTGTTCAACCGGGAAAAGTTTACTAATGACAGAAACGCGTTATATGTAACTGACGTTTGTCTGAACCTCATTAACCTGATCTCTCCTGTACACGCTCTGGCGCGACGGGTAGATCGTAATATGAAATATGTGTATGTACACAAGGTGTCCCAAACGGAGGGATGATAATTTTGATCCAAAATTTTGAGAAAAATTCCGAGTCTAGTTGTATTTCGGTATTATTTCATCCGGACTGAATCCCGGTACGTTATCCGTCGTTAAAGATCGAGCTAATCGGACTCGTGCGGCTGCGAGCATCCGGTTGGCCGAACTACGATGCTCGATGACTCTACAAGTGTCGGTCGAATTAAAAAATGCTTAGAGACTCTTCCATTTGGAATCTCATTATACGCGTCAATTTTTGGGACACCCTGTATATATACACGGTCTTACGAACGTGTACGAGAGCTACGCGAGAACCACCTCGTGGCTCGGTGGACTCGCTACCTGGCGATATCTGGCTCTTTCACCGCGAGAGAGAGAGAGAGAGAGGGAGAAGGAGAGAGATAACTCTGAGGCACGAAACATCGTTGGTGTAACAACATAAAGCGGTATTGGTATAGTAGTCACGTGGTCGAGAGTCTCGAACGCCGAACGCGAAGGATGTTTGCGTGGATCGCGCCGGAGAGCAGTCAGTCGCTGGCGGCACCTTCGTCGTACAACAAGAGACCGAAAGATTACGCGCGGTAGTCGAGAGTAAAAGGGTATGCCTTTTCTCCGCGGTCCCACCGACCATCGCCGTTAATCGCTCTCCTCCTTCCCGTCAAAGTACCCAAAGAGCGTTAAAAGTTTGAAAAAAACATCGAGAAAGACGAGAGTGAGATCGAAAACGAGTAAAAGGCGAACGGGAACGAAGCGACAGGTCGTGGTGTGGTAAACTCGTGAGAAACGAGAGACTGCACCAAAGATCTCGAAGGACCCTCGCTCAAAGATGGTTTGGCCATACGCGGGTCAACGTCAAAGAGCGAGAACGAGCGCGAGGATTCACTTGGTGGTGGAGCGCGCGAGGTGTGCACCTGCCGCGTCGCGGAAATTCGACTCGCGACTAGCATCTCGCGACGTTCGTTCGACCTTGAGAATAATCCCCGAGTGACCACTTATCCCGCGAGTGTTAATCGCTGACGAAAGTTTTATCCGCGAGTTCCTACTGCCTACAGTGACACAGAGACACGTTGAGCCTTGAACGAAAACCTCGTTGGGTCTCTCACAGAGGCTACCTCGATTGAAACTCGTTCGACTGGTTTCGCGATACCACGTGCGGAAGTTTCAAGTGCGACCGTGTGTCCGGCGTGCGATATAATGACTGCAGCTGTTTTTGATGATCCGTGCATGATTTCAAAGTCCGATGATACATGTATACCCCAAAAGAGTCTTTGACACGCGTGTAGAGGCAATTTCGTTGAAATGACTCGTGAAACACGCGTGAAGTAGATACATGAAATCCGAGCCTCGTTGGCCGATCGCTCGATCTCATTCGCGTCGCGTGGGAATCGTTTTTTCCTTGGAAATCGATGATGCAGTTGGCGAACAGTCAGAGACCTCATCCGCCACCGGTACCACCGCGACCGAGTCGACAAGTGGTAGCGGAGGCTCTGAGAAGGTCGCCGAGACCGCCGCCTTGTCCCACGCGTCAAGCGCCACCACCGCCCGACACAAAACCATGGCGTTCCGAGGATCCGCCGAATTCCAGCGAGTCATCAGACGGACGAACGGTTATATACGAATCCGTCAAGGAATCATCCATCAGCGGGGAACTCGGCGTTTCGACCTCGTCGTCGAGACGCGGCGGGAGCAACGATGAGGTAACGGTCAATCGCAGCGAGGGCTCGAACGCGATCGGCAGCGGCGGAGATCGCCGCCGAATCGTGGAAAAAATGGTGAACGACTCCCGCGGTAGCACCAACGGAGCGGCGAGTGAAAGGTACGAGGCTGAAAATAATCACGAGAGGCAACGAAAAAACAACAACAACAAGCCGCTGCAGCAGCACGAACGAGAGGAGAACAAGTCGAGGCATCGATTCAACGGCAGAGAATTTTACGATTGGGAAAATTCGCCTCCGCGACCGAGCCTCGATGATGACGCGACGCGCAAGAGAAGAGAGGATGAAACATCGATCCCTCGCAATGGAATAAAGTTCGACGAGGAGGCAAAGGTACACGCGGAGAACATTGCCAAATTTAACCTTCGCCTCGAGAGTGAAAAGAAAACACGCGCGAGGGACGATATTCGTCGTCGAAACGAGGATGACGCGAAAAATTCCGAGGGAGAAACGTCGTTGGACGAGTCAGCTGTTGAAAACATCATCGCGGAAATCACGAAGAAGAACGAGAGAACGGTGAATAAAATCGTGGGGAATGGCAAAAATTTCGACGCCCGGACGGCGAACGCTGAAACGAGAGAAACGCCCACGGGAATCGCGAAAACGCGAAAACTGGAGAACGACAGGGACGTCGATCGGAGGAATAATAAAAGTGACGAAAATATTTGTCGTATGGAAAAAAACGTGAATCGTGATAAAACGTACGGCAAGAAAACGACCATTACGAGCGACGATTGCACCACCGTCGTCGTTATCGACCAACCGGAGCGTAAAATTTCTTTTAACGAAGACAATGACAACATACATCATCAGGACTGGCTCGAAGCAGGAGTCCGTTATTCCTCGACGAAAATCACACTGCCGGGGGACGAAGCGCTCGATCGTTTTGACAAGTTGTCACATTCGGATGATGACCCCGATCACGACGATCATCACAATGAAATTCCGACTCACTGCGATCACGATTTCGCCAGGTACAAGCGATCATTCGCATAAACCGTGTGGCGGAGAAAAAAACCAAAAAGAGTTTCACTAGATTCGTTTATTTATTCGTTTGATCAAAAAACTGGTTTTACACGTTATTTGAATCAGCGAATTTTTATCGCGTACATAATAACAATTCAGAAAAAAAAGATTTCCTCCGTCAGAAGAATAATTGACAGATTTATTTGCGATAATGATTGCTTGAGGGAAAAAAGTGAAATACTTTGTCGACGAGGGTACTAATGACTCGGAATGAATTTCACTGCGATAAGCTCATGAAACATTTTACAATTTCAAGGATTTTAATGTCGTCCATTAAAAGCACTCGTAGGTAATCTCTTGGGCGACAGGTTTCTCATCCTTCTCTTCCAAATATATAACTTTCTCGTTATTTGGATCATCTTAATGACCCAATCTGACTCTGATGAACACTGAAATATCTTTTTTCTTTCGAAATATTCGTCTCTGCTGACAAGAGGAAAAACGGCTCACAACGCAGTCGTCGACTGTGCGAGTCATCCGCGGTTTCATCGTTGCTGCATTGTTTCAATTACATAAATTTTCCCAATGAATATCGTATTCATTCAATTGTGACAAAAGCCTCTGTATGCTTTGAGAACAAATAATTGAAAAAGTCGTACTCGGTCGTTACTTCACATTAGTCGAACATTCCAGCAGCGAGAAAAACGTTGGCTCTCCATCAGAAATGGTAAATCGCCACGCTCGCCACGAGCGGGGCAAACTGGTAGATAACCCGCAGACGTTGCTCGAGCTAAAGCAGTCTAGGACTACTTTCGCTCCCGTGAACAAAGGTAAAGCTGCGAAGAAGAGAGAGGGAAAAGATTCTACGTTGCTGAGTGAGTGTAGTGTGCATCTCCTCGCGGTCTATCTCCACCAGCCTCGTCGAGATTTCTCATCGCAATTGTACCATTGCATATAATTATCCACATGGGATATATCCGCTCCGAGTGTGATAATTATGAACCAAATACATTTTCGAGCTCACCCAAAGAAATTGTGTTACAATTCCAGGCAATGTACTCCATCGAGGTAGCAAAGAAAAATCTTGCCACTTTATTTTTCAATGAATTTGCGAATTTAATTTAAAGTATGATATTCACGATTAAATTGTGAAATTTCCATGATAAAAAAGTCGTAAGAGACGCGTCTTTTGTGAAACGATTCAGAGCCAAGCAACCCGTATATTCTCACGTATATATTACACTTTCGAGAGAGACAGAGGGAGAGAGCAATCAAGATCTTCGATTACCATATTTGCCTTGAGGGGGGGTTAGTGGAACGGCGTCCGTTTTAAACGTCTATAGTGACCACGTGAGGAACAAATGTGGATCGTTCATTTTATTTTAACTCGAATCAATTGCAACTGGTTTTACAAGTTCATTTCGTTGATCCGCGATAAACTCAATTTACGTCGAGCGTTATTAAATATCTTTAGGCTGCTATTCATCCTCCGGTGAAACCTGATATTTCGTTCCGATTGTTCAAATTATTATTTACAATTCCCGTTCGGTCGCGAAAATCTTTCTTTCCAGGCTAGATCCGATCGATATTCCATGCAGGAACACATGTTTTTTTTTTACACGCATGAGATTGCCGATTAGCATTTCTTTCGTATACGCTAGACGAGCCCACTGACACCGATTTTCGTAATTTAGGTTACGAGAAAACATAACAGATTGCGTGTTAACGCGATATTTGTATCGCCTACCGATGCATATGTGTATGTACGCTTTATGTACATTTTGAAAAAAAAAAGTGGCAGCAAATCGAAAACTCGAGGCCGTGCGGAGTGAATCCTTTCCTATTTGCGAACGAAGCGAGAGAGGAGAAAATCGGGGCTATCGGACGAGTGCCCGTTTCTCGTACGATGGAATTTCGAAGCAGAAAGGAATCCATGACGATTCTCGAGTTGTCAAATTTTTCATTATCTTTGCAGAATACGCGAGAGAATAGCAATGTCAACGTTGCAAGGACTGCCACCTTTACCGAGGAGCCTCAGTGGATTTAATCTAAACGAGGGACGCAGAGAAGCCGGCGAACCGCCACCTCCACCCACGAGATCATCGAGCAAAACACCAAAAAATGTTAAATCAACGCAACCGTCCGGCTCGAGGCCATCGCCACCGGGGCGACAACTCACCACACTCGACACACAACTGGCGATCCTCAGGAAAGAAATGGTAATGAAAAATATGATTCACAAAGCTGTGGTTAAAATTTGGTCATTGTCCAATACACGAACGACGTGAGAACGTAATGAGAAAAGATTGAGACCATCATGAAAATAAAGACAATAAAAAATCGAAGGAAAATTCTACTTTTTTATATCTCTCGAGTGGTCTCGAGAGCGGTTTTTTTTTCTAATTATTGTTTCTGAAAATTTCTAGATGACTAACGCGATAATTCGTCAAAAGCGCGTACTGACAATTCATATATTCTCGTACGAGATTATTCGGCGTGATTCATTTCATTTTTCGAGACGAGCAAAAATTCATGATGATTGTTTACAATAATATGTGGAAATACACGTGGAGATCGGTCGTTTGACGAATTAGTGGATACTTTTGTTTGTGTGTTTTTCCCGCACGATATTATCCCGGCAATTTTCAGGGTAAATGAGAAAAACATGATAATTGCGATCGTTTGCATGAAAGTCAGACGGAGTTTGTGTTTTATGGACGATTTAAAGACGAGAGTGTATATTTTTCCATCGCGGGATATCTCGCTCCCACGCTGAAAATTCCCTCAGGCGTGACTGGAGGATCTCTCCCACCGCGGAACTCTTCAGTAACAGTCGCGCACTTCTACCACCTTGATACTCGGTAGACCAAACGAAGCAACAGAGAGAAAGAGCATTCTCGGGTCCCGAGCTTCACATTTCTCATTCTCATTTTACGCCTTCTTTCGTTCGCTGTTTTACCCCGCTTTTCCCACGGGTCCCGAGAGGGATTTCATTCTTTATTTTTATCGAGTGAACGTAGGCAGAGAACACAACTCGCGCACGACCTGTCGCTTTACATTTCCCATGCGGAATATTACGTGATTCTACACGGATACGAATAGCTTTGAATATTCCCTGCTTGACTTAATTTCATCGAAAGTGCAACGAGATTGACGATTTATAAGTCTCGCAGTAACGATTGAAAAATGATTCCGACGCAAACGCGCTGACTTTTGGAAATTTATCATTTTTTACAGTTTGGCCTACGTCAGTTGGATCTCTCGTTGCTCTCGCAGCTCTGGTCATTGAACGAGTCGATACAGGAATTCCGTCAATTGCTTCAGGAGCAAGAGGATCGAGCGCCGTCTCCATCGCCCAGCAGCGAGGAGGGCGAAGATATGTCGTACGGAAGTCATCCACCTCCGCCGCCCCGGAGGCCAGCGCCGTTGCTGCATCACCATAGGCCACCGAGGCCACCGAGACCTCTGAGACCACCGGCCAGTGACGAATCACCTTCGAGCGAAGAGTACGGCGCGGCCTGACCAAAAACAATAACGATACGATATTCCATAACGAAGATGAGAATATAAAATTTATCTTCTCATCGCGAGAGATACGTATCGAACGTTATCGTCTCTTCTTGATAGGCGACGTGAATGCGGCGAATAACGGACGCTTTTTACTCGTTTCGCCCGTCTCGCGATAAGAAATCTTTCCGAGGGTGCCAACGATGGAAGAAAATATGCGTTTATTGTCTGTGTTATCTCTTACGACCTCGCGTCACTCTCGTGTATATCGTGTTCGCCACATTGATCTCAATACGTCAGCGTGACACTAGAATTTAATGATCGTCCTCCGGGCCAAAGTGTTCGATACTCTGCCTTGAACGATCGGTATCGAGGACACTCGAACGCGTGCTTCGATGAAAGGAGATGCGTTCGTCGTCTTCTTTCCACCTCGATGGAACGAAAGCTCAGGAGAGAATATTGATGCTGCTTTTTTTTGCAGCAACAGGACGGTATTTGTGCTGTTTGAAAAGCGTTGTTGCGGTGAAAATCCCCATATCGGTTTCGGTATCCCGTGTACATTTTTCTACCTGAATTTCTAATCCTCTGTATACAAGTGATGAATTGAGTAATAAATATAGTTTAATTTAATTTATCACGTCTGAATCAGTTCCTTATACATGTGTATATGATGTTTAATTTTGAACGGATTTTTTCAATACCAACCGTTGATAAAAACGATCGTATTCCCGTTTTGTTTCACGTGTGCGGCGTCGCGCTGCTATCGCAAGAGAGGCGATACTGTACAGTGCTGCCACTAGCGGCCCTCGCAGTTTCATTGAAAACTAAACCACGTGCATTTTAAAAGTTACGGGTTATGTTTTTTTCGTCGATCGAGTGACAAGCACGCGTTTTGAGAGTGAAAGTGCAGTATTTGTGCGAGAGAAATAATGTCGGAGGTAACAAAGACGATGGAAAAATCCGACGAGAGAGGTGCGAAGCGAAAAAAGAAGAGATCATCGATGCAAATGGCTAAAAAGTACGCACGTCGTAGCGAACGCGGTCACGGTAGCGAGCTCGATTCCGACACGTATCAGTACATGGTGAGAATTTTGGAGTTATTACGCCAAGATTTCGCGAATCACGAGGAGAAATTGAATTTCGTGAATAACGTTTACGAGGAAACGATCGGTCGCGAGGTCGAATACGCGCGTAACCAGGTCGGTTCGAGAGTGCTCGATTCTCTAATAAAATACGCGAATTACGACGTCGTTAAGAGGTTAGCCGACGCTCTCGGTGAATCTTTACGACCGATTTGTAGCGACAGATTTGCCAGTCACGTTTTACAAAAAATAATTCACGTGTGCGCCGATCGTGGTAACACGAGGTTAGATGAAGTCAAAGTTTCACGAGGCGTCAATGATGGTGTTGAGGTTAAGGCAAACGAGCTGGAAAATTACAACGAAATCGCGTTGCGACTGTGTCGTTACGTCGTTAATAATTTCGAAGAATTCGTCTGGGACACTTACGCGAATCATGTATTGCGCACCGTGCTCGAGTGTTGCGGCGGCGTCTTCGAGAAAACTCAAGATGGCGCCAAGAAATCGGTCGCTATTTACGAAAACCGTAGGACGGTCAACGTCGAATATGCAAATTTGTTGATCGACGCAGCAAACAGACTCGTCAAATGGCCGCAGTTCCTCGAATTTGGCAAGGACGAGTTGACCTCCGGCCTCTCGCAGAGTCTCCTTTACACGCTCAGAGGCACGGATTCGAAACTCACCGCTGCAGTCATCAAGAAAATAATCTCCGAATGTTTTACGGAAAACAGCGAAGAAGGACTGTCTTCGATATTTCACGCCGAATGTTCAGTTCGATTGCTGGAAGTTTGTCTGGCCGTCGCAAAGCCGAAAACGTTTGAAAAGATCTATCGCAGGTTTTTCGTCGGACGTTGCGCCGAATTGAGTCTCATGTCGGGAGGAAATTTCGCCGTTCAGAGGCTTCTCGATCACTGCCGGTCGAAAGAAATCCTCGAGGAAATTTTCGAAGAATTGTCACTGCGTTTGGAGGCTATTCTGGCGCTGAAAAATACGGGAATTCTCGCTAGTTTGGCCAATGCGTGCGAGAGACTGCAGTGCAAGCAAGGACCCTTTGTCAATCTCGTCGCCGGGATCTTCAACTGCGACGAGTCGTCCGAAGCTCAGTTGGAGATTGCATCGGCGGTAGCTCGTCTGCAAAAACGCGAAAAACACCGAGAATCCGAAGAAACGAGCGGCGATAAACCCAAGATACATTTGCACGGAAGCGTGGCTCTTCAAGCTATGCTGCGCTTCAACAAACCCATAAAAATCGTAAATTCTCTGCTGGCCGTGAAGCCGGACGACCTTGTCGAATTGTTCGGCGATCCAAAAGGCAGCCGCATCCTGGATGCATTCATGGACAGCAAATTTATCGGAGAAAAGAGTCGAGAAAAATTGGCGAAGAATTTGCAAGGACACTGGGTGGATCTGGCACATGGTGTTCACGGTTCTCGTTGCCTGGAGAAAATTTGGTCTTGGTCAAAAACAAAACAGAGACACGTGATCATGGACGAACTCGCCGGCGTCGGAGAATCCCTGATTTCCACCAAAACCGGCAAGATCATATCGATCAAACTGAACGTTCCCCTCTACGCGAGAAACAAGAAACACTGGGAGGAGTCGGAAAACAAGCAAGAGCGGACGAAAGCTCTTTTCGCTGATATCGTCGGAAATGCTGAAAAACAAAATACTAAAAACCTTTAAAAGTTCCGTTCCATGTGTTCTTTTTTCGTGACTTGTACATATTTCAATAAATCATTAAAACCCACACACTCTTGCGGCATTCATTCGCTTTTTACGATCAACTCCAGAATGACGATATAGAATAATATATGTATTTCGTTAGTTCGCGAATACATCGTGTATTTTTGTTATTTCTCTAATTTTTCTCATCAATCGCCAGAGGTCTTTACAGTGAGAACGCTCGAGGATACATTACATTAATCGTAACATGACTTTTCTATTCTACATTTTTGAGCAAAGTTCCCTAATACCAAATTGCGACGAGCGAACAAAAAAGTTCCACACACCCACACACACACGCTTGCTTCTTTTATTTCATACTCCATTAATCTTTTATTCCGTACCATTCTTCTCTGACTAGAGCTTCTATATGCTTGAAAAAAAGAAACTTGAGGACGCTTGTTGTGTATCTCATCGAGATCTTCGATCGTACACAAATTTCTCGATCTTTCCATTGAAAAGACATTGTTATTTCAAAATATTCGCAACTCGTGTTAGTCTCGGTATCTTGGAGATGTTGATTTTTGTTTAAAATGATTGTAGCAACATTTTCGATGTTGAAATTAGCATTTATCGGATCTCGGCGTTTTCCGACCGATTCGTCAAATTCGCGAGATTCGCGGACGAGTTTTTCTATACACCAAACACATTTTCAATGATTCGCGTACGAGAATCGAGTCGAGATAAAGTTTCAACTCGCGGACCTATCAATTGACTAGTATAACACTGGGATAATGCTGATTGCTCTGTTTCCCCCGTTTTTTTCTTATGGATAAAGATTTTACGGATTATCAACGATCCTGAAAATAAGAAATTCGCTTACGTGCGATTCTTGGATATATTTTTCACAATGTATTTTCTGTGCGCGCGAAAGTGCAAACCGTGCATCACCATCCAAGGATTTTTCAGGTGTACAATCAAGCCTGGAAAATCTTTGATTCTCAGAAATGTTGTTCCTGAATCGTTTTTTTTTTTTTCGTAACGAAGTAACGACGAAAAAATAAACTTGGCACGCTTTTGCTAACATATAACGAAAATGAGAAAAATCGTCGGACATTTTAGAAATGACCGACGGCAAATCGATTTTATTGAATTTCAATCGATCGATCGAATCAATTTTCACCGTATTTACACTCTCCGAGAGACTTTCGTCCGACCTGACGCTTCTTCCTCGCCTTTGTACAAAACATTCTCCAAAACGATAAATCAATCCTGGATCCAACTCGATCGTGAATGAATCGCGGACAAAACGATTCCAGAATTTAATCGTCATCCTACGACGTGATTGTACAACCGATAAATCGAGTCAACTCGACGGTGCGTTCGTTACCCTTTAAAATCTAACACTGCCATACTTTTTCTTCGTCGTGCATCCACGAAAGTTCGTAAAAGTCGATAAACGCGCTCTAACGGATACACGATTAAGCGTTGATTTCGAGAAACTTGCAAACTGGAGGATAAAAAAAATGAAATTCTACGAGGCAAACGATAATCGCAAAGATCCGACGAAAAGTACTTTTTTTATCGTTTTTTCCAAAGAGGAAGAATTCCTTCGATAATTATTTTCCGCTCGAGGCTGCAGCGGGGGCGCTGTTGTCAGCCTCGTTTGAATTCGCGGCGCTTCTCGTCGGACTTTGCGAGGAAGAGCGTCGGGAGCGTTCGCGCGACGGGCTGCTGTTGCAGGTGGCGTGATGGCCTCCGGCTTCCCAGTCGCGATGCTGGCAAAAAGATCCGCAGTATCGCGCGACGCCGCAACCGCCGCAAGTCTCCAGAGCGGTTCTACCGCAATTCCAACAGCCCTGCGCGGTTTTACGACAATCCATTTTACATCGTCGATCGACCGGAAGCATTTTTTTTTCTACACCGCCGTAATTGTTCGCGAAAAAACCAAGAGCGAGACTTACGGATCCAATGACACTCGCGACGTGTCCGAGCTCCTTGTCCTCCTCGTTAGCTCCCGGTAACGTTCCCGTAGCCGACGTCGCTGTCGGCGTCCCGGTTCCCGTTCGACCTCCGGCAGCGGCAACATCGGGATTACTAGTGTTGACATGCGCGGCAACTCGCAAAAATGAATTTTGCCTCAGAGCCGCGTGACTACGATGCGGTAACGGCAGATCCAAGAGACGATGGACCCGCAGTCTCTCGTTGGCGCGGGATTCCGCGACGGCGACGGCGACCGCCCTCTGGACTTCCGCTACCGCTGCTCTCTTCACTTCCTGCACGGCTTCTTCTGTATGAAAAAGAAAAGAAAAACGAAGAAACCCCGTCAGCTCGCGCCTCGACAATTTCTTCTCGTCTGTCCAAGAAAAACGGTATTCCGCACCGGCTCTTCTCTTGACTTCGGCCACCCTGTCCTCGGTCGCGCGAATCGTCTGTGCGACGATCTCGCCGGAGAGCCGTTTGAAGCTACCCGCATCCCGATCACCCGTCGACGACTCCACGTGCCCCCCGTTGCTCGACGTGGGGTTGTTGCCATTGCCGTTACTCGCGCCATTTTGCGCACAAACGCTGCCAGCGCCCCCTGGCGTCAACGGAGGCGCGGTCGCCGCCGGACTCGGCGAGCCGCGTCTCTGCAGTATCGCCAATGCTCGTTTAGTTTTTTCCACCATGCCGAGAATGCAGTTCAGCATCACGTGAATGTTTTTCCATTCGTCGTCGAGGCTCGAGCCGTTCTGTATTTGCCCGCCGATAATGTGACCGAGCTGCTGCTGCTGCTGCTGCTGCTGTTGGTGGGGCAATTGCGGTGCTCCGAAAGACGTCAATTGGTTGACCTGCACGAGACCCGGCGGTACCGAGCCGTGCGACTGCAAAGTCCCACCGGAAGAGTGCAAAGGATACCAGCAGTAAGAGTCCGGCTGTTGCTGCTGGTGCGAATGATGATTCCAAACGTTTGACGATCTCTTTCCGTACATCGGAGCCTCGTCCAACGGACCACCGTTCTCGTAATATCTGATACAAAAGATGGAAAAGTCATTGATCCCCGCATTTCCGGTATTGCAATCTTTTTTGTATCCGCATGTCCCGAAAGACGCTGGAAAATCTTGCTCCCCTCGCGTGTGTTGATCGTGATTTCCCTGCGAAATACTCGTGGACCAGTCGAGCGAGTAAATTAATCCGACATCGCCGTCGATAAAAAAAAAAAACTCCGCCGATGAATATAGGTCAGATTCGATTATATCTAGAACGGCCATTAACACCTATCCGATAACCAGGGATTTCCGATGGAATATCTCTCGTACGTTTCAACGAATCCGATCGACGCTGACCAGCTCTCTGCGTACATACACGATCGCCCCGCGATTAAATGGGCGAAGTGATGGGCTTGAACGCAGGTGTTCCAGCCCCGAAGAGAGAACGTACCATCGAGGGGAAAATGAGCAAATATACGTGTGTGCTAACGGCAGCGACGGGGAGATTTTGAATCCAATGCAGCGCGAAATCGCAACGTGGACGAAAATGCCATAGGTACCGTTTGCCGCGCGCGTTTGTTCATTGGCAAATGGTTTTCTCTTCGGGGTGTGAGTGATATTAGCGGCGTGTACCGATAGGTATACCCGTCTCGCGCGAGAGGCAAATTTCCAAGGGTACATACACGGGCATCCGGGTGAAAGGTGGGTGAGGTGATATATTGAAACGTCAGCGGCAGACATATCGAGTCTCTGCTAGAGGGAGAGAGAGAGGGATTGAATTCGGGGCTCGCGCGCGCGTTACCGGCAAAGCTCCGCTCAACGTGGTGAGATTCTCACACTACGTTTTATCGCCTCCGCCTCGGAATTTCCTACTCGCCCTCTCTGCTCTCGCATATACCACGCTGTATACGTATATAGGCTTTCTTCCCTCAAAGTTTCGTCCTCGATGGCGTATAGAGCGAGTTCCGGTTATTCTTGACCGGAAACCGTGCGACTGAAGGGAACGAGCCTCATTCAACTTTGACGATCAAGAAAAGTGTGAATTTCAGAAGAAAAACACGCGATTCGACACTCGATTACGCGTTGTTACTTCCGGTACTGCATCGCGGATTAGATGTGTGTGAAAACGCGACCGGAAGTGGAGATTCTTTACGGAGATTCTTTACGGCGAATCAGGCCCGCGCTTGACGCATGGTCGGACAAAAACCGATATCGTCGTATCGTGGACAAAGCTGATATTACGTAACGCGCGCAATGTGTGTAACACGTGCGCTCGCAGCCGTTAAACGGCCTGAACAGGCTCAGTCGTTAAACGGCGTCTACAGGCTCGTCGCCAAAATTTGTCGGTCGTTTTTCTAGGTTTTTTTGTTTTTTTCATCTGTTTTTAGCTCTTTTCCCCTTTATCCGTTTCCCTCTCCTCTCTCGAGCTTCGTGGACACTTTGCGGTTATTCGGTCAATATAATTCGCACCCGTGGTCCACCCCAGGTGTTTCCGGGCTGGTATGCACATATTCGCGTACATGCACATACACGTATCGGAATTTCCGAGCCAAGGGAAGGCGGGGGAGCGGACACTTTTCCTCGATTTATCGTCCCTGCCTCGGAAACCATTTGGCCAAAACCTATAGTTTATGCGTCGTGGTGGGACTCTGCGCCATGTTCGAAAGCGTTACAAAGACACATCGTTGAACAATTGCGGATAAAGTAACATCGCGAAGAATCGCAAAGTTCGTTGATTCTCGTTTATCGGCGATACTCACGGTGTGTCTGATGCTCTTCGTTTCGTCGCGAGATTCGTCGGTCCACTCGAATAATGTTGATGCAACGAGCCACTCGCGTTATTGCCGTTATTTCCGTGCTGCATCGCTCCGATCCCGCTGCTCGATCGCATAATCCCGTAATTCGTCGAACAATGATTTATCGCGTTCGCGCTGTTGACGCCGTTGGCGTGATCGCCGAAAAGATCGACGGTGTCGGAAGATGGCGCGAGGCTGACGGCCTCCAAAATCACCGCTTCGTTGGAGCGAAAGTATTGCGCGGAAGTCTGGGAAAAATATCGCAGAGAGTGAAAATTAAATCGAAGGCAAAAGAGAAATGAAAATACTGTTTTACGGTTATTACGTAACGTCTCTCGCGTTTCTAACTGCGATTGATTCAGGAAAATGAAATTTACGAATTTTTTAAGGCGATTGTCTCGCCGAGAGTGCGTCAAAATTGTATAAATTCTGGAAAAAATATATTTTATCGAACAATACTGCAGTTAGGCTCTTGCGAAGATAATTTTGCAACCATTGGATTTTTCCTGCCAGCTCTCGATTAATAGGTCCATCGCGAAGTTTTTGGGGAAATATCTATAATTTTCGATACAATATTTTTGAGTTGTACAAGTTTTCGCATTTTGGCTGGTGGACTGATTTTCGCGTTCGAACGTCGCTAGACATTTGGCTCGAATGATTAATTCGAGACAAAAAAAAAGGACGAAAATCGCGTCCTTTCTTGCTTATCCTTTCGTGATTTACGTATTGCAATTAATCGCGATTTTGTACAAACGTTAATATCGTAGATCCTCCAAACTCCAAACTGCACTGTATGTGTGCCGTAAAAAAAGCGCCGGAGCAGAGTTTTGCCGCGGAAAGGATGAAGAAATGGAGAAAAGAGAGAAGGACACCGCACCGGCAATCAGTTTCATTTTTAATATTCGTCCCAGAGTTTCTTTATCGCTGGTTTTTCCGACGAAAGCAGCCTCCCTTTCTTTCCTTCCACTCTTTTCAAGACCGTCAGTACCGTTTTCTTCGCTCCCGGTTTTCCTCCTTATCCTTCGTGCTTTCCTCTCCCTTCGCCC
This sequence comes from Heteropelma amictum, assembly GCA_959613375.1. Taxonomy (NCBI): domain Eukaryota; kingdom Metazoa; phylum Arthropoda; class Insecta; order Hymenoptera; family Ichneumonidae; genus Heteropelma; species Heteropelma amictum. Next base: position 4,043,239 of record OY390727.1, read on the forward strand.
CTAGGCTTTTTCGCCCTCCCTCTCTCTCTCCCTCTCTCTCTCTCTCTCTCTTTCGCCGTTAGCACCAAAGTGAACCTCTGGCAGGCTACGATTTATCGCTGCTAATTCAATATCCGAACAGTCGTCACCTGATACCTAATTAACGATTATCGATCGGTATACGCTTATGGCAAAAGTCGCGATGGCTTTTTCCGCGGAATTTACAACTGAAGCAAGACGTAATTGTACTTTTGCCGGTATTACGAGCCTTTTTCTTTGCGCTTTCGCCCAATTTTTCACGATCCCTTGCAAAATAAACGAGAAAAAGGGGAAAACGCATCTCGCGAACTGACATTTTTGAAAAAACGCGGTATACCGAGTATATTTGTCACATTTTCGATGAGACAAAATCGGAGATAAATGCTAAAAACTCATTAATTTCATATTCGCGTTTGTCCCTTGGGAAATACTCCATTTTACGAGATTTTCTCGTCTTTCTATTATATTCCACATCTCCGTTCTCTCTCTCTCTCCGCCTCTTGCTCGTGTATGCGTGTGTTTATAAAAGTACAGTCGACAGCTGGCGTCCGTTCTTACGAGCAACGTCGCGTCGTTTTACACACGCGGTATACACACGTATAGAAGAAATAATGAAAAACAAATGGGAAAAAAATCCATAAAGTACGAGGTTTTTTCACCGTTACGCCGCAACTCGGTGCATTTCGATAGAAAGTTCATCATGGTCTTCCGTCTGCTGTCTGTCATGCGCGAATTTAGCGACGGGCTCCTTCTTTTTTTCCAACTGCCGGGTATATTATTAAACGTTTGCGCGCGCTAAGTGACAGTTCGCGTCATGCATATGCCGGACGTGTCTACAGAGAAGAAATCGCGTGTTCGCGGAGGTGAAGCGAAATTATAAATATATCCGAGAAATTTTTATCGGCTCGCCAGGATTTATCATCGCTCGGACGTTTCACCATCGATTCGCTCGTTTATCAATTTTCTCAATTTTCTCAATTTATCGATGGCATCTGTGATTTATCCATAAACACTGGGAAAAAAGCGTATTAACCCTCGATTTATCGTATTTTAAGGGGTCGTTTGACATTCGATTTGTATTAAAGCTTTCAAGCTCGAAAATTATCGCTCGGGCGATGAAATCGTTTGTACCCGGATGCAGGATTTTTCCCTCCTTGCGAAATCTGTGCGTAAACGAGCTTCAGACGCATTTGCCATTGTCTTGGCGAGGCGCGCGTTCAAAGTCTGCTTCTACCGCGGAAGCGGCGGTAGAAACAAAAGTATATACCGCTGGAGAGTGCGGGGCCGCGGCGCCTGGTCCTCGCCGGTTGTCTGGGAAATTAAAACAAGCTGCCAGACGGGCCACGATGGGGCTTGCTCTGTTGATTTTGCACTCTTCTCCCTCTCGCGATTCTCGCTCGCTGTATACCAAAGATTTATACATTGATCGAATTTACTCTCCTCTTTCGTCCCTTCTCTTCGCTTTTATTGCAGACAGCACTCCCTTGTTACGTAAAATACGTACGTATGCAAACTTGAGCGTTTTTACGTCACGTCTCACGAAACCCACGGGAGACGTTCGAGAATTTCGGACTGGATCGATGATTTTCAAAATGTCACTCAAAACACTAAAATATCGGGGCTTTTTCGTGAAACAAACTTTTTACAGTGCAACCTCTGAATAAATTCGAATCATCCTCGCTCGAGAGCCGCCAACGCTGGCTTCAACTTTGTTTCCAATTTTAATCAACTTTGATCATTGTTATTGATCAATTCTTTAAATTCATTTGTACAATTTTATTCATATACTCAATAATTTTGCACGTTCGAATTGCACTGATGAAATTATCCAACGATATTCTATCTTTCGGAATCGAATCTACGCAAGGTCAAATTTCGAAAAACACAGTGCATCCTGTACATAAATTACAAATTTGCTGCCTCGCTCAAAATGAATGAATTTCAACGAATATTGCATGTGTAACAAAACACGCACATTTTTGGAACCGGCAAAAAATCCTTTCACGTTATCCAAAATTGCGTACTATCCCGCCTCGTGTTTGAACGAAACTCAAAGAGGGCGCAGCTGAGAAATTCACGAGACGAATTTGGAAAGCGAGTACCTCTCGTTTCTCGATATTTCTTTTTGTCTTTCTCAGGGATTCTACTCTACTGACACAATATTGCATCAATTTTTACGTCAAAGACGTTTATCATCGTTTAACCTCTGCAGTAGCGATATTCCGATGATGATTCGATATCCCGTTTGAGATTTTCATTTTCTCTTTGCGAAACGTGCGCGCTGGTACGCGTATGAGCTTCTCTCGGTATAAGCCCAGCCTCCCGAATCTCATACCCTTTCCTCATAAAGTTGCGCGACTAGAAAGAAAGATGAAGAAGAGAGAGAGAGAGAGAGAGAGAGAGAGGGTGAGCGCGATATTCGACGAAGGGAAGCTGGCTCGAGAAGATATCCGCGCTGCTCGGCCGACACCGCAATCGTGTGCGAGGTCGCAGATGTTCGAGGATTGGCGCTCTCGTTCCGAACCGCCAGTCGAATCCGAATATAACGCCACCACACTCTTCTTCTCACACTTTGAATTCTTCTCAAACGTTCATAGCCGTAAATATGTATGTTAAAAGCGCGTGTGCGCGGCTGTCTATTTATCGGAAAATGATTGGACCAAATGGTCGCTGCGTTTGAAAAAATCATTTTTCACGTCGGTCGACCTGCTTTTCGTTCGGAGAGGGCGTATCCTACGTGCGAAATCGAGATTACGCTTCGAGTTTGAAAAAAAAACGGAACAAAGCTCGCGCCGATCGATAAAAAAGATGGAAAGCATCGAAATAATTCGAAATTCGAAATTAATCGCACATCGGACACGCGAGAGACTCGTCGTCAAATTGAAAAATCATTAGCAGCTTTTTTCACACCCGATGCGAAGCTCGAACGAACTTCGCCAAGATTTCCGCGGTTATAGTGACACACACGTGGGATTTCGCAGCTCGTTTCATCTTTCGTACGTGTACGTGAAGAGTATCCCGAAAATATCGCCGGGGGTGATATTCCGATTAATACAGCTATTTAGCTATATTAATCGGAATAATTGGGACATTTGTCCCAATTAATATTGCTGGACCAATGAGACGCGTGTGCCAGCTGGAGAAGGAAGAGCACGCGTTCTGTCGGCTCAAACTTTCATGATCAAGGTAGTTGTCTCAAAATTTTCATAGGCCCCACTGTTTGAGCCAAGAAATATCATTAATCAAGCATTTCACATAGGCTCTTACGCAGAACGATAAAAAGTGCAACATTTTTTGTGATGATTTCGCGACTGTCGTTGACATTTTTTTTCTGCCAGCTCGGAGCTGGGAATGAACTAGATTTCACCCGATTTTACGTGAATTAAATAGAATCCCGAATACTGAAAAAATGAATGCAACTTGAATATCCAAAGCAAAGAAATAGCAAACCTAATGACAGAACGAAAAAAAAAGCTGCTTTTTATAAAAATGCGCAATTCTCGTAAGCTGAGACGCGATTTGTCCGCCCGATGATTTTGAAAATGTGACAAACGGACAGCGTTACTTTCCCACATATGACGGAGTTTTTGGCGAAATATCTGTAATATCGATGCGATACAATATTTTGAAAATAATAAAATATTTATATATCCTCAATACAAAATTGATGTTTTACCGCCGACGTTTCGAACATCATGCAAGATTATACAACGAGTTTTCGCACGTTGACCGGTAAACAACGACTCTCTAGCCTTTGGTCGTATGAAAAAAAAAAAACTAGCAGAAACTTCGTCACGAAACTTCATTCTGAATCAAATTACGAATGATCAAAGTCAAGTTTTGCGACGTCCTGTACGAATGCATCGAACATACATACAGATGGGAACTTATACATACACGTAGAGACGATAAGAATTTACACGCGAGAGACAGGGAAAAGCTCTGTTATAAAGCTCCTATTTATGCGTCGTTTTCACGCTGGAACGACACACACGTTGGCTGCTATTGCGGACACGCCGCTGTTGGTGGATCGCGCTCGCTTTTCCGGTTGCACCATAACACCCCCGGTGATTTATTATCGTGCCTCGTCGGTCTAATAAAGCAAAACGGTCCCTCGCGGCTTCCCACTATTTTGACATTTTAGTCGAGCCACCAGGTGAGCCCCGGGAGCCCCTCTCGCCGCTGTGTCTTGACACCGAAAACACGACGCGTCCGCGATAACGATTAAAAAATCCCTCTCAAGGCATACCGCGACGATATTTTCCGCAGAGGGTGCGAAGGAACGCGAGGAAAAATTGAAAATTCGTGCCTTTTGCGTAACGAGTAACCCCAGGAGTGGCGGAGACTAACCTGATTGTTGGCCCTCGCGGCAGCGGAGAGATCCCTTCGCAGGGAAGGCAGCGTGTGCCTCAGATATGGCAGGACGAAGCCTCTGAGTGGAAAGTTCGTTGCTTCCTGGAGGGCGGAGTGAAACTCTTCCGCCGTCATCGAGCCACCCTGGGTGTGTGAAAAGTGCGAAGCAATCGAGTGGTTTCAGGAGTTTTCGTTATAGAAAGCAAGAAAAATGCCTCTCGATGATTTTTTTTTTTCGGCGAATTCGACGAAGCTTACCAAAAGGCCGATTATCAACGCCCTTACGGATTCGCCCGTATCCTGAGATATGTTGGAGGCAAATTGCACAAGTGTGCCCAGGAGTCTTTTGAGCTTTCCATGGCCCGCGAAAATTCCGGAAACGCTTCTGTTACCGTGGCCGCCATTTCCGCCGGCAGTTAACGCTGCACCAGCCTCGTTGTTACTTCGATTGTCGTCCTGTTGCTGCTTCGAACTCGGGGAATCCTCGTTTTCGGGCTTGATCGAATTCGACGGCAATGGACTCTCACTTCCGGATGTGACCGACGGAACGTAATGACCTCCTCCATCTCCCCCTCCTCCTCTTCCTCCCCCTCGGTATTCCGACTTTGCGACAGCACCATTGACCTGCTGATACAGCGTCTTGGCCTTGTTGGTCGTGCACGGGGATGAGCGTGATTCCCTCGTTAATATCTGAGCCTCGAGGCCCTCGTCTCTCGTCCCTCTCTCACGGGATGGCGACGGTCCGTTTGGCAATACTGCAACGAGAGTCTTTTTTCCGTTTTCGAGAAACGCCTGACGCTACCGCGTGCCATTTAATAAGGATCGAGCGCGCGTTTGTACCGTCTTTGTCAATTGCTCTCGGAGGCTAATCCGCGCCCGTGTGCAATATCCTCGGGATGCATGCGGTGAAGGGGAAAAAAGAGGGACGATCGCGGTGCGGTTTTCCATCGTTGGTTTTTCCCAGACTGATACCCGGAAGTGAACCATTTTTTTTATGTATGAATAATTTTACCAACGAATGCACGAAGTTGGCCATGTTTTTACAACTTTATTATCGCGATCCCTCGGTCGTGGATAATCGCGTGTACGCCAGATGCATTCCGCGTTCTAGCGGGCTGTGTAACGTTCTCACAATTTTCCCGCAAGTTGCAAAAAGCAAGACTCCGCCAGGAAATCAATATCGCGGTGTATAACTCGGCTGTCAAAACGCGTAGGTGTACAGCGGAAATGTAATGAATCGCGCCCAAGTTCTAATCGATATATCGCGCGAATGACGATTATGCTGAAAGCTATAAGAGGGTTCGATGATTATAATCGTGGTAAGTTGCCGAAAAAAATCTGTACGAGGGTGAAATTTTGAATTTTGGCGATCCTATTGATCCTATATCGATCCTATAGTCGATGCATCGCACGTGGACAGCGTGAGAGAGGCTGATGATATTTTCGCGATCTTAAACGCGTCGACGATTTTACCTCCCGCACGATACTATCCTGCGATCGTTACACGTATATATATATATATATATATATGTGTGTGTTACATATGCGTGTATGGTGAAAGTATCGTCCATGTATGTATATATAGCGATCTTTCGTAGTTATACAGCCGTCTCCTGTACTAACACGCTAACGCGCCCGCTCGCGGATAACATGCAATTACGGGTCGTGTCATCCACCTTGGCTTGTTCCCATTCTCTCTCATTCGCTCTACGCTGCGTTATCGCAGCGTGGAATACAGTTTGCTCGCCTGCGAGAAAGCCCCTCGTCGTGTGTGTTTTCTCTGCCCACGGAAATTCATATTATACCTATAGAGGTACACCCACCGAGACAACGAGAGACGCGATCCGCGCGTTGCGGAAATGCCGATAGCGGTGAACAATATACCGCACGTTGGATATGACAGCTAAGAACTGGATCAGGGTGACGCGAAAAAACTCACGCACATGGTTTAAGATAGCTCACTCGCCGGATGTGTGCTTTCTCAGGGACAGTGCATCAAATTTGGAGAACGGGTTTAGGACGCTGTCGCGCGATTTGCAAATTGGCGAAAAAAACGCAAAGGGATACGTATGGGAAAATTGGCGAAAATCGAAGGGGGAACTTTAAAAATCTGCCAAAAATCGGAAAATTAAGACTTCTGGACAAACCAAACGGCATTTTGAAGCCTCGTCTATTTACAAGAGAATAAGCACATGTTGGAGTATCTTGGTCAAAGGAGAAAAAAATGGCAATCCTTTTAGTGAACCAACTCGATCTGGCGAAGAGTTGCGGAAAATTTTGGATCTCAAAAATGATTTTTACCGGACCATTTCGATGTATCTTTTTCCGCTGATTGTGAAACACACCGATATTTCATGGCAAACCCTATATTTCCGTTCGAAAATTCAATAATACGAATTTTATCGGTTAATTCCTATTTTCTTCATGAAATATCGAGATTTCGGGAAAAAGTCGGTGGGTTTCGTGATCAGCGGAAAATTTCCGACGGAACAAGCTTCCGAAATATTGAAAATTTGAAAAAAAAAATTTCACTCATTTTTCGCCACTTTTCCAGAATCGTGGCAAAGTCGAAATTTCAAATGATCATAACTTCCTTCCTAATGAAGCTACATAGATTTGTTGGGGGTGTTTTGAAAAGCCCTCGAGTAGACTTAAGCAATGGTGAAAGTTAAATGTCGATAGCTTAATTTCTTCACCCTGAAAATCGGTGTTGAAAATCGGCGAAAAAAACGCAAAGGGGTATGTATGGGAAAACTGGCGAAAATCGGTGGTCCTACATTAAAAATCTGCCAAAAATCGAAAAATTAAGATATCCGGACAAACCAAACGGCATCTTGAAGCCTCATCAATTCCAAAGAGAATAAGCACAAGTCGGGGTGTCGATCCCGAACGAAAAAAAAATGGCAAACATTTTAGTGAACCAACTCAATCCAGCAGAAAATGACGAAATATTTTGGATTTCAAAAATGATTTCTGATGGTCCGAAATGTGTCCGAAAATGCGATAATACGAATTTTATCGATTAATTACTATTTTCTCATTAAAATATTGAGTTTTCAAAAAAAAGTCGGTGGGGTTGCGCCACCGACCCTAGTAAGAAATATAAACGACAAACAATCGTATGATGTAACTACACGAGTTTTCGCACATCCGCTGGTTAACCAACTTTTTACCGCGACAGTCGCGAGACGGCTGCGTCGAGTGAATATAAACGTTGATCGATGTTTCTGTTTTTCGCGATAGCATAAAAATCTTTGAAAAATCAGTCACACGGAGACTACTCTCGACATTGATTTCAGACAGCAGCGATATTAATTTCCTTCTCTCCTCCTTCTTGTCGCTTTTGTTCTCCCTCCGATTCTTCTATTTTTCTCGGCTTGACGCTTTACCACACGCGTTTATAGACAGACGTCCTCCATCCACCGCTGTACAAATATATGAAATTCAGAAGAGAATATTCCGGGAGGAGAGAGAGAGAGAGAGCCCGCGTGCGAGTACGTATCGAGGAGAGGAGAGAGAAAGAGATAAAACGGAAGGGATGGTAATGGACCAGATCTCGGCTGCTACCACTTGCTGTTCCCCGCTGTCGCTATATACCGATGTTACTGTCCTTTCAACCAGCTGTTACTTCCTATCCGGCCACTCTCGACCCCCTCCCACTGTCACCGCGTTCTCCACCTTTCGCCCTTTCCATGCACATCTCTCTCCCTCTCTACCTCCGTATCCGCATTTTTTTCTCTCTCTCTGTACCCAGGGTTCAACCCCTTCAACCTCGGGCTTCGCTCACATTCCTTCTTACCGCTTCTTTCAATATCATTCCATCGCCCACATGCACCGCGGTCCATCGGAGGAAGCTGCGACAATGCGCGATGCTCTCCCTTACCGATGCGATTTTCGTACGATGATTCGCTCGAAAAATATCCACACGAGCTTTCAACGAAAAAGTTTCATCAAAAATTGAAGAGTACCCGAAACGATGATTATTGCCGGTATCGTTTTTTTTTTTTCATTGCGAATATGGCGCGGTCCAAAGAATGCTCGGAGAAAGATGACTCGGAAATGCAGAAAAAAACGCTGAATTTAAACCGCTGAAATCTCGTCTTTGAGCGTACATTTTTCGTCGGCACACACACACACACATCTTCAATCTTCTCTCCAGTTGTGTGCGTGTGTGTGTGTGTATACAACGTTAGAAGGAGAGTAAAAGGATCGATAAGCCGCACGTGCTTCCAGCAAGCGCACAGCATCGAGAATCGGTGGAGGAAGTAAGTACAGTGGGGACTCAGCTGTCGCCTCCTAATTGCCGGGACAATGCAACAGATGGCTTTGATCGCAATCCCTTCCTATCCTCCACGCTTGTTCTTCATCTCATCTCTCCCTCGACGCTTCTCCGGCACAGCCTTGGCCCTCTCGGTTGCTCCCGCGCATTCCCTTCCGCTTCCGCTTCGCCTCTTATTCCGGAACTTGGCTCCCTTCTCCCGTCTCTTCTCACACTCGGTTGTACCCGCGTTGCATCCTGCTGTTTCCGAGCCACTTTTCCTTCTCCCTCACGCGCGCTGCCATCCCCATCGCGGAAAATGCAGCAATGCGTCGTCATCGGTCACTTCCGGGTCTGCATATATTTGTCAGCTCCTTCCGACTCTCCTCCTCCTCCTCCTCCTCCTCTCTGGACCACGGTTCCGGTTAATCTCCATATTTATTCTCAAAAAGCATATCGAGTTCATTTCTAAATGCAAACAAGGCCCCTCGTCAATCCGCTGTTTTTCAATTCCCCGCTTCTCGTGCTCGCCACATGCATTTTTCTCCCCTTCGCGGATATCCAAAACTTCACCGACACTTTCATTCCTTTTTTTCCTCGTTCCAATATCGTTGAACCTCCGTGATTTCGGGAAACACCGAATCTACCCTTCGTCGGTTTGGCAGAATCTGCATGCGCTCGTTGATCGGTCCGACTCGCTCTTTAAATGCAAATGAGGGTCGCTTCGATTAATTCTTCGTCTTCTTTTCTCTTTTGTCGCCTCGTCATTCGCATCGATGCTCGACGTTATATCGAAAATGCAGCATACGTCGAAACACGATTATTCTCGTTGAAATCTTGGCTCGGATTTTTGATTCACCACGCTCCTCCGCGCGTTTCAACCACCCATCGTGCAATGTCAATCAGTACAGTACCATGAGAATTATCCCACTCGACAGGACGCGCGATGTTCCATCATAATTTTTCTCCATAAAAAAACGCGAATGGAAAGTCCTCGTGGAGAAGAAATAATTCCCACCGAAACGGGGTGCATCGAGAATGATATTTCACGGAATAATTCTCGATCACAGCAGGAAACAACGGCTCCGGGGTATATAATAGCGCTGGAGGTCTAATCCGCGATTTTTCACAAACGTCGGTTTAGTCTTACTCAATTAAGATGATAATAAGGTATATGCAAACGCAGAGTGCACGAGCGCAGTCATTCCCGGATTCTATCGCGGTATGTACAGCCTTGCGCGTTTGTTTGTATATACATGTAGGTTTACGGGGGTTTTCAGAGTGGGCGGAGAAGCCTGGTTATAGAGGGAAGCACGGAATTTCGTCGTAAGCACATCCCGCAGCGTTGGCGATAGAGCTCGGAGCGGAAATGAGCGCGGGCGAGTGCAAGAGAGAGGCTTGCGAGTTCGGGCTATCGCGAAATACCCACGTACCGTACCGTCGGAGCGTCAGGGTGGGAAAACGCGAGAGCGAGCGAGAGGGACGGAGAGGATACCGGATATGATATCAGCCGAGAGCAGAATCCCGTTGGAAGTGTTGGACGTGCCTTATCGCGTCTGGACCAGGCAGTCAGGCAACACGCCGAGACCGAGAGTCATCCCAGCATCCGACCGACCACCCTGCTCTGCCCTCTTCCTCTTTTCGCTCTCGCGCTCCCTACCACTTGGGCCACCAGCCCCGTCTTCTCCTTGACGCTCCCCGCGTGGTACGTCGTCGTAGCACCGATGGCGAACCAGAGAGCAGAGCCTGCAGCTTGACTGACTGCTCGCAGGCTCTCCTCGTCCTTCCATCCGGTGGGTATATCGCGGGAACCGCGAATCTCGCATACATCGCCGGCTCCCAATTCGCACCAGAGCCCTTGTACACGAAAATACAATCAACGCGTACGTGCATCCACCTACACACGGAATTCAGACCTCCTGCATATATTATACACTCGAATCTACATGCGATTGCATTTTCAACGTACTGGCGAATGAGAAATTCAGCCGAGAATACACTCTGCTGCTCGGATGTGCTCGGCGGTGTGTGCTCGGCGATGTGTGCTCGGCGACTCGACGATTAAACGAAAAACTTTGTGATTACCGTTTGAACTCGCGGTTTGCCAGAACGTCAGAGGGGAAGGCCCGCTCGCGTCGCTCATTCGAGAATCCTCGCGTCTGGCGGACGAACAACGTTTTCATTATGAAGGCCACGTCAGGCCGAAACTTTCGAGCGAGGGTTTGTTCGTGGCTTGTCGATGACTAACGCGACGTAAAAAAAAAAAGAGAATCCCCCTGTTCGTCTGGCGGAAAAGACACTTTTCGAGATCTCAAAGGGAGGAATCTGCTGTTAATTTTCGCCGCTGCTTTTCGCCAATCTTTTTTCCACCCTCTAATCCCTCCGCTCTCGCCCATCGGCCTCCTCCGTTGAGGTAGCTGCTGCGGGCGCTCATCGCGAGGTCCGGAGATAACCAGATCGCTGCTCTCGGAATGTATACGATATATTCGAGAGGCAGAAACAACCCGGCGTCTCCCGGCAGTTTGAAACTCGCGAATTTTCGTTATACGGGCACCCCCATGCGATATTCCAAACTAAACGCTCCGCGATTTCCCCTGGCGCCTGACAGCCCGTGTGAATCCTCGTATTTTACGGCCCCCGGAATTGGTGTAATCGCGTGTATGTTGGTGTGGGCTTTTTTTTCTTTCTCTTGGTACACCGAAGCATTGATTGCTTGGCACCTCAAGAAACGACGAGGCAAATATGGCTCTCTCCTCATAATTTTTCATGTCCCACTCGAGTAACGGGGAACAAATTGTTTTTCAACTTTGGAGTTCAATAACCAACCGCTGAGTTTGAGAAAAAATCTGCTACATATTTTCATACGAAATTCGATGCTCTACGGGTTTGATCGGAAAAAGTCAATCGTTTTTGGTACTTTGAATAATTACGCTAAAGAATTTCATTGTTTTTTTAAACTGTTCAATATTTTTCACAAAATCAGTGTATTGGTAACAAAAATCTGAAAATGAAGTCGAAAAGTTACTTTTTTCGGGTACCAAAATTTCGATCGCTACTACATCGATTTGACAGAAATATTGCAACAATTTTCAACTGCAATTCATTTGTTTAGCGCAATCGATCAGACACAAGATCTTTAGTCACGTCCGAACGGCCAAAGGTCCGAAACAAATTTGACATTAAGGGTTCATATTCGTATTAGCGTTTACGGTGCCAGGCGATCGATCTTTCGGTACATGAAGAAAAAAAAGAATAATCGATTATCGTGAACAATTGGATCACTCGGAATGTCCGCGAGCATTGAAATCTCCCCGGCCTCGGGAAAAATCAAAGTTCACGCTGGTCGCAGATTCGTTGGTAAACCAAAAACGGCACCGCGATCGTCGCGTCGCTCACGACGAACGTTCGCAATTACCGTATCGAGTAATAGATTCAACGCCACTAACAAACGCGAGTATACATACCTTGCGGTACCTTTGTCTTGAGGTCGAGATCAACGGGAAAGGGTTCGGAACTTTTGTTGACCATCGTAGGGTGGCTGGAGGTCGGTGAGGCTTGACAAATGACGCTGGAAGTTTGGGCGGCGATACCGGAAGGGACGGAGGACGAGGTGGACGGGGGAAGAGCAGGAGAGAGAACGATCGTCGACGTGGTCGGACTTATGATCGTTTGGACGATGCTGGTCGTTCCGGAATCGATCGGGCTCTTCGCGACGGCGGATGACGCGCTGCTGGTAGCGGCGACGGTGCTGCCTATGGACGTCGCGCTCGTTATCGTCGTTGTCGTCACCGATATCGAAGTAGACGAGCCAGTCGCGATCTGCTGATACCCACAGCATTCCTTCGCCTCCTCCTTGACCTTGACCTTGTGCGGGACAGTTACCGACGGCACTGATCCTTCCACTTTCATTATACTCGATCTTGGAGATCGAACCTCGGATCTGCAAGCATCGCGTGTTCGTCATCGTCAGAATACGACAACAAAAATGTATTCATTTTCTCCGCCAATAAGCGGTCTCACAAGCGCCACGTGAAAATTAGAAACTAATTCTCGTAATTTTCAAGATTTCTTCACGTATCTCGTCAGGATCCCCCCAACGGTGGGCTAACGAAGCTCGAATGAATAAACAAACCGCGACTTTTTTCGTCTAAAAGTGAAATAAAGCGAAAATCTACGGGAGTACCAACGAGGAGACGCCGATTGATGACGAAAAAAAGACGAATACGCTCTTTGGTATCTCTGTGAGAATACCCGCGCGCCTGTCGGTCGTCTCACGACTCCCGTTCTCGGCCCTTCTCTAAGACGCTTAGTTGGATAAACAAAAAGGGAATATCATTGCTCCCGTGCTCTCGGAATTGATATATGTACGTGCTTTTGCTGAAAATCCGTAGCTTCGCCGCTGAATTCGCTCCGCAAACATACGCGCGGCAAAGGTATGTGCTGCTCTCGATCTCGAGCTTGCGAAGGGTTCCAAAATCACACGATGCTTCTCGTCCCTCGACGTTTGCTCTCTCCGCTCTGCACTCTTTTTTCAATCAAAAACGAAATACGAATAAATATACCGTTCGCACCGAGATTGATAAAACGTGCTGAATTCGAGGAGAGCACGGATCCACCGAAATATCTTTCAACCACATTTCGATCGAAACGAACGTGTAATACCCCAATGAAATGTTCCTTCTTGCCATTCCTCGACAAAAAAATGTACACTTTTTGCATCATATCGGTTTTCAAAATGAAATGCAAGCACGTTGTTGAAATTTCATTTTCCGAGCCCCAGGACGACACTTTTTTTCGAAACGAAACAATGCAAATGTCCTTATCGGAAAGTGGAATATACCCCGGGGACTTTTCGTGATCCGTTCTATAATCGCGCATAATTAGTTTTAATTAAATCCGCCCGTTTGTCGAATAATCGCTCGTTGCATATTCCGAATAAATCTGTTTTTCTAAATATTTCTCTCTGCAATCCGGCGAAAAAACGATGGGAGGAACAAAAAAATCTGCGGGAGGGAGTAAACGGGAGATGCAATTTAAGAAAAATCGTTTACGGCGTCGCTAATTGTTGCCAATTCTTCCCTCCGTTGCAGACGACGCGGACGTCTTTCGATCGAGAGTTTTGCGTTTTCTTCGCGATACCCTCGGTTCCAATGTCCCCTGCGCGTAATTTTAATTTTCGCTCTCTCGCGGCGCGTTTTATGTATAAAGGCACGACGACAGCGACATTCCCGCGTTCTCCAGCAGAGTCTCGCGCAACCTGGCACTTTAAATCACTTTTTCCGTATAATTAGAAAAGTAAGACGACAAAAGAGAGGACCGCGCGTTGAAAAAGTTAAACCCCTCGACGTACACAGGCTGATTCTTATCAAGTATCAAACCCAGTAATTGCGGAATTCGAGGTCATGTCCTGAGCAAAATTATCCAGCTGTTTGGCTTTTTTTCGAATCATTTTTAAAATGGTACATGGGCTTCTCGTCATTGGATAAGAAAAATCGTTTTTTCGAGACAACGAAGCTAATTTCAGAGTTAGCCATCGGTTGGATGAAATAATAAAATAATCCATCTTGAAATCGGAACCTATCTTTGTTGATACAAATTTCCAGTCGACAAAACGTAACTTTGAAACCCTCCAAAGTGTGGAAAAAACGATCGAGGACTCGCGAGATGTTTTTGAAAGATGTCTACCATCGAATGGACCAATTTTCTCGTTCCGCTCTCGTGGACCATGATCAAAGTCAAATCCTTCACTGATTCGGCGCTTTTCTCTTTTATCACCGCATATACCACAATTCTAATTTTCGTACGTTTATTCTACAAACCTGAGGCGTTTTCCAACGTGGCCAAGGGCCTCTGCTTGCATCCTAGAACGTTAGAATTCTACTGCTTCTCGGTTAAAAGTATTTCAAATGAAAATGAGCATCCGAGCAATTCTCCGCGGAAAATCAGGCGGAATGGGAAATCATTTCGACGAATCGAGAAAAGAAAACAGGTAGCACTAACATCGAGGTCTTTCGACGAGAAATCAGAGAGAGAAACCTTCACGCGGCGTTGATTCGTTCCTCTCTTCAACCCCTTGGAACAGGGGCTATCATCGTTTGTCCGAGATGACGCACAAACGCGAGAAAATTGTCACGCGAGCACACGACGGTTTATTTCACCGTTGGAGCGAAAAATTACGCTCAAGACTGAAGCCGAATTGGGAAGAAACTCTTGAAAATACCGGTCGGGTATGATAAGAAGCGATACGATTTTTAATGACGCTGAAAGTCGTGTTTGTACACATGTTCCGCACATGCCACGATAGCGTCGACATAGTTGACGAAGAATAGAGTTTTCGACTCGTCGTTCGTCGTTCGTCGCTCGTATATAATATATATTCGATATAACAAACGTACATACGCGGTAAGACATACGTTGTACGATGGGAACCGCATGTACACACGCGTGTACCGAAATTTCCAATATTAGAACGTTCAAACGAGTTGGGAAACATGCCACATGTCTAGCAATGTGAATTCAAAAAAAAACACGTTCATTTGTACGAAGTATATACGCGTATATCCGAGCAGCGGAAAAAGCCAAAGAGAGAAAATAAAGACAAAGAGAGAGGGAGAGAAAATATAACGTTTAACTCGCTTTTCATTACAAAAATGTCACGCACAGAGTCGTTGAACAGTGCATGTAGTACACGGAATTCAGTCTGTGACCAACGAGACAGTCTGCCACCCCGTATATATATTCGACGTGACGGAAAAGGACCTCTTTACGAACATTCGCTCTGTTTGCTTTTTATTCAAACTTTTATGCCTTGTATATACACCACGTGCGCAACTGTTATCGAGCTGGTCAAAGTAAATGAAAAAAAAGAGGCACGTACGAATTTCATTCGTTATCGGTTTTGGGAAAAACAGCAGCGATTGACTCGCCGTCGCAGACGCCACGGGAAGATCACTGAGATGTGCGAAATATCGCGATATCGCATTCGCGTGGAATTTTTTCGAAACGCTATTTTGAATTACTGTACAGTTTTATCACACAGCGGCATACGAGCTTTGAAACGCAAAAAAAAAACGTGTCATTTTACCTCAAAAACACCTGTAATATACAACAGTGTTTTGTGGGTATGTTTGCACAATTGATAGTAGTATCGGCAATTGGAGCCCGTGAATGTTGCGTCGACGAGGCCATCGCGCTTTTCGATATTTTTTATTTTTAAAAAGCACATGTTCTATTTCCATTGTAATCGACGATTTTTTTCATTGGCTGACGGAACGTGGCAAAGAGTTACACGCGATATTTTCCGAAATACGTAAATCGATCTTTGGAATAACGCGGGGAGGAGTATATGGAGAAATTAAGGCATCGTCGTGCTTCCGCTTTGTGTGGTGGGATTTTTTATGTATTTTTTTTTTCTAAACGTATATGCGATTTGCGAAATGGGGAAAATTTATTAATTTATGCCAATCGCAGTCGCGTGGAACGTTGGCGTTAATAGACATACGCGTTCTGGTTTATGCTTTTGATCCTGTCAACGTCATATCGGTGCCGCGAGAACGTCCGCGATGTGAATTTGCGGTCGTGTGTTTCCTGCTTTCTCTCCCCTTGCTCTCTCTCTCTCTCTCGCTCTCTTCCCCACATGACTGTACAGACACACGCACAGGCAAATGCAGAGAAATCCTCGGGCGCTTCCGACCATCCAGCATCCAATTCCGGACATTAACGGATTCGTACAGGTCTCTCTCTCTCTCTCTCTCGTATTCGTACATCTATGTACGTTTATACGTTTAAAGAAGGGAATTCAAAACCACAACAATCTCTCGTCAGCAGAGTACTCGTACTCCGGAGCCAATCAAACGGAAAATTCTCATCAAAAATTTTGCATCATTGACGGGGGGCGGAAATTAGTCATGCTCATAGCGTGTTTTTGATAAAACCGGTAGCGAGATCGACGTGCGGCGTTTAGGCAGGCATTTTATGGCGTTTGAAAAATTTCCCTTTTTTTCCGAGATTCTTTTCGATGAAAAATTAAATGATTTGATGTATGTCCGAATGAAAAAAAGGCAACTGGGAAATAACCGGAACCCTAATATATATATAAATATAGCGAAGAAAAAAATAACGCGCCTATATATGCTTGCTCTCTTCCCCACATGTATCGTACAGACACACGCATAGGCAAATGCAGCGAAATCCTCGGGCGCTTCCGACCATCCAGCATCCAATTCCGGACATTAACGGATTCGCACAAGTCTCTCTCTCTCTCGTATTCGTGCATCTATGTACGTTTATACGTTTAAAGAAGGGAATTCAAAACCACAACAATCTCTCGTCAGAGTACTCGTACTCCGGAGCCCATCAAACGGAAAATTCTCATCAAAAATTTTACATCATTGACGGGGGGCGGAAATTAGTCATGCTCATAGCGTGTTTTTGATAAAACCGGTAGCGAGATCGACGTGCGGCGTTTAGACAGACATTTCATGGCGATTAAAATGGCTAAATTAAATGATTCGATGCATTTCCGATTGAAAAAAAGCCAACTGGGAAATAACTGGAACCCTAATATATGTATATATAAGAGAAGAAAAAAATAACGCGCCTATACGCGCGACCTCTAACGGTATCCGAAAATCGTTGCTCGACACGAGAGCAAATTTCAAAGATTTATATTTGAAAATTACATCAATCATAGTCTACCGGTCGCGAGTGGTCCAGAGGCCGTGGTAACCAGAAGCACCGGGAGTATATGTACATGTATAGCACCGTAGGATATACCGCATGTAACACGGCAGCAGCCGACTCTCCCGCGAGCGATCCTCTCGGAAATATTAAACGGCGTTCCCAGGTGCGCTTCCGGCCAAACGCGCGGCAGTTGGTCCACCATTATCGGAGAAAATGGTCAGTCACGTAGTTATACGCGCGTTTCGCACACACATGTATAATACGATACGTGTACATGTGTGTGTACTTTTGCACGCTCGCTTATGATTCATGTGTGTGTATATATATATATATATATATACATATGTGGGAGTGTTCCTATATATATATATATATATTCAGGAACACTCCCACACAAGCGTACGGTAAGGGCTCAAGCTCTTTGAAGCACACGCGGGCTCATGTACCCTCGAATCTTTTCGATGTTCCTCATCGTACGAAAGGGACATTTCCGATCGAATTATTTATCGTCGTGGCTTAAAAAAAATATTTCGGGTATATATGCAATCTCCTTCGCTATCCTTCGCGAATTTTCCTTCGCTAATATTATCTGTGACTGTACGTTTCACGTGTCCCTTGTTTTTTCCTGTACCAGTTTGGTTAAACATTGTTTCCGTTACGTAACGCAGATTCAACGTGTACGATCGCTTTCGGGCAAAGCGCGGGTGGCAGGTGCGTACAAGTTCAAAGTAGATCGTTTCGCTTGGCGTGTGCTATAGTGTGCACAAACGCGCGTGTGTGCACTCGCAGACGAGGGAATCGCCGGATATACAGAGAAAATCTACACACGGCTCGTCCGTGTGCGGGAGTACGGGAGAGACAAGTCGTAGGAGAGAGCGAGGTTAAGGGGGAGGGGGCGAGTCTCCGCCGCAACTCTTGATTCTCTTTGAACGACGGAAGCTGCCCGCAACACCTGACTGACTCTCGACAGACGCATATATGGCAGGTTATACACACGTATAGCGTGTAGAGAGCAACGGTTGTAGCAAAGCTCGGAGCTTTCCTCGTTCTCTCTCTCTCTCCCTCTCTCTCTCTAAAGCTCATCCCATACAGAGCGATGTTATACGCGGAGCAACCAGCCTAGGAGAGAGAGAGGGAGAGAGAGAGGGAGAGAGAGAGAGAGAGAGGGCCCGGAGGGGCCAAGCTCTCGCGAGAGGGAAAGATTAATAATATAGGGAAGCCAAAGCCACGTTATACCACCCTCTACCCTCCGCACCCTCGCCCTTGACAAGCTTTACTCTGCCTCTCTTCTGTTGCCAACAGTTAATCGATATAATACTTCGGTATAACACGCGCGTACCGCATACACCGGCAGCTGCTTCTGGAGGAAGCAACCCGTACTCCTCGCTTTATTCTACTGTATGTACCGTTAATAAGACATATATCTATACTTTGGTATACGGGTGTATATGTGTATATACAGTGCCTGGGTGTTTATGTTGATGGCAGGAGGATATGATAATAGGAGAGCGCGCGTAGTTTGGTATAGACTCGGAGGTGAACTCTTTACGCACCAACACGCACGTATATGCGCGCTTGCATGGGAAATTGAGCGAGCCCCCTCCCCCCTCTCTACGTTGTGCATCGTTCCCGATTTCCCATGCTCGCGCGCACATTCAGCCTTATATACGCCAAAAGTTTCCGGACATGCAGGTTATAGGTTATAGCGGTGGTAGAAATCGGCGACGATATACTCTCGGAGTTTCTGGAAGAATCGTAGTTGTCGCGATTTTCGCGTGGATAACGCTTGATAGCGGGGAGCATCCTCCAGAAAGGGTCGAAAGACTCTTCCCGTCGAGAGAATGCCCAGGAGCTTCTTTTTTCTTTGAGGTTTCTTTTTTTTTCGAGAAGAAATTTGAGGTTATGGACGGCAGTTTTCGCCCCGATTTCGGTTTTCGTTCGCCAGGCACTCTGTGCGATATACCAGTAAGCGAATAATTTCATTTTTAATACGATATTTTGCAGATTTTTCCATTCTTCACGATGGATATGCTTGTTCGCGAAATTTTCGCCGGCACAGCAGAGGTTATGCGAATATCGCCGCTTTGTTACGTGCATCGCGCAGCGATGAGATTGAGAAACTGAAAAAATTTGTCCGGCGTGCCCCTGGCGGCGAAATTTAACACTAAACGTTCGAATAAGTGTATCGGCGTTTATTGTCGCGCTTTGCACAAGAGTTATCAATTTTTGCTACATTTTGCAGCATCTCCGTCTGGTTATATCGTTTTTCGACGTGTGTGCGTATCTCGTCAGTTACATAAAAGCGAGGCCTCGTACCCGCCGTCGAAAGATACTCGCCTTTTGTCTCATTGTCGTTGCCTCAAACGTGACAAGCGAGGGAATAATTCCTTCGGCCACTATTGTTCTCCAGTTGTAAGACGCTTAATAATGACGAAGATTTTGCCAAGCTTCCCTCTCCTTGCGGATGTCTCATAGAAGAGCACTTACGAAAGAGCGAGAGGGTTACCAGATTTTGTAACGAGAATGCGAAAAAAGGGAAGAAAAAGAAAGCGAACGACAAAGGCGATGAGAACTTCCGGTTTTCAATGGATGTACCACCGCGGTGGTAATGTCGACAGGGGGTCCCACCGATTATCGGTTGAATATCGTGCGAAAGCACGCAGCTGACGCTTTTCATCCAAACTTTGCTTTTCCCTCGCGTCCCTTATTTTATTCGCCTCTCTCAACCCTTATACACAAAGTAATACATATATATATATATATTCCACACGGAAGAAAATTCCCAAGTTTCCTGGAATCTTCGTCTTATCCCCAGAGTGTATCCCTCGCGCTCTTGCCTGGCGGCAATTTCATTACGTCAAAGTTTCGGTTTAGCGTTCGTATTCTTTCCGTTTGAACATCGAAAAATTGGGGTGAAATTTGATTTAAAAAAAAACGCGAACCATCGATTTTTCATCGATTTTCATACTCGTATAGCGCCGAACCTACCGACATTTTATACAAACCTGTTTCTACCGATGATCGACTGACCGTTTTTCGAAAAAAACGCTACATTTTGTCCCAATTGATCATAAATAATACAGAATTCAGCAGGACAAAACATTTATTTCAGAGTCTCAAAAGCTTAAGGTAGGTTTAGCGCTGAGGAGGATGAAGAGCCCAATGTGTCATTGCCACGTGGGATGCGAAATGCAAAAAGGGCAATTTCACGTGCGGAAAAAACCGACGAATTGAAATAATCAGCGACGACTGACGACTGCGTATACGAATTACGAATACTCTTACCCTTTGCGGTTTCGGTGCCCTCGCGTTTCTCTCGGATAAAGGATAATCGAAAAATGATGTTATTCTTCGATTCTCCGGATATGGATTCCAGCGAGGAGCATTAATATTCCACTGAGCGTACGCGATTTCAAACGGGGATGAAGATAAATTTAAATGTCGCTCGATGATGCATTTCGCTCTCCGGACATGTCGAACGAGTTTAGCTTTTGTGATGTGTGCTCGCACTAATTGGCCGTATCACGCGCGGCGCGCACACGGTCCCACATGGTGCCGCATCCACGCTTATTATTCCGAGCGATTAGTCGCGCGGGCGCGCGTCGATTATGATTCCGCGTACGACCAAAGCGCGTATGTCCCATAAACCATCGCGAAGCTCGAGCCCCGCGTATACAGGTGTAAATAAACGTCACGTGTGCGTGTGACCGGTAACACAAATGCCGGTTTTGTTATTTCATATTCAAACGCGTTTGTTTTTTTCCTCTCCCCCGCCCCCTGCTGTTTGATACGTCAGTTCGCGTTTTCGAACCTTCGAATGATTTACCGTTAGCGCAGATTCGCGATTATATCGTTTTTTTAATTAAATCGATCACCGAAAAATTATTAATCTCCGAATGGCTTTTTTTGTTCGATTATTATTATTGTTATTATTATTATTATGGTTTTTTGCGTTTAATGGAAAATAAAAGGAATCGTAGATCTGTACGAGTCCGAAGCTGCGACGCGATGCACGCAAACTCGTTACGCTCGGACGGCTGCTGGCGGCCGACTGAACGTCTCTCGGCTGCTCTCGGCTGGAGAACACCAGGATACACGCGGGGACGGTCGCGAGCACCGTCAGAGGGAGGTTCGGGCCAACACATTGTGCGATGTATACCGCCCTCGCAATCTCTCCCTCTCTCGTCTTCTACCTTCTCTCTTTCTCTCTCTCTCTCTTTTATCCTCCATCTTTATCTTTAAGAAAAACACATGTTCTCGCATTATTTTTCCTTCGAGAATATTACAACGACGATAATCGTATGGAGGCTCTGATCGGTGAAAAAAGCAGCCTCGTTATCGTCGTATTATCAATCTACTCCAAAATGATTTTTTCAAGGTCTCGCCAGAGTCATTTCCTCACGAATTACCCATCAAATTTGGAAAGTACGTTCGCAGGTATGGAGGCAAAATTTTAGTAGGATCCACCGTTTGCTGCAATCTCATACCGATTTTTCGTGCGGAGCAACGGTGTATCGAACATTATTCAACGTTGCTCAAGATTTTTTCTTGCCAGCTCTGAATCGCGAATGAATTATGAGTTGCAATTCTGACCGGTTATTTTGGAGATAAAGTATAATATGTGGCATAATAGTAATAAACTATTTTTCAATTTTCTCCCCAGGCTTCAAAGCTTCCGATAGTTGAAAAAAGACCTGAAGCACTTTCGTATTTGCCTCAAGAATAAGCATATTTTTGTGGGAAACGAACCTCTACGAAAAAGGTACTTAACGTATATTAACGTATCATCGTATTATCAATCTACTCCAAAATGATTCTTTCAAGGTCTCGCCAGAGTCATTTCCTCACGAATTACCCATCAAATTTGGAAAGTACGTTCGCAGGTATGGAGGCAAAATTTTAGTAGGATCCACCGTTTGCTGCAATCTCATACCGATTTTTCATGCGGAGCAACGGTGTATCGAACATTATTCAACGTTGCTCAAGATTTTTTTTTGCCAACTCTGAATCTCGAATGAATTATGAGTTGCAATTTTGACCGGTTATTTTGGAGATAAAGTATAATATGTGGCATAATAGTAATAAACTATTTTTCAATTTTCTCCCCAGGCTTCAAAGCTTCCGATAGTTGAAAAAAGACCTGAAGCACTTTCGTATTTGCCTCAAGAATAAGCATATTTTTGTGGGAAACGAACCTCTACGAAAAAGGTACTTAACGTATATTAACGTATCATCGTATTATCAATCTACTCCAAAATGATTCTTTCAAGGTCTCGCCAGAGTCATTTCCTCACGAATTACCCATCAAATTTGGAAAGTACGTTCGCAGGTATGGAGGCAAAATTTTAGTAGGATCCACCGTTTGCTGCAATCTCATACCGATTTTTCATGCGGAGCAACGGTGTATCGAACATTATTCAACGTTGCTCAAGATTTTTTTTTGCCAACTCTGAATCTCGAATGAATTATGAGTTGCAATTTTGACCGGTTATTTTGGAGATAAAGTATAATATGTGGCATAATAGTAATAAACTATTTTTCAATTTTCTCCCTAGGCTTCAAAGTTTCCGATAGTTGAAAAAAGACCTGAAGCACTCTCGTATTTGCCACAAGAATAAACATATTTTTGTGGGAAACGAACCTCTACGAAAAAGATTCTCTGTCTCAATATCAAAAAACAATTTGGCGTTACAGCTTGTCAAAGTTCGATTCATATAAAAATCGTCATTGTACAGATACTGAAAGCAAAAAATCGCACGTACTCAACAACTTTGCAGAAATTTTTTGTAGCACGTCAATTCTACATTCGAATAACGCTCCACAATATTTTTCCACAATGATTTTCGCGAAATTTCCTGTAAAAAATAGCTCAAGAATAGCTCAATTCTTCGATAAATTGATGCGTTTATTTTCGAGACGCGTCATTTTTGAGTAACAAGATTCCAAACGCCCTGGGGTAGCTTATGCCGTGTTATTTTCATGCAAAACAGAAGACTCGAGTGATTTTTGCCGCGAGTGAAAATTCAATGTACGACAAAACGAGAAAATGTAGTACCTCTCGTTTATGACGTAAATAATATTCCACTCCGCCGATTATCATACGGGTGTGGACGAATCGGTGGGGAAAAACTTTTCGAGAGAGATGTATGTCCCGCGAGGATCAACGACATCGAGAATCGATTTGCACTCGTGTTAAACCAGTAGTTTCGCGTTTAAGGGCATCGACGAAACTATCACACACACACACACACACACACACACACACATTGGCACACATTTTTCTATAACTATATCGTACAATCTTTGAAAACTCGCGTATGCTTGTACAGGAAATTTATATACAAGTATGTGGCATGTGCGGCAAAAGTGGGAATACGATCTTGCACACCGCAGAATCGCCTTCATTTATATGTGTGTATACACACCTCTGGGATATCGCAAACGGGAGACTGTGTGTGCTCCTGACGCGTCGATATATTCCCGCGAAGAAAAGCTCTGCCGTTGAAGCTGAGAAATAGCTCGGTTCTCGCGTCGGCCGAACGAGCCCTCTGCGAATCTCTGCATCCCTCTCTCATCCCCTTTCCTTCCTTCGCCTCTCGCTGTCGCAGCATCCTTCGCAGTCGTCTCTTCCCACCTTACTTTATTCTCTTACATTTCCTCTTGCCACTGCTGCTGCTGCTGCTGCTGCTGCTGCTGCTTTTGTTGTTCGTTTCTGCATCCTCAGCAACGTCTGCTGTTGCCCGGATTCAGGATGTTGTTTCCGTCGCCGTACACCGCTGTCGCAAACCTCTTTTCGCGTTTAAACTAATAACACACGAAACGACGGTCCACACATTGAGCGATATCGAATTTGTTCATCGAACAAAGAGACGCGATGAAAACGAAAAATGCATATATATATTGTTTTTTTGGAGCGAAAGGTTTCTTTGAAAAAAACAACGGAATTTCGGGCCTTGAATTTCCACAACAGGTTGGAAACCGAGGTCTCGAATCTCGAGGGAAGGAACAGTCCACACATAGAGCCTTATCCAATTTGTTCATCGAACAAGAGAGATGCGATGAAAACGAAAAAATGCATATATATATATATATTGTTTTTTTGGAGCGAAAGGTTTCTTTGAAAAAAACAACGGAATTTCGGGCCTTGAATTTCCACAACAGGTTGGAAACCGAGGTCTCGAATCTCGAGGGAAGGAACAGTCCACACATAGAGCCTTATCCAATTTGTTCATCGAACAAGAGAGATGCGATGAAAACGAAAAAATGCATATATATATATATATTGTTTTTTTGGAGCGAAAGGTTTCTTTGAAAAAAACAACGGAATTTCGGGCCTTGAATTTCCACAACAGGTTGGAAAGCGAGGCCTCGAATCTCGAGGGAAGCAACAGTCCACACATAGAGCCTTATCCAATTTGTTCATCGAACAAGAGAGATGCGATGAAACCGAAAAAATGCATATATATATTGTTTTTTTGGAGCGAAAGGTTTCTTTGAAAAAAACAACGGAATTTCGGGCCTTGAATTTCCACAACAGGTTGGAAACCGAGGCCTCGAATCTCGCGGGAAGCAGCAGTCCACACATAGAGCCTTGTCGAATTTGTTCATCGAACAAGAGAGATGCGATGAAAACGAAAAAATGCATATATATATTGGTTTTTGGAGCGAAAGGTTCCTTTGAAAAAAACAATGGAATTTCGGGCCTTGAATTTCCACAACAGTTTGGAAACCGAGGCCTCGAATCTCGCGGGAAGCAGCAGTCTACACATAGAGCCTTGTCGAATTTGTTCATCGAACAAGAGAGATGCGATGAAAACGAAAAAATGCATATATATATATGTATATTGTTTTTTTGGTGCGAAAGGTTTCTTTGAAAAAAACAATGGAATTTCGGGCCTTTGAATTTCCACAACAGGTTGGAAACCGAGGCCTCGAAACTCGCGAGAAACATAACGCGATTCAGAGGCGTCAAGGGAGTGCATGTACGTTTGTGCCACTGACGGAAGCTCGTGTGACGAGATCCTGACGATGGAATTATAATATTGCCGATAAGGACAGCCATACGTTCAGCGATCGTCGCGAGATCGATCGTCACTCGCATAAACGCATTTGAATATTCGAGCGAGCGATAAAAAAATATGATTCTCGCGCGAATCGACGATAAATAATTTCCCATACCTGCCCCTGAAACGGTAAACGCATCTTCGCTCGTTGATCGCACACGAGGTAGCAAGTTCCCCTCCCTCTTTTCTTAATTTCTCTCTTTATCGTTTTTACGACGTCTGTCATTACCGTTAATTTCATAAAGGATTATTTCGGTGAAAATGAAAATTCGATAATGTACATTCGCGCGACGAAAATTCGCTCAAATTATCGTATATTTGCGCGCGTTCCGATAAGAATCGGAGGAATTTCGTATAAAGCAAACTTTCATCGCACGGTACAATGAACCACCTGCTTGAGGCAGCCTGCACAAGAATAGGCGTTGTGCGAGCAGCTCGCGCGCACCCGTCACCAAAAAATAAAAATGAAAACGAAGATTGAACTTTAGCCACGAATATGCTATTTTCCTTCGACCGGAAGTCACGATTCTCTACATTTACGGATATTCAAAGTTCACTGTCGCACTGCAAGAAGAAGCTGACCTACAAACGACACTCGTTTTACTTTCTTGACAAAAATCGCAAAGAAAAATGAACTTTAGCCGCGAATATAAGTTCGTCCGACCGGAAGTCACGTTTCTGTACATTTAAAGCGAAGCGAAATTCACATGACCAACCTTCCGCTCGCGTGAAATTTTGGATCCCATGATTTTCCAAAGTGCACTGATTCTTCACGGTGGAAAGAGTTGCCCATCTTCCGCTCACCGGATACGAAGGTCGTGCGACTTTTACTCGCAAAAAAACAACATATTTTTGAAAAAAAAAAACGGGATTCAAAATTTCCAGCGAGTGAGCGGAGTTCGAGTGTCGCCTGGATAAAACGTAGCGTGTCAATCGCCAACATCTTTGTCCAATTCAATGAAAAAGTCGAGCTCGGAAAAAATCAAATTTTAAGCGTTGGATATTCGCGAGAGAGCAGATTTTCGTCGGAAAATTCAGTCTTCGTTTACCGCCGATTTACAAACGCGGAGAATAATAGGACGACGTCCGTAAATGCAGCATCCCGGTGCATATTCTCAGCAATTATTTTTTTTCAAAAGAATAAAAGTGTAATTTTACTTCGTCGCTGAATAATTCCGCCAGCGATCGTGCTCGCGACCCACGATTCGATCGATAGAATTTTTTTCCCCGTCAGTGATACACGTACGAATGATCGCCGTGCGATTAACGATTGACACGGGAGTCTCGAATCCTTGTGGTTTTTCGGCGAGCCAGTGGTCCACCGCAGAATCCAGCGCGACCAACAACTTTAATCGTACCTGTGCAAATGAAAACGAAATGTATGAAATACACGCTCTCGTCATACGTATAACGCGCGGATATATAGTCCGTATAGTTGACGATGTGGCGGAGGGGGATATAACGAACGTCAATTGCACGACAATCGATTATATTTCGCGGTGTTCGACGTGCACTCGCGTGTAATTTACGAGTTATCTGGGAGGCATCGAGCACGTATATACGCACGAGACACAGCTTCGTACTCTCGCTGATGGCTCGCACACACTCCATCGCCTATAGCGTGTCTTTATTCCACGTAGGATACACACATCCCGCAGTTGTAATCCGCACGGGATGTAAACTCGATGCGGTCTGTTACACGCTTTCCTGCACGGGGTGTTTCGGTTTTCGGCAACATTTTTTGTTTGAAAAATTGAAAAAATTGTCGAGAGAGAAATTTCAACGCGTTCGAAAGAATTCCAGCTCAATTACAGACTCGGCTTGCAGGAAGATTTAAGCAACGTGAGAAAAAAAACGTTTTTTGGCTTCAACGTCACTTTCTTCTCCGTCGGCAAAACGCATCGCATCGAGAAGTAACTTTGCGACTTTGACGAGCGTGAAATTCTCTACAAGTTTTTCCTCTCGAAAACACAAAAAAACATTCCCTTGTCGATAATTTAGGGATTACGGGCAGTACGATGTTGAATTTCAAAAATCGCTCTACAAAAACACTATGAATAATTCCAGTATCCACATTAATGATGTAAAACGATTAATAAAAAGTTTCCGGTTGGATAAAAATTGCTGCTGGCAATAAGCGTGTTTACAAACGTTACCCTGTAATCGTAGTTAACTTGAGAACTCTCAGGATGGTGCGTGTTCGACTCTGAGAAACTTATTCCAGAGAATTTATGCTCCACCGAGTCGCAAAGTTCATTTTCCGTAACGAAAAAAAGTTTCAGACGGAAATAAATGAAGTCGAAAGCTCTCATCCCCGTGTTATTAAAATGGGAAATTGAATATTTCTCTCTCGCCTCTCTTTTCGCGTCTATGGTCAGTTTTTCAATTTCGACCAACATTTTCTATCACGTTTTTGTGTATGACCTTTATCCCTCATGGCGTATGGTTTTCCTTGCAGTAATTTATGAATACGATGCGATATCCGCTGTGGCTCTGTGTATGAACGTATCTGGAGAAAACGGCGATGTAATAGCCGACAAGTGCGAAAATTACACAGTCCAAGGATTATGGAATTGACGCCGAGGGTACCCATGCCTCTGGAAATGCACGTGAGGGAAAGAGATTTCCCGACCGTCCAATACACACCCATAACCATCGGGCATACTTGTGTGTGTGTGTATCGCGTATACACTTGACATCACCACACACTCTGATTGCACACACAAATACGTACATAAACACGTGTGTATATGCACTAGAGCTCAATACGTTTCGCGTACAACCGTACAGAGCATGTCAATAACAGCAAGTGGTGGATGCCAATAGCATGAAATCACTTTCATAAGAGCTGCGTGTTGTACGAAACGAGACTGCGAGAGATAAAGAGGCGAAAGAGACGAAATCCAGTGGTTGTTTGAAAAATTGACAACTCGAACGCGATCTGTTCGAAATCTCGGACGTGTCCCACATGGTTTCGGTGGATTTCACCACTTTGCGAGTGGAAAATCGCGAGATTCGGTACTCGAAATGAGGATCAATCTCGTATGCTTTCACGATAGGATTTTTAATCGCTTATTCGTGTTTTTGGTGATATTCCGAGCTGGATGTGTCTGAACTCGTGTTTCGATTCGAGAAAAGATTTCCCTCCTCGTTGTTTTTTCACGTGTCATTTTCTTGCGATTTTAACGCGATGGAAAAGTCCGGAGCTTGACCGTGTACACCAAGCTCGATTTTCTCTCTCGCTGTTAAGGCTGATTCGAATAGCTTGTCAGAGCCAGGAAGTGGTTGATGCCAATAGCAGAGCCACCATCGTACAGTGTTCACTCCCTGACTCATTCTCTCCTTCCTCCCCTCTTTTCTCTCTCTCTCTCTCTCTCTCTCTCGCTCTTTCCCGGTGTGCGATATTCCTCCGTCTGTAAACGACGAGTACGACGCGATTCTTCCCTTTTTCCACAGACCTCTTCGACACCCTCGCGCATTTTCATTGCCATTTTCTTTTTTTCCATCATCGATATCATCAAAACAGTACGTTGAATTTTTGAATGAATTATAGAATTCGAATTTCGTTTCGTTTCGAGCTGAGTGTTGCAAAAGTTTCTTCGTAAACTGAGCACAACGTGCTTAAAAACGTCATAGCGAGTTCGCCAAACGATTTTCGCTTTTCGTGCTTGTCGCTCGCTTTTCTCTCTCTCTCTCTCTGCTTCTCTCGCGCGCGCGAAATAACGCGTCAAGCTCAGGGCTATGCGAAATGCCGATAGCAGAGAGAGAGTATACGAGCTTCATCCAGCTCCTTCCTGCCTTCTCGCCGAGAAATATTTTCGCTCTCGCGAGACTTTTAACGTTTTATTCCCCTGCGACTTGACGTTTCGTATTTAACATTTTTCAATTGTTTTGTGCAATATCAATGTGAAACGCAAAAATTTTGCCATTTGGCATCCGAGCATGGGCAAAACTGCTCATCGTCTCCATTGCGGGTCTCCCCGTGCCACGCCAGCCACGTCGAGAGCTTCATCGAACCTATTTCGAGCGATGATGATAATGATAATGATAAGATTGAAAAAAAAGCACGAAAAACGTGAAGGAAACCTCTGTCGGAAACACAGAGTGCGCTCAGTTGTTCATTGCGGCTTGTGACGAGGGGAAGGGGCGGAAAAAAAATGAGAGTCTTTACCCGGCCGGTCTTCGGTCCGTCTATGAGGGCTTGTCCGATAACGTCAGCGGAGAGGAGAAAAGTTCGCGCTCCTGACGGAAGCATCCCCTCGCGCGAAATATGCGGGTCGTTCTGCGCCCGATCGACGCTAGTTTTCTATAATGAAAATGAAAGAAAAAAAAAGAAAAAATTGTATAAAAAATGTCAATGAGCGAGGAGAATAAATGGAAAATGTGAAAATAATCTGAAAAAAATAAAATAAAATGATTATGGAGCAAAGTAAGCTTGAGAAAAATGATTTGTAGTCGGTAAACGGCTAGTGACGAAAAATTATCTCGAATTATGCGGATTAAGCTCAATTTCTTCTTTTCGTTTTATGTACGCGTTCATATGTGTGTATGTACATGTGTATATATATATACGCGAAATTTGGAGCATGCTGCTCACGACATATGTAAAAAAGCCACGGATACACGCGGGGTCGAGAAGAGAAGAGCAAAAGTATCGAATGGGCGAACAGGTGAGCCCGATAAGCTCAAACAGCTGTTTCCGCGTTCTGTACAAACTCCCGGCATACGTCTTTTCTCTTTTCTGGTACACCTGTGTAAACCGATGCGCGCGTGCGTTTCCAAATACGTCTCTCGGTGCTTATTTATTTATTTTTTTTCATAAATACAGTAGATCCTCGATTGTCCGAACTCGCGCGGATCGGACCCGAACCGTACCATCGAAAGTTCGAACAACAGAAATCTGTAGCGGTGGGTATCGTCGGTTGCATAACGGAGAGATGCAGATAGCGGCGGTTCGATGAAAAAAACACTCTGAGAAATTCAGACGGAAATGAACATTTAATTGTGGTTTTTCCCCTCCTCGATAACTCTGACGAACACAGCGATGATAATGAAAATGAAGTTTGCCCACTGTGACGGTGACGACAATCGGCGTGTTAAAAAAACGATAATTAAAGATAGAATTATGATTGAACGACCGATGAGAGAGAGAGAGAATCTTTGAAACTACGGAAGGAAGACGAATCGCGATGTCGGACGATAGTCAAAGTTTTTACTCTTCCAAATGTCAGTGAAACGTAGTTTAGAAGGAACGAGATGAAAAAAAAAGATGAGAAAAAACGAGGAAAGAACGCGAGATACAGGGGACGGATAGAAAACAGCTGAGGTGCAGCTGGTTTCTGGCATCGAGAGAAACGTTGGCGGGTTTTCCTTCCCTTGGAGTACATCGCGTATACATACATTTTGTACAAACACGGGGGCACTTGCATGTATGTATGTGTCGTATTACCCAACAGTCTTATATGTCACATATGTCTGGCATACTGTACAGACATGTGCAATTCGCATGGTCCGCACATGTCAACATACTTGGTGAAACCTCTTTCTCTCCTTGTGCTGCTCTCTTTCTCTCGGTAAAATTCGCTAAAAGCTGAAAATTCACGCACAAAATAGCGTACAGCGATACCCCGAATTACGTTGAATTTGGATTCACGTTGTTACTATTCTCCACCCTCTTTCCGACGCTCAAAAAATCGTTTATACGCGCAGAAACCTTCCTCGAAAATTCACGCACAAAATAGCGTACAGCGATACCCCGAATTACGTTGAATTTGGATTCACGTTGTTACTATTCTCCACCCTCTTTCCGACGCTCAAAAAATCATTTATACGCGCAGAAACCTTCCTCGAAAGCGAGAGGCGCCGAAAAATTGGACACTCGTTGACGCTCGGTGGGAAATTCTACCGGCGATTGTGAATTGAAATCTCTTTTGCATTGAATTTCATATTTATTGTAGCCGATGATTTGTGCACGAGTCTCATTACACAATATGTATAATTTGATGAAAATGAAGAGCATAAACGGTGTCGTTTCCGGTCCTACCTGTAACGTAACTTTCACGGGTAAAACGTGTGTAGTTTCGATGAAAATCAAATCAGTCTTACAATTTTCTAATCGCGTCGCAACGTTTATGACTCTCGATTTTCATCCTACTGAAAAGTATCTCAGGTTTCTAGTAGTCTCATGGAGTTACAATTTGTACAGGTGCATTCGAAAAAATGATGAAATACGTAAATAGCGTCTTTCGTATCGGAGGAACGTCAATCGACGTTTTATCGTCATTCCTGATCAAAAATGCCAGTCATAATTGGAGCATCGGGAGTTTGTTTTCAGTTTGAAAAATATTCGTATTATAAGAGAGACTATGCATGCGCATGAGAAAATATTGGACATTTGTCGTAATGGAAAATGGCCTAACGCAAGGAAAAACTTTTTGGTTCTCAAACTGCGACAAGATTTTTTTAGGCCAATAACATTTAGACTCGCATACCCTTAGCGCCGTTATGTTTCCGTTGCTCATCCTTTTTTCAACTTCACGAGGTATCATTTTCGCGAAAGACTTCAGTCGTTGGATCAAACTTTCGCCAAAAGTTACAGCTCGAAAGAAAAAATCAGTACAGAAAAGACATTCAACCTTAAGGAGGTTCACGCGAATCTAATAATAATCGAAAACGCCAACTCTGTCATTTGGACTTTTATACTGTTTTAGAAAAATATATCATACAACTTTCCGCTCAATGATTCGTGGATCGAACGTCTAGTTATTGAGAAAAAAAGTGATAAAAGTCTTATCTACGAAACTCTTATGCGCACGATCTTACGGGCGAAACGCTACTGCAACAGAGGTTCGTGTTTTTAAACACCGATTTTTCCAACTTTGAGGAACCAAAAACGAATATAAGAAAGTAAAATATGCATGCCGAGTTGAAATTAAAACGATTTTTTTTTCAGATCAAGCAGTAACGGCGGCGCACGCGGTAAAGATTTTTCACTCTACGTTTGTGATACGCGAGTGTTTTAAATGTATTGATTGTTCATATTTATTCTCGATATAACCTACACGAATATGATACACATTATGTTGATAATAAAGATAACGAATTAAAAAAATTCTCAATTTGTTTCCGACGATCAAAAGAACAAAAGATAAGGCTGGTACGTGTGAACCTCCTTAATTCTTATGCAAATTGAACAATTTCGTTCGGCAATCTCGCGATAATATGTGATTGATCAAAATTTGGCGCATGAATTTTCACACCGGCTATAAAAATTCGGCAAGGTGATTAGAACGTTATTCCCGCCGGAAAATTTACTTGCCTCCCGCAATTAGCCTCTTTTCGATAGTTCAAGTTCGTTCTGTTTTTATTCTTACACCGAGGATTATCACGGAGTGTCCGAGGTGCACGATGAGTCGTCGGCGTTACTATGCTCGTTGTTGCTCTCCGTTGACGAACTGTCGTTGCTTTTAATCCGTCTTTTGCGCAGCTTTGCGAACTGAAACTCCTCGACCGGAACTGCGTACATGAACAATTCAAGTTATAAGGTTATGTCGTGTACGGTTTTCGTTAATAATTTGCGTCTCACTGCTGAACGTGGAAATGGGAACTCGGCAAGATCTAAGAGCATCGAGGGTAACGAATCGAGAAGTACAAAAACGCCCACACACGTTCTTACGAAACAAAAAACAAACTGTAGTGTATTTTTAATCGATAAAATTCGAGCGCGCTGCGCTCGCGACAAAATTAACGATTTTACGGATTACAGCGTGTGTCGAGTATGCTACAATCGAAGTGCAAATTCGCTGATGACCATCTGGTCTCTTGAGCGTCATTGAGTCGTCGTTCTACTTTGCTACACTTTATTATTATTATTATTACGCACGATTAAACATTGCCCGTCTCTGAACATCTCGAATCCACTAGAGAATTGTGCACTGCGACTTTAACATGTACATCATTGCGATAACATGAGTGCCTACGAAGATTGTCACGTTAGACTGATTATTACTGCGAGTCCTAATAAACTTTCATCCGCGTCTCCCTTTCGTTTGGCGCAAACGAAAGAGTATTAAAATAGTATATCGTCGCGATTCTACAGTAAACTCTTGTAACGATGAATATCGATGAAAAAAAAAAAAAACTATCGGACATTTGACATTTATACAGCTCTTGTTGTTTGATGACTCGCTTATATATACTCTCGTAATTTATTTGAAAAAAAAAAAACATTTTTCTCCATGATATATCGTTTGTAACGTGTTCTATTCAATATGCCTTAAGGAATAGCACCACAGATATATTATATATGACGTTTCAACAGCCTATTTCAATTCCAATCGTTATTTACCTCTGCATTCACTATATGCGAGTCAACAAAGTTAACTCGAAAAATCGGTATGCTAGATTTGTCATATTCGACTAGAATAATCATCCATAGATGGCGATACTCGTGTTTACACGAGAGCAAGAGTTTGCGTTAAACTTTTCATTACGTTAGACTCTGACGATTCCACGACGAGGCAAAAATATTTGTTTCCCTTTTCCATTGAAATATCAACGATTTTTTAAAACTTCTACTACTCCCAATGAAACCTGAATTATCGACGCAGCAGTACATACGGACTTGCTTCTGAATTATCGCAACCTCGGAATTGCAAACACGAGAAACGTTTCGATTTGAAAAAATGTTCTCTGATGAAACATTATGTAATATTTTCGTTCCTTCGTTTTTGTTAGTTTCTTTTTTTCTGTTTCCAGAGTAAATATACCTAATCGACTAGCAACATGACTATTACGGTTGGTTACCGTCTGAATCTGGATCGCCGTCGCTTAATCCGGGCACAGGTACGGGCAGAGGTACGATCTCGGGTTCTAGGGGTTTGGGCCCTTGATCCAAATCATCGACCAAAACTTCTTCCGCGAGGCTGCTTCTCACCGCCTCTGTCGTCGAAGGAAAAACAGCGTTATACGAGTTTTCACATTATACGCTTTGCGAATTCCAGCTGGAAGTGAATTTCTTTATCGCCAAAGTTACCATTGAACGCCTGGGGATACTGCTGGCTGAGCTTATTCTTAATGATGCGTATTCTCTTGAAAATATGGTCCAAATCGCGTTTCATTTCCGCCAGAAGAACAGTGTGCTTCTTGAATTCTACACCTGCCGATTTCAGCCTATTTACCGACAGTTGGTTGCAATTTGTCAGCATCTCATTGGTCTTCTCGAAACGCTGAAGCCTGCGACAATGAAAAACGGAATTAAAGAAAATAACGACGTTGTAATACGTAACGGGAAGCACTTTTTTCAAAACGTGCACTTGTATAGTTTTCGACGTGTCACGTCACTGCAAAAACTGAAAAAATTCGTAAATACTTTCGATTGCTACTGAAATACGAATCCACGATTATTAACGCACAAAAGTTACTATACTTTGTTGTAGATTAGTAACCAAGCAAAAACAGAGCGAAATTCCACGGAATATTTCACGACACTGGCATCGGCCAGGTGCGACATTCGAGGGTTGATAAAATTCTGACGTATTATTTTTATAATACACAGAGTATGGAAATTATCAAATGAAATGTGCTGCTTGTAAGTAAATAACGATGACTAACATTTGTTTCTGCGCGCGTATCATGGATTCCACATCTTGCTGATCGACGATTCCCGCGAGTCCTTGAACAAACACTTCCGGGGCCGTATAATTTTGAAAACATTCGAAGCTCCCAGCGTCGGATTCGGGGGTTCCTTGTATAGCCGCCATACTCGCCGAAAAAGTACGTGTGTTATGTTTTTGTCACGTTTTGAGAACAAAAAACAATGACGATGATCCCTTTGAACGTATATAACTTCACCCCCAAGGTGTTTTACTTCGTTACCTCGCGATCATTTTTTCGTGCAAATGTCGATGACATTTCGGCATTTCATTGTTCCAAAGTTCGTTGTTTCATTTCACGAGACAAATATGCCCCAAACATTGTATACGCTATGGATCACGAGAGAGTAAAATGCGACGGTAGCTGCATTCCGAACAGATAAAACATTGACTACAGTTTTTTATTATTATTACTATTGAAGAATGCGGAATTTGTTGATGTCACGGGAGGAAGTGAAACGCCCACGCGCACGGCTTTACACGTAAGATACTGTAACAGTAAAACACTGTATTTATTAGAACGATTAGAACACACGAAACAGTACCAATTGGTACCAATACGATCGAACCAGCACAAAATTGTTTTATTAATTTGAGAGATATTCATTCAGTGAAGACACGAGAGAGGGAGACACATTTGTGTCGATAATATCGGAAATTAAAGGATTTTATCTCAAATAGATGGCGCTGATAAAAATTAAATTTAAAAATCTAATAACGTGTGTTCAACAAAACAGAATAACGAAAATTTGATTACATCGTTCTGATCGAAATAAATAAGTTGAATCAGCTTCAACCTGATATTTATTCTTTTGCAATTGAATCACTCGTGGGCTACTCGATGAAAATTGATCCATGTGACTCTTCGAAAGTAAGCAAAAACGTATGGATTTACGGAAACGGCGACGTTGTGTATTTGGACTTGGAAAAAAAGGACACGATTAATTCGAAAAATATACTCTTTATTGTAAAATACGAGCAAAACATATGCCGACATCTCTGGAGAATCCTGCGAAAGAATCTTTATTTTCCGCGTTGCGCAGGTTTAAGATTCAAAAGTTGTTGCATCTCAGCCTCCAATAAATAATCGACTTCCGCAATGTTTGGTAATATTCGTTTCCGAAAGTGGTTTTGAAGCGACTGAGGAGTTCGATAAGTCAAATACTGCAAGAGAAAACAAGATACTTAATGAACACTTTTGAAAACATAAATTACTCGCAATTAGAATACCTACCCCATCTTCTATCATCGCTTTCCATATGACGAGTCCCTTTGCCATTCTCACACTGTTTGTCCTCAACAAATACTGCAACATTATCTTTCTCTCCTCCGATGTAAATGGACTTCTGAGGAGCAAATTGAAATTTTGTCAATCCATCTTTAGCATCTTAAAATTCGTTTGAAGCAGTATGTTTTACAACTAGTGCGGACGGCAAGGAATTATCTCACGTGTAAAGATGCCGCATGAGCCGAAAGCTTTTGATGGAACTTTACGCGAGTAGGAGATTTTCAAAGTACTAACGAAGTAAAGAGAACTTTTGCGATGTGAACTACTCGAGAAATTATAGGCCTCTCTCCTCACCAAAACGGGCATGGAAAATCGAAGTTTTCAGGTAGGTCTTGCAAAAAAAAAACTTTTTTGCATCAACCTTCTTTAGTCACACCTCCAAGAAAAAAAGACGCAACAGCCGTTTTATGTGAAATTCACCCCAGAAATTTTTCAACGCTCCGCATTCAACAGCTGCCACGGGAGCACTAAAGAATCAATTCAAATAATACATTTTTGGATTTATAGTTGAAGGTTCAAAGTACCTGAAAATGGCACGTTACAATTTCTCTAGTTTTTCATAGACCGTTTTCCAGGTCTAAAAAAAAGGATGAGGTGGATTTCACCGAGTATGCCCAATAGAGATTAAATTAACTTCAAAATACGAAAAAATACTTTTATTATAAAATATTTTTCGTCGAGAATATCAGATGTTTCCAAGCGAGAATAAAATGAGACTATATAAGATTTTCTTTTGCTCCCAACCTTGTATGATCACTTTTGTCTTTGGTCATCAGCTTCGACCGCCACAGTGCTCCTCTTGACTTGCTGAAAAATAGACGATGACGTTACCAGAAAAAGAAAGGAAAGAAAGATGCGTTGATATTTTATCCTTGCCCACCATTGGAAAATGTCGAAAAGCATTTTAATCGAGAATTTGCGAAGATAGTTTGGCGGAGCAAATATATTTTGCGAATTTCGACAAAATCAAGCGATACTAAATAAATTGCAGAATACGTTCGGTTTTTTTGCGTCATTCTAAACTTTGCTCTTTCGAAATAGACACAATGCTTTTTCGGATTTTAGCAGTACATGCTCGACGGTTGCGGAGGAAAATTAACTGGAATAAAGAAGACGAATAGAAAATGAAACCAGGCCTTTTTCAAGGTAACCCTACGAAAAATGAGACATTTGCTTACATCTCTGGTTTGTCCGTTATGTTTTCGCTCGAAAATCCGTTATCACACTCGTCATACCGTTGCTTGATGCTCATATCGCTCAGTCCCTCTTCGTTGGAATTTTTGCGTTTACTCCTGCGTGGTGTCCACTCCGAATCCGAACTTTCCTGCTTCGTGACAAGGGATGAAACTCTTTCTGGTGATTTTTCACCGTTCTCAGTCTCGTAATTCGTCGTAATGCAGCGTAGGTTCTCTCTCACATCTTCACACATAATTTCGAATGGTCTCACCGATATTTTCGTTTTCCCTCGAGATTTCTTCACTGCATTACCGACATTGCCGCGACTTGCTTTCAAAGCCGCTTTCGACTTTCCTCTACCATCCGCTTTTCGTTTCGTTGTCCTCGAGGGTTTTGATTTATTCACGCTTTTATCTCGCGAGCTTCCTAGCGCACTTTGTTTGTCAGTGTTCGCCCCTTCTGTACACGAACTTTTCGCCGTTGGTACGCCGCCAGTTTTACGATTTCGCAATGAGTCTTTTTTTGTTGTCCCAACGGTCGGAATCGCAGGAGAACTTTCCTCGTCCGGAGGATGATCATCGATTTCGTTTTTTATTTGAATGTTTCTCAAGTTACCCACACCAAGAGCATTTCCATCTCGTTGTCTCGGTGAATCCGGTTGGATATCCGTTACTTCCGGATTAGACGAAACATCTCGTTGTAACCCAATATCCTGTTGGATAATTGCTGTTTTCGACAGCCTTCTGGATCTTCGGGGCTGACGATTTTCTTGAACGCTCGCGATTTCGCAATTTTCTAACGAATAATTCTTTTCCATCATCTCCGTCGGTATTACAGGAAAAGTTTCCTCGCAGAAAGAAAGATCGACTTCTTCCTTAATTAGAATGTTGTTCGCGTCGGCGCTGCCAGGAGAATTTTCATATTGTCGGCTCAATGAATCCGCACGATTTTTCGTTACCTCCGAGTTATATAAAGCTTCCCGTAACCCAACATCCGTTTGGACCGTGGCTCTTTTCGCCGGATGTACTTCCGGTTTTTGGTACCCGTGAAGTTCTAGAACGCTCATCATTATTCTCAATGCGGCACATGCTTTCCCCTTTTTCGCCATTGCATGCGTTATTGGTTTTACGAGAACCTTCCACTCCCAATTGCACGGATACTTTTCTTTATCGTCGTTTATATTTTCCACTGCAAAACCGCTAACCAAAATTGTTTCGTACAATTTCCTTTCCAAGTTATGTAAGAGCGTCTTCAACTCGTTCGTCAGCGGGTACTCGACTTCGGAGGACCGCGGATTCTGCAACGAGTTATTCAATAACGTCGCGTCGATGTCCTGTGCCTCTGTACAATTTTCCGCAGCATCCGAACATTGCGCCGATTCAAAATCGTTACGGGTTTCGACAGGTTCAAGTTGTTCGAGATTCCCGCTGTGTATCGAAAAATCATTATAGCGATAAAGACCAAGTATGACACCAAGGAAATATATTTCAAACGCGGTAAACGCGAAATATATTCTCTCCAAAACTGCAAAGATTTCTAGCTAGTCGGAAGCTGAGCTGCCACGATTGTGCGCAAGTCACGTAAATTTGAACGTGATTGCTTGTGCTCTTTTGAAAAAAATATGTGGAAATTTCGAAACATCATCCATCTCGACGAGGAACTATAATCCTCGTCATGGATTGGTAGATGTAACTACAATCGGGCGGTAATTTGAGTTATATAAAGGCAATGAGCAATAAAAGAAAAATTTTTATTGCACGCCACGATAACAGCGTGTTCCAAGGTAATATATCCATCTGTCATTACTTTTCTCAAATGTTTGTACAATTTTTAATATTTTCGAAATATATTTCGAAAATATTTTTCGAGCGGATATTTTGTTAAATTTATTTTCATTGGCGGAATTAACACTTACCTGTTGCGAATGCAGTATCCGTACAAGAAATGCCGCATGTGGTACTTGTCACCCGGAACAGATTTTCCCAATCTATAGAGCAAACAGGATCATGAAAATGACAATCGCTTTCCAAGGTTTTTAGGATTTCTTATTTCTTTCAAAAATTGCATTAATTTGGTTTGAAAGTTGACTCACGAATGTACAATATAATTTGATATTCGCTAAAATAAATGAACGCAAAATTGTACCTGTATTTTTCTGGATCGACGATGCAACTTTCTTTGATACATTCTACTATGAATTCGACGTCATAAATGACGGCGCGTGGGTATGAATTCATACCGTATACATCAGGAGACATAAATTTAACGAAACAGTTTTCGCAATCGGTAACTTTGCCACCTTGATCCTGCAAAACATCGTTATATGAATAAAAACGTGGAACGAAGTGGAAAGACAAAAGAATCCTGAAAAATTGTAAAATTCGTTCTTGACCGGAAAACACGTACTTCGATTAACTCCGTTAAGGCCAGGAGTTCGTCCTCGTCGATGTCGATTATATTAAATTCGATGGGACCGTCGTCACGGCGAAACAGTGACATTTTCTTGGTTTCACTTGGTTTCAAGCGATCGGGGTAATTTGTTACGAAATAATCATTATTTAT
Organism: Heteropelma amictum; assembly: GCA_959613375.1. Classification (NCBI taxonomy): domain Eukaryota; kingdom Metazoa; phylum Arthropoda; class Insecta; order Hymenoptera; family Ichneumonidae; genus Heteropelma; species Heteropelma amictum. The sequence continues at coordinate 4,083,292 of OY390727.1, forward strand.
TCAACGGACACCGATTAGAGTGTGCTCGGAATCGGAAACGAAATACAGCCAAATACAGCTGAGCGATACAGAATCAACAACGAACGTCGAGTCGGCCGAAGGACCCAAGCGGTGGGTATTAAACCAAATTTGGTCTGTAATTATGCCGTCAAAGTTAAAAAATATACTGACGGAATTAACCTCACATATTTGAGGTTATGAAACGTCCTCCATTCTTCGGTCGTTCAAGCATCGACGAACGTTTGTTGATTCAAATTCAAACTGCCTCTTGTTGGCGCCGGATTGTACACCTATATATATCGACAACAAAACGCAACAATAGTCGACAAGTACGCGTGGTTTCACCGCGCATCGTTTTTCCTCACCCGCAACTATTTGAAAGCTCGAAATTATAGAAAAAGCACAGAGCCATTAAATTTCGAGGCGTAATTATCGTGTATATTAATCATCGCGTATATTAATCATCGAGTACAAAATAATCGATGTGACAAGGTAAATTAAGAAAAAACACAAAGTAAATACATATCGCAGTAGTAAGAAAAACAGAAGGAATACGATGGGGTCTGAACCGTCATTTGCGGTATTTACAGCCAGTAATATTTCACGTAAGCGGAATGGAACAGATGTAAAACGGAAACAGGAACATATACAGGGTGTCCCAGAAGGGTATGTCTCATCCTCGTAAGATATTACAAGGATGTCACACCTGGTCACACCTGGATGTCATACCCTTCTGGAACGCCCTGTAGAGTGCGGAATAACCTCAATACGAGCTATCACGGGTGATCACGGCGTTTTTGTCATTGGGCGGTGCATCACTGTGAACGTTTAATTCGTTCGGGTAAGTGATTTGTGAAAAATTAACAAAATTTATTTTCTTGCCGACAAACCAAAATCCCCTTAATTACAAAAAATGTTTAAACATAAAAGAAAACGTAAAATGGGCGTGGATATGCAGAAGGAAATTTGAAAAGTGCACGGTTTTGAAAAATTTTATTTCACAAAAACTCGATTCAAGGACGATCCAATATCGTTTTTCTAGAAACTTCGTCTTACGTGTAAATGAGACTCGAAAGTCGCAAACTTGTCATTCATTTTTTTCTCGTCGGAAGCTCGATCGATAGATGATTCGCAAGATGAAAAATCTTGGAGATTTAACCTTTCAGGTAACGAAGAACAATGGCTCGCTTGATGAGCAGGACGTCCATCGGCGCGAGTCAACTAGCGTTTTTACTCTCCCGCCATCCTCCTGTTCCTTTTCGTCGCGCTGTAACAAGCGAGAAGAGAGAAAATGAGGCTCAGGGTCCTATACGAGCATTGAAAGAAAAAATTTCCATTGGGGAATTGGTAGCGGACGAGTATCAAACGCGAATAGCCAACAGCCTGCAGAGGGTTTACCGTGATATAGAAAATTATAAACCAGAGAAGCCCAACTTTATCGACAAATGGTTGGGGAGAAGCGAGAAAAGAGAAAAATTACCCAAAGGACTTTATCTTTATGGAGCGGTGGGCGGAGGTAAAACAATGTTGATGGACCTATTCTATAATTGCTGTCAGGTATCTCAGTTGTAATTAATTCCGTATTGTACATGAGGAGCCAAAACATTTGTTTCGCATATTTTCACTTATATATATGCTCGTTCAATTATGTTTATTCTAAAAACGCCCTACAAAACAAATTCGTTGTATGCGCAAATTCAAGAGGTTTACGGGAAAATTTGATCAATTTTCATTGAGAATTCTCATACGTAAATTGTATCGGAATTAAAATTTACAAAACTTTGACAAAATATTATTTTTTTCAGTCTTTCGGTAATTCAATATTATTTCGATTATTGCGGCTTTCCATATGCAGTACAAAATGTCTCTTGATACGTCGCCCATGTTTTTCATCGGACCATCCAATTTTCTATTTAGACAAAGAACAAAAAACGCGTTCATTTCAACGAATTTATGCTGGACGTTCATAGTAGACTGCACGAAGTGAAGAAAGGCGTTGTTCGCGATCCTCACAGTACAAAGCTCGAACCTTTCGATCCTATACCGCCGGTTGCTGCTGTCATTATAGAAAACGCGTGGTTGCTTTGCTTCGATGAGTTTCAGGTAACAATACGCGAGAACGAAACGAAATCGTTCGACTACTCGCACAAAATACACATAAACTCGGACAATTGGAAAAGAATTTTTTTAATGATTTCGATTGAAAGAAAACGATTTTGCGAAGATGGAATTTGAAAAAATAAATTTTTCAGGTGACCGACGTTGCGGATGCAATGATACTGAAACGACTTTTTACCGAGCTCTTCAACAACGGTGTCATAGTCGTGGCGACGAGTAACAGATCGCCCGATGATTTGTACAAAAATGGCCTGCAAAGAGCCAACTTTGTCCCGTTTATTCAAGTTTTGAAAGATCATTGTGCGATCGATTCTTTAGATTCAGGCGTCGATTACAGATTGAAAGGGAGCAGCGAAAAAAATCGAACCTACTTCATGTATGTTGCTGTGAAATCGATTATTTGCGAGGGAAAAAATGCTTTGTCATTGCGTGTTGACGAATTTTTTCAGAAAGGGACAAGACCCGGATGACGCCGTCGACAAAATTTTCAAATATTTGTGCTCGATGGAGAACGACATTATCAGGCCTAAAACTCTCTCTATAAGAGGCCGTAATGTTTCTTTTAAAAGAACTTGCGGTCAAGTTATTGATTCGGACTTTGAGGAGCTGTGCGACAGGGTGAATACGCGAAAAAAAATTATTCTTTTTGCCGTTCGCCCAATAAGCAATTACTCATTTATCTTCCGCCGTTTCTTCTCAGCCTCTAGGCGCGAGTGATTATCTCGAGATGTCTCAAGCTTTTCACACGATCATCATACGGGACGTTCCTCATCTCAATTCGAAATTGAAATCGCAGGCGCGACGTTTCATCACGCTTATCGATACTTTGTACGACAATAGAGTGAGTCTTTTGCGCTTTAAAAAATAACTCGCGTATCGATCAATAACGGTTAATTAATTTTATTTCTAACGCAGGTCAGAGTCGTCGTCTCGGCCGTAGCCGCGCACACTCAATTATTCGTTCCGGAAGGCGATGCCGAGTACACTGACGAGAAACGAATGCTGATGGATGATTTGAAAATTTCAGTTGGTTCGGTACGCAAACATTTTCACAAGTTTTTTTCGATCGTTCGCAAACGGAAATAGTTCGCGGGATTAAACTCATAAATGTCTATATACTTCCAATGTATGTATATTTTTTTATCATCAATCACTTTAAATTTGTGTCATCAGTTTAGACAAATTTTTGGGTGTACTTGAAACTCTGATAATTCAATTAGTATCATTGAAAACATTTATGTGAACAATGTTCTTTCTTTGAAGCATAAATTGTAAAAAAAATATTCCCCTCATCTTCCTGAATGAGATGAGTGAGATGAAACGTGATGTAACGGTCGATTGACTGTGCATAGGAGTGTTGAATAACAATTCGAAAAAAAAATTTGTCCCCTAGGATGATCACAAGTCAAACATCTTCACAGGCGAGGAAGAGTTATTTGCCTTTGATCGAACGGTGTCACGTTTATCGGAAATGCAAACGAAAGAATATTGGGACCAATGGCAACATCACAGATAATGCCAACGAATCTTAGAAGTATATACGAGACTCAGTTTTTATTACGAGTCCAGACGTGATTTTTCCGAGGGAAATACGTACTTATGCCGTTCTAACGGAGTTGCGTGATTTGTAAATAACAAATGTAATAAAACTTACGTGCGGCATCGTAATGGTTGCAAGACATCCATCGAAATTTATTTGCCAAAAAAAAAGCAATGCGCACTTTTGAAACGTCAGCAGCATCCACCTAAAGCTGCGAGTGACCATCAACTGAGCCATAACGGCGAAATCAATCTAATTGGTCAATTTATAGCAGTGACGCAACTCTGCGTCTGAGTGATCTCCGCGTGCACTCGTTACACGCCGCTCCGACGTTTTAATCAAATTTTTCTCTGCGGTTATCGAAGAAAGAATGCAACAAAGATTTTCACTACCATTTTGAAGAAATCATTTTCTTGAATGAAGAATGAAATTGTGTAAATGACGAATGAAACATGTGTGCGGCTCGATAGTTTCCTATCTTTTCTGCAAACTTTTGTCGTCGATAGAATCGACAAAGTCAATAAAAAGGAGTAGAGAATGCAACATTTCGAAAATGCAATGATTTAAGTTGTTTGGCGTTGGAAAAAAAAGCATTCTTTTTTTACCCGCTGAGACTCGAGAGAAAAATATTGCTGCGCCCTCTGTCGAGAGAATTTACAGTTTTTAAAATTGTTTTTTATATCGTCGGTATTTTGGTTTTCTTTCATTATCAGCTGATTCTGCATCGAGTTTGCGTAGTAGTTTGACCGATAAAATTAAGATAACATTGTTCGATGACAAACAACATAGAATTGCGATAACAGTCCCGTGCGATATTGTCCTTAAATTTGGCGAAAAAACATCCGTTTTATAATTGTTCGTACAAAATGTCGGAATTGGCGGATATACCGGAATCCTACTGGAAAAATGTGTTTGTCGATGAATCCGCTGTGAATGACATTGTTAAACAAATTATTTACAAAGCCAGCACTATACAAGGAAACAACAGAGTCGCTTGGCTTTTGCGAGCAATAACGTGTATCGATTTAACCACGCTGAGCGGCGACGATACGGAAACGAGCGTCAAGGCATTGTGCGAAAAGGTGAGAAACTGCTGTTTTTGTTCATTCATACGTGTCTATTGCTCGAAAGTTGGGAATTTTTTTTTTTCTCGCAGGCGGTCAATCCTGTCGACCTCAGATTTGAGTGGCCGGAACGTCTGCATACGGCGGCGGTCTGCGTGTATCCGTCCAAAGCAAATATCGCGGTTGATACGTTGATTGCTCTAGACACTCGCGTTCACAATGTCAATGATCGTGTGCGAGTAGCGAGCGGTATGCGAGATATCCACCGAGAACAATTAAGAAAAATTTTCAATGCAGAGAAGATCTTGTTTATCGAAAATTATTGAAAAAAAGAAATGAGTAAAGATAGGAAAAAACTAAGCTTTTCGTTTTTTCTGCAATCTTTTTTTTCCCTTGTTCCATTTTTTTTCAATAATCAACATCGGTTATTGACAAATCTTGAGAATCCTGAAAAACGCGATGATGGAAAGATACTTTTTCCGAGTCCAAAGGTGTTTGGAGTCTTTCAGACTCTTTGAGACTTCTTCAAGTTTCGAGATATAATAGAGTTTTCAATGTTCTTTCTTTTGTTTACCTTACTTGTTTCAATAACTCAACATTGCTTATCACAGAATTTTGGAAATCTCGAAAAGCGTAACAATAGCGAGAGTCCTAATTGGAATTTGAAGGAGTTTAAACTCCTTCGGAAAGCTGAAACTGAAAAAAAAATTCTTTGATTTCGTTTTCAAATTTTTCTTAATTGTTTTGCATACTACATTTATTAACGTTGCATAAATTTTTCCTTCTTGAATGTTTCCTTTTGCGAACAGTCGCAGCTGGATTTCCCACAGGCCAGTATCCATTGTCCTCGCGTTTGAGCGAAATAGAATATGCCGTAAACTGCGGAGTCGACGAAATCGACGTGGTCATAGACAGATCATTGGCTCTGGCTCACAGGTGGGACGATCTCTATAACGAGCTGAGATCGATGCGAAAGGCGTGCGGCGATACTACCATGAAAACCATTTTAGCGGTCGGTGAACTGCCGGGTCTCGTCGATGTTTACATCACTTCCATGATATCCATGTACGCGGGCTCGGATTTTATCAAAACGTCAACGGGAAAAGAGACGGTTAATGCGACTTTACCAGTTGGCATTGTAATGTGTCGAGCGATCAAGGATTATTACCGACAGACAAATCGAATGGTGATGATAATAAATATGTATTTATGATTGCAGTGAAAAACAATTTTTTACAAAAATTTACAAAGAAGAGTAATCCACTGGTTACAGGTTGGATTCAAACCTGCTGGTGGAATTAAAACTTCAACGGAAGCACTGCAATGGTTGGTGCTCGTTAAGGAAGAATTGGGAAATTCGTGGTTGAATAAAGATTTATTTCGCATCGGAGCGTCCAGTCTACTGGATGATATCAAAAGAGGAATAAAATGATTGTTACTGCATTGAATAAACAACTATTTGTGCAAAGTATATGGAAGTGTACATTTTCAGATAATCAGATTGACTTTTTGTATTTTTATCTCTATTTTTTACTATCAAATAAAGAACCAAGTCATTGCACATTGCATTCACTTTGTACGTTTATGAAAAGCATCCCGCTTATTGTCCCCGTACATGTTTCATTCGGCTATGGTTCAATTTTGAATAAAACGCGCGCCAAAACAACGTTTGAAAAGCGTCTTTTCCGGTGATTCAGTTGGCAATATGCCCGTGCGCGGCGCTTCGATCTTTCGAGATGGCGCTATGGTTCCAATCTTTCTCCTGCCATGACCCGGTCTTCTTGAGGTCTTTTCCGCTTAGAAAACCAAGATGGTAAGTTTATCCCGCGTCGTCGACGTTTAATCCGTTTTAATCGTCGATTCACAGTCATCCTGAGATTCGCAGATTCGTGAAAAATATTGTGAAAGTTTTAAAGTGTTATCATCATCGTGTATTGCGTGCGATAACCAGTTGAAAACACTAGAATTCGATACGATTTTGGGCTCCAAGTTTCTCGCTCTCGTGGAATTCGAAACGTGCAGTTTCTTTGTAAAATCATCACATTACACTGTAAAACCTTGTCTTTTGTTACCGCTAGTAACGACAAGTTGCATCAAGCATATTTTCGTCTTCAAAGACGCTTCTAATACTTTATCGCTGCATTGTCGACGACATAACCTCAAATTTTCGACGCGTGAAAACAATACGCGGGATTCGAAATCTCACGTCGGAATAATCTCAGAAATCTAACATTTCCTCACCAGGCGCGAGGACCTAAGAAGCATTTGAAGCGTCTTAATGCCCCGAAGGCATGGATGTTGGATAAATTGGGTGGTGTTTACGCCCCCAGACCATCCTCCGGACCACACAAACTCCGAGAGTCTCTTCCGTTGGTCATTTTTCTACGTAACAGGCTCAAGTACGCGCTGACCAATTCCGAAGTTACGAAAATCGTCATGCAACGTCTCATCAAAGTCGACGGCAGAGTGCGCACGGATCCTAATTATCCCTCGGGATTTATGGGTAAGCTCGATGTTTTTTCTCTCAAAAGTTGTATTTTTACTTTTTGGCCTTATCGAAGCTGCGGCATTTCGTTTTTCGAGCGTCGCGGTCAAAAGTGAGCCTAAAACAAATATCCTTCTACAAAGGTCACTGATTGAATCTCATATTCTTTTCGTACTACCCAAGGAGGATACACTTTTTTCCTGTTATTCGGGACAACCCTATTCGGTAAAACGATTTTCCATACGAAACGCTTTATTACAGACGTCATCACCATCGAAAAGACGGGCGAGTTTTTCCGCCTGATCTACGACGTCAAAGGACGTTTTACCATTCACAGGATTTCCGCCGAGGAAGCCAAAGTACGTAATACATAAATCCCTTAAACTTTTTTTCGTCAACTTTTGCGTCAAGATTACGAGATTACACTGTCTTGTGAAGAGAAAAAGCCTTTTTCGCGCATAGCTAAGTAAATTCAAGTACTTTTTGTCGAGTAAATTTGCTGGTAAGTGAAGGAAATTTGTCTCTTTTCTTTCCGTAATTCCATCTTGCAAGCTGAAGATTCGATTCGTTCGATAAACTTTAGTACCGAAATAATATGCCATCAATGGCAAATGTTTTCTTTATATCGCAGTACAAATTGTGTAAAGTAAAGCGCGTACAAACGGGACCCAAAGGCATTCCATTTCTGGTAACGCACGACGGCAGGACCATTCGTTATCCCGATCCGGTTATCAAGGTCAACGATACCATCCAGCTGGACATTGCGACTGGAAAAATCATCGATTCCATTCGCTTCGATTCCGGTCAGTCTGAATTTAATATGGAAATTCAAAGACAGAAGGAAATTGGCAGTAAAGGCGATGATTTTATTTTTAACATTGAACGAACATTGATCGGTTGACATTTTTGTTCAATCAACAGGTAACCTGTGTATGATCACGGGCGGAAGAAATTTGGGTCGCGTCGGTAACGTCGTTAGTCGCGAGCGTCATCCCGGATCTTTCGACATCTGTCACGTCAAGGATTCCGAAGGACACACTTTTGCCACCAGGTATATCGATGATTTTCATTTTTTCATATTTTGAACACGTTATTGGCCATTATCGAAGCTGCGTCGGAAAGCTCACAAGCTCGACGAAGTCTAAATTCGGCCGATATTGAAATACTCTTCTCAAAGGTCACTGACTGACCACGCATAACGGTCTTTTCGTACTACCCAAGAAGAGCACAGACATATCATCTAAAAAAACGGAAATTCACAAACACGAAGATTACGTGCGACACGGAGCGTTATTTTCTAAAAGTATTTCTCGCTTCTTTTTTGCCTCCGCGAACGTCGCATACAGATTAAACAACGTCTTCATCATCGGCAAAGGAGCAAAGGCGTACGTCAGCTTGCCGAGAGGCAAGGGCGTTAAACTCACGATCGCGGAGGAACGCGACAAGAGATTGGCCGCCAAGGGAGTTTAAGTTTATTACCGCTGTAATAAAGATTGAAAAAAAAATAAAAACACAAAAATGCATTCGTGCGAAAGTCGAATAAAGCTAGATTGTCTTGCGAAGATCTTCAATCCTATCCTGTTTTTTTTTTTTTTCAATTATCTTTACGATTATTATTCGAGACGAAAAAATGCGTCGAAAAATGGAGAAGGGAATCGAAAATTCCGTCTTTTTCTTTTGATAATTCGGAATTTCTAGCTATTTTTTTAGATAAACGACAGTGTGATAGCTTGGAATGTATCAAAGATCATGTATGTCAGGTTCTATCCACGACAGAAAGTTTTAAAAGTCTTTTCGAAAGAAAAAAAAAACGTAGTATACACGCCAACGACAGTTGGTCGTCATTTTTCGGGAAGCCACACTTCCGTGTTGAGATCGAGGGCTCTCGTGAGTATCTCGTTGCATTTTTCGTCGTTCCCATCCTCGCCGAATTCTCGATGAACGTCTTTGGCAACTTTGAGGAACCTGCGAAGGACAAACGGATTTTAACGTTTCGGTCTTGACAATTTTTTTTGAGGATGAAAAATGATTTACTTTTGTATGCAAAGGACGCTATTTTTGATTTCTCTCTCGACCCCGCGTGACGCAACCTCGTGAAAGTTCCGGTTGTGAACAGGAGCGTGCGAATATTCGCTCATTTCCGCCAATTCCTGATCAGCGAAAGGATATATCCTGATCCAACCACCTTCTCTCGTGCTGGGATTGCGCCAATCCTTGCCATTGTCCCAGATAAGAGCGTTGGTTTGATGGTTGTTCTTCGAGGTCCCGGAAAACCCCCGCCGGAAGCGTTTTTCCGTGAAGAAAGAGTCGTAACGCGAACAAGCGGCGTTACAATCCTCCGTGGTCGAGTGTCGAAGCTTCAAGAGGGAAAGGAAAACCGGTGGACAAAATTATTCAAACACACTCCGCCGGCGCGAGAAACATCGAGCTCACCGCTCCGCGGGAGCCGGCGCAAACATCAACGACGGTCACGGAATCGCGATTCCCGCGGTATCGCCTTTTTGAACCACGACCTTGAAATTGCAGTTTGGAACTGCAATAACCCTCCTCGTATTCGTTGTCCGTAGCTATCGAATCGCCCGACGTCCAGATCTTGAAGAGGGACAGTCCGGTATTGCACACCGGAAGTCCAAGAAGATCAAAAAGATCGTGGAGCAGCGGTTTTTTCACCTCGGAATCGACCTCGCAGTCGTTGCCGAGCGCGGGACTGACGTTAACCTGACGAGACGAGAAAAAAGAAGAAATAAATAGCAAATTCGCGCGGGGTACGTTAGTTTTTCGAGAAACTCGAAAATTGCCCATTTTTTTTCAACGAATAAGTACGGATTCTAATTACAGATCAATCGAACCTCCAACAACCAAGGTTTGAGATTTTCATCGACGAGGACATCGAAGCCGAAGAATTCAAAGCAATTCGAGGATCTCGGCACACCGGCGGTTTGGCTGAGTATCGTCAGGCTAACGAGGCTGGCGATTCTCTGCCACATGAACCAATCGTACTGACGCGATTGTTCCAAGTATCTTCGCAGCTGCCGAAAGCTCCATTTGCAGCCGGCGCCTATACGCTCCTTTTTCCTCGAATATCCCGGTCCCAATTTGTTGAGAGCAAAATTGGTCAAATGGCGAAACGGATCGTCGAGACTCTCCAGTGAGAACTTCTCCGTGGCGAAACGCGCGAGTCCCTCTTTGTAAAGGTAAATCGTTAAGGGACGAAACGAGGGGACGCAGACGTAGAGGCGAAGGTCGAATTTGTAGCCGCCGATGAGAAGAGGCTTCTCTATGTACCGCTGAACAACTGCTACGCTGTCGTAGGTAAGATCGCTCAATTTCTAAATTAAAAAAAAAAACTTTGAAAATCCGCAAGAAAAATCTGTCACCCAGCTCGGCCGAGCACCGATACTCACCCTAAATAAAAATATACCTCGTCCCTGGCTCTGTCCAACCGGCTTGCAGATCCAGACTCTCTCGTCTCTCTCGAAACGGCTGCAATCGGCAGCTAGTTTCGTGTACTCGGAGGGTAAATTATATCCGAGCGGGCTGATGTCGTAAATCGAGCCGTACATTTTTTTCATGCACTTGAGATGCCTCACGAGATTGTCTTTTCTGCATATCGAACTTCCCTTTGGTATTCGATTGATGAACTGCGAAATCGATCGGTTATTCCGCTCGAAACGGCTCGAGTAAATGTAACGAGACGGAAAACGGAAAATTGATTTCCGAGATGGAAACAATTTCTGCATACGATATTACATTTTTATCGAGATATTTTGTTTTTTCAGACGGACATCGCCGAGGAAGAGTTCGTAATACCTGCCAGGGCAACATGCTCTTGTAATGCGACGAGGGAAAGCCTCCCGATCGCCACCACAAGTTCCAGCGATCCTTGTTGAACGAGTTGCTCTCTCCGGTGTACTCCCGCCAGCCTCGTTCGGTGCAGACCTCCGGACACGCAGGTACGATTTACGAAAATAAATGTAATACTCGCGAAATGGCGAAGCCGACTCAAGGGGGCGTTAAGTAAATCCTTCTTGGATCGTATAAAATCTTTTTTTTTTTTACTCGGAATGGAATGAAAATAAATGGCCAAGCTCGCGAAAGTGGAGCAGAACATCCTTGATTTTTGTCGTGTCATTAGGACATTAAGCTTAACGAGGATATATCCGGCGAGTCGTGCTATCTAATTACAATTAAATCGGCAAATTCTGTGTCACGGTAGCCTACTTTGGTTGCACGAGAGAGAATAACGCGAGAATCGCGAGTATCGCGCTACGGGAAAAAGGCGAATTTATGACTTTTCCCCGAGTTCAAAGGAGAATGTTTCGTTCCGTCCTCGTGATGAATCCAAAGCACTAAACTTTAACGTAATTTATATCTCGAGGCTGAATCGCAAGAGTTTTCTCTGTATCCGCCTGTGTGCGTGTTTGTATCATTTTTCGTTAGCACGTCACGAGTTTACGTACTCTCAACAATCGTAAAGTACTCCCTTGAAAAATGTACAGGGCAAATAACGAATACACGTGAAAAAAACTCACTTGAATCAGGAGATTCGGCCCACTTCCGTTCTCATTCAGTCTGAATACGAAGGGTCCATCGGAACTGTGCATTGCCATTCCAGGCTGCTCAAATTCGTCCGAGAACAAATTCAGATTTACCTCAGCTGTAACACCTTAATTACGCGGACAAAATGAGATTTTCGTACCACTTTTGCGTTCGAAAAATATTCAACGAATTTATCCTACCAACTCGGTACTGGGGTTCTCGAGGACACCGAAGCCGAATCTGACACGAGATATTGTATTTCAAAATGGCGGATCCAATATGAAGAACCGAATAATAAAGAATAAACTAATCGCTGAATTTTTATCTGATCGAAAATCATCCTTTCCAAGTTGAAAATGCCGGATACGGAAATACGTGGTATGAAAAGTTATAGCGCACTTTTCATCGTCGTAATCCGTAATCTCAAATTCTTGTCCGCCATATTGCATCCGCCATTTTGAATACTCATCCGCCGCGTAAGATCCGCCATTTTGAATAATGAAAATCTGATTTCCGAGTCGACGACCTCGACAACCTTCGTTTACCGAACCACCGTCAAATCGGTGAGGCATAAAAATGTTTTTTTACGTGTACACCTCGGTGTCGTGACACTCACGGGGCTGATCGTTGGTGAAAAAGAAACGATGTACGAGGAGTTGCGATTACGAATGTTTTTTGTTATAAAATTCAGAAAACCCAAGATTAAAACGATAGAAATATTCGCGTTCAGCGCTGAAAGTCAGAGTGCAGGAGACGAGAATGCTTACCGAGCGAACGTGACAAGAGCGAATTCGCCTCGAGTCCGCAATCCTCGACCTCGAGAGCCACAAGTGTGTGTTGAAGCGTCAATGCACGTTTGTTTTCAGTCGGCAAGAAGCGACCTTTTGAAATATCGCGAATACACGCACACCTCTTATTTGATAAAAGCCCACGTCTCTCACTTACGAATTACGAAACACGTAGCGATATGCCGGTCTTCCACGCGATTTCGATCGAGTTCGATATATCGTTATTATTTTTTCGTTATTCCTTCCAAATTTCGTCGACTCTCGGAACACGTGGCGTCGTTTACGATCCGATGATTTTAGAATTCGATGAGAATAGCTGCGCGTGTACCAGGAGAAAAATTCAAAAACACTTATTACTCTCGGGAACAGTTGTAAACATTTGCAAACGAAAAATAAAAAAACTCGTAGGGAATTACGAGTTTAGCGCGCGTGTTCCCTCGGAGTAAATGTCGCAGCGTCGAAAGCAAATGCAACGGAGCACGCAATTTTTTTTCTGAACGAGGTAAAATTCTATCTTGAAAAACGGAAGTTTACCTGCGAAACCACGATCGAACGCGACAAAAATCGATATTTCGTACAATCAATAATTATTTGCGAAATTATTCCCTCGGTTCTCGTTATTCATTTTTTTTTATGGAAAGCTAACTTCCGGTGGAACGTTTGCCAATTTCGACAGAATATAACCGGAAGACGTTGTTTATTCGAACGGAAGAAAACCGCGACTATTTCGCAGATCGAAGGAAGGAATTAACTCAATCCCCTTCCCGCGCACATTTTATAACCCTTGTCGCCCCACTCTTTTTTTTCTCGTGTATTCGTATCGCTGCGGTAAAAAAGTGATACCAAGGAGACGGTTTGATACTCGACGTCACTTGTCAAAAGTTTCGTAGCTTCTTCACTCGTGGACGAGTACGAATGTACCGCAGTGAAAAACAAAAGGACGATTCCATCGCAACACGAAACATACGCGAAACAAACACGAAAGGACGCGAATTTTCAATAGCGATAACGATCCAAGAAATCGGTCGCCGGATATCGAGGTATCCCAGCAAAACAATTCCCGATGGTACAAAAGTTTGAAACGTCACTTGAAATTCTGATTTTTCCACGCAAGTGTCGGTAGGTTGCAAACTTTTGGTTTATGAAGACATTTGCGATAGTTCGCCATCTTGGTTTCTTCTTTTTCCAAAAAATCGTTTGCCGAATATCGAGGTATTTCAGCAAAACAATTCCCGATGGTACAAAAGTTTAAAATGTCACTTGAAATTCTTTTTTTCTGCGCAAATATCACAAGGTTGCAAACTTTTGTCTTATCGAAGCATCATTCGTTCGTCATCTTGGTTTCTTCGGTTTTTCCGCCGAGTGACGCGGACGCGCACTTTTGGGTTTGCGATTGTTGGTTCGTCTCGTCGTCGGATAAACTTTTGGTGCTCACCGGCGTCGGAAGGCGTCTCGTTATGTCTCTCGCGTGTTGCTATCACTACTGCTGATGGCAGAGGGCTTTAACGGCATTGAGAATCGAGTCTCTCGAGTCAAAGTAGCAAGGTTACGGTTACGGCAGATCGATCGAACAGTCTCTCACCTGACGAGCCAACGGAAGGCAGAGGAATGTGAGACGGAAAGATAAAACAAACTTGCTTCCTCGAAGAAAAAGTACGAGAGACTGATGACGTTTTCCCCCGATGCTATCGAGGTTCGTGCTGTCGCTCGGTAACCCGCGTAATTTCCACAGCTGGAAACGTTGAGGTACATCGGGCGAATAACCTTATTTCTCCTCCTCTTCGAGGTACTTTGTTACGTCACTCTTTTCCCCTCCTCTCCATTTCCCTAACTCTGACTCTATTTTCAATGGTACAACCACACGGGATATACTTTTTCAGGACGCGTTATCGTTCTTCCCTCATCATCCTCCTCATACCGATCGATTTATCGATCTCATAAAAAAAAGTCGATTCAAAGCAGCAGCTTCTTTCCTCGTGCAGGCCTGCAAGCGAATGACTTCAGGAGGACACGCAATATTAGCCTTTTTTCAATGGGATTTAACCGAGAAATCCTTCATACCGTCGGTTACTATTCTTTCGGCCCTTTTTTTAATTAAGAGCAAGAAAAGAACGTTATCCCAAAACTTTGGGAATGGAAACTTGCGAGAAATTAAAAAAACACGTGAAATTTCAATTCTTTGTTTCTTTAGCGATGGTTTTTTCTCAATTCAAGACAAGCGATTTTCCCGCAATGTCGTCTCGTGTCGAGTCGCGATAGAAAACTACATATCCGCAGTCGTTGCCGATTTTACGGTGGAGATAATTTCGAGAGGAGGTACGGATTAGATAGGAGGAAGAATTAGACCGAGACGATGTTGATATCCTCGTTGTAGCGACGTTTAAGAGAACGATGAATAATGGAGTCGTAAAAAAATAGTTAAACTTTGGTCGGAGATGGGCGTCAATAAAATGTTCGGTCCGGTCGGAATACTCCGGCAATATCAGTCGCATAATTTATATTTTTTTCTTACAAGTTCGTCGATTGAATTTCACTTCAGGGTATATGCGGCGAGTTTTTACGTCGTATGAAGCTTTTTTTTTTAGTAAATATCTCGGTGGGAGGCACCGATAAATCACAAATGTATATACATACGCTTGTCCATACGTACCACGGCGAGCGTACAATGCTCGCGTGTTCGCTCGTAAACATGGTCGTATCTGTATTGAGAAAGCATCCTCGTCATATTCCGGGGGGGTTATTTAGCTAAACAAATATTTGTGTATATAATAATATCTATAATTTTTATTCGTCGGCGAACGAAACTGGCTTTTCCGTACTTTCAAATTAATCCACCAGTATGCCAAGTTCGTATTCGGCGAATGGGTCGCGAATCACCCAAAGTCTCGTGACATAGTTTGAGAGCGGACGACACTTTTTCTATTCCCTCGTGATCTCGCTAATTTCCTCCACTCGCGAGCTTGGTTTTTCCTCCTCTTTATTCAAATCTCATATCCGCCGAACGATCTTTACCCGCTCGGTACATTTCGTTTTTTTTTTCTGAAACTTCATCCCGACCAGTCTCGCAAATGACACTTTCTTCGCGTTAATCGTGTCGATGTGAATCACGGAAATGGCGAAAACATCGATGACTTTTGTGCCAAGAATGAGAAGAAGCAACGGAATAAGCCTTCCAGAAATAAATTTAATTAGAATGAAGGAAAATTAACGAGGGGCAAAGTATTTGGAATTTAATTTCTAATTGCATCGGTGACCTTTGCGTGATTCGTCGAAAACGCGATCAACGCTTTCGCTCCATTATTTATGCTGTATACTTTCGAGTAAATATATATATATATATATATATATTTATAGACACATGGATGTTGGAGATGCAAACATATCGCAGACACTCTCGTGCCAGTTGAAAGCGAGCCTCGTCGCGGCCCGGAATTTCACCAAAGATTCTCTTCGTCATAATTGGGCTCGCGACCTGCAGTCACGGTTAATTATACGCATTGTTATTATTACGAACGACAACGAAACGCGAAAATACCACTGCATAACTCTGATTAATGTAGCAAATGGTTGCGCCAATTTACCGCACGATAAACATATGCACACACGGGTTTCGTGAACGAACATCGTAAAGAATTATTTCACGTTTTTTTCGCGCAATTGGTCCTGCCGCGGTAAATCATTCTTCGCTCGTTAATTCATCGATTTCATCCACGATTCTCGTATCTCTCTTATTCGTCGAGCAGGGGGGGGGGGAGGGTTAGTCGAAATTTCTTGGTTTTTTTTCTCAGCATAAAATTGAACAGAAAAATATATGAATAACAATAAATAACAATAATCGCGTTGGGAAACGCGTTCGAACAAAACTTTTCGTCACTCGATCGTTACGTTTTTTTCATCGTTTTTTCGCTTCATCATCTTCCAATGTTGTTTTATTCTCGTACGTAACCATGATGCCATGATCATTCTCATCGTCGGATTATTTCGTTTAGCGCGCATGATTCTTGCAGAAGGGACGTCCGCCCTTCGCGTAGAAGCTCTGACCCTCGAGATTCTTCTTGCACATCTTGAAAACAAACGTGAATTTTCGACGATATCGTCATTATTCTCATTAATTGACTGTACCGAGGGAATTGTGATTGTCAGTATTTTGTCATTACCGTGCAATTGAAGCACTGGCTGTGATAATTGTTGTTCAGGGCTTCGACCCAACGGTCGCCGGCTTCGACGGGGAAACCGCAGGCGTAACACTTGGTCGTGAAGAGTTCGTTCCAATCTGTCGAAATAATCATGAATTATTTTGTCTTTTCATCGAAATTTCAGTCTCGTATTTCGTACAACGATCAAACTCCTTGATACTCTCCGATGATGAAACTTACCAGCCTCACAGTAGGGCAAACCGTCTTCCAGGAAGAAGGGACTGTTGCCAAAGAGCTTTCCGCAGTAAGCGCAGTTGAAACATTCGGGATGAAAGTGTTTTCCAATAGCATTCAGGCAATCCTGCAACAAAGTGGTTTGATTCGATGATGGAAAAACGCCCGAGAATCTTGCTTGTAAGAAGAAAAATACAAAATTCGCAAATCTCTCGCTTACGCCCTTAATTTTATTGTTGCACTTGTTGCATCCCGGTGCGATGAAACGCTCGAAGCAATATTCACAGTGAAGCTGACCCTTCTCCTCCACGAAACCAATGTCCTGCAGCGCTCTGCGACATTGAGAGTTCACGCAGACAAAATGTTCCGGGCACCAAATCTGCCCGAGCGCCGTGATGAACGGTCCCCTGTTTTATTGAAATAACAACAAGCATTTCCTTCAGAAACCATACTTTTTCCCAACTCTGAAAAGCTCATTTTCGTGTTATTCGCGAGACAAGAGCGAACGCGCGAAATTACACGGGAAACCAAGAGAACTTTCATTCACAAACCTCGTTATTTCTTTGTTGCAACTGCAGCAAATTGGTTTCAGGACTTGATCGATTTTCAGGCTGTTAGTGTTTTCTCCGTTAGCTGTCAAAAACGTGCATCAAGAGTTATCGATAAAACAACGATCACGACAATTACGGTTTTTATACTGGAAATGAAAATTGCGAATCAATTCGACACGGAGAATCCACCGAGTCGTTCAAATAACGGAATAAAACCATGCTCATGGAGGATAACGGACGACTGCAAAGTGTCGCGATCGATAATAACCGAACGAGACAAACGGAGAAAAGCGAAAGCACCACGATGCTTTCAGGCCGTCGTCGTCGAAGCTCGAAAATAAAAAAGAATCATGCCGCTCGACGGTGGGAAAAAAATCGTCACAGCAAAACACGCCGAAAGGATCTCGCCTCTACCTGACGTAAGAGCTGCAATGAGCGCACAACGGCTGACGAGATCCCGGTCCACCGGCCTGATTGAGAATTCCCCGACCTCGTTTCGGCGCTGAGCTTCCGGCAAATTTGCCTCCTCTACCGCCGGCACCGCCTGGTCCACCGATGCCGCTACCTAAATCCGGTTGGGACGACAAATTTGGTGGGTCTACGTTTCTCTGGATATTACAATTTGGTCCGGGATTCTGGGATCCGGCGTAACGCGTCTTTGTTTGACAAACGGTGTCGGTAATGAGACACTGGGACTGGGACTGAGCCTGCGGCTTGAAAAGCTGAACAACGTGCTGCTTGTCG
The DNA here is from genome assembly GCA_959613375.1 of Heteropelma amictum. NCBI lineage: Eukaryota > Metazoa > Arthropoda > Insecta > Hymenoptera > Ichneumonidae > Heteropelma > Heteropelma amictum. The sequence continues at coordinate 4,101,491 of OY390727.1, forward strand.
CGTCTTACGGTTAGTCTGGTAAGCTGGTTGCTCAGATTAGTGCGACATTCGGGGATAGGCTGAAAGCTCTGATTGTTGGGCGTACGAATGGTCGTGGTCGTCGTAACCGTCTCCGATTGAGACGCGAGAGGACAACTGTCGCAAGAAACCGTCGTTTCTTTCGTTTCACTCGGGAGAGGAATCTGAGGATATGGCACCGCTCTGGGACAGGGACTCTTCAAAATGGGCTTGGGACATTTGACCGGCGCGTATCCCGGAATCGAGCATGGACCGACGCTTATGGAGCCGTCGTTGGACGCAGCGACGCGTACTCCCGAAGCCGGACAATTTCCGATGTCGATGGTGGAACCGCCGGAACGCGGACCACCCGAGTTTTTCGAACAGTTCGCCGTGGATCTTCCATGAGCAACGGGCGACACGCAAACGCCGGATCTATCGGGCGTCGGAGTGACGCAGATGCCAGCGCGCGAGCACGAGGGATTATCGTCGTCCTCGCAGGGCATCACCACGATGCCGGCTTTCGTTCCCGTACTCGTCGTGGTCTTACAGGGCATTATCGTCACTCCGGAATTCGGACAATTGGCCTCGTTGGACCGCCGGGGTGAGCGGGAGTCGCTCAACGTCGTGCGTTCCTCGTGGCACATCCTGCGGGTCTCGTAAGATTGTCCGCAGCTGACCGGTGGCGCGCAGGGCGGCAAAACCCGTACTCCCGTCTTGGGGAATCTCTCGGAGCCCGAACAATGAGCCAGGGGACAGGACAACGAGGGCTGCACGCGATTGACCTTGACGATGGAACAACCGGGTGTCTCCTCGTGTTCGTTTCTCTGCTTCACGGTAAGGCTCGCGTCTTCCTCGCGTCTCTCGTATTTCTCGCTTCGCGACTCGTCCACGCGACGCGACGTTCGCATTCCGTGATAAGCCTGTGCCCGATGATGACCCGACGGTGTTTCCTCTTCCATGTGATAGGCAACGCACTCGCGGTATTCCGGTGGCATCGCGGACGCGGAATACGACGTGGATCGTTGCTGGCAGGTTGAATCAAAGGTTCCCTCGCAGGGACTCTCGCGAATCCTCGGCGCGTGAGCTTTGGCAAAGCAGGTCGGTGGTTCCGGAGGACCCGGTGATTTCGTGCGATTGGGCGTCGGCGAGCGACTCGGCAGGTAAGGCAACGCCTCAACCGCCTCGTGCTCCATTGATACCAGATATCTCTGATAGGACGGTATGGTACCCGGCTTCTTCAAGCCCGTCATCAAGGAACGATCCTTGGGTGTCGTCGGTCTCGACCTAGCCGGCGATGCCGAGGCGTCTCTCAACCGATAATCCGGCGGTGGTGTCGGCAGCGGTCTCGGACCTTCCAGTCTTCGTAGATGAATCTCTCTCGAACGCGATTCGCGGGTCTTGTCGTCCGTGTAAAGAATCTCAGCGGGATGGCAGTAACCCTCGGCGGTCGTGGCGTTCACCGGAGTCTGCGATCTGTCGACGCAGATGACGGTGTCGTAGCCCTCGCCGGCGGCGCGACCGAGCGGCGTATAGGGTCGCTCAGGCGCCGTCGTCAGCGCGTCCTGAAACGGTGACACCGGTCTCTCGGTGCCGTCGTATCGCGGAACTGGCGCCGGACACGGCTGGCGCTTCTCCTCGTATCTCACCTGTCTGCTGTAAACCATTTTGGCCGACGCGTCGTTATCGTCGTTTCTCCTCGTCGCGGACCCGTCGAACGGCGAATACGGACGCTCCGGCGCGGTTGTCAACGCCCTGACCATTTCGGATTTCCACTCCTTGGCGGTTGAATTCCCGATGGTGCATCGGGGCAGTTCCCTCGTCGCCGTTTCCGTCTCCGTCGTGAACTGCACGTGCTTCCGCTGGCATGTCTCGATGGGCTCTTGGACGGGTCCGGTCTCCGACGATTCCTCATGCTGATAACGCTCCTGCTCCTGATACCGCTGCTCTCGCATTTCGCGATCGGCCGACGTGTCACGGAAACGCGCGTACAGTCTTCGTTCCTGAAGACTCTGACGCTTCTCTGGCTGTTGATACTGCTGCTCTCGCATGCATTGATGCACCTCAACCTGCTCGCGCAAGCTTCGACGTCGTTGGTCCTCGAGTTGCTGGAAGTTCTCTTGCACGTCGATCTCCTCGGTCAACTCCCGATATCGTTCCTGACTCGTCTCCTCCCTTCGGTCCATCCTGTCCTCCTCGCGATAACGACGCTCCTCCGGTCTTCTCGTGCTCTCCTCGATGATTTCGCACTTTTCTTCTCGTCCACCGAACGCCACGCGTTTTCGCTCTTTCCTCCGCAGCTTCTCCTCCTCGTAGCGGCGCTCTTGTTCCTTACACTCCAGGTCGACGCGACGCAAACGTTCCTCCTCTTCTCGACGGATCTTCTCGCACTCTCGTCGCTCGGCTTCTTCCTCTTTCTTCGCTCTTTCCATCATCTCCGCAGTGTCGATAGCGGAAGTCAGCACCCGAGTCGACTCGACGGTGCTCCTGCGATCCGATATCTTCTCCACTTCCCGGTCCAGGGTCACCGAGTTGGTCCGACGCGATTCGTCCTCGGGTGTCGACCGGGCGGGCTCGATCGATCGACGGACCTCTTGTTCCTCGATTTCCGGTGATCTCGCTCGATCCGGCGACAACATTTCCACCGTTTTCTCGTAGATGGTTGTTTTCTTGATGTGTATGTCCCCCACGTCCTTCTCCGTCGTTTCGGTGAATAAATTGTGTTGACTCTCCACGCCTTTCGGACATACGGCCACGTCCGGCGGTACGACCTTGGAAAGATCGACGACCTCGTTGTCGGGTTCCTCGGGGACGCGTGCCGGTGACGCGTCCTCGGGTGCGGAATATTCGCAAACTTGCCGCGGCTCCGGTGGACGACACTTTTCGCAGGAGACCTCGCGATAGGTGTGTCGTTGCTCGTGATCGGGACCCTGGGGTCCGGATGTTCTCTCGCATATTATACGACACTGGCAGATCTTGGTGCAAACGGTTTCCTGCTCCGGTTGCGGCGGTGGTTCAACGTGACCGTAGAAGCTCGTCCCCGAGGTCACCGTGGCGACCCACGGCTTCGGAATCGGTTGGGAAATTCTCGTTGGCGTCAAAGATCTGCGCACAGCCTCCGCCGAGGTCGAACGCGGGGCTCGACATTCTCGTCGAGTTTCCGATACTTCGACCTTGCGGTAAAAGGGCTGCGAACAATCGGCACGATCCATGCTCGTCTCGCGATTTTCCCACTCGCGTGACGCGGACGAAACGAGATACGATCTCTCGTAATCCTCGTACCTGCTTACGCAACGGCTGTCGCAGCGACTTCCGCAACGGCTGTCAGAAGCTTCCTGAAGATTCGCTCGTTTCTCGCGCACGTTGTGACGCGTGCGTTTTTCGAGAACGGGATTGGGATCGATCCAGATCGGACTCGCGGTCGGATACGTCACGTCCTCGATCGGTTTCACCGGTGGCCAAACGAGATTCTTGCTTTTGGCGGCTCTGCGATCCGCTTCGCGATGCTGCTCGTTTCGAGACGATACCGATTCGTCGATCTCGGCCTCGTAATAATCGGACTCCTCGTAATATCTCGCTGCTCGTGGGGGAGTCATCGCCGAACGCGGAAATTGGATTCGGAAGTGTTTTTTCAACGGGGGTCGAGTAGGGATAGCGGAGGATTTTTAAAAACATTAGTGTACAACAGCGGAAACACACAGAGGCGAGAAAGAGAAACAACGAAAATTTCGCAATTAGTAAAAGCAGCAAAAGCGGCTGGATAGTTTTTCAACCCTCGAACCGTCCGACGATTGTACCAAGGTGCGTCGGAAGGTCAAGGTTAAATAAATGTAGATGTTTGAATAAAATTAAAAGTCTGCGTTGAAAAGCGATACGAAAATTATTCAAAGTGCGAAGCTCAGAGATTCATCCTATCGTTGTCATCGCCGAAGGAAAGTGACGAGGAAACGTGTACCATTTTTCGACGAGCGAGCGAATTTAAATTTTTAAATCGGACCGATATCGAGCGCCTCTTGTGTCGAATATACTAATGAAATGATGAAATCGCTTTAGCGGTTGTGAATGAAATGAGATGAAGAAAAAATGGAAGAAAAAATGATATTAATTTGTCAATGATTTAGTTTTATTGTCATTCTTGGATCGACGCGTATTTTCTTGCCGAGCACGCTTACAGGTCTCGATCGATTGTCTTTTCCCCTTTTTTTTCTTGCATTTTGATTACCCTCGATTACCCCTGAATCGAAGCGATAATGAAATATCGATAACCCTTCTGTGAAGCTTTTGCAAATAAGTTATTTATATAATAATAATAATTTATAACACGTATATCGATGTATGTATAGATAATATCGTTGTATAAACGAAAAGACAAAATCTTGGTGGTGTCGAAAAATAATGAGAGCGAATTTTGAAAATCGGCGCCGTTTGACGCCGCGCGAGCTACCCACGCTCACGCGAGGGTCATGGAAAAGGGTCTAGGCTTGGGGTTGAAAGACGGAGTTGCTGAAAAAAAAGACAAAGAAAAAAGAAGTACAATTATGCGAGAGAGAGGCCATTTACGGGACCGGAAAGAGAGAGAATATTTGCGCAGAGAAAATTGTGGGAATATCATCGAACTTCAAAGTGAAAAACAACGAATTTGAATGAAATTCGCTATTGGCGGACAGAGTTTGAAAATATGGATATTGGAAGTGACGGGAGCAAAAGAATTCTAATTTTGCCGATTTTGTTCTCTTTTTTCGATCAGCAGTTATCCGATGAGCGAATTATGTTAATCGATGATTTCTTCTCGTGATACAGTTGCGAAAATGTGGCTCGTGATGGATGAATGAATGCGGAAAAAAGCGAGCTCGACGATGAATGAGAGAAGCACGATTGAATTATTCATTTCCGTTTTTAATCGCGACGTCGCGACATTTTTGCTCAAAATAATATCGTCGTACCTCGGAATGGCCGAGCTTTTACCATTGGGGCGGTAGAGAAACGACCTATTCGCGCATTACAGAACGACGTTAGCCATAGACACGTTGAATGTTACGCGCTCGTTTGTTTGCCGTATAAATTTCCTGTGTACAGAGACTAAAAGGTGCATATGGACGTCCGGTTGCGAGCTCTCTCGCCTGAGAAAGATCGTTGTGTCTCGGAATTGAGATCGCCCGCAACGCTGATGCAGAAAATGAAAGAGCCGCGCGGAGAGAGAAATGCAGTGTACGCGAGAACACGCGCGCGTTTAAAGCGCGATTAAGTATAGACTTTACGGCGTGACTCGTAGACTAAACGCGTCGCTAACTCAAGAAAGTATCGCTCGTACAGGGTCTCGGTGTCGACGCGCCCGAATAAATTGACCCGATTTATAACACTAAACATAGATCTCTTGCGTTAAATACACAATGTGTACGGTATATCGTACACACGCTGCCAGTCCGAGATACCGCAATAACATCCAACATCGAAAGCCAGCCTCAATACTGTCGATCCTACGTCATTCTTTTGTTTTTTTTCTTTGTTAAAAAAAATGAAAAGAATCAGACGATACTTTATACAAATGATTGCCCGTCATTTCTTTGTGATTATACCGGCCATAATTGTTTTGCGACTACTATGAAAACTTTGACCGATGTGGCGGGTATATTCGTTGAAAAATACAAAAGTTAAAGTAAAAAAAGAACATTTTTCTTCTCAGTCAAAGAGTCGAACGAATTTGGAGGTTTTCCACGTCCAATTTTTTGAATCAATGTTTGAACTTGAAAATTTCTGCCTTTTTCACGAAAAGAACTTACCGGTCACTGTCTGACTCTGCGGACGCGGCAGAGTGTTGTTGGCCGAGTTTTGGACCGGTGACGGGGCAAAGTTGCCGGGCGCACCTATGCTCGAACCCCCGAATGGCTTTGGCCCACTGATGTTGTTCGTCGTGTGACTCTGACGCAAGAAAGAAAGAAAAACAAAACGTATCATTAGACACGCTGTATTCGTGTCATCATTGCGTTGTCGTTCGCTCGTCACCGTTTCTATTTTTGAAAACAACGTAGATATACGCGCGATCAAGATTTCTTCGCCAATTTGTCCGAAAAATACACTTTTGAAAGAGGATGAAGATTCACATGAGATTTAAAAAAATTTGATATCATTTTCAGAAATTATCTCAAGACGAGACGATCTACCTTGGTGATGAGGAAAGAAAGAAAGAGCAAATCACGCCAAACGAGAAGAGAGACGAATTGTCGCGAGCGACGGAACGATCAAAAAATTAGTGGCTGATCGGTACGGGGACGTTACCTGCACTGGACGAAAACTGGGTGTATCGATGGGCAAGGTGCCAATGCGGTTGGGCTGCAATACAAATAATGACGCAACGATCACATGCTGGCCCTAACTTTTTTCCCCTTCCCTCTCTATCTCTTCCCTTTCTCGCACAAATCGTAATCAATCAGAATGATTGAAAGAGAGAGAGAGAGAGAGAGAGAGAGAGCGGGAGGGGGGGGAGCTAAAATCTAGCTTATTAGTCAAGCGTTTAAAATAATCGTACAAACGAAAATAAATGACAAAAAAACAAATATGCCAAGCTCGCACCAGCTTTGTTCTTAGCGAAGACGAAAAGGACGAAGGCGAGGTTGTTTTTCCCGTGGTCGTTGCGGTTATAGTCGCCGTTATCGACGTCGGTGGCGGCGGTGGCGTCGGTGGTTCGGATTCGTTGAAACCGGAAACGTTTGATTCGCGACGTCCGTTACCGCCGACGGTCCGATAACCGGAAATCACTCGGTTATTCGCCTCGATTTTATCCGAATGATGACTGTCATGATTTTTCTTCTCGCAGGTATCGTCGTTTCGCGTCTTTGACGGATCGTTGGCCTCTGTTTTACCATTGGCGTAAAACTTTTCGAGCCTATTGACGAAGGAATTGCCATGATTTCCGTGTCCGAGACGTTGGCCGATCGTTTGATAACGATTGTGATTGCCGAGGATGAAGTTGGATGAGTCGTTTGGCTCTTTGCCGTTGACGCGCGACACCACCTCGCAGGAAGGATCGTCGCGTTCGCGAGGCGGCGAACTGTTGGTCGTGGACGCGATTGGCTTTTCTCTCGGTGGTTCGTACGATGAAAAAGTTCCCGTTTTTAATCGTTGATTAGTTATCTGATAACGCGCAACCCCGCGGACATTGACGACAGCCGGCTTTTGTTCGTCATTGGACGAGTCGATCTCCGCGCGTTTGCCGTTCGTAAGATCGTCACTGCTGATCCTCCCGTTTGTTTTCCCGTAGGACGTCACGTAAGCGATCGCACAGGATGAGCGTTCCTCGTCGTTCTCATTGTTACCGTTGATTTTGGCAAACGTCGGCGAGCACAAAGACGACGAAACGACAAAGGATCTGGGACTTTGGTTACGACCACCGTGAGTTAATGAATTATCACTCGACGACGCGTGCAACGTTTTGTTAGTCGAATTACGGTTATCGTCGAGGGCGATATCGTTCGTACGATCCGCCAAACGGCCAACCTCGTTCCCGGTCCTGAAAGTTATCGTGCTCGTGTAAGTTTTCGCGTTGCAACAGTCCACCTTGCCGTTGGAGTCGCTCTCGTCGTATATCGCGCTGCCGTTATTCGTCCTCGAATTCGTTGCGTTTATTCGATCGTTTATCGCGCAATGGGACGTTATATCGATACGAGACGAGCGTCTCGGTGGACTTCCGAGATCCACGCTCGAGCGACGTTGAATTTTCGCCTGAAAATACGCGATTAGTGGCAAAATGCAAACACACTGCAATCACCGTTTAACCCTTTGCGGCGCGCATCTTATTTGTGTCCGATGGATTCTCGTGAAATTTCCTATACAGAGTCTTTTTGTACCGTTTTCGAAATTTCGTCTCGAAATTCTGATCTCGAAAACCCGCGAATGCCAGTGTTCAGAAAAAATCGAGGATTTTTCAAATTTTCGTACATTTTGAATTTTGCAAATCCGGAAACGGATTCGCGATAAGGGAACCCAAAAACCTTTTGTATCGAAAATTGTGAGGAAAAAAACGCGCTGGTTTTCGGAATTTTTTCATTCGTACAGACAAATTTGCGAAATGTGACAATTCGAACGCAATCTTTGATTCTCTGGTGAGATTATAAAATTGTTGAAAAAAAGATGGCTTGTGGAATACAAACTGCTTCGCGAAATCGCGAAAATGAGATTTGAAAAAGGTGGCACGGTGGACTGGAAGCATTCCGCAAAGGGTTCAATCGCATCCTCATATTTGAATTTATTGTTATTTGCACTTGTGAGAAATGAAATATTAGGAAAACGAATCGAGAGCAACGAGCAACAAACAATCATTCGTTTTCCGAATATTGTTTGTATGGTTGTTTTTGTTTGTCTTTTCATCAAATTTAGTGAAATGTCATTGACAAGCGACGCACACACCCGTTAATTATTCGTTTAGAGTTTCGCAACACTCCATAAATCGTTACATCACTCCATTTATAATAATGAAATTCAACAATCTTGCCTCGTTTCATAAACTCACCGCGTATGGCTGAGGCGATCCGTGATTGTTCAATGACGGCGATAACGGCGCACCTCCACCGAGATTCGTCAGTGCCGCTGAGATTGTACCGGCTGGAGCTTTTCCGCCCCTTGAAACGCGTTGCAAAGAAAAACAAAATATATTTCTGTATCGTTGCAGTGCATCCTGGCTCATTTTGAGGGCATTAATTATTATTTTTTAGCGCATAATTAACGTCAAATTTTGAGCACGAATGACCAGACGGTTGAAAAATCATTTTTTTCGCAAATTCTAATGCGGAGCCACAAAGTTTCGTCAATTTTTTGCCAAAAATTTTTCAAAAAGCGCATAGTTATCGAGATATTCGGGGTTGAAAATGTTGAACTTACGGTGGAACGGTAATCGGCGTCAGACCCGATGGTGCCTGCTGTCTAGCCACCAATTTCGCGTGAATGTCGCAATACAATTTATTGTTGATGTTGTAATAGCCGACGTTCTTCAGCGACGTACCGCAGGTCGAACACTTGAAGCACTCGACGTGCAAATTTTTCTCCTTGATTCTCACAAAGACTCCACTGAATGTCGACGAAATTTGAAAAAAAAAAACAAACATTGTATCTCACAGAACGATGAATTCCCTGCATGAAAAAGGCATAAAAAAAGAAAAAAGAATCGTCGAAATTTATCACGTACGAGGGCAGTTTCGTCTCGGTTTTCCGGAAGATTTTTCTCACGCGGACTCGAAATTTTCTGGTTAAAAAACAACGCTCAACGCTCGTTCGCTCGAGAGCTTTACGCGTTTCCGGTGTAAACCGATCGGAAACCACCCGAGAAAAGCGAACAACGTCTTAACCACCAAGATATTTAAACAACAACGATTTCCATAAAAACAACGTGGAGAAAAAACACTGTGGGAATTGAGAAAGAACATAACGAGGAACGAAAAGACGAGCATGTAAACGTTCTCGTTCGTAACACAAAGAGATATAGTTTACAAAAGCGAGACAACGGTAAAGAGACACCTAAAATGGAAATCGATCGCGCGTAACATCGAAGAACATCGAAAAAAAAAAAACGGGATGAGAATTCTCAAAAATTCCAAGCTTGGAAAAAATGATGCGAAAAAACTCGGAGCTCAACTGGCTCGGAATAGGGATAATAATAATAAAACGTGAAAAACGAGCAAAGAGGCAGAGGAGAGGCGTTTTTTTTCGGGCAAAGCTTCAATGATGCGCCAATGATTCTTGGCCCTCTTATCATTGACCTCTGTGTCAGAACAGATGTTGATACGATCAATCGTCGTTTTATAATCTGTTGCAGTTGCAAGAATGGGCGTTCGTGAATTTCGGCTGCTACCGAGATGCATCGCCAGAGATGAAAAAATTTAAATTAACGTCGATGCAAAGAACGAGGAAGATATTTCAGCGGAGCGGGTTCGCCGTGACGGCCTCTGTGACGAAAATAAATTTCATCGTCGTTTTGCAACGTTTTCGTTGACGAGGAAAGAAGCGGATCGATGTGCCCTTGGACCAGTGAGTAATGTATTACGAATACTTGAGAGGGGGGGGGATAAATTCTCGAACGATGACGACCAGCCTCGTATGTTTTTCAGTGCGAATCGTCCAAGGACTTGTTTTTTTTCAATCTTCATGCACCGTCCACTGTACGGGGAGATACAAGATACGGCCAATTATCCGGTGGACTGGAAAAGCTTCAAACATCGACTGCTCGATGACGAAAAAAAAAGGTAAACAAAAAACAAATATCACAGATGAGACTCGGGACTAGAAAGAAAATGGGCCGTAGTTGGGTAACAACGATAGAGTGACAACGGCAATAAGCCACGATCGTGCACTGACTGTGTCGGTAGCGTGGAAAAATTCGCCATTTCGCATGGGAATGATCCTCAATGTGGCAGGGTTTCGTGTACACGAAAAGAAAAAGGAGGAAAAAAAAAGACGATGTCTATAATTACACGATCGGATTGTCGCAGTTGTTACAAAACGTAACGTCGGTACGATCGTCGAAGGAGGAAGAAGCGGCGGCGGCAGCAGCAGCGGCAGCAGCAGCGGGCTGCGATATCGGTCCTTGATTATACGTATCGTCGTCTCGCCGTTGATGATCGATCGGCAGTCGTCTTTCGTTGATCGATACGCCCGCGCTCTCGTAGGAATTTGCAAACGTCTGGCTCTGGCCCAAATAACGACCCAGGGGTGTCGGCGACCTCGAGGAAGTCGCCCGTCCGCCCACCACGTGGCTCATCGAGGAATAAAACTCCGTCCGCGAGATAACTACGGCATCAAGTTCAAAACGGGAACCTTGACTCACTGCGATGACGAAATTTTTGGGACGCCGAGGGGCGGCGGGAGAGGCGTTTCTTTCTATCGTTTTTTCGATCGACTCGCGTTCGTGTGACTTATTTTTATTCGAGCGAGGGAACGCGTCTCGATCAAAGATGGCGCGATTATCGCGTCTGCCTAGCCTGCTTCATCGATAAAATCATTATTCCTCGAGAGAAAAAGGACGAAAAACGTTTGATCGCGAAACGACAACACGACATGGCGGTGCTCGACGTTGTTCTGAAATTCGAAAAATCCTCTTTTCTCTTTTCATCTCGACGATCCGCAAATTCCCCCCTTGACTCTGTTGGACTTACACGATGAGCCTCTCGCAATCCGCGCAAATATTTTGCCCGGGAGGGAGGCTGTTCTGCGGTGTCGGAGGCTGAACTTTCGTTTCCGGTGCGGTGACCGACCGCAGCCCCGCGAGTGCCGGCGATGACGGCATTATCACACCGCTCTGAACGACCGGCTCTGCTGTTGTGTAGTTTCAATTTATTCACAGGGTCAATTTTGACATTTGAGAAGCCACAAGGGACAAGCGTTATCCCGTGTTAGCGCCATGTTTTTTGCACACCGCGTTGGGGTTTTGAAAAAAAGTTTCCGTTGGATATGCAAAATGGAAGAAACCTTTCTTTTTTTTCGATTTTTTTTAACGTTGTGATTATTCGACCGAATTTTCATGGACGAGAGGAGAGGGTTGGTCAAATTCGCCGGTTAATACTCTTTGTGATTCACTAACCAGGCTCCGGAGTCTTGGGCTCTTTGTCAGCCTCCTGTACCATCTTGAATACCTCGCTGTTCTCGGCGTTGTAATTTCTCTCGTTCTTCTTGAAGTTGACACTGCAAATCGTACATGTATACTCGATGCATCACGTGTGCATACATATTTATAGCGTTTACGATGTAAACGCGAGCGTGTAATCCACACGACGTGTATGCCTCCATGTACAGCGATACAGTCGAGGATATAAAGTTTCGAGTCGGCGTATCGTTTTAGTGACTCGCGTTTCTTCGCGAACCTGAGAGAAAAACGTCTTTTCATTGCTTTACCCGAGTACTCCACCGGCGAGGACCTCAGCTTGGGCCGACAGCGTCTCCGCGATTGTTTCCTCGCTGTAAATTCCAACCGGGCTGTTGTACTGCTTGTTGACGATTGACTTTATCGACCCTTCGCTGCTTCCATTGACCTTTTCATCGATAAATCACCTTTTGACTCGTGTTTTTCACAGAGAAAGCATGCTTCGTCCGAATCAATGGAAAATCGGCATCACTCACGAAAGGCTTGGGCGTAAAATTGTGTCCGCTGCCGATCAACGGAGCTTCCTGCTTCTTCGCTGCCAATGAAGTTTTCGTCACCGGCGATACGCAGGAGGCTGGTGCGTTCGGTTGGGGCGACGGCAGGGACGGAGTTACCGGAGAGACGCTCGGCCTCCACGTGCTTCCACCTCTGTTTTTGCGATTTTTTAAAATTATTCCAACCGTCGATGAATTTTAACAACGTGACATTGAGAGCTTTTTTTTTGTTTTCAGATAATTATCACGCGGAATTACAGTCGGTCGATTTACCTCTGAACCGTCATCTCGAAGCTGTTTCCGGATCTCACGATGACGTCCTGAGCGTCTTTGTGTCTGAGATTGAACATGTCGGTACTGTTGACCCTGATAACGGCGTCGCCTGCCCTCAGACCTGCCTGCTCCGCTGGTGATCCTCCATTCACCTGTGTGACGACAATCGGTATTCCACGTATCAACAATTTTCCTCGGCATGGAAAATATTTCTAGCGTGCAGCGATTGATATTTTGATTAAAAATAAGAATCACTGCGTGCCTTCGCAAAGAGCGAAAGAAATGAAGGAAATTTTCACTTCCCAAGGATGAAAACGAGGCTAAATATTCTCGAAGCGTAAGAGTCATTTTTTCACCCCTGGGAAGTGATTGAATTTCATGCTATTTCACGCTATACACCAATTTCGAGAGTTTCGTACCGGAAGTACGTATTTTACGTATTTGTTCATACGTTCGTGCATGTTTTGACGTTACTCGTATTTTCACGATAAAATATATAAACCGGATGGTTCCTACGACGGTTCTGAAAAAAGTGCCCTCGTGAAATGCGATACAGTACATAGTGGTAAGACGGGGACGAAACCCCATCAGAGGGGTGAGGAAGAAGGCAAGACTGGGGGTGAAAACTTTAAAACCGAAATAGAGTATCCCGAGGGAACATAAAAGTAAAAATAAGCGGGATATAAATTTATTCAGTTTGTAAAGACGATTCGTTTAATCGAAACTTGTCGAGTGCTCTCAAAGGTTTTGTCGTCAGTGTACACGGCGAAGAAACGAGCTCACGATGGACAAAAGAATTTTACAAATCGTTCAGACAGTCGTGTTTTGCCTCTGCACGTATATACGTATGTGCAATGTTTGTGTAATAGCATATATATAAATTTATGTACGTCTAGAAGACAAACCGGCGTAGTTTATTGCTGTATACTCTGAGAGCGGTTCCAGTCTAGATATAGCTTAATTTAAATACTCTGTATATCAAACGCAGCATCACGCTGATGTGCTTTGCGCGTTCGCGCTCGCTCTGCCATCGTCCCATCGAGACTGTGCATCCATTCACGCGACTCTCTCTCGACTGCAGCGTCAACCGCGCCGTTGCACTTTGCACGTTTTACGTGTCTCGACGTTGAATACTAACGGCCTAGTTGAAAGAGCCGTGCCACACGCGCGCGCTCCAAACAATCGTAATACTTGTTGAAGAAGAAGAGGAAGAAGAGAAAGAAATATGAGATGCGAACTGTATCGAAAGGTTGGGCAGACGTAATGGACATTAACGAATGCAGTAACGCATTTATCCTCTCTCACGTCGTGTATTTTAATAGCAATGGAAAGAGAACACTCCTCTGTAATTTCTCTTCAAAAAGAGATGGCCGCGTTTTGCAAAAATACATCATAGGGAAGCTTCTCTTTATGGTCAAAAAAAGCACCCGAAGATTTCGGATATTCGGTAGAGTGTTTTTTGTCACCTCTCGAGTGACACTCGGAGGAGCGAAAAAAGTTCGCGCCGAATCAGAGTCTTTGAGGTTGACGAAATCAGATTTTCAAAATTCAAAACAGTGGATCCAATATGGCGGAAAAGAAATTGAAAAATCGTTGGATTTCAAAGAAAATTTGCATCTCGTAGAATTGAAGATCGCTGGATTCGCATCCGAGGTGAGCTGTCCGCAATTCAAAGTGGCGGATGCAACATAACCTCTGCGTCAAATTGCAAGCGCCATTTTCAACTCTGAAAGTCTGAATTCAGCGATTTAAAAAACCATAGAATTCGCCGCCATTTTGAAATTCTACAATCCGGTTTTGACATCCGGCTGGAGTAGCTCTAAGAACCGCAATGCCAAGATCGTGGGGCAAATCTGTCGAATGTTTCTTCCGACGGAAAAGGAGCACGAAAATCTCATCCGCACCGCTAAGGGGTGGAAATGTGATTATTTATTTGCTCGGAAACAGGTTTTTGCGACATCAACAATCGTTCGAACACGTACAGCTTGCCGCGAGGAATTTTTCGAATCGACCTCATTTCCGGCTGTCCCGAGGTGTAAAAAAAGATGGAGAATAAATTGAAAATAATAAATGGGCCTCGCCGAAATCGAAGACGAACGGAAATTATACCGGTAGCGGAGTAGGGGAAAAGGGTGGAATCTCTCTATAAATACTCGTGTTATTTATCGCTGTATCATTTTAATTTCTCATTCGCGGAACCCTTCGCAAAACGCGAGGATGCTCAATCAGCATGTCGTTTTACTGGACGCGAGGACGATTATTCGCTTTCTGACAGTTTGTAAAACCAAAAAGTTCGCGGGCAAGTGCGCAGATGCAGAATCTCTCCGTGATACCTGAGAGATGTTTCTAACCTTCAAAATTTCGCAATAATTCGAGAATACCATCGTCGGGAACATTGAACAAAAGTGCAAGCTGATCTTTTCTCAATGACGTGTGTATCGTCGATGAAAGATGCGGTGAATTTCGGGGTTATTCTTTTTTTTCGTTTCAAATGCATTAACGTCGATTGCGGGCCATCCTCGTTTCGTTTCGTTCGGCGCGAGAAGCGAGTAGTGTAATATCGCACGCGTTTATTACGAGTCAGGGTTAAGAAGAGCGTTTGTTACCGCGAGGTATACATGTAGCGCTGATGCGCGGGCAACGCGCGAACGCCACAACTAAAAATAAGCCTGGACCGGTCTAAAAATATACGACGGCCCTCCCATCGCTCCTCTACCCCCTACCCTTGCATACGGTGGAGCGCTCTCGTGTCGCGAGACCGAGTGACTGCCGCGGCGTCGCCCGTGCTGCCCCCGTGCGAGAGAAAAAGATGGAACGAAGGAGAAAGGACTCGCGCGCGCTCGCCCAGCGAGACAAGAGCGAGGGAGACACTCGACGGTGAAAATATACGCCAGGGTGGTGAAAAATTATACACGTATATACCGTATTTGTATTATACAGATATATACGCATTCCGATGGGCGGGTTATCACAGACAGATCCGTCCCACCTTCCGTCGAGGGCCGCGGAATGCATCGAAGCTGCGGCGATCGCAGACGCGTCATCCGGGCATCTACATGCGTGCAAAACGATGTTTTTTATTTTATACACTGCCGTCCAAAAGTTTCCTTCGCGAAAAATGAAAAAATACCCCAAACATATCGGCGAAACTGCTCGACGAAGGAGAATTCGGAATCGGGACTGAAACCGCCGCGAGAGAACAAACTTTTGTCTCGCGAAAAAACCGCAGTTTGCTGCGAAATGCATGCTGGAAACTTTTGGACGACGGAGTATACGCACACTTGCGTACATTGGGGTGTCCGTTATTTCCAAAGTTGACTTTTTCCATATTAATTTTTTCAAAATTTTCGAATGCTCCTAACCCCCAGTGACAATACTTTTCTCATCTAAATAACGTGTGGGATCTCTGCACTTTGTGGATCTCGATTTTTTCTCTCGCTTATACACTAAATTTTCAAAAATCGTCGATTCTCCAGCAAATAACTTTTAATATCGCTTATTAACATTTTTTCGTTAATTTTGAAAAGATTATCATTCATTTTCGCCATATTTTCCAATAAATTTTCCAACATTTTGAGATTAATGAAAATATTTTTGTCAGCGATATCGAATATTGAAATTTCTTCACTGATTTATTGGCAAATAACGGACACCCCAATGTATGCATACCTGCCTCGAAAACTCGGAGGACCAAAGCCCACGCGAAATCGTCCGGCGAGACCGGCCCGGTTAAATAAAACGAACTTTCCCCAAAACGCGTTGAAAAATACATCACCAGGGTCAATTTTTTCTCGAAATTCTTGTTCTTTCTTGCGTACTTTGTTCGGTAAAATATCAATCGTTTTACCACGCGGATCGTTGGTCAAAATGCAACGCGATTTAGCGTCCGCCTTCTTTGAATGTTAATACGCGAAAAAAATGTATGCATTCGTCTCGCTTTTTCGCACACGCGAGCATACACTTGTAGCCTCGCGCTTGAGCAATTATTTTCGCGAGCTCACGCATATATAATTCCTGGCTGATATTGCCATAGACGGTGTGGTGTTTGTTTCGCGTATCCCGCGAGCTCTTCCAATCGCTATCTCCACTGCGATAGCGATTTTTGCGTACTTTGTTCGGTAAAATATCAATCGTTTTACCACGCGGATCGTTGGTCAAAAGTGCAACACGAATTAGCGTCCGCCTTCTTTGAATATTAATACGCGAGAAAAATGTATGCATTCGTCTCGCTTTTTCGCACACGCGAGCATACACTTGTAGCCTCGCGCGTGAGCAATTATTTTCGCGAGCTCACGCATATATAATTCCTGGCTGATATTGCCATAGACGGTGTGGTGTTTGTTTCGCGTATCCCGCGAGCTCTTCCAATCGCTATCTCCACTGCGATAGCGATTTTTGCGTACTTTGTTCGGTAAAATATCAATCGTTTTACCACGCGGATCGTTGGTCAAAATGCAACACGATTTAGCGTCCGCCTTCTTTGAATATTAATACGCGAGAAAAATGTATGCATTCGTCTCGCTTTTTCGCACACGCGAGCATACACTTGTAGCCTCGCGCGTGAGCAATTATTTTCGCGAGCTCACGCATATATAATTCCTGGCTGATATTGCCATAGACGGTGTGGTGTTTGTTTCGCGTATCCCGCGAGCTCTTCCAATCGCTATCCGCACTGCGATAGCGATTTTTGGGTACTTTGTTCGGTAAAATATCAATCGCTTTACCACGCGGATCGTTGGTCAAAATGCAACGCGATTTAGCGTCCGCCTTCTTTGAATGTTAATACGCGAGAAAAATGTATGCATTCGTCTCGCTTTTTCGCACACGCGAGCTCACGCATAATTCCTGGCTGATATTGCCATAGACGGTGTGGTGTTTGTTTCGCGTGTCCTGCGAGCTCTTCCAATCGCTCTCCGCACTGCGGTTTTTGTAACAACACGACGCTGTGTAATATCCGCGGGCGGAATAAACGGAATATCCACCGAGAGACCGCAAAGAGAGAGAGAGAGAGGGAAAATCGCGCACCCGTTGAAAATTGCACGTTTCATTATAAATAGAAGTGTGTGTGTTGGTATAATACAGCATAAGCGAGAGAGGGGTTCGTTATAACAAGCGAATATGCTTATTGTAGCTCGTTATTTTTCTCAATGCTCGCTAAAGAATTTCTTCATCTCGATCGCTACGGATTGTACGCGCTGCGCGATGTATACGTGCGAAAATCTCACTTCTTATTTCGCTCTTCCCGTTGCTCAGTCAGTGACGTCATGTTTCCGCAGCACTCGGATAATGGCACATCCGGAATTGCGACACGAACCTCGCGATAACATTCTCGCGGAGAGGGCAGATTTCGGCAACTTTTTTTCAAAAATTTCTCTTTTCGGAGTAAAATTCACGCCGGAAGTGACGTTTTTTAATACGTTAAAGGTGAGGTTTCGATACGGAAAATCGATTTTTTTCTGTTTTTTTTGTGCGTGGGTGGCTGAATCAGAGAATCAGCTGGACCAGCGGAGCGTGGGACTCGCCGCAATCTTTCGGACCGTGTTATTCACACTCATTAAAAAAAAAAACGAAATGCGAGACTTTTCAAAATGTATGATCTATTTTTTGAGGTAAATCCTTTGGAAAATGACTTGAACGGATTAAAATGTGGATTGACTAATTATACTTCGGTTGGGACGATAGTTATACTTGCGAAAAATAATTTTTCGAAAAAAATAACGAAAAATAATAATCATAAGCATATTCGCGCGTATTTAATCACAAAATTGTACGTAATATTTTAGATCGTTCAATATTCAAAAAGAAAATGAGAGAAACCAGACGGGGAGCAGACTCCTAAACGACTGTCGGACAAAGAATGAGCATCCCCAGGGCATGAGCCAACAAAGAAAGAAAGCGAGTTTCGATGTTTGAATAATTGAGCAAACGCTTATATCGTACACTCAAAAACGCCAACTTTACATCGAACATTTTTGACGTACACGCGCGCGCGTGATTCATCTCGGTGAGAGCAAACGCGTTCGTGATTATTTCAAGACGTCCTCCTTGCCGGAGGAAGAAAGAAAAACGGCAGAGAAAACTGAGGAGAAAAAAAAAACGAGTTTATATTCCGGATATCCATGAGTCAAGATGACGCGTACAAAGATCATTAAAAAAAAGCGAAAGAACACTCATCGTTCGTCATTCAAACGCGTACAGCATATATTATTTCCGAACTGAGACGGAGATCCGGAGGGGATCGTCGAAATGATGAATTTCGCGATGAATCGCGCAACGATGTTCGTTTTGCGAAATAATTATCACGTGGTGAACATTTGGAAAAAAAATTTCGAGGCTCCGAAAATTCGAGGCCGGCACTTTGCTCTCTCGTTCCTCCAGCGTGGTACGCACAGACGCGAGGCTTACTCAACGCGGAAAAGAATCCTACTCGAGGCGTCTAGCGGTGTCGTCATGGAGAAAGTTTTGTCAGCGAGCCAAAATTACGAGAAAGCAAAAGTGTACGGACGCGTAATTCCTAATTTGCATAGAAACTTTATTACGCTCGTTCGGCCTTGAAGCCTACGCGGTAATAACGCGATAAATCACGCCACGAACGTCGGTTACGAAATATACTCGAAACAACGCGACTTGGACGGCGGATAAATCGAAAAATTCAAAGACACATTTTTAATTCCGACATTTCGGATTTCACAACGTGAAATATTCTCGAGATAAATTCGTTCCGATGCCAAATTGCAGCGGAGACTCTTCGGCGAGCCGAAACATCCTGTAATTTTTGCTGATTATTCTCATTGCGAGCACGCGACCTACTTTACCGACAGCGCAAAAGTTCTAACCGCGAGAAAAACCGCGTTTTCGTGTAGAACGAAAAAAAAGTAAATATACGTTACGTAACCATTCGACCGCACAGTTTTAACACGAATTTGTGAATTACGAAATCAAAACACCAACGCAAACTTCGTTTTTCTTTTCTCCGATTTGCGTATTCCCGGCGCTCGCATGTGCATAGATCGATATAATTGTACGATAACGGAGAAGAAACAGAAGAGACAGAGAATGCCAACCTTTAAATCGTAAGAGAGAAAGAGAGAGACGCGGAAAGATGAGCCATCAAGGATTCTTTGGAAGAAACGTCGGGTCCTTGGGGCTCTGTGCATTTGCGCTGGATATCGCAATGATGTATATATTTAGACGAGCATTTTTCATGCGTGGCAATCAGGTGCAATATGGTGGTGGATTTTGAAACTAGAAACTGTGTGGAAATCTCGTTTCGGAGTAATATTCCCTCAGCATCTCTCTCTCGCGCGCGTCCTCCGCTTCTTTCTTCTCCGCTGCGGGAGATCTCACGGTATTTGTGCCTGTGACGAGAGAGAAGTTCACGGGCACACGCGTTATTAGAGACATCCAAAGAGGCGCGAGCGCGTGTCGCAGAGAGATAGAGAGAGAGATGGTCCATTGCCGCACAACATTTAGCCCGTCCGTCTCTCTCAAAGTGCACAGAGCGCTGGCGAGATGTTGAGAGAGAGAGAGAAGAGAGTTGGCATGGATTCTGTGCACGGTCGCAAAAGCTCAGATCGAGGGATAACGGGTCTTAAACGCGAAGGTGTCGCGTTACTGCACTCGATATCGTGAGAACAATTCACGATGATTTTCATCTTGCGGTAAATCGTTTCCTCGCGGATGCGCGAAGAAAATTCCGACGATAAACCTCATACGCATCGCAACGAAGCAAATTTGTTCATCGACGATTATTTCCCAAAGTTATTTCCCCGTAAGGTTGTGGCATTGCAAAACTGTGGATTCGAGTTTCGTCAACCTCCGGTGCACGTCCGCGAGTTTGGGAGAAAGGAGGGAGCGAAAAAACCAGGTTTAACCGGCGGGTTCCGGAAGTCGCGTGGTGGGACCGCCGAAAGCACGAGCTCGTAACCATATACGAGGAACGAAGGAAGAAAGTCGCGAGACGATTTTGTTCAATCGTCGAGAAAAACCTTGTATTTCATTAAAAAAAAAAAAAAAAAGAAAAAGACTATAAAACCGCTCGGAATCCAGCGCGGGAGCGTCGCTCGCGGATAATCTAGAAAAAGATTCAGCCGCCGGAGAACATTAATGTTTTTTAATATTTTTTTTCTCCCCAGATTGAGTTACATATTACACGTCAGACAGTAAGACGTTTATTAGCGGGATTCGGGGGTGGCTGAGGGACACACGAGGGAGGAAAAAAAGTCTGCCGAGGGGAGAAGAAACGAAAGCTTTCATGGAAAGATAAATCAACAGCTGTGTGCTTCTCTCTTTTTTTTCTTTTTCCTTCTCTCACTTATTTCGCCTCTTCTTTATCTTCTTTCCCGGAACGATCGAAGCAGGACGGGGAGATTCGTGACGTGTGCTGCATAACCCGAGCCAAAAAAGGTAGACGCTTATAGTGTGTGTAATACGAAAGCGACGTCGCGCTCTTTCCACTCGAGGCTTTCTTTTTCGTTCGCTGTCTCGGCGTTTTATTTTCTCTTTTTTTTCTCGTCGCCGTCGTTACCGAATGAAAGCTCCTCGCCGGTATTTTTATATCCACGGGAGAGTGAAGCTCCTTCTCTCAACGCGAAGCTGTATACGCGAGATCACCGGGCCTCGGTCTCTATTAATATCGCCGTCGAATGCCGCGGGACGGCTTTTCTCGAGTCACCGAAAAGTCAACGCGAGCATCGCTGATGCTGATATCTCATCTCACGGCGGATGATGGACCCCGCGCCATCGCTTCGATTTATCGTCAGAATCGAACGTACGTTCGAGTTCTCCCTCCCCCCTCCGATATCCGATTACCGCATGACACACGCAATGTCCGTAGCGAGCCCATCGATGATTTTCGAAATTTCGAAAAATCAAAAGAAAAATCTTCGTCGAGTTACGCGATCGACGGTAACGAACGTTATTCGTCCTCGTAACGTACGCTGATGAAATTTTACGTAAATATTGTTCACGAGATCGGTAGAACAGAAATAGCGTACGATGGAAATCTCGAAATACGAGAAATCGGATATGGGGATTGGCCTTTGAAAGCGTGGAAAATTTGTACACACGCGTATAGGCTTATTTCCTTGTGGGTGTACTTATCAGGGTGTATGTTATTTCCCAAGTCGAATTCTTTCGCTCGGGTACGCTCCAGATTGTTAGTCCGTAGTCTGAGAACATTGCTGGAAAAAAAAAATGTTCAAACGCCCTGTTTTCAATTCCTGTCTCGCTTATTATACTCATTGGACTCTCAAAAACCGTTTTTTCCGTTTTGTCGATGGTCCTTTTGGATGGACGAGTTTTAAGATGTTGGAAATAATTTGTTCCAACGATGTGTTTTTCAACGGTATAAATAGGATCGTTGTCACAGGATCGTAGTCAAGAGCAGAACGAACGGTTTACGAAAGATGACGAACATAACAAGTGAGAAAAAAATTGAAATCTAACAAGTGCGAAATGGCACTCGTCGATCAAATGAGAAAAGTATCGTCACTCGGGCATGGTGCTTGACATTTTTTTTTACCCATTTTTTTTCGGTTATGAGTCAATAATTAGGAGGATGTCCAAGTGAAAAAGCCGGAACGTGGGAGGAGAAGAACAGTTTACGAGGTCCAACCAACCCTTGCGTACTTCAGCCTGTTTGCTAGAATTCAACAGCTTTATTTCTCCCTTGACATTCCTGCGTAGGCGGCGCAACCTTGGAATATATGTCATTGCGATAATAGTTTGTCTCAAAAATATATGCCGCACGTACGTTCATCTCTGTCCACTACGGAGGAAGCTGCGAGACGTTTCGTTGCAATAAAACGCGTATGCAACCGCGCATGCACGAGCGAGCGTCATCGAGCGAAGAACACATACGAATAAAACTCTGACGCTCGCCGCGCGATACCGGAAGTGCGAGCATGTGGTCGCGTACCGCGTGAAGCATAGAAACGAGATAAGACGCTAGAATAATACCAAAGGGGTTGTCGTCGAGGACGCTGACCCATTAAACGAAAGCTTCGTTAAAACACGTCCGATCGAATGAGAAAAACGATTGAATTTTGAGTGTAAAAGTTAGGTTCGAATGATTATCGTCGTCGAGGATCGAGCCTAGTTTTTTGTTGATGAAAAACTGCATCTCCGACATCCGAAGTCCGATGAAAGCATTTGAATTGCGTGCCTGAATATTTCTCTAGAGGAAGATGCGTGCGTATGAGCGGCGACGTTATCGAGGTACGCAAAATGTGTATTGAATTCGAGCGTTCGTAAAGCATACGATCTTTTTTTTTTTTTGCAACGTCCGCGAGATCTCGCATAATCCTTGGACTTTTTCCCGCTGGTGAGTGCGCTCGTAGTGATAAATATAAAGTAGCGCGTTGGCCAAAACGCCTACGCTGCTGAAAAATCGTGTCTCGGCTCCGGACGAGCACGGACCTCGTCATGTTCGTTGACGGCTCTCGTATTTTACGCTCTCGATCTCATTGTTTTCTTTCTCCCTCGGGCATTCGGAGGACCAGTGAGGGTTGGAGAGGCGAAAGAAAGACGGAGAGACAAACGAAAGAAGAGAGAACGGAAGAGACGTGAAATTAATATCAACGGGCATGCAGCAGCACGGAAATGACGTCGCGAGTGCGTCCGCCTCCCTCCGCAGGGACTCTGCTGCCGTGTTTTTTGGCAACGATTATTCACAAGTGCGTAATTTTTTTTTTTCATCTCGCAATCAAACGCTAGCTCTCTCGTGCGCAAAGAATCAACTTGCGTGCAAAAGGGAAGAACTTCTCGAGTGGCGTCTGGCGCCATCGTCATCGAAACGTTTTTTTTTTCCTTGCAACATGATATATTCATCTCCTGATCGAGTACCGCTTTACCGACACTTTGAGAGAAGCTGACGCGCGTATCATCGTCGATTAGCTCGCGATGCGACAGTAAAACGGATAACGTATACCATTGGCAAATTCTCAGTGTGGGAACAAAAAATAAAAGGGAAATTTCACGAGGATTTCTCGTGAAAGTGAATTTTCTCAAAGACTCGAAAAAGAATCGCAGCCTTTTCGTCGATGGTGAAAAAAAAGTTTAAAATTCCTTGAAATTTACGATTCAGAACGCTCAAGGATTATCCATTTTTTTTCATTTTTCCCATCTGTGAAACATCGATGAAGCTGCGCGATTAGGAGGAAAGAAATTCACCTCAGATTTTAACGTGCCACGCCTTTTCATAGATGCACATTTATGCGTATTATCGATGGACAAGTAAAATCATTTTTCCACGTACTCGTACATAGACCTAGGTTTCATAATGAAAAGTAGATCGGTCGCGAATATAAGCGAGGAAAAAGTGCGGCAGACCTGCATTTATATCAGCGTTCATAAGGATATTACGGCGATAGCATCGCTGAAAAATCGCGAGAGGGAGAGAAAAAAGACTCTACGTCGTGGACATTTGCGCTCGTTCGACGTTAAAAGTACTCGTGTATTTTCTAACTCGCTTTTTAGATAGTCGTGCTGCGATTAGCTCGCGTTATCCCCTACGATGATGCCCCGTGTTTCGAGAACTGGAACATAATGTATTATCTATATATACACACGCTGTATATATATATTAGGGTGTTATTGTCCAAATTGTTTTTTTACAACTTACACTTTCCACTTGGAATCGCCAGTTCACAGCTCAAGAACAATGTTGGAAAAAGAAATGCAAACGCCATCGACTTCCGCTCAAATGACGATTAAACATGGGTTTTTCGCACTTTTTAAATTTGAATTTCTCTCCTCGCTCATTAAATTCATTTTCGAAGCTGTTTATCATGCTTTGGTTATCATTCCTCTAGATGGACAGATTTTTGATATTCCTGAGAAAAATTTCTTCAAAGTTTGTTGTTTTTTCTTGCGAATAAAAAGAAATAAGAAGTTTACGATCCTCCAAGACGAACGGATTTTTGTATCGTCACCGGAAATGTTGGAAAAATTCTTTTTTTTATTTTCAAAACGAAGAATATTCACCCATGTAAAACCTTGTTCATCCGCGCAGAGTGGGTGGATTAAAAAAACGAATGAACGTAACAAGCGAGAGATAAATCGAGGTTTAACCCTTCGAGTGCACACTTGCGCCACCGATCAATAAGTGCATACTGGGTCATTTTGACACAAGGCGTTTTTCGAGTCGCTGTACCTCGGTTAATATTCGATTTTTGTTTTTGTCTCCAAACTGAACTTTTTTTTGACGAAAACGAAAAGTAAATGCCAAAATATTCGTTCAAAGTGGCGCCTTCGTTCTACGATATAATGCTGAAATCGAAAATGCTATGTGTCTTAATGACACCATATGCACTCGAAGGGTTAAAAAGTGCAAGAATCCCGAGTTCGTTTAATGGTTTTTGACATTTTTTTTAAATAATCGTTTCTAAGCTGTGCACTGATGATTTGGAGCGCACGTGATTGAAAAAAGCCAACTTGGAAAGTAACAGACACCCAAATACATATATACACGGTGTAATATATTACATAACGAGGATGCAGCAATGAGTTTGAAAATCTTCCTCCGATCGTTCGATTAACGAAACACGATTGCTATCGTGAAAACGTGAGCGCGTGTGGCGACTGAGAAAACCTACATATACATATACCTCGTATTTCTCCCGTTCGAGAGCAGCCCCTCTTCCTTCCCCGCGACGTAAAAAAAGGTTTACATGCCCTCGAGACCGATTCGCGACCGGCACATATTTTCGCGTCCTCTCTCGCTGTTGCAATTTTCATCCGACCAATACGCGAACGTTACAGAGTCCGATAACAAAAAAAAAAAAAAGCGACCGTGCGCGAGCTTCCCGACGACAGCGACGACCAACGTTTGCACTCCCCTCCCGCGATATTCAGTCAGATATCGATCGGGGATTCTCGACCTTTGTACCCATGCGTTTTATTGCAATCCGATAAAACGATCGATTTTATCGTTCTCAAAGTGGCCTCTCGCGAAACGCAGATTTTTTTGCCCGCCATTCGGTACAACGATTTGTAGAAAAGATGCAAAAAAAACACGTCGTCAAACTCGTGGATACTTTTTTGGAAAAAAAATCAGCGAACGAGTAAAACGCGATGATGAAAAGTGTGAAGCTGGAATTGTCCGTGGAATGTCTTCGCTTCCCCCCCTCCCTTCCGCGTTCGTCTCGTCGGACGATCATTTTTCCGATTCAATGGAATTCATCAATGTACCGATTCATGAATGACGAGAGGAAACTCTGGTCACGTGTACTACTGCGCCCCCCAGCCCACGGGCGTAATTCTCGGAATTTGTGCGCTGAATGTAACGACGATGCGTCACACGTATACACGGCGTACGTCACAATTGTAACGCCGACGACTCGATGATAATCATAGATCGATAAATTACTCGCACGAAATTCCGAAGTAAGCGTCACCCCGCGCGCATAAAGGACCAATAATGATTCGTCAAATTAGTAACTTTCTTGGAAATCATTGACCTTCCGGATTCAGAGATTACTCATTATTCGGGTTAATTAATCGGGGAACGATAGTTTCGAGAAATCGCAGGGATGGAACCGACGTTTGGAACGAAAAAAATAAGAATTTTTTCGAGGACTTTACAATTATTACATTTTTTTTCCCGAAATGCGGGTAGAGTATCTTGAGAATATTCAAAGGTTTTATAATTTTGTTAAAACTCAGTTCGAAGGTCTTTCGAGTTGCGACCCAATCAGAGAGAGAAATCATCGAATTTTACGAATTTACAATTATTACATATTACGGCGTGCGTCACGATTGCAACGGCGACGACTCGATAATAATCATAGATCGATAAATTACTCGCACGAAATTCCGAAGTAAGCGTCACCCCGCGCGCATAAAGGACCAATAATGATTCGTCAAATTAGTAACTTTCTTGGAAATCATTGACCTTCCGGATTCAGAGATTACTCATTATTCGCGTTAATTAATCGGGGAACGATAGTTTCGAGAAATCGCAGGGATGGAACCGACGTTTGGAACGAAAAAAATAAGAATTTTTTCGAGGACTTTACAATTATTGCATTTTTTTTTCTCGAAATGCGGGTAAAGTATCTTGAGAATATTCAAAGTTTTTATAATTTTGTAAAAACTCAGTTCGAAGGTCTTTCGAGTTGCGACCCAATCAGAGAGAGAAATCATCGAATTTTACGAATTTACAATTATTACATATTACGGCGTGCGTCACGATTGCAACGGCGACGACTCGATAATAATCATAGATCGATAAATTACTCGCACGAAATTCCGAAGTAAGCGTCACCCCGCGCGCATAAAGGACCAATAATGATTCGTCAAATTAGTAACTTTCTTGGAAATCATTGACCTTCCGGATTCAGAGATTACTCATTATTCGCGTTAATTAATCGGGGAACGATAGTTTCGAGAAATCGCAGGGATGGAACCGACGTTTGGAACGAAAAAAATAAGAATTTTTTCGAGGACTTTACAATTATTGAATTTTTTTTTCTCGAAATGCGAGTAAAGTATCTTGAGAATATTCAAAGTTTTTATAATTTTGCAAAACTCAATTCGAAGGTCTTCCGAGTTGCGACCCAATCAGAGAGAGAAATCATCGAGTTTTACGAGTTTACAATTATTACATATTACGGCGTACGTCACGATTGCAACGGCGACGACTCGATAATGATCATAGATCGATAAATTACTCGCACGAAATTCCGAAGTACGCGTCACGTCGCGAACATAAAGGACCAATAATGATTCGTCAAATTAGTAACTTTCTTGGAAATCATTGACCTTCCGGATTCAGAGATTACTCATAATTCGCGTTAATTAATCGGGGAACGATAGTTTCGAGAAATCGCAGGGATGGAACCGACGCTTGGATCGAAAAAAATAGGAATTTTTTCGAGGACTTTACAATTATTACATTTTTTTTCTCGAAATGCGGGTAAAGTATCTTGAGAATATTCAAAGTTATTACAATTTTGTAAAAACTCAGTTCGAAGGTCTTCCGAGTTGCGACCTAATCAGAGAGAGAGAGAAATCGTCGAGTTTTCATTTTTCCAAATGTCAAAAGGGTCGCTCGAAATTTTACACACAATATTAATA
Source organism: Heteropelma amictum (assembly GCA_959613375.1). NCBI lineage: Eukaryota > Metazoa > Arthropoda > Insecta > Hymenoptera > Ichneumonidae > Heteropelma > Heteropelma amictum. The sequence goes on from OY390727.1 coordinate 4,128,959, forward strand.
CTTTGTACTTGAATAAACGGCTTCCGAAAAATATCTGTCTAAAAGAAGCTTTCGAAAATGTCTCGTTTCTCGATTTTCTCTTCGTTGTATATACATTTTTCAATTTTGGTTCACGCGCATAACGTAACACGGAAATTTGTCCGTCTTTTCGGATCAACACAGCGGAGGCGAGAGCTCGCGCCGTTTCGCGACCCTCCACAGGTACTTTGCGAAAGAGGTGACTATAATTCCAGCATTTTCCATCATTTAATAAAACGAAAATCCATCCCGATAGTTGAAAAAACTCACCAAACTGTGGATATCCCACAGTTCTAAATGATGGAAAAAATCATAAAAATAGCTTGATAATCACCGGTGCGGAGTGCAAAGGTATTCCCACGCTAAAATCCATTAAAATCCTAATTGACGTAATTTAGCGAATATCGAACGAGCAGGCCAACATATGAATTTCGAAAAATGGAAATAGGCAAAGTGCATCTGCGTAAAACCAGGTTTCTATGTCCTTCTCCTTGGCGACAGACACTTTGGTCATATCGCGTGGTCGGAGTACACCGAGCGAAACAAAAAATTGCTTTCTTATCACTTATCAACGGACGAAACGTCGCCGATCGCGTAAGCGCTGTGGAATTTATGTACAGTCCTCGCCGGCGACCATAACGAAGCGATAATACGATGCCGTTTTCGCATTGGCATAAATATATGTACATACACGCGCGAAATCGCTCCTACATGCAAATTATAGTCTACACACACGCACACACACACGCGCGAGTATCGCATAACGCGGTATTCATCCGACTATTCGTCGCTCGTGCAAATTTCACGATTTCCGAGAGCCCATAAATATTCCACACTCGGATATGTCTTTGAACGCATTTTCCCTTTGATTTTTCCTTTTTCACCAACATGTCGAAAATACGTCGGCTATTGAGAGAAAGCTGGCAAACATCGCTGTAAAATTGATCGTTGGTTAAAAGCCGTCAAGTGTAAATGTCACTCGAAAGTCCGAACGAGTTTCTTCGCGAGCCAATCCGGTCTTTATAGCTTCGAAGCGCGATTTTTCGCGCGCGGACTATAACGCTCTCGTTTCGAGCATCGAGCGTTCATTCCGTAAAAACAATCATTTTCGCGCTGTATCGATTTTCGAAAAACTAAAATAATCGCGTCTGAGAAGGTCAAGTCGCGCGCCAAATCTTTTGGACTGTCACCTCAAACCCACGCGGATCGAAACGTTTACTCTGAATACATTTTTTCGCCCTCAACCCCCCTCCCCCAAGTACATTGACATTAAACCGAAATTATATCTGTGTTTAGGTGCCAACTTTCGTTTCTGCCAATATTTTTTTGTCTCTGATTCATCGAAAAGAGTGCACGAGATTCAAAGTGACCAAACGATACGCACGGATGATCATCTTCGCGCACGAAAAGTCAAAATTCACACGAACGATTTGGGGAATCGGTCGGTTACGGCTTTGCTCGTCGATCGCCTTCGTGTTTTCGACGAGAAACACGGATTTCTCGTAGGAGGAGCCTGAGATTAATAGACTGAGAGATCGCGAGAGGGAGAGAGAGAGACGGAGATGTTTGGAAGCTGCAGAGATGCTGCGGAGGCTGAAGAGAGAGAGAGGGAGAAAATGTAAAATTTATTTTCGCGGTGGATAGGAGCACGCGCGCGGGCAGGAAGAACCGAGACTCGGAACGTCGCGCACAGGGCCTGGCCCCGAGGCTCGCGAGTTTCGCAAAGGCACCTTCTCGAAATAGAACACCCAAATAATTTGCCTCGGATTACCGAGCTCGTCGTCTATAACGCGCGTCCGCGGGAAATTTCGAGCGCAGACTCGATCGTTGTATACGACGGGAGAAAAACTCGTCGATTCTTCGAGCCTGGACCATTTGAGAGAGAGAGAGAGAGAGAGAGAGAGAGAAATGGAGTCAATTACTCCGAGACGTAAAGTTGTGATTTATCGCACTGTTTTTTAAATCTGATGCAAGATAAACAGAGAAAAAGACGATTCATTGATCCCTCGTCGTTAATGAAATTCACGATTATTTTCAGTCTTTGTAAAGACCCGAATTTGCGAGGGAAATAATGGTGAATAAATGACGAATCGAGTGAAAAGGAAAGGCATAAAAATGGGGAATACATTTTGGTTCCGCCTCGAAAGAAGATAGCGAAAAGATTGTTTGCTCAAGAGCAATATTTTCGTCCGTCTCGAGAGGCCGAGAGGAGAGAGCGCGTGTGGCGACGTATCTAAATCCACTTTGAAACGTCAGATGTGCGTGGCTCCGCGCGTTTATCGCGTTCCCTTTAGGAGTATTTTCACAATTCCCTCGGCCTAAATTTGACGCGAGGCTGAGGAAATATCGGGCTATTAAAAAATTCTATTTAAGAAAATTCGATAAAAACATACAAGCCGCGGGAGGATGAGAAATAAAATCGGGATGAGCGCGAAGAGCGGAGGCGTCTCGAGTGCATCGATGATCATCATCGATGCGCTCGACACACCGAACCGTCGAAGAAAGAGAAGCAACGTCGCGCAAGCCCATCTCGAATTACAGGCGTTAGACGTCCTGCCAAATGTCGTCTCTCTCGAGAGAGATCACGTACACTTTAGCGTTTAGTTGGCAACGATTTCTGTCGATGCGCGTGAAATTTGGCTTTCAACGCGACTCGCGTTGCGCAACTATTACTCGCTCGTGGATATTCGCGTGTAAGAGTGCCTGTGACACGACTCTTACACTCTTTTTCTTCAGCTTCTTCTGCCTCCTCTTCTTCAGCCTCCTCTTCTTCTTCTTCTTCTTCATTTGCGCCGAGAGGCTGCTCGTATATTCATTTCCCCACGCGTTCTTCGTCGTATCTCGAGATGCCAAAATAACATTTCCGAAAATCATTAGAAATAAAAGCCCTCCCCGATAAAAAGGCACGATTTATTATCACAATACGACGTACGACTTCCTCGTACGTTTTTACGCTCGCGTTGCCGAAATATTTGACATTCGGTTTCTCGCTCGATGGAACAATTTAATTTATCGATCCACTTATCGTTAATTATGAATTCACACCGCTGCGTCGGTGCGGATCGGCTTATCTCGCCATCGGAATTAATTGATTTCGATTTTTAATTAACCTTGAATCATATATCGATATAAGGAGAGACCTTGATGGCCGAGGAGGAGTTTTTACGCGCGAGATAAAACGAGATAGATGGCTGTGATAAAAAGTCTCGCGCGATTTTATCGGCGCGGGAGTTGGGCTCGAGGAATAATAAACGAAATGTACCTTTTGAACAATGAGCGGAGTGCCAAAATCCTTTCCACCCTGAAGGCGAAAGCCCCAGGGCGATCCGTCGAACCGGGACAATTTGACGCTGATCAGCTGCGCCATCACTCGATCGAAGAGACGAAAAAAACTCGCGTAATGCGACGCTCGAAGCGGAACGATCCGATTGACGATAAAAAAAAACAACAACAACAACCAACTCGATAAACGTCGATCGATCTCTCAATTATATCAACTTTCCACGAGATACGAGATGTACGAGAGGGCGAAAATAAAAAAGAGAAGATCGAAGAACGCCGCTCGCCTCGAGTCTCTTACGCGCACACGGTGAGGCTGACCGCGAATTCACGACGATTCAAAACGATCGCGGGGACGAACGTATCGAGAATTCCCGTACGAAGCACGTTCGATGTTTCGTCGCGAACGAAACTGAGAAGAAAAAACGGGGGCGGCTGGGACGACGGGGGAAACGACGAAAATTCCGTTGAACGATGCGCTCGAATTTCCCTCGAGAACTGACGCGAACGTGTAAAAAGTCGTTCCTCTTGTACGCGCGCACCCCGGAGATCGAGTCACGCTCGCTCTGTTTCTCAAACTAAAAACGCCCGCTTAATCTCGCGCGCCCGCACGCCCGCCAGTCCGCCAGAGTTCTATTCTCGTTGGTTTCGAGTCCGTGAAAAACTCGTACTCGTCCTCCTCTCACGGCGAACGCTGGAGTCGTCGCGATAATTACGTTCATGTACACACACGCGCGCCGCACATTCATATACGCGCCTCGTAAACTCGATAATTATCTGTATTACGTGTAATGACGCGTAGGTATCAATAAATAACAAAGGAAACGCTTCGTGCGATAGCGAGTTTACGCGTCGCGCGTGCGATCTCCATCCGGCCGCGTAAAATCCGCGAACGATCGAGAAACCATCGAAGATACTCGCAAATTGCGATTGTTCGCGCAGTTGGCTCGTACAGCTGTTTGATTTTTCGCGCGCGTCCTCGTACATGCGCAAACGATCGACGCGTGGAAATAACCGGCGAGCGTTCTCGTGGAAATGCAAAAACCGAATGCGTCGAGTTTCGACCGACCGGTTAGTCGGCCAGGAGGGCTTTCCGTACGGCGATTCGTTGTCTTCCGATTCTTTTTTTTTTTTTTTCCCTTCTTTTCCAAATCGTTTTCTTCCTTTTCTCCTTCGAAGCAGCGCCGAGTCAATGCGAGTGAGAGAACGTTGTAGTAAAAAAAACAGGGAGAAAAAAAAAGAACAAGGCTCGTATAGTACGCGAGTCGAAGAGCGCGTGCGTCTCGGCTCTGTTTTACCCCCGCCGCCGGTAGCGGGCGCGGTGTGGTGGTGGAGTTTGCTCGCAAGTGGCGGTGGGGGGGATGGCAGACTCGGCATTCTCGACATTTCACTCGTAGCCCTTCCTCCGCCGTTTCTGCTTCTTCCTCCTCCTCCTCCTCCTCCTCCTCTTCTTCGCGCCTCTCTTTTAATTCTCCAACCTCGAGTTCCCTTCCATCTCTCTCCTTCCTGTGCTCTATCCGCGCGCGCCTTTCTCCTCATCTTCCTTCCTCGCGGTGCTCCGCGAACGACGAGGCGCGCGCGGCGATGTGTTTCCTCTCTGGAGAACCGGAGGTCGGCGCATCGCGCTCGGTGGAACAAGCACACAAGAGGGCTCAGATGGGCTCAGAGAGGAAGCACCTTACCGCGCGATGCGTCCAATTCGCTTTTCTTTCTCAAGCGCATCGGTGGCACACTCGCTTCGGGCCGCTCCGACAGGAAACTGATATCTTCTTTTTCCTGCCCGTCGTCAAGAAGTTTTCACGCATTGAACAAAAGATCCCGCCGAGAGGACAAAGTTTCGCGTCAATTTTGAAAAATCCCAGTTGCCCAACTTGAACTTTACTCGATTTTTGCTGGAAAATTGTTCGTTGGACAACTCCTGTGAGGAATTCTGTAGAGCAGCGAATTTCCAATGAAAATGACTATCTGAAACATTTCTTTCTCACCTTCGAATGACGACAGTAATACAAAGCTTTTCATTCAAAAGAATTTAATAAAATGTCCCCGTGCCATCAGCATTTTTCCTCTATTTAGGCAGGACTCTTTATTTCATATAAGTATAGAAACTTTTTTCCGAACGGGCAAGAAAAAAAAACGGTTACTTTCGCAGCGGTCTAACCTCCATATACATATACATTATTCATAAACGATAATAAACGTACGCGACTCTTTGTACGCGCAATAAGAGCCAGCATTCGACATCCGCGTGTGCGAACCATTAACGAAATACTTACACCCTGCTCTCGACTCAAGCGTCGTTATAAACTTTCTTTACGTACAATTATCGCTTGCGCCAATAGCGCAGATCGGCGGGTGCACATGCAATCTGCTAAATCTGCATTCATATTTTCCACTCAAGTTCGTTCGTTGTATTTTTGCTTACAAAAACGCGTATACGTGTGCGAACCCGTGAGCCTGAGCTTCGATGATGAACACGCTTATGCGTGTATGGGGCATTCCACGCTGTGTAAATAAAGCCGAAAGGGAGGTGTGTGTTTTTTTTTGTTTAATAACGCGACGTCATGACACTCGTCTCTAAAACGCTTGTGTACCCTCACGATCGTTGCTCGACTCTCTCGATTCACTCGCTCGACAGATAAAATCCATTCTTCCCTCTCGTTCGCAACCGGCTGGCGAGATCCGATGAAAGATACTGCTGTGTATATATATATATACATACATATCCGTCTATATACAGACATACATATGTATATATATGTGTATACGTATATAATATGAAGTATAACGATATTTAGCAACGTATATACCCGCACGTTCAACGTACAACCGAGAGACGGAGAATCAAGACTCGTTTTCCTGTATTCTCGCTGTATGTACGCGCGATTATCGTGCATTCCGCGACCTCGTCCCTGATGCGCTCTTTCTCCCAGCGTCCCTGACAATGAAGGCAAAAGCACGCGCGAGATCCTCTTCGTGGCGCGAAAAACCACCGGCGTTTCCACTCGTTTTTCGTTTACTTCGAATCGAGACTTGCGTTTTGATGAAAAATTTTAATAAAAAAACGAAAATCCTGAATTTCCGGTAAAAAGCTATCTCGTACATGGTCCACGGTGGAAAATCGCGAATTTCTTGTAAATTTCATGTCGGTTTAATGGAATTTCGAGCTCGTTGAGTATTTAATTTTTTGAATGATTGTGTCAAAAATTTTACGCAATGTGCGCGTTTCGAAATCAGTCTACTCTCAACCTCATCAAGAGAGAGAGAGGGACGCTCTGTCTCTCTTGATTTTCGTGATTATGAGAAAGATGAGAGTATGGACCATGGACCACCCTCATCCTCTTCCGCTGCTCCTGTCGGCGTTGCTCGACGTTTCCATTCGTTTTTCATTTACTTTGAATCGAGACTTGCGTTTTGATGAAAAATTTGAAAAACAAAACGAAAATCCTGAATTTCCGGTAAAAAGCTATCTCGTACATGGTCCACGGTGGAAAATCGCGAATTTCTTGTAAATTTCATGTCGTTTTAATGGAATTCCGAGCTCGTTGAGTATTCAATTTTTTAAACGATTATGTCAAAAATTTTACACAATGTGCGCGTTTCGAATTCAGTCTACTCTCAACCTCATCAAGAGAGAGAGAGGGACGCTCTGTCTCTCTTGATTTTCGTGATTATGAGAAAGATGAGAGTATGGACCATGGACCACCCTCATCCTCTTCCGCTGCTCCTGTCGGCGTTGCTCGACGTTTCCATTCGTTTTTCATTTACTTTGAATCGAGACTTGCGTTTTGATGAAAAATTTGAAAAACAAAACGAAAATCCTGAATTTCCGGTAAAAAGCTATCTCGTACATGGTCCACGGTGGAAAATCGCGAATTTCTTGTAAATTTCATGTCGTTTTAATGGAATTCCGAGCTCGTTGAGTATTCAATTTTTTAAACGATTATGTCAAAAATTTTACACAATGTGCGCGTTTCGAATTCAGTCTACTCTCAACCTCATCAAGAGAGAGAGAGGGACGCTCTGTCTCTCTTGATTTTCGTGATTATGAGAAAGATGAGAGTATGGACCATGGACCACCCTCATCCTCTTCCGCTGCTCCTGTCGGCGTTGCTCGACGTTTCCATTCGTTTTTCATTTACTTTGAATCGAGACTTGCGTTTTGATGAAAAATTTGAAAAACAAAACGAAAATCCTGAATTTCCGGTACAAAGCTATCTCGTACATGGTCCACGGTGGAAAATCGCGAATTTCTTGTAAATTTCATGTCGTTTTAATGGAATTCCGAGCTCGTTGAGTATTCAATTTTTTAAACGATTATGTCAAAAATTTTACACAATGTGCGCGTTTCGAATTCAGTCTACTCTCAACCTCATCAAGAGAGAGAGAGGGACGCTCTGTCTCTCTTGATTTTCGTGATTATGAGAAAGATGAGAGTATGGACCATGGACCACCCTCATCCTCTTCCGCTGCTCCTGTCGGCGTTGCTCGACGTTTCCATTCGTTTTTCATTTACTTTGAATCGAGACTTGCGTTTTGATGAAAAATTTGAAAAACAAAACGAAAATCCTGAATTTCCGGTACAAAGCTATCTCGTACATGGTCCACGGTGGAAAATCGCGAATTTCTTGTAAATTTCATGTCGTTTTAATGGAATTCCGAGCTCGTTGAGTATTCAATTTTTTAAACGATTATGTCAAAAATTTTACACAATGTGCGCGTTTCGAATTCAGTCTACTCTCAACCTCATCAAGAGAGAGAGAGGGACGCTCTGTCTCTCTTGATTTTCGTGATTATGAGAAAGATGAGAGTATGGACCATGGACCACTCTCATCCTCTTCCGTTGCTCCTGTCGGCGTTGCTCGACGTTTCCATTCGTTTTTCATTTACTTTGAATCGAGACTTGCGTTTTGATGAAAAATTTGAAAAACAAAACGAAAATCCTGAATTTCCGGTACAAAGCTATCTCCTACATGGTCCACGGTGGAAAATCGCGAATTTCTTGTAAATTTCATGTCGTTTTAATGGAATTCCGAGCTCGTTGAGTATTCAATTTTTTAAATGATTGTGTCAAAAATTTTACGCAATGTGCGCGTTTCGAAATCAGTCTACCCTCAACCTCGTAAAGAGAGAGAGAGAGACGCTCTGTCTCTCTTGATTTTCGTGATTATGAGAAAGATGAGAGTATGGACCATGGACCACTCTCATCCTCTTCCGTTGCTCCTGTGGTCACAGCTGCATGTCACGTACCCGCTGCTGCGCTCTCTTTCTCTTTCTCTCGCGCCCGGTGGCGGTCGCAAGGAGAGGCCCCCTCTATAGTCCGCGAACTAGTTCGTGAATCATGCCTAGAATGCTTTTACATAAATTGTTTGGCGACTACGTCACGCTCTCTCGAATCTCGTGAGAGACGATCGCGAGAGAGAAAGATAGCCGGCGAGCGACGTCTTTGCTCGGAAGCCCAACTATGCATACACATCACACATCTCGAGTCTACTCAACGTACCATCGATGTATACGTTTATATAAACACCTTTTCATCCAAGCTCATAAAATTACATCTATACCGCGAGAATTTTACCGAGCACCCAAAAAAATCGACATACAGAGTGATTCACATCGAGTATCGAACGCAGAAACCGTGAATTCTGGGTGAAATTCCGAGCAAACCTACTTTAGCCTTTTATCTTTTATTCAAATGCTTCTAATAACGAGAGATGCGTCATTGAAATATCCCTTTTATCGTTGGTAAATAATCCGTCATAATCTGCAAACACTTTTTCCCAAAATAGAAAATTACTGCGTTATAGCGCAATCATGACAGCGATCATCCAGTTTGCAGAATTTTTTAAACGAGAATCAATAGTATTCCAACATGTTGGAGCAATAAGAGCCAATAATTTAACCACAAGAACGAAAATTTTAACGTAATTTTTTTTTTTTCATCCAAATTCAACAATAAAGCAACGTTTTTATTAGATTAATTGTACGATAAGCGACGAAAGCCGGTCACCGATTCAGAACTAGGTGAAATTCCGAGCAAACCTCCTTTAGCCGCTTATTCATTATTTAAATGCTTATAATAAAAAGTTGATGACGTGTAATTGAAATATCCCTTTTATCGGTGGTAAATAATCCGTCATAATCTGCAAACACTTTTTCTCAAAATAGAAAATTACTGCGTTATAGCGCAATCATGACAGCGATCATCCAGTTTGCAGAATTTTTTAAACGAGAATCAATAGAATTCCAACATGTTGGACCAATTAGAGCCACTAATTTAGCCACAAGAACGAAAATTAGAACGTAATTTTTTTTTTTTCATTCAAATTCAACAATAAAGCAACGTTTTTATTCGAATAATTGTACGATAAGCGACGAAAGCCGGTCACCGATTCAGAACTAGGTGAAATTCCGAGCAAACCTCCTTTAGCCGCTTATTTATTATTTAAATGCTTATAATAAAAAGTTGATGACGTGTAATTGAAATATCCCTTTTATCGTTGGTAAATAATCCGTCATAATCTGCAAACATTTTTTCTCAAAACAGAAAATTACTGCGTTATAGCGCAATCATGACAGCGATCATCCAGTCTGCAGAATTTTTTAAACGAGAATCAATAGAATTCCAACATGTTGGACCAATTAGAGCCACTAATTTAGCCACAAGAACGAAAATTTTAACGTAATTTTTTTTTTCATTCAAAATCAACAATAAAGCAACGTTTTTATTCGATTAACTGTACGATAAACGACGAAAGCCGGTCACCGATTCAGAACTGTTTTCAGAGAGAGAGAGAGAATCAGCGGACTTCCGTCGAAAGGAGGAATATCTCGCTCACGCGAGATGCTGATGAGTTTCAACCGAGGCAGAATTCCCTATTTCAAATTTTCGAGGCTCGATTTTCCTGTTTCTTCTCGTTTAAAATCTATTTGAAAAAAAACCAAACCTACTTTAAGCAGTTTTCCTGAGAATATCACCCAGAATCCACGACTTTTGCGTTAGATTATGTCGATATGCATCACCCTGTATATTCGTGTATACATATACCGTATAATACACACCAGGTAAATATGTAAGAGCGTGACTCAACCGCATCGGGCAAAAGTGGCCAGGGGACTGAGAAAACAAGCGCGATTATACACATTTTCGATGCATCATTCGACCTCTTTTTCTCGGACACGTCACACGACCGTTGATAAATTTTGAGCCGAACTTTTTCGTCCTTCACCGACGAAAAAAAAGTACAGTGTACGCGAGAGAAAATCAACAGCCCGAAACGTTAATGACCGATGAAACTGTTAATTACAATTCGATTATTTACGTTTCTTTCCATCGAGCGTTCGATTATCGTTAGTGTAAAATGGTAATGATGAAACGAGTCGAAGGTCTTGAAACTTTTCAATATCCGTAAGATTCTGTATTTTTATGTACACGTATTTATACGTCAAATGCACAATCCACCGTGAAATGTCGAAAAAAAAGTGTTGTTACAAAAGTCAATCGGGTTATTTGGTTTTAGTGGTGAATTCGTTGTTGTTTTTTCTTCTTTGTTTCTCGAAATCGCGTGTGTCTCGTGTTAATGAGATCCAGCGATTGTACAATGATGATTAATCGCGTGATTTATTTGTTCCAGTGGGCGAGTGTGTTAATGGCTGATACCTCGTGCGCTTCTGTCATCGGCGACGCTGAGTGCTGGTGATCTCTGGAACAACGCGAAAAGAGCATTCTTTTCTTGCAGTTTTGTGCGACGATATTCCTCTTCGCCCGAGCTGCGTATCGCGTTGCACTTACCACTCTCTCGATGATATCTTCGGCTGCGTTGACCTTCGGCGGCCTCACCGGAATTCCCGTCCTCGGTTCGCGCTCCATCTTGTGCAACATTTTGTAGACGCTCGAGCTCATCAGATGGTCGTAATTCGGCAGCCAATTTTTTTCAAACTTTTTAAAGTTCACCCTGATCGCCCAAACACCAATCGCGTTTTTGATAGAAAAAGACACCCACCTTTTCCGGTCTAATTTTCTTTGTCTTTCGGAATAAAATGCTGGTAAATTACCCCATGGCTCGACCGCGTATCACTTCCGCCTGGGAGGACAGGACCTCCGCGATCATTTCGTCGTTGAAGAAGTCATTCGGGCATCTCCATCTTCGTCCGTAAGTGAGCTCCAGCTGCTTAGCCTGGGGCCACAAATCTTTCGAGTGTCTTCTTGCTGCTTTGTGCTGCGAATCGATCGTCAATGTTGTAAGTGTCGTCGTTACATCGATTTGTTTACACACTCAAGGATGCGTACGTTTTTTAGTTTGGGTTTAAATATTATCGATTTTTCAAAACTTTTTTGACGGAATTTCGTTCGAGCTACAATCGTTTCGAAAATTTTTTGCCGATCGACGGGATTTTTAGTTTGGTCACATGGTTCTTTTGACGAATAATCCATCAATTGCAAGCGCGCTCATGATGCCGCCTTCGTTGCCGAAATCAAGTGGCGCCTCTACACTTTTTTTCGTGCAATTTCTTTTTTTCAATAATTTTAGCTTCATTTTTGCTATAAATCGGTGTATTTTAAAATACGGAATCGCAAGACGCCATTTTCCACGATGCATTAACAGAAATAACGATTTTTAACCTCGATTTTCTTTGCCAAATTCTAATACCAAATGAAATTTTTAGTATACGTTTTTGATTTCATTTTACTGGATGAATTAGAACGAAACACAGAGGATCCGCCAGTCGGGAGCGATGTAGGTGTAAATGCGACAAGGTTCTTCGACGTGAAAAAGTAATCGGAGAAATAAATTCAAACGCGATTATTCGGACAAAATACACCGGGATTTTTCTGCGATACCTTCAGTTCCTGTATCACCTGATCTTGCGGTGTAAGATTTGGATCCGCTTCGTAACTTCCTAGAATGTAGATCGAGACGAACGATTGTTTTTTTTTTTAAGAAAACAAGAAATACTCGTATCGGGTTATTGGCGATTTTTTTAAATCAGAATTTTAATTTTGTCTCGCCTGCTGTCGAAAGCTCAGAATTTATTGAAAATGGATTATAAAATAAAAACGACACTTTACCGTAAGAGGGCGCGGGACTCGGTTCCCGTGATTTAAGGACCTTGGATTGATAGGACGCGATGCATTTCTTGACTCTGCTCTCCTCGATCGTACTTTTCACGTTAACTTCGCCCAGTTCCTTCGTTTCCGGTATCTCATCGTCGTCCTCCGCTTCCGGTTCGATTATTATCGGCGCTTGGTCGCTCGACATCGTTGCAGGAAACTCTCTTGTTTCAGGCTCGTCCGTACTCGGACGTTCCTCGTTATCGTTATTTTCATCCTGCACCGTCGAGACTGGTGACTTACTCGGCGATCTCTCTTCGACTTCCGGTGCGTTGCTTTCTTCGTCTACTGGGAGGGAGCGTCATTTTTAGAATCGACACTTTTATCATCCTTTTGCAGCACACGTATTACCATCATCGAATCAACAGGTGTTGCCACAATTCGCATTGACTGATCCAACACGGGATACGAAAATTTGAAAAATTGTAGAATTTCTTTGAAAACCGGTGCGCGAAGGTTGTGAAGGACACCGATGTTAAATTTGCTGTTGGATTTTTGAAATTTGACAACTCAACAGATTTTAGTGAAATTCGATACTCTTTCCAAGTTTCTTTCGCCATTTTCGATCTCGAAAATCCCGACAACCCTCGTTGACCAAAAATCACAAGGAAATCCTCTTGAAACTTATTTCAATAACGATTTTTTCGTAAAAAAAAAACAATTTGAGCATAAACGTGAAATAAGAAAATCGAAAAAAGAAAAAAGAAGGTTAAGACTACGTCGTTCTAGTTTTTCGTGAAAAAAAAATGGAAAAAAACGGTGAAATCACTACCTGCCGAGTCTCGGCGTCCAACGCGCTCACCTCCATTCTGCACACCGCTCAATTCCATTATCTTGTGCAACTGTTCCGACACTATTCTCAAATGATTTTCAATTTCGCTCGGCAATTGTTTAAGAGCGAGCAGCTGATTCTGCACAGCCTCCAGTTGTTTTTCGAGGCTTATCTCCGTCGAGACTAACTCCTTGACTTTTTCCTTGTCGAAGCTCGGCACGGCTGGATACGCCCCGGTTCTCGGACAGCTCATTGTCTCTGGTGTTTCCTCTCGTTCGTTCTCAGCCTCCTCTTCGACGCGAGATTCGGTCGCGTCTTTTGCTTCGACCTCGTCGCGCAAACTCTCGCGTTCCGATTCCTCAACTTCCGCTTTTGACTCGACTTCCGACGCGACTTCCTGCCGCGACGATCGTCCCGGCTCCGGTGTTACCGCCGGCGTGTTTATCTGGTTAATTTTTTTTTCTTCATTTTTTTTGTTATTAGTCATTTCTTCCGTCAGGATGAAATATCTTCGGAGAGGAATTTCGGGAATATTTTTCGTTTAAGTGGACTCTCGCTACAACTACGATTTTACCGGCCAAGGTTCATCGAACGCGATTTTTTACTTTTAATCTCGATCGATATACAGAACGAAATTGTCAGTTTTATTCCTCCAATGTTTTGCAACAACAAGCATTTCCGGTTAGCCAGCGAAAAGTCATCGAGAAAAACGAAAAAAAGAATGATAATTTTTTCGATCGACAGTTGACTTGTTTTTTTTTTTCTCTCGATACTCGACCGGTTAGATGTCAAACGATTATGCGCAATTATCGTGCGGTGTGAGAATTAAGGGGACAATGTCTGTGCGAAAGAAAAAAACGAAGATTCGGCTTGCGTGACGACTGAATTTTTTTTCTTTTTTCTACGAACGCGCTACTCGACATGAAGTGTCTTTTTGTTTGTTTCATCTCAGTGTCTCGGATGATCCACGGTGATCTGTCAACCTTTTTGTCGGTGTATACCTTTTCTATATGGTAAAACAGAGCATGATTAATGTACTTAAACGTATGATTCACTATTTATAGACATACAGAAAAATGATCGACGTGAATGGGACGAGAGCGTACGCCGCGAGTTTCGCCCCATTTTCGACATACGAGCATGAATTTAAAATACCGGAAACGAGTGACTCTCGACGTTTTTCCTCACAATGATCATGATTTTCGTCATCTTCGTCGATCTCGATGGCGTTTTTTGAAAAACTTTCATCAATCTTCGAAATAATTGCCCGCTCCGAGTGCGAATCGGCGCAAGGCCATTCGCGGGATAAACGCGTCTCGCAGCCTCCGTCAAAGCTTTTATTCGCAATGGAAGAACCGGTCGTTCCTGACGCGTCATCGTTTGAATTTTTTCGCGAAATCAGCGGTCCCGCGCGAGGGTATCCGAAACGAGAGAGATCATCCGCGTCGCGCGATGACGGCTCGCGAAAATCCGCACCGACGCCCTCCCCGTCGCGTTTCTTTGCAAAAATCATCGAATTTAAATCATTTTTTCTTCCGTACAGCATCGCGAGATTGTCGCTCAGTACGCGTCCGAAGTAAGAGCGTTTTTTCTCGCGCAATCTCCTCGAGGTTCCCACTTTCCCGCAGCCCCGTAAGAGACGACCGAAGGATCGACAAAGAGACTCGACACTTCGCGACAAATAATTTTCCAAATATCGTCCCCTCCTGCGGAGCTTCGTTCCTCGAGCTACAACCGCCCGCTTTGACCCTTTTTTACCGCAAATTTCGACTTCCGAAACGTCTTCAACTCCCTCGAGAGTTTCCTGCGTCGAAAGACGATCGTTCGATCGAGATTCGCGACTCTCCGACGAATCGCGAACGAAAATATCGTTGATCTTGTCATCGGTTTTCGATTTATCGCGATTTTTAACTGTTTTTGCAGCGACTTCGGTCGTCTCGCGCGTGGTACCGGCGTTGATCGTAAATTCCGGCGACGCTTGGTCCGACGGAACTCGCAACTGTACTTCGGTCTTGAAAACGTTACACCAAGGAGTATAATTCAAGACGCACGTTTCGCCGTCGTATTCGGGATCGTCGTTGTCCGCGGGGACGTTTTCGCTGAACGAGGGCTCGTTCGTCGCGTCGTCGCCGTTCACCGGAGACGCAGCGACGTCCCGCTGAGAACACTTCCGGAGCAACAGGGCCTCGAGGCTCTGTACGCTGTCGAGAAGTCTCAGGAGTTCGCGCATGTTCGGCGCGTTCGGATCGGCCGATTTTTCAGGATCGACCGAATCTTCCGCGATCGATCGATCTCGGACGATTTCGATCTCGCAAACGCGCGGAACGATTTGCAACAGATTTATCGCGGAAACCGGCGGTGTGATCGTAATGACGTCATCCTGATCGTCGACGACGTTACGATCGGCAGGCGTGTACTTTTTTACCTCGATCGGTGGGGGGGGCTCCGGAGTCGCGTCTTCTCTCGGCTCCAGGAGTCCTCTCTCCAGCAGACGCTCGGTGACGCTCTTCTTCTGCTGCTTCTTTATAACGACCTGGTAGCGTTCACCCTCGTTGTTGGCCTGCTTCTCGAGGTCTTCCTTCGAGGGCGGCGGTGGACGCTGCGGCTTTTGAAGAAAAGTCGACGTGTGCTTGAGCTCCTGTACGCGGGGTGGATCCTCAACGGCGATTTTTTGCAATTCCTCCAAAACCTTGGATTCCTTCAACTTTGGCACCCGAGGTCGGAGCTTCTTGAAATTTACCCTGAAATTTGTACTCCCGATGACGCACGAGGCGAGGAAAGAGGGCCAAGTTTCGACTCGTCGTGTCCTTGACACTTTTTACCAACCCCAAAACTCCCTGATCGGGCAGAAGCAACTCCTCCTCTTCCAAAATCAATTGTGCAATCTCCTCGTCGGTGAGATCCTTGTTCGGCACGACCTCGCTATTTTCGTCCACCGGCTTCCTTATGATTTCTTCCTTCACCGTTTCGACAATTTCTATCGTCTCTTCCTCGACGATTTTCGTCTCTTCCACCGCCGTGGACAGTATTTCCTCGGGGAATACAGGCGGCAATTGTTCGAGCTACGAAGAGCCATGAAAGTTTGGTCTCTCGCTTCGAGGGGCAAATTGATATGGCATTTTTTTTTGCAAAATCGGCAACTCACCGGTATCGTGTACGGCACGATATTCTCGTCCTGTATCTTGTCGATGGTCTCGAGACCGTTAGTGGGTCTGTGGGTAGACGCGTTCAACGAGGAGAATTGATGGAAAAAACAGTAATGAGATGAATTTGTACGACGCGAAACGAGGGGCGAGTTATCAATATCGAAAATCGAGCGCGGTGCCACCTTCTTCCTCCGAGACGTCGAGAATACTGAGTCGTGAGAAGATCATTGGTTCATAACAAATATATCGTACACGTACATAGAAGATGCAAAATTGTTTGGCGATCATTTGTTCGATTTCCGGTCAAGGCCATTGCGTTCTCTTCAAGTACAGAGTAAAAATAACGTTATATTTTATAAATAAGACTCGTTCTTCTGATATTGACATTTTGCATCTGGGCATCCGATGAGAAATTTATGGCACTCGCATCGCGTGTACCCGACATTGTAACATTTATAAATATATCATCCGCTCGATTGCCAATTACTAGCGAACGTGCCGGGGATTATACCGATACGCGCTCGATATATTTTTTCTTCAGAGATAACATTGAAATTTTTAACCTGATGACACCGAGGGAGAAGTTATTGCCAGCGAGGACAAGCGCCTCGTGGGCCTGCCCGTGCGTCAAGCTGCTCACAGGACGATCGTTCAAACTCGTCACGATGTCTCCGATCTTGAGGCCCATGCATTCGCCGAGGCTTCCTTCGGCCACCTGCGAAATATCGTCAAAAACCAGCGAAATTTCATCGATGGATCAATGTCGGTATTAACAGAAAAGGATAAAGAATAAGCAACATCGCATTATCGTACTTTGATAACCGTCAGTGGCTGCGGAAAATCGCTTCCGCCCGCCAGTCGAAAGCCCCATGGCGTGTTATCGAATTTCGTGAACTTGATGCTTAGCAGCGACATCTCTTCCTACATCTGCGACATAATTGTGATAATCTGTACTGCCATCATCAATGCGAAAGTAACGCTGTCGGTTTATCACTTTTTCACCGCTCTTTAGCCGTATATTAATGAGATTTTCGCAGGGAGATAGCTCGCATTCCGATTTATCGATATATTTCGAGTCCGATTGTTCAAAACATCGAAATCGTTATGTTTTAATAATAATTTCAATGTAACAAAGGTCGATCTAGTGATAACAAAGATCGATCTAGTGATCGACCTTTGTGGTGGATGGTTTTTTTTTCAAATTGACCTTTCGCGAATTTTGTGAACTTGATGCTTATCAGCGATATCTCTTCCTACATCTGCGACATAATTGTAATAATCTATACCGCCATCATCAATGCGAAAGTAACGCTGTCTGTTTATCACTTTTTCACGGCTCTTTATTAATGAAATTTTCTCAGGGAGATAACTCGTATTCCGATTTATCGATATATTTAGAGTCCGGTTGTTCAAAACATCGAAATATTTATGTTTTAATAATAATTTCAATGTAACAAAGGTCGATCTAGTGATCTTTGTGGTGGATGGTTTTTTTTTCAAATTGACGTTTCGCGAATTTCGTGAACTTGATGCTTATCAGCGATATCTCTTCCTATACATCTGCGACATAATTGTAATAATCTATACTGCCATTATCAATGCGAAAGTAACGCTGTCTGTTCATCACTTTTTCACGGCTCTTTATTGATTAAATTTTCTTAGGGATATAGCTCGCAATCCGATTCATCGATATATTTAGAGTCCGATTGTTCAAAACATCGAAATCGTTATGTTTTAATAATAATTTCAATGTAACAAAGGTCGATCTAGTGATCGGCCTTTGTGGTGGATGGTTTTTTTTCAAATTGACGTTTCGCGAATTTCGTGAACTTGATGCTTATCAGCTATATCTCTTCCTATACATCTGCGACATAATTGTAATAATCTATACTGCCATCATCAATGCGAAAGTAACGCTGTCTGTTTATCACTTTTTCACGGTTCTTTATTAACGAAATTTTCTCAGGGAGATAACTCGCAATCCGATTCATCGATATATTTCGAGTCCGATTATTCAAAACATCGAAATCTTTATGTTTTAATAATAATTTCAATGTAACAAAGGTCGATCTAGTGATCGGCCTTTGTGGTGGATGGTTTTTTTTTCAAATTGACCTTTCGCGAATTTCGTGAACTTGATGCTTATCAGCGATATCTCTTCCTACATCTGCGACATAATTGTAATAATCTATACTGCCATCATCAATGCGAAAGTAACGCTGTCTGTTTATCACTTTTTCACGGCTCTTTATTGATTAAATTTTCTTAGGGATATAGCTCGCAATCCGATTCATCGATATATTTCGAGTCCGATTGTTCAAAACATCGAAATCTTTGTGTTTTAATAATAATTTCAGTGTAACAAAGGTCGATCTAGTGATCGACTTTTGTGGTGGACGGTTTTTTTTTCAAATTGACGTTTCGCGATATTCGCACGAAGGAAGATATAGTTGGAACGCGAGTTCGAGGGAGGCGCCTGTAAAAGTGCGTGTGGCGCGATAGAAAAAGAAAGTGAAAGCGAGCTCACGACGAGATAATATAGCTGCTCTCTCTCCGCGTAAAACGATCCACCCGTTCGGGGCATACCAAATCGGCTCAGCGGGTATTGATTTCACTCTTAATTCCCTTGTCGTGTGCGATTTCGGATAAACTGGCGTTAAAACTAGCCAACTTGCCCGTTAACGCGATTTTTCTTCTCCTTTCGGCTGTTCGATTCTTCCCTTTTTTTTCGTCGTTGATCGACAAAAGTAAAGATAAAGTTACCCGACAGGTTAATCAAAACCGTCGAGTACCTCATTGTCGGATCGAAACTCTTTGTATTCCATGTCGCGTGGAAGTAATTTCCTTTTTTTTTCATACCGAACTTTCCGATCGCACGGACGTCTCGTGCGAATCGGTGAAGAAAAAATATTGCGAAGCCGAAGAGAGTTTTTTTTTCTCAACTCGGCGCCGTCACCGCCTATCGCGTAATTACGTAATGGAATTCGCGACCCGATCTATTATCGTTATCATCGGCTGTCTATCGGGGTGAAAAAAAATATTTGCACAATGGTATCACAACGGTGGTAGGAAAGGAGGCTTTATAAACGCTGCTCGACGATCTCTCATCGTTTATACTCGTCTCGTAATCAGCGCAGCATCATCTTCCTCTTTATACGAATTAATTGAATTAAGATAGAAATCGATTGATCGGTAAATATTGAAAAAGCGTCGAATGAGCAGAATCTATGTTTCGATTTCGCAATTCTCGGAGGAATGCCGTCAGACCGGAAGTAACCGGAGGCAGACGGGAGTTAACCTTCCAGTTCGTTCTTGAAAAAGCGACTTTATTCGCTATTGACTTTGCGGTAAAGGAAACCTTATATCTAATGATACTTGCCAGCATGAGGATGTGATGCAAAAGAAAAAGAAAAAACAATAATGCTCTCAACACGGGACGATCGATCACGTTCGATGGTTTTGGTTTTCTTTTTGTTTTGTTTTTTTTTCGTCACTGAAAATTGCAGCTATCATACGTCGTCGCGACGATGATCACTAATCGATGATCTCGTGACGCTATTAACGACTCAATCACATCTCAACCCGGAGGAAGGCTGAGATAACTACGCGCTCTCCGATCGACGAGCTATTGCGATGTCTGTTACGTTCCGGTGTGACGATAAAGTGCCGTATAGCGTGTTGCCTCGAGGTGCGATACACACGGGCGAAACACGAAACGGTGTCATTATAAAGCTTTGCCAAAGGCAATCAGCGGTCTAACGGCCCAACGGGCGGATCTCAATTCACCAAAGAGTGCCTGCGTGTGTGCACGTGTGAGAGAGAAAGGCAATGATTTGGCAGGCTCGATCTATTTACTGATCGATTCTATTTACGATCGTGCCACGATCTCGTTATTTCGTCCAAGATGAGACGCGTTAACGCATTCGACGAGGACATTAAGGGGGTACTTGCTGCAACTATACAGAGCGATTCACATAAAAAATCGAAGCCAGAAATTTAGAGATACTGCTTGGTCGTTTTATCTTTCTTCGAAATTGTTTTTAAATGAGATCTTTTGTTTTTACCGAAGCCTGCTGATCGACTGCTGCAGTCATTTATCAATCGGTGATCGGCTTTTGTCGCTCGTGTAAAAACAAATTTCCGGGTTGGTTGAGAATTCTCTATTGGTTTAAAAAAATGGCAGACAACGATGGTAAATAAGCGAAAAATGGAAGAAAAATACCGATCGATTGTCGTATAGGACAATTGTCGATAAAAAAAAAAGTATAATTTCGCGATCGAAACAATCTCGCCATATTTCTTTATTTTTCATTTTCGAGTTTCAATTGTACGTACCCCAAGTGTATTTCAGCATGACCTGGCATTTTAGAACTTTACTATTTGCATTGAAAATAAACGACTCCGTTGTTATGCTCAGAATGACACTAAGAATCAGCAGTTTTTGGATTCGATCTTGTAGATAACGTGATAATAATCGGCTTTCCGAACGATGTACGATAGAACGAAAAAAAAACGATGGTAATAAAAAATGACAATTTTATTCTTTGTACATTGCCAACTTCGTGTATCTGCGCATATTGAAAAAAAATGGCATCTCGAAGTAAAGTGACTGCGGGATCATTCAATCATAAATGGTACGTCGAGATTTTTCACGCCATGTCCCACGTACATGGAGCCGTAATGCGGAGAATTGACTCTGTGATAAAATGTCATTCCAGGCCAGTATAAGCTCTGCAAAATGGCCAAACGACCACTCTGATAACTCTGCAGATTCCAACATCCTAGAGTCGCGAAATTTTCATTTTTGTTAAACTTGTTATGTCGTATTCATGGGGTGTTTTGAAGAAAATATTCGGGTTTCTTAATTTTTTTTATACCCCGTGGCACGTCCGTGTCGATCGAGTCGAGGAAATCAATCGCGTAGTTATAATCCGGTCTCGTTAATAAATTTGTATTCCACTTTTGTTGAGGCGCTCGCGCGTGCGAATAAGATTTTTCGCACGCAGCTTCGCCATTGGTCAATCCTTCGAAAGTCGAGTTTTCAACAATTTCACCGTTGGTACGCTTGTACCAAGCACCACGTGGTACAATCATGGCGTCTTCGTTAATCAACTCGATTATACTCGCTAAACGATCTTCTTCCTTCAACTCTTCCGGTACGGGACCCTATTGGTAATTATGCAGATATCGAAATATTTACCAGAAATACTCCGTTTTTTACCTGGATGTATATAAACATGGTCCAGCGGAGCTAAAAATACACGTTGGGGTATAAACAAAAATTGTAATCCGTTCAGTGGTTCTCAACGCGGTACGAATCGCGAAATTAATGCAGCGCACTTCACACGATACAAACCCTTCGTCCGTTAGCCTGGGTATTTCGTGTCTCTGGGTGAAAACGAATTTTTTCATAATTTTGTGAGTGTATCGACAGAGTGAAAAACCGACAAGACGCGAACGACCCAGGTTTACAGACGGTAGGTGCCGAAGAAACCTTTGCGGACGAAGGGTTAAATTACGTTGAATTAGCATATTTTACTTTAAAGAGTTTCGAGGAATCTTCATTTGGCGGAAATGCCGGATTAGCGTTATGCACGTTCGTGACAAGTGCTGGATCACCCTCGAAAGCTGTAACCGCTAACGAAGCTAAAAATCGTCCGCACTTGTCGGGCTTCGGCATTAGCAACCATTCGAGACAGTCCAGACTCGATAGACCGAGAAGAATGTTTGAAAAATTTAAGATTAATCTTCTGGAACAATCACTTTTCATACTGCACGATATCAATCCAACGTTTATCGATCTCTACAATACGTACGCCGCGCGCAACTTTCGCGAATTCGCGCGCGTACGACCATTATCATTATCATTTACCTATAAAAGTACGTTTGGCCGTTTAGACAATTTTGTTTATAGCCGTAAGCTACGTGATAATCGTTCTGAATTCCATTAATACGTCCCCAGTAATACATTTTGCGAAAATGATTCTCCTCTTGCAGTATCTGCAAAGAATTCTGCAATAGATGAGACTTTTCCACACCGATGCAGAAGCCATTATAACCAAAGAAGCTTGAAGTTTCCGATAGCCTTAGACAGTCCATGAATATCTGAAATAAGTCGATTGCAAACACACATTTGTCACATTCTCGATCGACGCAACTCTAATATCTAGAAAAATCGAGAAAAAAATCTTCCTGTCTGATATTTTTCGGGATCCAACGTTGCGTAGTTCCAACTACCTACGCAACGTCTGTTTGCGTTCTGTGACTACGCAACGCGGCTGCCGGCGCAGGCGCGGCAGTCGCGCATGCGCCGTTCGCGTTCTCGGTATGTATCCACTGTATCCAGACCAGCTGTCACGTTGCTGTTGACATTACGAGAGACTCGCGCGTCGCGCTCGCGTGTGTTTTCACTTTTATCAGACGTGAGAAACGTGAGAAAATAACAAATTCGCGATGTCTTCGGACGAGGAAAGTGATCAGATGCAAGATCTCGAGGCTATTCGCGACAAAATGATGAGCTTACCCCTGAGTGAGCGTATGCAAGTTAGTGCTTGGGAAGACGACAATACCGGTGTCGAAAAATCCCGATATCCGAAAGGTTAGGTTCGACGTTTACACGCTCGGCATCTTCTCGTCGCAGCCTTCTGTCACTTGTTTCATTCGTATTAAAACTTTTTTTTTATTAACCTTCATACGGTCCTCAAACACGACTAACCTCAATGGTCCTCGGTTAAAATTGGACCTCACGTTAAAAAAATTTGTAGTAATTATTTAGCAATTAAATAGTATATTAGTAGCTTTTGATGGTGATATTATGAGCATGAATTTCGGAGTACGTAATTTTTTTTTGATAATAGTGTCAAAATTGACTCGGAAGACCGTATGAAGGTTAACACGTTGAGCGCCATGCGTATTTCTAAGACAATCCCGTTCAGGCCACGAGCGCCGCTTATACAAACAGAAAATCTAGTGTCAGCCACCGATGGCTGACGCGGCCTAAACGGAAAGTCTAGTGTCAGCCACCGATGGCTGACGTGGCGCTCAACGTGTTAAACAGCGTCGTTATAAAATGTGCGATACGTGAAGCTTATCGGAACTCGAATAAGAAAAAAGTAGGTTCCTTTCTGAAATAGCTATCTCGAAAAATTCTGTCGTCAATAATTCAGATCCTCGTCAAAAGGCTACTCTGATCGCAGCGGAAAAGGGTGAACTGGAGAAGCTCAGAAATTACCTGACGATAGATCCAACATTGATAAGCTGCGTCGACTCGGACGGTTATACGCCTCTGCACAAAGCCTGTTGCGAGAATCATGTCTCTATCGTCGAGGTATTTCCATTTTTGTGTTATCTTTCTTGCAATCAATTCAGTCTGAACCTCTAAATTTTTCGTTGCATAGATTTACCGTCTGCTGATATCAAAATAGATAAGCCGTTTGCGTCAAAACAAATGACATTGGAATTATCAAGAATTTCGCGAATATTTAGCCCATCTGTGCTTTTTCGCTTTCTCCCAGGCATTTTCTTTACAGATTTAGCTTTTGCGCGATCCATCTATAAACATTGCAATTACGAGGTCGCAGAGCAGCCTCCGAAATAATTCGCGATACAGTAGAACTTTGATTGTCCGAACTCCCAGTATCCGTACGAGACGTCCGGACGAGTTCGGATGATCGAGGATCTTCCGTACTTTGTTGTTAAATAACGGTTTCCACTAGCTATCCAATAAGAAATATTCGCTTAATTGCGTCCAGCCAAAGATGGAAGGACCGGTTGGGTAGATTTTTGTTTACTCAGGATTCATTTGTAGTAATTTGACGATCTCTCGAGCGAGTTCTCATCGTATGATTTTGCCAGTTTTTGCTGGAACAGGGTGCGGACAAATTGGCTAGAACGATAGACGGGTGGCAACCCATACACTCTGCCTGTTGTTGGAACAACATCGAGTGTATAGCAACGCTCCTAGCGGCAAACGTAGACATTAATGCCCGAAGTAACGGGAATCAAACTCCGCTGCATCTCGTCTGCGCGTCTTCGCACAATTCTCAGGCTCTTCAACTGTTGCTTCTTCATCATGCTACAGATCCGAACGTAGTTAACGACAGCGGCGATACTCCGCAACAAATTGCAACGAGAACAGGAAAATATTATCCCCTCTTTGAGATGATAGAACCATGCATGAATCATATTTGAGCCTGCTCTTTTCTCACGGGTGATGGATATTACCGACTGTTTTTAAAGTTGAATAAAATATGTTTAATCGCATACATTGTAAAATATCGAGTAAGAACTAATATAAAACCAAAGAACGGCAATTTTTTGTTGTTTTTTTTTTTTTTTTCATAGATATATTCACAGAAATCATTGACGGAAGAGAATCGAATCTCTTTCCTTTCTACTCTTTGCCGTATGTTCAATGAGCGTTATCAAAATATTCTCTCGTTTAAAAAAAAAAAAAGATGATTTGAAAGCGCGAAAACACAAAGAATGGTATATTTCGATGAAAATAAAGACACATTGCGATGTGTAATTAGCTATTTATCGCGCATAATCATTAACCTTAATAATAAAAAAATCGAAGGTATCGCAATAACGGGCACTTGAAACGTTTTACGAATATCTCAACGGTAAATAGAGTATTACAATATACGTTTTTTCGATTGTTTATACATAGAATAATCGTACAAAAATATGTTGATATTTCGTTAGGAATAGAAACGTCTCGAGTATTTTTCCATAAAGTAAACGAACGAATAACGGCCTTCAATCTTTAATGTCTATCGCCTTACGCCAAAGCATTGAGTATTGAAGAAGTGGCGATGTAAAATTACATAAAATATCAAACATCATTTAAATACGAATAATAATCCATTTTTTACTCGAGATTTTTCTGCAAACGAATTATAATTATTACATTTAAACGTTTATCGTCCAAGATCTAGATAAGAATTCATACAGAGTAAAGACTGCATTGATAAAGCTCACGTGGTTAAAAAAAACAGAAGAAAACAACGTTCAAGTAAGAATGATTTTTAAAAAACCGACTAGATACGTATTATCGGTAGACAATCGTTTTAACGTTAATTCAATTTAGACTTTTCGAGTCGTTCGATAAAAACTACAATCTTTTTTGTTCTTTCTTTTTTCAATGACTGATAGCAGCAAGAGGTATTTGATATTTCATGGATATTATTTACAGTAGAATTCCATTTGTTCCTCCTGTGGATGTTCCTTCTGTCAGAGAGACGTGAGATTGATGAACTTTGGTGTTCCGTTGCTCAAACGTTTCGTGCCTTCCCATATGAGCACGGTCGAATCTTCCGTTGCTGCGTACAAATGATGCTGGTCCAGGGCCCACGCGACAGCTATTATAGCGCCGCAGCCTTTTCCACCATTAACGATTTCTCGAACGAGCCTCAAATCCCAACTGCTCCAAAGTCTAAACGACGTTAATCGGTCATTCAATCCGTTGCGGCACGCATTTTTGTAATCAACGAGTTTCCAGGGAAATTCGTACATAAAAGTTTTTGGGATTGTCGATTACGCCGATTACAATCTACCATCAGATTTGCAAGATAAAAAACGTTGAATTTCCCCGAAAAACTAGTATCAGGGTTTTCGAGATCGCAGATTTCGAGTCCTCGATCAGATTTTTGGAACTCGAAAACCCCTGTATTCCGGAAATCCAACAATTTTTTCGAGTTACGTCAGTCATGTCGGATACGCGATTTTGAATCGTCCAAATCCGGAAACGGATTTACGGATACAAACGAATTGACAAAATACGAGAATATCTCGAACATGAAGGTTCGCTCGGTCAAAAAAGGTGTTGTGGAATGCGACCACGTGGCAGAGGGTTAAACTTCGTAGATTCATATTTGCAAAGTGACCTTTTCGTATTTACCTTATGATTCCATTGTCGAGGCCGGTAGCGATGACGTTGACGGATACTCCTTCGGGTGCATTGCTATAGCAGAGAGCGGTAATTCTTCGTCGGGACAAAACCGTGCCTACCGGACGCGCATTTATCGTAAAGACTCTAAGCTCGGATTTGTTTTCGCTGCTGTTTTCCGCCGCCGTATCTTTCTTCACTTGGCAAATCACCGCGATGTCGCCCAGCGTCTCGCTGATACTCGAGAGATTTATCGAATGTCCAATATCGCAGGATATCGATCTCACGTAGGACAAACTGTTGAGATCCCAGATAACTATGACGCCCGATGAATCGCCGGATACGGCAATGCTGAAGGCACGGGATAGAGTTATAACTTTCACCGCTGTTCTGTGAGACAGCAGTACCGTCGCCGGTCCCGTGCTGAACTCGATTTTCCCAGCAGCACCGATGTTGTAAGCGTAAACGCATATTCTGCCGGACAAATGTCCCGCCCACAGCTGACCACAATCCGGGGCCGAACCTAGAATCGTTATCTGCGAGAAATATCGACATTGATTAAAAAATCGTTCAATCTTCTTTTACAATTTTCGCAGTATTTACCGGATCGAAACCCGAGGACTTCATCAAGGGTTTAGGTGGCTGTTCCTTCTTCGATTTCAGCCTCGCTATTCCATCGCTTCCGCTCCAGGATGCGAGAGCCGCACCCAATACGGAAGTTCCACTCAGCATATTTGTTCCTTGAATCACACACGTTTTATCACAATTTGCCGTTTGTTGCAGCTCCTTGGAGCATCAAGGGACAAACCTTTTTCCTTGTTGTATCCGAGAATAAGCGTCGTGCAGGTGGGAAGACCAAAAACGTCGCCGGTCGTCAGTGGTATCAGAGACGCCATCGGTGCTCGATGCTTGTGCTTCCAACACAAGAGTGGCTCGTTTCCCGGGGCGCCGACGTAACTGCCCCACTTGATACCTGAAATATTCGCAAAAATGTTTAATCTCGAATTTTATTCTCTCAGCGAGCGAAGAAGGCTTTGCGCGCGATATTCTTCGTGCTCTCACCATCAACGCCTTCGATTACTTGAATGCTGTTGGAAAGTGTGACGGTATTGACGCTTTGTATGAGCAAAGGATGTTGAGCTTTGAACAGCTGCGCCGGCGTCTGACCGTACGTTTTCACCATCGTCTCCCAAGCTTGACGTTCCAACGGATCCGCTATTTGTTCAACGTTGAAACCGTAGTAAGTCTGCGCGGGGAGTAAATCGGTGCTCGATTATCCAGTATTTAACGAAACTGAATTTTTTTTCGAATTCTCGGATTATTAAATATGACGAATATTCTGAAAATGGTTGGCTTCCGGATGGATGCAGCGTTTAGTATCAGCTTTTTGCCAAAAAAGGCAAAAAGCTGATACTAAACGCGATACCAACCATTTTCAGAATAACGACAATGGCCGCGAAAGCCTAAAGACTATAATGACGAATATTCATTTAAATTGCATTTCCCTTCGACTCACCGCCGGATGAAAAACGTTGATGGCCTCTACGGCGGGTCGGCCAGTTTGGCGAAATCCAAAAACAAGATCGATCCAATAAGGCAAAACTTCGCGAACCAAATCGGATTCCAAGGCGGCTCTGTGCGCCAAAACGAAGAGACGCGCGTCTCCGCCGCACCACGGCGGTAACTCGACGTCACCGACTCTGCAGCCGTTTTGTCGCGTTCCGAAATTAAAGCCCTCTGAGTTTAGCAAAAATTCCGGTAGATAGAAAAATTCGGGTATTAATTCTTTGACGTCGGTCGTAGAGTCGCAACTCGTCAGTCTCCAAGTTGTCGCGAGAGCGTGAAACGTTCGATCGGGTATGTCAAAATTGTCGTCTGTTGGAACAGTCAAATGAAAAGAAAAAAAAACACTGGATTATTCAGCGTTTACCAGGTAGCGTATCATTCAAAACTGCATCGTTTCAGGATCCTCACCTTGATAAGAGAGAAACATGCTGGTAAAGGGTGGAAGGCGTACTAAAAAGTGCAAAACCGTTCCGGAATTACTGTAATGCGATCCATAGTGAAAAGGTTCCTGATTCAAGGCGATCAGATTCAGACCTTCGGCCAGTGCTTGCTTCAAATACTGCCAAACATAGTTTTTATTCGTTGTTTCACCATTCCAGCGAGTTTGTCCTCACGGGAAACAAAGTTTTTCGAGACTCACGTTATAATTATTGATGTAGTGTTGCTCATTTTTTTTATCCTGAACGGCCATCGGACGTTCGAAGTTTCGATAAATCTTGGAATTGTGCAGATCGATTTTTCCGCTGGTGTAATCGGAAAGAACGAATGGAAAAACGGGATATTGCATCAAATCGTTGTAAGAACGACCGGCCAGTTTGTTCAGACACGTCACGTACTCCCAATTAGTGAGAGCACCGCTGCGCCAGAGTGCAAGTGCCTCGCCAAGGTCATCCCCAGGAACTCGACGTGGCAAATTGCACGCGGATAATTCCGTGGCGAATTCGTCTCTCTCCTGTTCAACGTATTACTTCAGCATATTCTTTTCTCGTGTTTTTCATTATTGAGGAAAATTTTTATTTTCTTTTATTGCCGCAAATTTGCATTTTCTCCAA
This sequence comes from Heteropelma amictum, assembly GCA_959613375.1. NCBI lineage: Eukaryota > Metazoa > Arthropoda > Insecta > Hymenoptera > Ichneumonidae > Heteropelma > Heteropelma amictum. The sequence continues at coordinate 4,157,790 of OY390727.1, forward strand.
CGGTTGAAAAACTATCTTTACCTTGGATGAATTAAACGCCAGCAAATACGTCCTCCCGGTAACGAGAAATATTTCTATGGCTCTCTCCTGCAGTTGATACCGTCTTCTGTGCAATTCCCGAATATCCTCGAGCCTCCAGGCGGTTCCGCCGACCATAGCCAAGTCCAAACCCCCCAGAGCGATCTAGAAAAAAAAACAAATATTGTTTCTGACGTGAATTTTTTTTCATATCGCCTGTATCGAAACTGCTAGCTTTAATGCCAGTTTTAATGAGCCCGTTTGGCCATCCGGAGCGAGCAAATTTCAGACCGGTGAGACATTTTCTTCCAGTGGAGTAAAAAAAACCTTTAGCTTCCGGCGATCCCCAGAATTGCCTTTGTTTGATACGGTCGCACGGTCTGAATTTGTCTCGCTTCGACTGGCTTTCGATATTAAAACTATCCGTTTCGAGTCTGCTATAATTTCAAAGCTGCGAAACTCGTTTGATTGAAAAAATTATGTTCCGCGAACTAAAAATTAAATCGTCTTGTTTCATCCCTCGCTACGGAAGATACTTCGACAGGAGGGAAACTCACGTCGGTGTGCAAAGGCATATCGGGATTCTCCGGGACGAAATACAGACACGTTTCGCCGATCAAAGCCTCACCGGGCAATTCAGCTCGCGGAGTGACGACCCTAGCTTGAGACATTTTGCGTATTCTTTCACTCGTGTGTAATCTCTCGATCAGGGCTGTCGCGTTGGCATCTTGGCGAACCGTCATGAACAAGTACGACAATGGTCCTTCGCAGTTAGCCGCTTCTAGAATTCACAAAAAAACATATATCATTATTAAAAATTTCGCTTTTGAACCTTTGTTCGTAGGTCGATGAAAATCGCCGCATTACCCAATTTATCCTGATATTCGGGCAGAAGAAATCGTTTGTCAAATTTCAAATGGCATCTCTGCAGACGTATTCTCACTCTAGCCGGACCTTCGGTAGGATCGAGTTCCCAACTGCGGGGATAACACTCGGGAAAGTACCAAGGTGCCCTCTCGTGGGTGAGCCTCCTCGCCAAATCTCTCCATCTTGCCATTGCTTGAGCCTCCATCGCCCGCGAGTGCTTCAGTTTTTCCATCAAAACTTTGCGTTCGCGATTTTGCTCCTCCACCACCGAGCGCGTTATGGTCATTGCATTTTCCGTCAATTGCTTAGCCAGTATGTCAAACTTGTTGCCGACTCTGCGAGAATCAGATGAAACAAAAAAAAAACAACGACATTGATTAGAAATATTCTGTCGTTCTCAAAAACTGTTTTATTTTTCTTCTTCTCATGAGACTTTACCTGTGTATCGCGGATAAATTATTTTCCAGCCAAATGTCGCGATCTCTCATGAGTTCGCGACGAAGCATCGCGAGTTCTTGGCCCCACAAATCGGGAGTCGCTCGCTCGATGCCTTTCACCAAATCCCATATATTCAGCGCCTCTTTCAACTCGGCGCATACCCTGGCGTCAGCGCTGGGCATCTCGTCCCGTCGTCGCAACAGATCCCAGAAAAAGACGGTAAATTTTTGTTCCACCTAAAAAGTGTATTTAACATGAGAATCCCAGTTTTAAGAATCGAAGAAAGCATCATCAACCGCGAAAGGACAATGAAACAAATTTTCACGCGAGCAGACTCACTTGTGGATGAATTTCCAAGAGCGAGGACAAGATTTCTCTACCTCTCGGTTCTTCCATCAGCGATCTAACGGCGTAGACTCTCGTATTGTTGCTCTGATGCGGCCCCAAAAGCCAGACCATTATTCTCGCTGTATTTTTTCTCAATATCGGCCTCGACAGCCAAGTACCGCCCCAATTATTCTTTTTTTCCGTCGGACTCGAAAGCCCATAAAGCAGCAGGGAGAACAAGCGCCTCGTCAGTTGCAGCTCGCTGCTCGTCGGCGATTGATCGGCCGTCGTTATGAACTCGACCGCGCGTATAAGAACCGCCCGCAGATGTTCGTTCATTTCGCCCTTTCCGGGCTCTCGAGTCGCAGCACTCGTACTGCTGTGAAGACTCCCGTAACTCGAGGAACGAGACTCGTGATCGCTTTGTTCACTGGACGTCATCAAAACTTGAGGAAGGAAAAAGGGAAACATTAAGATTGACGCTGATCGGTAACGGCGAACGATACAGCGAAGAATACAAAAAAACTGGACGAGTCGTTCGGAATTGCCGCGATAGCTGGCTCGATGTTTTTTCAGCGCTCAAAGCAATGCAAATAATTATGAAATAATCCGACAACGGGAATAACGATGTTACCGGAATTGAGGTACGAAGCGGAGGCGAGATAGGAGGCGGTACTTCGCAATCTGAATCCCGAATTTGTGGAAACTTTCGACATCAGAGTATCGAGTTCACCATCGAACAGAACGACTTGGGCGTCCCGGACAACGGCGACGCAACAAGTGCTGGATCCGCACTGCGATCTCTCCTTCAGTTCAACGTGATTCAGCGTGAGATGCAAATCGGAAATGGCCTGCATATTATGATTGCCGGGTGATTCCAGGAGTTTGGTGGCGATCGCGACCAGAAGAACGTGAATGTCGCTGAAGAGAGAGGCCGAATTGCCCTTGTGAGCTCCACCGACGAGAGCCCGAGCCAGAGACTCCACCAATCCTTGTTCCAACAAGGTTTTCAGAGCGCTCGAATTCTGAATGAAAATACATCTGCTGCAACCTCTCGGGCTAATTTCGTGATTACGCGACAGACCCAGCTCGACCGTTTACCTTAACGACGATGTCGGTGACGAGGGAAACCATAGGCCTGGCTATGCTCGGTTCCGTGCTCGCGGCTTTCGACATCATGGCCAATAACGGTGGCATCGCTGCCAGAGTCGGTCCTCTCATCGCCAGGCTCTCCAGAGCAACGACGAGCACGTCGCTTCCGGGATACAACGATATCTGATTAGCCAGATGCATGAAATACTTTTGTTTGATAAACTTGTTGATCTCCTCGTCGCTGGCGCGTTGCAGATAAGTCTGCACGACTTTGACGAGGGCCGTTCGAACTCTGCCGTCAGGATTGTTGGCCAACACGAGTAAAAGCTCCGCTCGCAGAACGTGTTTCAGAACCGATCCGACTTGACTGTCGGGGAGGACGCGCAGAGCATCGCGCAACAGCAGAAGCAACCCCTCGCAGACGAGTCCCTGACAGGCTCTCCTCTCGTTCGTCCAGGTGGAATTCTTTGAGTGAAACGGTCGAATTTTAATGACAATTTCAAGCCTTCAATGACCAAGCGACTATGTTTTGACGTAAGAAGGATGTTTTCGGCAGTTTAAAAAGAACAATACCGTCACCCTGTTCGTGGCGCTATCATCGATCTGCGACCCTTTCTAAAAGGTGGTAAAGCGTTTTTGAACGTAGTTTCTTACGTATTTTGGCATAAAATTCACGGAATAGACTCTTAGAGCAAAGTGGTAGAAAAATCAAATCCGTCTCACGGATTTGATTTTTGAACAGGGGTGAGTAGAAAATAATTTTTTTTTTCAGAAAATGCTCTCTTGTTTGACTCCCGGAAAGGCATTCAATTTTCTAGTTCAATTCTCTTTTTCAGCCATTAGGAGGGATCACAATTTCAGAGACAGCGTTTCACTTGTTGGGTGAGATTATTTCCGCTGTAGATTGTAAAAAAATATATTTCTCTAGAGCGTCCAAACGTGAGCGCTTGGCCGATAAGGGATTAATCAGACGAAACGAGAGAAATGTATGTTAGATGTAATAATACATAATCATCGAGAAACCTGATTGACCTCACGTTTTTTTGATTATTGGAACCATCGCTCGCGGCTATCCCAGAATCTTCACCCTCGCTCGTCGCTTTCAATGGTCCATTGCGTATTTCTTTTCTTCTCGCAGCTCTGTCTCTCTGAATCTAAATGCGACAAAGATTGCAATAATATTTTTCCCCACTCTTTGACATTTTTATCCTTCTAATAATGTTGCAGCAAAACAAAGGGCCAAAACAAACCTGCACATTCGCCAAGGCTTTGTTCAACTTGGTCGTCTCCAAATTCCCTAGGGACTCTTCGGAGGAGCTCACGGTAGCGACGGAATCAATTTTCCGATTGGTCCTTTTTTCCTCCAGCAAAGGCAACATAAAGTAAATGTTGTGCCGAGAATGAGTGACGTAAGTCTCGGAAGCTTGATGAACGAGAACGAGGTAGTCCGTTATGGCGACTAAGTGGGCGAATTCCGGTGGCGCCCCCATGAGTGCTCTTATCAGTTCAACTACGGCGTTTCCGGTAGTGGCATCAAGCGCTGCACCCACATCCTCGTACATGAAGTGTTCCTGTCCCGGGTGTTTTATCATTGATAATTCGTGGAAAATGGAAAAAAAAAACAAAAGACAACTTTACTCTTTGCTTCCAACTCACTTTGCACAACATGAGAATCGCCTCGACGATTCCGACTCTGTTGAACTGCGACGAGTTAAATTCCCGCTGGGAATGTTGATCGCGCAGCAAGAGCAACAAAGCCTGAAGAAAAAGATTGAGGGTGTCGTATTTGGCCCAGGTTCTCCAAGCTCCGAGAGCCCCCTTGATCAATTCGGGATCAGTGACGACGGCCTCGCAGTTTTGCGATATCGAATGACTGCCGCTTCCGATATCCTTGATGATGGTCGGGCTGTCGCAAGCGGCATCGAGTATGGCTTTGAGGATGTGTTTTCCAGCGTGGCATCTCGGCGATTCGAGGACGCGCAGGAGAAGCGAGGGTCCACCCTCGGAGCGATACTGATTCAGTAATTCCGAGTCGCTGCGCGCCAGATGTAAAACGATCGAGAGGGCGAGCGCCTGTTCCTCCTCGGCGGAGTCTAGCTCAACGACGCGGGCGAATAAATACAGGAAAATCGGTATCCCGCCGATGAGACTGGCAGCCGGTACGAGACCGCGATATTGTTGGCACTCGAGTTTCGCTGATAATATCGGCTCTATGGACAAAGGCGGCTGCTGGGAAACGCGATGTTCCGGCGCGGTGACTACGCGAAAACCCGGCTGTCCTGGAAACAAATTCCTCACGACGTTCGGATTGGCGATCGCTTGCGGATAAAGATGCACGATTTTTGGATTTTGCGACTCGTAGCTGAGCAAAAGATTGTCCTGCAATTCGCCGAGATGCGAATTCGTCGCGTCCATAACAACGTCCCAGTCGATTTTCGCGTCGCTTACTTTCGTCTCGATCGCCTGACGCAAGTAAGTACCGCCGTATGACTTTCTTCGATTGAGATCGAACTTTCCGCCACCCTCGAATTTTAATTCCCTGATACCGTGCAGCGCTCCCGAGGCTATGAGCGGCGCAAAGTCGGGCTTTGTCGAGTTTAAAACGCAGTCGGCGAGATTCGTGTAGTTCGGCCCGAGGCTGGCGAGATAAAGAGCTTTCTCCCGCGTAAACACCGGACATCTGAACAACATGAAATTCCCCATGTACCAAGCGCCGCTGCCGCTCGCTCCTGTTTGCCCGAGAAGAACGCACGTCGACACGCGTTTTCTCACGAGTAGCCCGTCAAAGGGCAATTGCGCGATGCCCTCTCGCCAACCGTCGATCCATACGGTAACCTCGATAACCGCGCTGCGCTTGTTCAGAATCGCGTCCTTGAAATTCAATGCCAGATGATGCCAACGTCCCGATGCCAGCATACCGTTTATCGATGTTTCCGATATCGTTCTGTTTGTTCTTTCGTCGGGCCGAGTCAAACGCAGAATCAATTTGTCTGAAAAATCGTTTTAATCTTAGTCCTTCCGTTGACCGAATAAATTTCGTCGACTCGTTTTTTTTCTTCGTGAAATTCAGCATTACCCGAACGCAGATCGAGCCAAGATTCCAGCACGAGCGACTCGAAACCGACGGACATCAGGTGTATTATGGTGGTGGGTGTTGGCGGCGAAGCCGAACCAGCAACTGCGAATAACGTCAGGGAACGTCAGTTTCCCAATTTGGCCGAGAATAAACGCGACAGCGGGACGATGATTTCTGTTCTCCATTTTCTTATTCTCAAACATCTTTCTTCTCAATTAGCTCTGGTTAATCGTAACCAAGTTCGTTCGTAAATATCTCTGTTCCATATCTCGATCGCATAATATTTCTGCAAGAAAATGTCGCAGCGAAAACGTGAAATATCGTAGATTTGTGATCTCAACGAATCGACGTATATTTCACGGTGTTTTTCCGAAAAATATATATGTGCAAGTGTAAGAATTTTCGCGTCCCTCGATTGATTATCGCTATCGATGCGACGTACTTCGTGGCAGAAAAGTTGAAAGAAAGTTATAGGCATTTTTTTGGAAAAACCGCGATGCTGTATGTGTACCTTGAGATTACCGAGATGAGAGCTGTTTGAGAATGAGGAAATGAAAAAATGTCGCTCCGCTCTGCGAAAATGAGTTATTCCAGAGTACCTTCGCGACTCCAATTGTCCGAGAGGATGCCCCAATCGGACAAACTGTCGCTTTCGGAATTGAGCGCAGGCGCTACCGACACGGTATTGCCTCGTCCACCGGCTGACAGTCCTCTCTCCACTCTCAACCACATCGAGGCTGAACAGCCATTTAGCCACAATGGCCACGATAATTCCGTACCTATCGGCAAGCAAATAGCGTGTACGGACCAAGGACTGCAAATGCCCGATGACAAATGTCTCTTTCGCAAATTATTCACGAGATCTTCGGGGGTTTCCGAAGCTTTGTCTTGAACCTCGTGATTTTTCGCGATCGCCTCATGGTCAATGGCTGCTGGAAAAGACAGTATGAAGTTTGGCTGCGGACGCGAGGAGAAGACGAGACGAAAAAGTGGTTCCAGCAGGGACAAGAGTGGCGGCGATTTGACTTTGAAGAACGACAGATAAGAAACCAGTTCCAACGGTGATATCGCCTGCGTTGCCAAGAGCGTGAAAACCTCAAGCACCGCGTGTTGCAAATCTGAACGAAAACAAAAAGCATAAAAATCGTGTCTCGCAGACGCTGTTGAATCTGACGCATGGGGCGTTGTCGCAAGTAAATGAAAAAAGTACACATCGTTGATAGGGACCTTGATAACGAGGATCCTCGCTGATGAGAATTTTTCCAAAACCTTCGAGTATTCTCGCGATCGCTCCGGATCCAGCGAGTGCGGCGCAGGATGAGGCGCTCTCGCGGCAAGTTATCGCGACTCGTCTCAGTCCACCTGTGACTATGGTTCCTCGTTCACCCTCCAAGCCTCTGCAAAGGAAAAAAAAGGAAAATCGTATACTCGGCGTCTTTTCTACGAGGGCAATGAAAATTCGCGAAATTGAACAACTTACTGCTCGCTAAAGTGTATGAGCAGATCAACAGCGAGCGAACAGAGCGCGGGATTGGCATTGGCGTGTCCTCTCGGTTCGATCACCGGACCGAGAGAATTCGTTCTCTTGGCTGCTGAATTCGACGGGCTTCGACCTTGAAGTTCGACGTCGGCCTCGTAACCGTCATCGGCGGTCACATATTCCCCCGTGCTGCTGTCCTCGCCTCCGCAATCTGGCAGAGTATCTAGGGTCATTGTTGGCAGCTGGCAAAATATATGCGGTAAAAAAAAAAAGAAAAACCATTGATTCGCTGTTTTTCTCTTTTTTTTTTCTTCAAATATTCCAAAATTCAACGTGTAATGTACAAGTACTTCAAAATTATTTCATTAATTTAATGATTCTCGGTGATTAAACGACTCACTCGGGGTCGCGTTGGCTGCGGCATTGTTTGCTCCTGGCTGGGCTTCAGCATTGACACTCTCAGCAGAGCCTCGACCAACATGGCAATACCGCGTCCCAGCTTGATGCTTCCATTTATCAACGCTTTGCCAAGTTCCGTAACGATGTTGCAGTCACCTGTATCATCTTCGCGAGGCATTCCCCGAATATCATTAAACGTCAAACAATTCGTTGGATATGGCGTTGAAATGTGAAAAAATTAACAAAAATCTCAAACGAACGATTTACAAACGAATTGAGCATTTAAAATTGAAGATGTCAGAAAACACCGTGTGCGCAACCGGTCTCATGATTAAACTGGAACGATATAAGCTCTAGCCTCATCGTACGAGACTCGACGTTCGCGAATGTTAACTCTTGGGAATGTTTTAGCGACAGATGCCTCTGATATATTACACCGCTAATCCGCGCAGCTGCCACGAGGGTCAATTTTATAGCAAACAAACACCGGTACTGGAGAAAACGAATTTAAAATTATAGCTTCACGTTTTGGTTTTTTTTTGTGTTTGCCGTTGCAATGTAAATTCATCGGCACTTATATAGCTACTTGTATCGATTGTTCTACTTACACAACGGTGATGTCAGGCAAGAGGTGATTAAGGCCTCGATCAATCGTTGCGCCGATTTACTCGTATCTGCGATATGAAAGAGAATAATGTTAAATATACGTGACGACAGATGTCGTCGGTTGTTTGTTTAATGAGCAATGGGAGAAAACGTGAATGATGAGTAGATTAAACGTGCGATTTATTGAAATAATAATCGCCCGAGGGAATTAGTCCAGTTTGCGTCCTCTCCAATCAGCGTACATCTTGAAGAGATTACTTCAAATTTCACACTAACTTTTCGAAAAAACTAATTATTCATTGGGCGCCTCGAGCGTCAACGAAAATGATGTTTTTTTTAAGGAGGTTCACGCGTAGCTTGTGACGAAAAAACAATGTGAAACGATAATTATAAAAGACTCCGTTAACGTCGATTTAAACAATTTTGTTTTTTAATTTAGTTTTTTTTTACGATATCATTGACACATCGACGTATTTGTTGTCCATTCTATTTTCTGGTATTCATTTTTCGTTACTCAAAATATAAGTCTACGATTTTTTTCTCAATAATAGACGGAGGATCGATATATATTTTTCTAAAACTGTGTAAAATTCGAAGATACAACGTTGGAATTTCTGTTAGAATGGCGTGAACCAAGCGAAAAAAGTGTTTCCAGTGTAGGATTTACCTTTGATTTTGTCAGTATTTGCAGACAAATAACGCCGTTAACGTCGATTTAAACACTTTTGTCTTTTAATTTAGTTTTTTTTTCACGATATCATTCATACATCGACGTATTTGTTATCCATTCTATGTTCTCGTATTCATTTTTCGTTACTCAAAATTGAAAAAGTATTCGTTAAATAAATTCCCGTCATAAAGTACGAGTCTACCATTTTTTCCTCAACAATAGACGGAGGATCGATGTATATTTTTCTAAAACAATGTAAAATTCGAAGATACAATGTTGGAATTTTCATTAGAGTTGCGTGAACCAAGCGAAAAAAGTGTTTCCAGTGCAGGATTTACCTTTAATTGTGTCAGTATTTGCAGACAAATAACGCCGTTAACGTCGATTTAAACACTTTTGTCTTTTAATTTAGTTTTTTTTACGATATCATTCATACATCGACGTATTTGTCGTCCATTCTATGTTCTCGTATTCATTTTTCGTTACTCAAAATTGAAAAAGTATTCGTTACAAAAATTCCTGTCATAAAGTACGAGTCTACCATTTTTTTCTCAACAATAGACGGAGGATCGATACATATTCTTCTAAAACAGTGTAAAATCCGAAGACACGACGTTGGAATTGCGTGAACCAAGTGAAAAAAATGTTTCCAGTGCAGGATTTACCTTTGATTTTGTCCGTAGCTATCAAAACAGCGAGAACTTTGAAGAGAGTCATCGATTTTTCAGCCAGCGGATGTTGGGACAGTTGAGTGCGAAATTTGGGGCTCGATAACGCGACGCCAGCTGCGGCCCTCCAAGCGGAGCTAGCTTGAAACAGGCAAACCTTGTGTCTCGCATTTTCCTTGAAATCCATCTTGCGACATTGTTTTTCAGCCTCATCAGCGGACAAAAAATATTCGTCCGAGGATAAAGTCTCATCATTGTTCATCCTCGGTAATGTATTAGGCATTTTATCGTCCGTTAAAGGATCAGCCTTTTTCTTAGCTCCTAAAGATTTTTCAGTCAATTTATCATCTCTCTCCGTAGGAGCGTACGCAACAAAATTGTCACGTTTATCGCCGGATAAACGATTTTCCCAAGATTCCTCGAGGATTATTTCTTCGATGTCCTCGCTCTTGAGATTGTCGTGAAGAAGCTCGAGCAGGAGACTCGTTTCTCTGTCGAGCGCGTGGAAAAGTGCGTTGAGTGCCGGCGCTTCGGTACCGCTCTCGCCTTCCACCGGATCTTCGCAAACGGATTTCCATGTTTCCATGATAACGACAACTTCGAGAAGGGCGTAAACGTGTCTGGTGAATGCGGAATTCGACAAGAGAGGCAAAACATCCTCGAGGCCGTGAACCTCCATGAACCTCTCGCACATTGCCGCGTTAACGACGAGGCTCGAGATCATCGAGAGGCAAGATTGCATGAGAAATTCGGCGGTCGTTTCGTATCTCGATTCGGCGTAGAAGAGTTTAGCCTTTAACAAGGTCGGATAGAAAACGCGAAAGAGCATCTCGCGTTTAACGTGAAAATTCGAATTCGGCGTTACTTTGAGCAAATGGGAGACGACGACGTAGGACAATTTCGCATCCTCCGGCGACAAGAGTTCGGCGTAAAGCTCGAGAAAGTCCCAGGAATAATTGGTGGGTTTGTTGCAGGTGTCGCAGGTGTCGCGAGAGAGATAAGCCCCGAGCTCCTTGAACAAGGTTCTCTCGAGCAGGGCGACCGCCGGCGCGTAAGTCTGCGGATTGCGTTTCTTCAAGAAAGCGACGATGGACGACAGGAGTGTTTTCGGTGGAAAACAGCAGCAGGTACCGGCCGCGGTGATGACCTTCAAGAGTCTAACGCGAAGATCGACGACGAACGAATGAGCCTCCTTGGTGAGTGACATCAAGGTCATGAAGAGGGAGGATACGCAGCAGGCTTGCTCGACGATGCTGCCGACCATCGGGCGAGCGTAAGTCACGCCCAAAACGTCGAAATGATGATGAGCCGCGACGGCTTCGACGCAGGAACGATGCTTCGACCTTTGACACTGTCCCATGTGACAGAGATCCTGACGCACGCGTTTCAACGCGCTTATAAGAGCGCCGATCATGTCGATGACCTTGCGCGTTCGCGTCGTCGAACGCGACTCGTCCACCGACGGTAAATTGATGATGGCCAGGATCGTTCTCTCGACCAATCTGCCGTCCTGACTCTCCGTGAACAGCTGGAAGAGCTCGAGGAAATCTTTGAGCTTCTCCACGGTGCTGCGTTGGTGAAGAAGACAATAAAGAAACGTTATTATTCCATAGGTCGTTGCGAATATGAATTCCTGAAGCAGAGAGCCTTCATCGGGCGTGAGAACGGTCACGGGTTTGCCGCAGGCGTCCTCCAGCAGTCTCAAGGTCATTGGCAAAAGCCCGTTATGTATGACCGCGGTCGTCGGCTCGTCGGCTCGCAGAACGCGCTCCATCGCGCCCAGCATCAGCCTCGCTGCCGCGGCCTTCAGAGTCGCGCACTCGGTTCCCGTTAAATTCGCACCGTCAATGCCGAATTGCAACGACCAGAGTGTATCGAGGGCGAACTTCAAGACCTGAACAGCCGGCGTTTGCTCCGCCGGTGTCGCCGAGTCTCTCAGACCCTGAAGCAGTTGAATGATCAGCAGGCTCGTTTCAAAGTGGCTTATTTTAGCCTCGAGGACACGTTTTACACGCTCGTCGATAAAGTCTTGCCAGGTTTTTCGGGTCGGACGGGACGGAGGCTCGTAAAGCGTCGCTGTGATCCAACGATTTTGTTCCTCGTCGCTTCTGACGACCGACGTGAAATACTCGAAATCCATGGGATTCAAACGTATCTTTAGCGTCAATGAGCGAGCCTGATCGATACCGTCGCTGAAAATCTCCGATTCGCTCGTTACATTATCCGTTTTTTCTCTCATCTCGCTCGAGACTTTGGACCGCTGGAGATACGACGATCTTACACCCGACGCCGCAGCGCTCTGTCTTCTCGTTCGTTTTCTCGTTTGGCTCTGATCGTTGTTGCTCACCAGCCGACTCTTCGCGCTGCTTTTTCCTACTTTTGTGTGAGGAATTATGTCGACCGTGTCTACCGTGTCGTCGTTGCAGTGAAATTTCACGTATGGATTTGCCGGTATCGATTCCGCGCCGTCTTGAAACGCGACTGGATAAAGCGCGACGAGAAGAGCAACGAGTTCTCGGCCGCAGGACAATCCTCGTACGCCGAGGAGGTGAAGAACGGCGAGCGCGCGCCATCCTCTCTCTTCCGTCAAATATTTTCGCAGGCCCGTTAACTCGCCACCGTCGCTACGAGCCGCGCAGAGCTCGTGCACGTCCGAAAGAAGCTCGCAAGCGACCAGAGTCGCGACTCCACCACCGCCGACCGAGCTGCAAAGTAAAAGTAGTTTATTAGTTTATAAATGGAATCAATGTTTTATTTAGCGGAAGGAGCGTTTGATTTAATGAAAAATAATAGAAAATTTGTGTGCAGGAATAGCACGTGGATGCGGGAAACGGATTGATGGAATAAGGCATGAGACGAAACGAAAGGACGGGAATAAGAGGATGGGAATAAGAAGCGGAAAAAGAAGAGCAAAAAGGATACAGCACAGAGACCCAAGCGGAAGTCAAGAAATACCTCACCCCGCGACGAGTGTAGGTTCAATGGTGGCAATAGATACCGGATTGAAAAAGTAAGCATTATAGAGTTGAGTGAGCAAATAATGAAAATAAAGATGGAGGATGGAAACAGAAGGTGCAGAGTTATGACGGTTTATAGGAAAAATATCAAGGAGACAATGGAGGTGCTATAAGGGGGTTATAACGCAAAAAAGTGAAACGAAGATGGATCGATAAAAGAAGAGAGCATCAAGAATATCAAAGTACGAGGAGAAAAACAGGGAGGGTAGAACGATAGTACATAAAATAAAAGAGAAAGAATGGCCGATTTTAAATGCACGTCTGGGCAGGAAGGGTGAAAGCTGAAGAGATTGTAAGAGCAGCAGGAAAAGGAAAAAGGACGGAGGCGAATGACGCACCGATTGAGGCGAAAATGACAGGTATAGAGAGTGATAACGAAGGAACTAAAAAGGAGCGTTTGGACGGAGGCGAGTATAGAGAGATATCGCAATGATTGCGAAGGCTGGACAAATAATAAAAGAGATAGCGAAGAAACGTGGAAAGAACCGATAGGGAAGGCGAAAAGTGCAATCTTGGAAAAAGGCTGTCGTAGGGAATGGAAAAGGGAGAAAAATGTCACGAAGGAAAATGAGTCATAGAGTTCGTAGGGAAAAGAAGGAAATTATCAACTTGATTGAGCAAGAAGGAGAGGCATGGAGATACATCGATAAGTATCGGCAGAAGAGAGGGGGGATGGACGAACGAGAGAAGACCCGATAGAAAATGAAGTGTGGAAGCATATGGGGAAGCCTGGGGAAATCGGGGAGAAAACGCTGGAGAATGATGAGTAAAATACGGAAATTAGGAAAAGAGTAAGCCCGATATTCGAGAAAGGAGGTAAAGGAGGTGTCACAAATTACAGAGGGGTAACACCAACGGATACGGCGTACGAAACATAGGCTAATATATTAATTCAGAAAATGATGAAGGAGACGGGAAAAAATACGGAAATTAGGAAAAGAGTAAGCCCGATATTCGAGAAAGGAGGCAAAGGAGGTATCACAAATTACAGAGGAGTAACACCAACGGATACGGCGTACGAAACATAGGCTAATATATTAATTCAGAAAATGATGAAGGAGACGGGAAAAAATACGGAAATTAGGAAAAGAGTAAGCCCGATATTCGAGAAAGGAGGCAAAGGAGGTATCACAAATTACAGAGGGGTAACACCAACGGATACGGCGTACGAAACATAGGCTAATTATTAATTGAGAAAATGATGAAGGAGACGGGAAAAAATACGGAAATTAGGAAAAGAGTAAGCCCGATATTCGAGAAAGGAGGTAAAGGAGGTATCACAAATTACAGAGGAGTAACACCAACGGATACGGCGTACGAAACATAGGCTAATATATTAATTGAGAAAATGATGAAGGAGACGGGAAAGCAATGCGAAGAGATAGCGAAATAGGGAATGTGCCGAATGAGGATGAAAGGGGACTAAATGTATTGAGAGAAGCAGAGAAGAAAAGGGGAAAGGGACAAAGGCGAAAGGAACAAAGAGACGAGCTTATGAGATGAATCTGCAAGTTTATGGATTTTTTTAATAAGAATGAGAGAAAAAAGTATTTTTGAAATAAGAAAAGAGGGTCATGTTAAGGAATAACAACCTAGAGCCTGAAGGGAAGGATACGAGAAAATGAATGACATAATCAATAATTAATTTATCGAAAATCCCGCACGTATTTCACTTATTGTAAGTACCTAGTTTAAGTGAATTCTTTTTTCTAGATTCAAAACTAAAAAGAATAAGGCTCCGGTGCCGCAATTTTCAAAAATATTCATGGACAATATTCTCTTGTTTGAAACTCAAAGATATGCTTGACCACCGCCTCGAACATTATTGTTCGATTACCAAAAAAAAGTTAAAAAAAAGGTTTATATTTAGTCATTTACAGCCATGTCAGCTCGTAAATACGACTGTATTTTTGTCGTCGTTTTTTCGAACGTTAGCTCGTCAGAGGTGCATCAAAAGTGTAAAATCGAGTAAAATATTCAACGAGACCCGGAGATAAATTTATACTACCGGCGACAGTTTACGCCAGTGAAGAAACTTTTTCAACGGAAGAGAGTCGGTGGAAAATTACCTCGATCCGCGAGGGTCTCTTATCACGGCTACAAATGACCGTTATTATCTCTATGACCGTTTGCATTGCTCGGACTGGGACAATGCGACTACTGAATTTCTCTCTTCTCATCGCGATGCAATTATTGACTCGTTGCATCGCGTATCCAATGAAAAACAATGAAAAAACAAAACGTTGCGTGATCAAACGTCATTTTATTCGAACCGTGAATCACAAGACGCATCACGCACTTTCAATCTTGCGAAATTTTCACCTGCGGTCGTTTTATTTCTGCGCAAAATGGACGAGGCCGATGTTACGTTGAGAATCATTTAAATTCATGAATTTACACAGAATTATATAACACATTAAAACTGCTAACACGAAATTGCCGTTTGTTCCTCGCTGTCTTTATACTTGTTTATTTTTCTCAAATGAATTCGATCAATCAAGGCCACGAGCACACGACGTGCCCGATAAACATTTTCTAGTCTCTTATTAAAAATTTTCGCCGCTCGCTGTTTTGCAATGGACTGCTGCTTTCGTATGTTGCAGGGAGATAAGCAATATGCAGATTATACACTGTCGATTGCAGAGAAAACGAAAGTATCAGACGATCCTATTGATGATTGCGAACGTCACTCGATCGAAGATGATTCATCGGATCGAAGCGCACGGGGAACGTTCTCCGGATTGGGATAGGTCGTGACACTATTCGGACGCGGGAATTTTCATCACAATTTTGTCATAGACTTTGCGCGAGCTTGTTTTTTTTTTCAATTTCCGACGGATCGTGGATATTTTTTTCTTTTCGCGTCGCGGCGAATGAAAAGTCCGAGTTCGTACTCGATTCGCACATTCGCGATACAACACTCGCGCGATTCTGTTATGTCACTACTTGCGATCGGCAAATGCGTCGTAATATCTCGTCCAGCTACCTGCACGCGATCCTTTTGAATTTACAAGGTTGCGAAAGTTTGCGCGATTCTAAACATAGACTCTACATTGTCTTGCCTTTTTCATTCAATTTTGTTTGAAAAACCTTCTTCGTGTGTGTACATTAGGGGGTCCGTTATTTCCCAAGTTGACTTTTTCCACTCGGGGATGCTGTGAATCATTAGGAGATAGCCGAAAAACGAGTTATGAAAGAAGAAAATGTCAAACGCCAGTAACCGCCGTTTAAATACGATTTTCCATTTGATCAAAATGATATTTTGCTTTTTTTAGATTTCCACTTTTTTTTCTTGCTTTTTCTTCAAATTTTAAAACACCTTTGATTCTGCTTCGACTATGATCTTTTGAGCCGGATACAATTTTGTTTCGGTACCAACAATTTTTTCAAGACGTTTTTTTTCAAAATGAAAAAAAAAATGTGTCACTGGTGTTGAAGCGGAATCAACCGTTTTTATGGAATTGATGGATATAATAATCGAGAAAAAAAATCTAAATCTGAAAAGAGGAACGTTCCAACGTTGCTTTTAAGCTATCGACTAATGATCTGCTGCAGCATACCCGAGTGAAAAAAGTCTACTTGGGACAAAACGGACGTCCCAATTTATGTGCGTATGTGTGCTTGTTCTTACCAAAAAGAAAGTACATCCTTGGGATCCCGTTCGTCTTTGACTTGGGCGAGTAATTCGGCAAGAAACATATCAAGCCAGGAGGATTTCTGAAATTGAAGAGAGAAATTTTGCGTAATGGGAACAAACTTTTTCCTGCTAGTTATCCTTAACCGAAAAAAGATGACAAATTATCACATCGGCCGTTGAGCTCCGTGAACTTTGGAACGGTAATTGCCTTTAATGGGTCTACGCGAGACGCCTGTGAGAGGATTTAGATCGCGCTTTGAACTTCCGGTAAACAACGAGCTTCCATCGGGCAAAATCGATGAGTCTAACGTAAAACTTGTAAGTCATCGAGGTGGCGAAAGCCAATGGCAGTCATCGCAATTGTAAAAATATACGGGAGCATTAACTCGGGTATAGCTTGTTCAGCTACAAAAGAAGGAAAGAAGCACTTGAGCGCACCGGAAATGACCTCTCTCGGTATGCCCAAAGAAAAAAAAACACATCGACACATCTGCGGTACACTTTATCATTTAAAAACGATAGTTTTGACGTCGAATAAATTCCATAAACGAAATATGGAAAAGTGAAATAAAAAAAAGACAGAAATATCGTTTTGTTTATTGTCGCAGAACGTGTAGAAAAAATCCAAGTCTCTTACCTCGTAACTCTGTGGTTCGGCGTGAATAAAGTTGTCCCAGAATATTTGGAGTTTGGTGGCCGATGCCGAAGAAGACATCGCCCTGTCGGATATTCAAATTAGCCGGCAGACTCGGCGGACTCAACCCTCGGAACGATAATGCCCTCGACAGCAGCGAGGGTAGTTTGCAGTTCTGATGACGCTGATGCGACGCTCGCGCGTTGTTTTCCCTCTCAAAGCGGCACTTTCATTTTTCATTTCAGACGAACAGGAACGGTCGAAAAAAAACGTCTTCTTCCTCCAGTGTCGAATAAATCCTCTTGGACTTGTTCCACGTTTTCACGGGGATCTGCAAACAGACCGCGAAAGATGAGACAACGCGAATAGGATACGACGTCTCGTATCGCGGTGGATATTCGCGCGTAAGAAAAAAGGAAAGAATCAAGATTACAGTGCGGAGGAGAGATCGATTAATAGCCGCAAGCAACTGTCGGAGAGAGGAAACCCTCACTGCGCTGCCGAGAT
This sequence comes from Heteropelma amictum, assembly GCA_959613375.1. Taxonomy (NCBI): domain Eukaryota; kingdom Metazoa; phylum Arthropoda; class Insecta; order Hymenoptera; family Ichneumonidae; genus Heteropelma; species Heteropelma amictum. The sequence continues at coordinate 4,175,226 of OY390727.1, forward strand.
GGAAAAGCTGTTGTGACCGCGACGCCTCGACTTTTCTAGCATATAGTTGCTTGCACATATATATGCAAACGAGTTTATTCATACAGTCGCATATATTGTATACGAGCTTATATAACTATTCCACACATTCAGGTTTGACCAGTTAACGTCCTCGGGAAGCCTGAAAACTTCAACCGGGGAGAGCACTAACTCTGCTCTACCCTCTCTGGTGTACTTGCAGTGCCCGTCTTTGCCGTCGATATCGCGGTGTCGCCCACAACCGATTTACACGACCGACCGATTTTTATCCTTGGAATTTAAGGCGATGTGTTACATCCGTAAATCGAAGCTTAGAAAAATTCTCCGGCAAAATTTATTGATCGGATCGGTTTGAAATTTGTTGTGAGTATTTAGTGATATAGCCCGGAGGGACTGACGATTTTAGAGTTTCGAAATTGCGAAATCGTCAGCCCTTCGTGTTGTGTCACTAAATACTCACAAAAAATTTCAAATCGATGCGATTTATAGATTTTGCTTGAGAATTTTTCTAAATTTCGATGAGGGGGGGGGGGGTATCCCCTATGGTCTTAACGGCTGCAGGCACGATCCGAATGCTAGGTGAGAAAATCACTGGTCTTGAGAAGTCGCTAAAAATGTTTTTTTCGATTTTCAGGTATTTTCATTTTGCTTCACTCTCAATACAGGTTAAGGCAATTCCTCGCCGGAAGTGTTTTCTTACAGGAATTGTAGAAATTTGGGAAAGAACAACGTACTCCAAATTCTAAATTGTCCGAGATAATGTGCATTGGTTAACCAAAATTTTGAAAAAAATGTACGACAGATTTTTTTGAAAAACTAAAGAAAGCTTCTTCGATGTCGGATGAAAGCGTATGCAAAGTTTTAAGAGGCTTCGGCATTTAGAAATCGAAATATTTAATGTTGAAAATTGAAACTTTTAACAAGCTCTCTTATGAAGAATTACTGAAAATGGTGATTTTTGTAAATAAATATCTCGACTTCTACGGGGTGAAAACTCTTCAAATGGCGCGAGCTATTAGATATCACTGTTCTCTTTGTGTGGTGCAAATTTAAATTCTGTCGATAGAAAATTTTGCATACAACGTCCTTAAGGAGATTGAGAAGAGTTTCCATGCACCTTTCACCCTATGCTTTTTGCGCACGGAAATGAAATAATACACTTCAAACGCTACTAAATTTTATACTAAATTTGCTACTAAATTTTGACGTGACGATTAAAATCAAAGTTCGTCCATAGCCCCGTATTCGTATCATAAAATTCTGTAAATGTGACATACAACCACTTGCAATATTTTTCAAATATTAATTTCTTTATTCAATTCATTTCCACAAAATGACGAGCTACAGATTTTAGCGTAGACTTTTCGACGTTACATTTATATTTTCAAGAGTGTCACCGAACAGTCGCTTGGGTCGAAGGGGAGATTAGTTCGATTAGGTGGGTCATCCAAGAACAGAGTCGATCGAAGAATTTTTTAATTTTCAGTCGCTGATTAAATTATTTCCCAAATCATACGATAATTGTTGACATACGTTAAATTGACAATTGATTATTTTTATCCTTGGAATTATGTGTATCATATTTGTTTGGACTGTTCGATGATCATTGAATATTAAAAGCAATTAACAAATTTACAGTATTAGCGAGAGAAAAATAACAATCTTTTATCGCGTTCGTCATCATTACTGGTTACCGTAAAAAAATGCTTAACTTTGATTTTTGAGTTTTTTTCAACGGTAACGGGGCTTGATAAATACATCACTGTTCCTTGTGCATATTTTATTTCCTCGTATTCGTTGGTGGTTTCTGCTACAGGGTCGTACGTATAAGAACTTTAGAATGTGACTTTTAGATATGTTTTTCTATAACAGTGAAAAAGTTAAAGTTTCAAAGCTGGAATTTTCAGGTACCATTAAGCCTCCTTGAGGGTGAGCGTAAAATGTGTGAAAACTTTTTCGTCCGCTTTGGGCTCCTCCGTGACAAATCTTATCAAAGTTTCTTCGACGTCTTCTCACACCCGTTATCTCTTTCTCTTCTCTCTATCGCCTTTGGCACTTTTATAAAAGATTTATACACCCACATTCGAATGCATGTTTGTGTGTGTGTTTGTGTGTGGGAGATTCATCGGAGCTCGACAAGTAGGCGCCAAATAAACTCTTATCGAGCTTTTCTTATTCGACTGCTACTGACGTCCACTGCTACGGAAATACAGCACGAACGATTTTTTTATCGTTGCTCTTTACAATAGCAAGAAAATCGTAAAGCCCAAAACGGTCACTGAGGATAATATATCGTAGGTGACTCGATTAAGACGAAGGTGACAGCCCGGAATTGGGCCTGAGAGCGAGAGGAACGACTCTCAAACGCGAAATGTATTTTCTCTAAAACTGTGAAGCTTCGTGACCGGTCGAAAGCCGAGCTACGTTTCGCCATAATTGTCCGTAAGCTAAATAAATTTCAACGTGATTGCTTGTGCTTTTTTGGAAAAAATAGATTTGGCAATTTCGGAGCGATCCGGAAAGTCGTAATTTTTTACGTCGACATGGAAAAGTTGCGAGGATCATTTTGAAGCTGAATTCGATGAGCAAACGAAGGGAAAACGCTAATACGAATATTTCGTTCTTTTGTAAACTTTTGCAAAACTTGAAACTCGAAGACTTTTTTTCCGCGCGACTGATAAATCATTTGGAGTAACGCGATTGGTCAACTCTGAAATGTCGTTAAAAGCTAAGCTAAATAAATTTGAACGTGATTACTCGTGCTTTTTTGGAAAAAATAGATTTGGGAATTTTGAAGCGATCCGGAAAGTCGTAATTTTTTACGTCGACATGGAAAAGTTGCGAGGATCATTTTGAAGCTGAATTCGATGAGCAAACGAAGGAAAAACGTTAATCCGAATATTTCGTTCTTTTGTAAACTTTTGCAAAACTTGGAACTCAAAGACGTTTTTTCGGCGCGACTGATAAATCATCCGGAGTAACGCGATTGGTCAACTCTGAAATGTCGTTAAAACGAAGCTAAGCTAAATAAATTTGAACGTGATTACTCGTGCTTTTTTGGAAAAAATAGATTTGGGAATTTCGGAGCGGTCCGGAAAGTCGTAATTTTTTACGTTGACATGAAAAAGTTGCGAGGATCATTGAAGCTGAATTCGACGAACAAACGAAGGAAAAACGTTTATACGAATATTTCGTTCTTTTGTAAACTTTTGCAAAACTTGGAACTCAAAGACGTTTTTTCGGCGCGACTGATAAATCATCCGGAGTAACGCGATTGGTCAACTCTGAAATGTCGTTAAAACGAAGCTAAGCTAAATAAATTTGAACGGGATTACTCGTGCTTTTTTGGAAAAAATAGATTTGGAAATTTCGGAGCGATCCGGAAAGTCGTAATTTTTTACGTCGACATGGAAAAGTTGCGAGGATCATTTTGAAGCTGAATTCGATGAGCAAACGAAGGGAAAACGCTAATACGAATATTTCGTTCTTTTGTAAACTTTTGCAAAACTTGAAACTCGAAGATTTTTTTTCCGCGCGACTGATAAATCATTTGGAGTAACGCGATTGGTCAACTCTGAAATGTCGTTAAAACGAAGCTAAGCTAAATAAATTTGAACGTGATTACTCGTGCTTTTTTGGAAAAAATAGATTTGGGAATTTCGGAGCGGTCCGGAAAGTCGTAATTTTTTACGTTGACATGAAAAAGTTGCGAGGATCATTGAAGCTGAATTCGACGAACAAACGAAGGAAAAACGTTTATACGAATATTTCGTTCTTTTGTAAACTTTTGCAAAACTTGGAACTCAAAGACGTTTTTTCGGCGCGACTGATAAATCATCCGGAGTAACGCGATTGGTCAACTCTGAAATATCGTTAAAACGAAGCTAAGCTAAATAAATTTGAACGGGATTACTCGTGCTTTTTTGGAAAAAATAGATTTGGAAATTTCGGAGCGATCCGGAAAGTCGTAATTTTTTACGTCGACATGGAAAAGTTGCGAGGATCATTTTGAAGCTGAATTCGATGAGCAAACGAAGGGAAAACGCTAATACGAATATTTCGTTCTTTTGTAAACTTTTGCAAAACTTGAAACTCGAAGATTTTTTTTCCGCGCGACTGATAAATCATTTGGAGTAACGCGATTGGTCAACTCTGAAATGTCGTTAAAACGAAGCTAAGCTAAATAAATTTGAACGTGATTACTCGTGCTTTTTTGGAAAAAATAGATTTGGGAATTTCGGAGCGGTCCGGAAAGTCGTAATTTTTTACGTTGACATGAAAAAGTTGCGAGGATCATTGAAGCTGAATTCGACGAACAAACGAAGGAAAAACGTTTATACGAATATTTCGTTCTTTTGTAAACTTTTGCAAAACTTGGAACTCAAAGACGTTTTTTCGGCGCGACTGATAAATCATCCGGAGTAACGCGATTGGTCAACTCTGAAATATCGTTAAAACGAAGCTAAGCTAAATAAATTTGAACGGGATTACTCGTGCTTTTTTGGAAAAAATAGATTTGGAAATTTCGGAGCGATCCGGAAAGTCGTAATTTTTTACGTCGACATGGAAAAGTTGCGAGGATCATTTTGAAGCTGAATTCGATGAGCAAACGAAGGGAAAACGCTAATACGAATATTTCGTTCTTTTGTAAACTTTTGCAAAACTTGAAACTCGAAGATTTTTTTTCCGCGCGACTGATAAATCATTTGGAGTAACGCGATTGGTCAACTCTGAAATGTCGTTAAAACGAAGCTAAGCTAAATAAATTTGAACGTGATTACTCGTGCTTTTTTGGAAAAAATAGATTTGGGAATTTCGGAGCGGTCCGGAAAGTCGTAATTTTTTACGTTGACATGAAAAAGTTGCGAGGATCATTGAAGCTGAATTCGACGAACAAACGAAGGAAAAACGTTTATACGAATATTTCGTTCTTTTGTAAACTTTTGCAAAACTTGGAACTCAAAGACGTTTTTTCGGCGCGACTGATAAATCATCCGGAGTAACGCGATTGGTCAACTCTGAAATGTCGTTAAAACGAAGCTAAGCTAAATAAATTTGAACGGGATTACTCGTGCTTTTTTGGAAAAAATAGATTTGGAAATTTCGGAGCGATCCGGAAAGTCGTAATTTTTTACGTCGACATGGAAAAGTTGCGAGGATCATTTTGAAGCTGAATTCGATGAGCAAACGAAGGGAAAACGCTAATACGAATATTTCGTTCTTTTGTAAACTTTTGCAAAACTTGAAACTCGAAGATTTTTTTTCCGCGCGACTGATAAATCATTTGGAGTAACGCGATTGGTCAACTCTGAAATGTCGTTAAAACGAAGCTAAGCTAAATAAATTTGAACGTGATTACTCGTGCTTTTTTGGAAAAAATAGATTTGGGAATTTCGGAGCGGTCCGGAAAGTCGTAATTTTTTACGTTGACATGAAAAAGTTGCGAGGATCATTGAAGCTGAATTCGACGAACAAACGAAGGAAAAACGTTTATACGAATATTTCGTTCTTTTGTAAACTTTTGCAAAACTTGGAACTCAAAGACGTTTTTTCGGCGCGACTGATAAATCATCCGGAGTAACGCGATTGGTCAACTCTGAAATGTCGTTAAAACGAAGCTAAGCTAAATAAATTTGAACGGGATTACTCGTGCTTTTTTGGAAAAAATAGATTTGGAAATTTCGGAGCGATCCGGAAAGTCGTAATTTTTTACGTCGACATGGAAAAGTTGCGAGGATCATTTTGAAGCTGAATTCGATGAGCAAACGAAGGGAAAACGCTAATACGAATATTTCGTTCTTTTGTAAACTTTTGCAAAACTTGAAACTCGAAGATTTTTTTTCCGCGCGACTGATAAATCATTTGGAGTAACGCGATTGGTCAACTCTGAAATGTCGTTAAAACGAAGCTAAGCTAAATAAATTTGAACGTGATTACTCGTGCTTTTTTGGAAAAAATAGATTTGGGAATTTCGGAGCGGTCCGGAAAGTCGTAATTTTTTACGTTGACATGAAAAAGTTGCGAGGATCATTGAAGCTGAATTCGACGAACAAACGAAGGAAAAACGTTTATACGAATATTTCGTTCTTTTGTAAACTTTTGCAAAACTTGGAACTCAAAGACGTTTTTTCGGCGCGACTGATAAATCATCCGGAGTAACGCGATTGGTCAACTCTGAAATATCGTTAAAACGAAGCTAAGCTAAATAAATTTGAACGGGATTACTCGTGCTTTTTTGGAAAAAATAGATTTGGAAATTTCGGAGCGATCCGGAAAGTCGTAATTTTTTACGTCGACATGGAAAAGTTGCGAGGATCATTTTGAAGCTGAATTCGATGAGCAAACGAAGGGAAAACGCTAATACGAATATTTCGTTCTTTTGTAAACTTTTGCAAAACTTGAAACTCGAAGATTTTTTTTCCGCGCGACTGATAAATCATTTGGAGTAACGCGATTGGTCAACTCTGAAATGTCGTTAAAACGAAGCTAAGCTAAATAAATTTGAACGTGATTACTCGTGCTTTTTTGGAAAAAATAGATTTGGGAATTTCGGAGCGGTCCGGAAAGTCGTAATTTTTTACGTTGACATGAAAAAGTTGCGAGGATCATTGAAGCTGAATTCGACGAACAAACGAAGGAAAAACGTTTATACGAATATTTCGTTCTTTTGTAAACTTTTGCAAAACTTGGAACTCAAAGACGTTTTTTCGGCGCGACTGATAAATCATCCGGAGTAACGCGATTGGTCAACTCTGAAATATCGTTAAAACGAAGCTAAGCTAAATAAATTTGAACGGGATTACTCGTGCTTTTTTGGAAAAAATAGATTTGGAAATTTCGGAGCGATCCGGAAAGTCGTAATTTTTTACGTCGACATGGAAAAGTTGCGAGGATCATTTTGAAGCTGAATTCGATGAGCAAACGAAGGGAAAACGCTAATACGAATATTTCGTTCTTTTGTAAACTTTTGCAAAACTTGAAACTCGAAGATTTTTTTTCCGCGCGACTGATAAATCATTTGGAGTAACGCGATTGGTCAACTCTGAAATGTCGTTAAAAGCTAAGCTAAATAAATTTGAACGTGATTACTCGTGCTTTTTTGGAAAAAATAGATTTGGGAATTTTGAAGCGATCCGGAAAGTCGTAATTTTTTACGTCGACATGGAAAAGTTGCGAGGATCATTTTGAAGCTGAATTCGATGAGCAAACGAAGGAAAAACGTTAATCCGAATATTTCGTTCTTTTGTAAACTTTTGCAAAACTTGGAACTCAAAGACGTTTTTTCGGCGCGACTGATAAATCATCCGGAGTAACGCGATTGGTCAACTCTGAAATGTCGTTAAAACGAAGCTAAGCTAAATAAATTTGAACGTGATTACTCGTGCTTTTTTGGAAAAAATAGATTTGGGAATTTCGGAGCGGTCCGGAAAGTCGTAATTTTTTACGTTGACATGAAAAAGTTGCGAGGATCATTGAAGCTGAATTCGACGAACAAACGAAGGAAAAACGTTTATACGAATATTTCGTTCTTTTGTAAACTTTTGCAAAACTTGGAACTCAAAGACGTTTTTTCGGCGCGACTGATAAATCATCCGGAGTAACGCGATTGGTCAACTCTGAAATGTCGTTAAAACGAAGCTAAGCTAAATAAATTTGAACGGGATTACTCGTGCTTTTTTGGAAAAAATAGATTTGGAAATTTCGGAGCGATCCGGAAAGTCGTAATTTTTTACGTCGACATGGAAAAGTTGCGAGGATCATTTTGAAGCTGAATTCGATGAGCAAACGAAGGGAAAACGCTAATACGAATATTTCGTTCTTTTGTAAACTTTTGCAAAACTTGAAACTCGAAGATTTTTTTTCCGCGCGACTGATAAATCATTTGGAGTAACGCGATTGGTCAACTCTGAAATGTCGTTAAAACGAAGCTAAGCTAAATAAATTTGAACGTGATTACTCGTGCTTTTTTGGAAAAAATAGATTTGGGAATTTCGGAGCGGTCCGGAAAGTCGTAATTTTTTACGTTGACATGAAAAAGTTGCGAGGATCATTGAAGCTGAATTCGACGAACAAACGAAGGAAAAACGTTTATACGAATATTTCGTTCTTTTGTAAACTTTTGCAAAACTTGGAACTCAAAGACGTTTTTTCGGCGCGACTGATAAATCATCCGGAGTAACGCGATTGGTCAACTCTGAAATATCGTTAAAACGAAGCTAAGCTAAATAAATTTGAACGGGATTACTCGTGCTTTTTTGGAAAAAATAGATTTGGAAATTTCGGAGCGATCCGGAAAGTCGTAATTTTTTACGTCGACATGGAAAAGTTGCGAGGATCATTTTGAAGCTGAATTCGATGAGCAAACGAAGGGAAAACGCTAATACGAATATTTCGTTCTTTTGTAAACTTTTGCAAAACTTGAAACTCGAAGATTTTTTTTCCGCGCGACTGATAAATCATTTGGAGTAACGCGATTGGTCAACTCTGAAATGTCGTTAAAACGAAGCTAAGCTAAATAAATTTGAACGTGATTACTCGTGCTTTTTTGGAAAAAATAGATTTGGGAATTTCGGAGCGGTCCGGAAAGTCGTAATTTTTTACGTTGACATGAAAAAGTTGCGAGGATCATTGAAGCTGAATTCGACGAACAAACGAAGGAAAAACGTTTATACGAATATTTCGTTCTTTTGTAAACTTTTGCAAAACTTGGAACTCAAAGACGTTTTTTCGGCGCGACTGATAAATCATCCGGAGTAACGCGATTGGTCAACTCTGAAATATCGTTAAAACGAAGCTAAGCTAAATAAATTTGAACGGGATTACTCGTGCTTTTTTGGAAAAAATAGATTTGGAAATTTCGGAGCGATCCGGAAAGTCGTAATTTTTTACGTCGACATGGAAAAGTTGCGAGGATCATTTTGAAGCTGAATTCGATGAGCAAACGAAGGGAAAACGCTAATACGAATATTTCGTTCTTTTGTAAACTTTTGCAAAACTTGAAACTCGAAGATTTTTTTTCCGCGCGACTGATAAATCATTTGGAGTAACGCGATTGGTCAACTCTGAAATGTCGTTAAAACGAAGCTAAGCTAAATAAATTTGAACGTGATTACTCGTGCTTTTTTGGAAAAAATAGATTTGGGAATTTCGGAGCGGTCCGGAAAGTCGTAATTTTTTACGTTGACATGAAAAAGTTGCGAGGATCATTGAAGCTGAATTCGACGAACAAACGAAGGAAAAACGTTTATACGAATATTTCGTTCTTTTGTAAACTTTCGCAAAACTTGGAACTCCAAGACGTTTTTTCGGCGCGACTGATAAATCATCCGGAGTAACGCGATTGGTCGACTCTGAAATGTCTCGTTAAAACGAATGATATTACACAAGTTTCCGCGATCGCGGTAATTCGTCGAGAAAACAACTCGCGACAGTAGCCGCTCGAAAAAAATCCTCACAGTGTGTATTTTCATTTACTTTAATTATACGCGTACTGTTTGAAGCAACGGACAGCCTCTTATCTCGTGGGAGGAGCGTATGACGCGGACAAATTCGCGATTATCATTCGTTCTCATTAAGAAAAGAAAAGCGGACGCGAGGGATCATCAAGTGCAACATTATATCGTCAAAATGTATGGTTTGTTGACAATATTCGCGGGACAGTCGGCTGATAAATCAAATTGTAGCATGTGTCGCAATCGTGATACGCGCGTATTATAATACAATCGTGTATACACACTTATATAGTACGTTCAATTGTCTAAAATACGATAGCACGTGCGGACAAAAAATAGGGCGTCGTTGTTTTTCCCTCGCGATCCACACTGTTTTTTTTCGCACACTTTATTTACCATCCACGAGATTGATAGGACTCTGTCTTCGCGATGAAATTATTATTCACCGCGTGCGATGAGAGTATCCCCGAAGCGTGAAAATTTTTCCTTTCCGGTACCACGATAGTTCACGTTTAAAAAAAACATGTTTGGCGAACGTTTTGCCGATGAAAAAAAAAAACAAAACAACCCATTTCGTACGTTCCGTGGCACACTCGCGAACGTGAACACCACCGTAATGAAACGATTGTATTATCTTTCTCCTCCGCGGCTTTTCTTCTCCTCTTACCTATCTCTACGACAAACGTACGCAAAAGCGCGATCGCGAGAGATTACGTATCTCATCGATTTCGCGGCATTGTTGCTCGTTTTTCGAGTGTACAGCTCGTCTCAAAAGCAATTTTCGACAATTTCGCGTTCGTTTCTTATCGGAACGGAACGGAACGGTAAAACTTTGACTTTTCGCGAAAACTGTGCGGTATCTCGGTAGATATATTTCCGTCGAGGATTACGAAAACGACGAGGGCTCCTCGCATTCGCGGACTAACTTGAAGAATTTTCGATCCACGAGAACGTGTAACTCGAGGGCTCATCCCCACTCGCGACCGCGCGGGCCAACCGACGCGCGTACGCTCGTCGTTCACTCAAAAGTTTGCTGATGTTATCCAGCACGTACGTCAAATATAATTTCGAAAAAGAAGGAAAAACGCTCTCAACGCGCCACCGTTGCTGTTTTTCAATTTTTCCGAAATCTGAACGAGTCGCGGGGTGCATTTTCTTTCTTTCCGACGATTTCTTCGCATTTTGAGAAAATTCGAAACGAAATTTCGAAAAATCTCAATCGAGAGCTCAAAAATCAGACGTTGGGACTCGATAAATTGTTTGATGACTTGTTGTTACTTGATTTTCGATGTTCGTGGGACACCCCGTATATGTTTTCGGTGACGCGATCCGCCATAGAAGCAGAAGAGAAACTGCGGGCTCTTCTCAAGTTCTGTATGTACGGGGTGTCGCAGAAATCGATGTTTATCGTGTCAAGTTCATTTTTTTCGAAATTCCGACACGAGTCAAAACGTATTTTGGTATTTTCCGATACGACTGCACACCCATGAGACGTCAGTGATTGTCAAAATTTGAGCCATTCGGACGCGTGCTTCCCTCCCCACCGCACGCCCAGCGATTGGCATCCGATTGGCTGAACTACGATGATTGATAAGTCCACAGGCGTTCGTCGGATTAAAAAGTCCTTACGGACTCTTTGGCTAGGAATTTTATCCCCTGTTCTCGTCGAAATTATTGACACTCAATTCTGGGACACCCTGTATATATATATATATATACAGTGGATTGAAAGTATCTTCATTTTACCGTTATTTTATATTTCATGTTTTTACGGATGACGATGTGACCGAATGACCGTTTTATTTTTCTCCAATTGATTGTAAATAATGCAGAATTCATCAGGGGCAATAAAACACAAAACGATTGTTACGTATTAAGTAGAAAACATTTATTTTAAGTCCCAAAAGGGGTCATATGACCGCTCTGGTATGTTTACTGTTATTTTTCCCACGCTTTCAGAGTTCCAGAAGCACAGAGTTGGGCTTTTCTTAATAAACATTATTTGGAAATACTCGTTTCAGTCCGTGTTGAGCAAAGGACATGGCACAAGGACATCGAAAATTATCGGAACCTTTTTCCGTATAATCCAGAATAAGTGCGTTGTGCAAAATGTTTACGCCGTTTTTTTGGACCGAGAGACGAGCTACATGACGAAAAACACGTAGGCACAAGAATCGAGACGACTCTCGAGGGTGAATGACGCCGATTCCAAGTTCTGGACAACTTTGAAGCCAAATTTAGAGCCTCATGATGACACTGCACGTTTCTTCGAGGATAAAATTTGCTCGAGTTGCAACGAGTTGCTCGTTGGAGTCGAAATATCAAAATTGGAGGACGAGTATGACTTTTTTGAATCACCGATTATACACTTTTTTCGATTTTCCTTTCTGAACAAATCAAGTAATATAAAATAAAGGCGTACGAATAACGTTTGAAGAAAACTGTACGTCCGCAAAAGAAATTACGGAACGCGCGTCTTTCGAATTTTTTTTTTCATACCTTACCGTCAATTTTCGCTGCTATTTCATCATCAGATATAACGCACTATTTATACACTACGTACGCTAACGGGGACTCTGAGCTCACGTACTCACGTATTCGATCTTTGTCGAACTATTTAAACCGAGATTACGCTATTAATGTTGAGCCGAGGGTTATATGAGGTCAAGATCGCAGGTATATTTTTTCTCCTTAAATTCAGTTGAAATTGTTTTTTTCATCGAGAGAGCAACGGGAGGACGATTTTTCGAACTTGCTGGAACATATCCGGCAATGATTTTTTAACGTCATTCGTAATTTTGCATTTACCTAAAAATATCGTTGTGAAAAAACGTTTTTTTTTTTGCGATTTATTTTATCGATCGGAAATGGTCATACGTTGTTGACGAAAACGAAAAGTAATGCGGTGTATCTGTCGAAAAAGAAATGAAAAAAAAGACAGATGCCGTCATTGTTTATAAAAGTATATTTTCCTTCGTCTTTTCGGTAAAATTTCGTTCTGTCGAATTTTTCCTATACGATATACTGTACGGTTTCCCGACATAAAAAAAGAAAGATTTATTCTCGAGTTCGCCAGAGTTCGAGGTCAAAACTGAGAAAGAACGACAAAAAAAACAAAAACAAACACTTTACGCGAACACGTGCAAACGCTTGGAGATCATTTGCCCCCGGGCTTATATTATTCCATCGTCGATCAATCTTCCACGATTGCTATTATTTCCCTTCAACACCGTGATTCCTCTTTACGTTAAAGTTTTCCCGCGATAAGAATCATTCGAATCTCGGCCACGCAATAATAATATTGACATATCGTTGAATTTCAAAGGTTCAAAGTAAAACCACACACTGTTTCGAATGACAATAGAGTCTCGTCGTTGGAACGCGAGAAAGAGACAGAAAAAGAAAATTGGTCGAAAAGGTTATACGACGTCAATCGAAATAGGCACGTTTTTATTACGCAAAATATACATCAAATGAATGACATGGGCAATTGCGATTGAAATATTTTTCTTTAATTCTCGTAACACGGAATATACAACTGCCTAGTTTACACATCATTTGCGATGTCCATCAAGTTGTTTAGACAAATTACATAAATCAGACGGATCACGACGTCTTAGCGTGTAATTGGATTAGAGATAACACATTTTTAATAATTGTTGTACAGCATTCGTGACAAGAGCTGCTGTAAACATATAATTCGAAACCTGCGCCACGAAAGAGCCGCAAGCACGACCTTCAGATCGATTTGACCATCTACTCTGCATTATCATGTACGTATAAGGAGCAAAGGAAGGGATGTTTATTTTATTTTTCAATTTTTTCTATTATACATAAATCAAAGATTCAACTCACACGCACTCTCGCCGATCGGTTCTCTCGTTATCTCCAGTATTTTCCATTGATTGGCGATACTCTTCGTACGAGAGAGCAGCAAAAACACGGTCGAGCCTCCGTGTGAAATACTGAACTATATATTATGTCTCGCGGACGATCAACTTTTCAGATTATTTTCTGCATTATTTTTTTATTGCCGATTCGCGCGCAAACAGCAGCCACACAGCGAGAAAACAAATAACTCTCGTGACTTTTCTTTATTCAGATATTTTCGTTAGTTTTTTCATCAACACTGTATCAAATCATGCCATTTGTATTCAGCGAGACACTAGCTCCCTGACTCCATTGATGGGGAAGACAGAGATAAAAGGAACGAGAGGAACCAAGGAAAGAAAAAAATGAGAAACCCTATATTAGCGCCTCTACCGGCCCCTGGAGGGAACACCATCTGTCATAAAAGTTTGTTTTGCCGGAGTGCGGGAGTGAAATAAAAAAAATACATTACACGTTATCGTGAAAAATAATCATCATCGATGCTGTAATCTATGCCGGATTACGTAAATGTGTATAGAATCTATTCTTCGCTTGAAAAATCAAACCTTATATGATTCTTTTGACCCACGATAATCTCTTGTCCAACTCGACATTTTAAGTAATTATTTAGTCTATTGCATCCTCCTTTTTTCTGCCCCCTTTTCCTCTGTGTCACCATTCTACACTGAATGATGGTCATTCCCACGCTAATGCGGTAACGATGGAAAAGCTCTTGTTTGATTATGAAAGATTTTAATTGTTTGTATTGTTTTCGGAATCTAAAACATATATGGTTCAAATTTTTACCCGTAACATATTTTTTTTCTCTCTGTTGCGGAATATTTCCAATATGCACATCAAAATGGTAGATGGCACTATGCTGCAAGCTCCAAAATTGCCGATAAAAAAGAGCTCCACACATTTTTTCGGTTGTCGAAGAATATAAAGCGCAGAGCAAAAAAAAACAGCGTGGGTAATACTTTAACTGTAAAATTGTTGAATTTTATTATCAAACTTTTGTGTTAAGCCTTTTGGACGGCAGCAATTTCCAAAACGTGCGGTAGCAGCTTGGAGTATACAATTATGTTTGAGTTCGCCGTTTTCTCACTCGGTTTTTCTTGTCCTCTGTCCGCTGTGATTCTAGATGGCGCTGAATTTGCTTCCACGCAGGACTAATATATACTTCCGGCTGCGCCAATGAAGTCAAGCAAAGTTAGTATGTATTTGACTCTGTTGGTGTCGAGATGTGCTGAAATATACAGGAATACAGTCAACGAATAGCATTCTCAAAAAGCAAGCCGAATAGCATTCTCACATTCTCAGTAAACGATCGGAGCGCCTGCAGTATTTTTAGGACGAAAGAGCGGAGTCAGACTCGAAAAATTTGAGGAAAAACGAATTCCGAAATCATGGAGAAACCACAAAAAATGCCCAAAGTGGCCAAGGTATTTCTTTTTTATTTCATTTCACGACGAGTAATATCATTGTGTCCTTTTCAAAGTTTCATCAAAACATGGCGGAAATTACATTGATTCCAAACGAATAATTTGAATTGCAACGGTTATGTCGATCATAATCGAGGTTATGTCGAACACAGATTCGAACGAACAACGCCGAAAATTCGAAAATCCTAATTCTTTCTTTTATCATCAGGTGAAGAACAAAGCTCCGGCCGAAATTCAAATAACAGCCGAGCAGTTACTGAGAGAAGCAAAGGAAAGAGATCTGGAGATATTGCCTCCGCCGCCGAAGCAGAAGATTTCCGATCCCCACGAATTGGCCGATTACCAACACAGAAAGCGAAAGACGTTCGAAGACAACATCCGAAGGAATCGCATGGTACTGTCAAATTGGATAAAGTACGCGCAATGGGAGGAGAGCCAGAAGCAGATTGCACGCGCGAGATCCATTTACGAGAGAGCGTTGGATTGCGACCATCGAAATATAGCTCTCTGGTTGAAATACACGGAAATGGAAATGAGAAATCGTCAGATAAATCACGCCAGAAACCTGTGGGACCGCGCGGTGACCATACTGCCTCGGGCGAACCAATTTTGGTACAAATACACTTATATGGAAGAAATGCTGGAAAATATAGCGGGGGCCCGGCAAGTTTTCGAGCGATGGATGGAATGGGAACCCGCGGAGCAAGCTTGGCAAACTTACATCAATTTTGAGCTAAGATACAAAGAGATTCAGAGAGCTCGTGATATTTACGAACGGTTTGTCATGGTTCATCCGGATGTCAAACATTGGATAAAGTACGCGCGTTTCGAGGAAGCCCATGGGTTCATCAACGGCGCTCGACAGGTTTACGAACGCGCGGTCACGTTCTACGGCGACGAGAGTCTCGATGAAAAATTGTTCATAGCTTTCGCGAGATTCGAGGAGGGCCAGAGGGAGCACGATCGGGCCAGAGTTATTTACAAATACGCGCTGGATCATATACCGAAAGATCGAACTCAGGAGATCTACAAAGCGTATACCATTCACGAGAAGAAATACGGCGATCGTTCGGGCATAGAGGACGTCATCGTCAGCAAAAGAAAGCGTCAGTACGAACAGGAGATACAGGACAATCCGTCGAATTACGATGCCTGGTTCGATTATCTGAAATTGGTCGAATCGGAAGGTAACGTTGAAAATATACGCGAAACGTACGAGCGTGCGATAGCGAATATACCACCGTCGAAGGAAAAACAATACTGGCGAAGATACATCTATCTGTGGATAAATTATGCCCTGTTCGAAGAGCTCGAGATCGAGGACACCGAGAGGTGCCGGCAATTGTACAGAATATGTCTTCTCGAGCTCCTACCGCACAAACAGTTCACTTTCTCCAAAATGTGGCTGATGTACGCGAAGTTCGAGATTAGACAAAAAAATCTCGCCGCAGCTAGGAAAATTCTCGGCATGGCCCTGGGGGTCTGTCCGCGCCATAAATTATTTCGCGGCTACATTGATCTGGAAATTCAGTTGCGGGAATTCGACAGATGCCGCATAATTTACGAAAAATTCCTCGAGTTTGAACCGGAAAATTGCACTACCTGGATGAAATTCGCCGAGTTGGAGAGTCTCCTCGGCGACACGGATCGAGCTAGAGCGATCTACGAATTGGCCGTTTCACAGCCGCGATTGGATATGCCTGAGTTGTTGTGGAAGGCTTACATCGACTTTGAGATTGCAAAAGAAGAACCGGGCAATGCCAGAAATTTGTTCGAGAGACTTTTGGATCGCACGCTGCATGTTAAGGTTAGATATATTACCCAATTCCCCACACCGCGAAAGCCAATATGCGTATCTTGGATGCTTGAAAGATGGGAATAACTTTCCATTGCGACGAGATCTCTTCCGTTTCGAAATGAATGTCAACTCGCCCCGATCTAGCAATAACGGTAATTAGTACTATTACTATTGTTATTACTACAAACCGATGATGGAAATTTGCGTGGAATAATTGGCCGTCTGTACGAATTTCGTCTCTTTCGTGTCTAAGCTCGAGAAAATTGAATTCAATCGAATGTTTCTCCCGTTCAGGTTTGGATAGCTTACCAAAAGTTTGAGTTGGAAAATCCGGTCGTCGAGGAAGGAATCGACAGTGTTGTACTGGCGAGACGAATTTTCGAGCGTGGGAACGCAGCACTGAGATCAAGCGGAGATAAAGAAAGCCGCGCGATGTTGCTAGAAGCGTGGAGAGATTTTGAGAACGAACGAGGCGACGATGAAAGCCGTTCCAAGATAATGGAAAAGATGCCAAAACGCGTGAAACTGCGGAAACGCGTCGTCAGCGACGACGGGGTATGTTTTTACGAGCTACTTTCACTTGTTTTTCGGAAGGACTTTGCGCCTTTTTAGTAGAAAAAGAAGTATACGGATTGTAGTTACGATCGAAAAGCACTTTGTGGCAAAAATTGATGAGCGTTGTTTTTCGTAGACCGATGATGGCTGGACCGAAGTATTCGACTTTATATTCCCCGAGGACGAATCACAGAGGCCTAATCTCAAGTTCCTGGAAATGGCGAAGGCGTGGAAGAAACATAAGACCACAACGGACGTGTCGGAGCCAGCGACTGACAAGAGAGTTGATGAAAAATCAGATTCCAATCAAAGCGACACTGAGATCCAATCGGAGGAAGCGGGATAGAAGAAAACGTTAGACTGTCTGCAGTTAATATCGACTGATGTTTTTGATAACAGTGTAAATAACAATGTAAATACAAAGATACCGGACTAAGAAGCTCCGACAAAAAGCTCAACAATTTTATTAGCGCGTTCCGTTAATACGAGAACAAATACATACTTTGAACAGGCTTTAACGTGGAAATTCAGGACTTTTTTCATCCTTTTACCGAGTCTGGGAAAAATATAAAGCCATGTTGGGTATCGCCGAACAAAACACGAACGATTCAACCTACATTGTTCTCTCTATTTCCTTTTTTTTATTCGAAACCTTTAACCCCTTGCGGGATAAACTTGCCGCCTTTTTATTCGTACGACTTCTTATTTTCCGTAAGTTGGGGGTTTGCGAGTTCGTTATAAACACGAATAACTTACTTTACCACCACCAGATTTACAAAATTCAAAATGGTTTCCACCATTCGAGATTGCAATAATCTGATTGTGAATTCGCGTACAGTGGTTTTAGAGAAATCAAATCATTTGTCGAAGTTGAATACGCCGTTCGGAATTTAGTGACCCCACAAACCCCCGTGTATTGTTATGAGAATTCGTAGACTACAAAAATGTGTTCTTCAAAGGGTTAACAAGATATAAAAAAAACCGTGCACATTTTCATAATTGTTCCTGTAAGACGAAAAGTGAAATTTAGCTTTCATTTGTTCAATATCAGTTGGTACGAAGTATTAGAAGCATCATGCTATAGTTTATATTAAATTATTATTATTATCATGCACATATGAGGAAGCAAAAATGAGTAAAAAAACTTGCTCTGGTTCTAAATTGGTCTCGTCTCTTTTCAGAGATAAGTGAAACATCGATCGAGAAACCGGCTCCATCATAATATCCACAATGGGTCCCCTTTTCATTCCTCTGAGATACTGAGGCGTTTACCTTTTTTGACAATTAAAATCTCAATTATAGATCCGTTGTGTTGAGCAAAAGTATTTATTACAGAACGAGCAAAGGGGCTAAGAAAAAAGCGGCATCAATGCCTAATCCATACCTATGAGAAAATTGCATGTATATTGCGTAAAGTATATAAATTTAGACATAATCCTAAGGTTCCACCCACGTTTGAAAAATGACCTTCTATAATTAAAAGTAAAATTGACGGAATATCGATGTATGTTATTACATTTCATTTTTTTCAGTGGATGTTTATCAAGACTAAAAGGCTGAGTAATTACTTGCATCGTTGCAAAATTACCGCTTACACCTTATCCTTGCTAGCGTTTTAGTTCGCTGAATCGCCATTTGACGTGCTTTAACGCCAGGTGGCAAAACGCAATTCATTTGCCAATGTGTGGCGCTACGATCGCCTTTGTACGGGAAATGAGGGTGGGGATAAAGACAGCGATATACATATTGTGATACATATGTTCGGTGTTCGGTGTTCGAGATTCGAGAGAGAATTTCGACAGTTTTGAACTGCGATATCTGAGGGAATGGTCGGTATACCGCGTCAATAACCGTCTCCGTAGTTTGATTAACGACGATTTAGTTGTTGTACAAATAAACGGATCAGTATTGTAATTGAAATAATACATAAAAAATGTCTACGAGCGCAAGGCCAACATTCGACGGTGCCCGCGGGGGTCAAGGACGCGGAGAAAAAGATCTAAGTGCTATTTCAAAGCAATACAGCAGCAGAGATTTGCCATCGCACACAAAGTTAAAATACAGGTGAGTAATATTTTACGCCTACATGAACCCTCTTAATATTTGAACCGAAAATTTATTCCCTCAATTATTAATCGCAAGTTTTTCAGGCAACGTCGATTTTTTATAACCTACAAATTTTTCCGATATCGCAGAAGAACGTTTTCGTATTAGCATCACTGAATTTTGTTTCTAGATTCATTAATTAAAAACTGCAACGTGATCATTATTCACGCTTATAAATATTCAGTTTTTTTTAATTCGCAGAAAAAGATCATATCCTGAGATATACTCAGATTATAACATGCTTTTATACTTTATAGAGAACATGGCCAAGGTACGATGGACGAATTGCGCAATCGTGACTTCCGCAAAGAGCTGGAAGAGCGAGAGCGTGAGAAAGAAAAGCCGTCGAATCGAAGAATCGCAGAACCGACCAGAGAAATGATAACAGCGGGGACAAAGCGACAAAAGGTGGATCAAGCGCCAGCTGCGAGTCTCGACGCGGACGATCCTCTGGACGAAGACGAGTCCGATTCGGATAGCGACGAAGACGATACTGCTGCATTATTGGCTGAACTCCAGAGGATAAAGAAAGAGCGAGCCGCGGATCAAGCGAAGAAGGTGAGACGCTTGCATTCAGGGAAAAACCGAATACCTGCATTGTTATGAGAATAATTCATTTTTTCTAAATTAAAATAGAAATTAATTGCTTTCTGTCCAACTTATACAGGGAGGATAAGAATTATCCTGTTTCAATCCTATGGAATGTAAAAATAGTTTAATTCCCATGAAATGCACAAATTTCTATTTATTCTTGATCTTTGGCTTTGAATTTTTTGAACTTTAGAAAAACGTACATATACCTTTATAAGAATAAATCATTCTTTATAAGTTTTAATACAAGTTAATTGATTTCCGATCGATTTATCGAGCGAGGATAAAAATTTAAAACTAATGGAAAGTAAGAGCAGTTTAACTTCCATAAAATGCTAAAATTTCTATCCGTATTCCGTCATGTATGTTAAATTTTCCGTTCAATTTCGTAACCAAGGGTCTCCACGTGCCATGATTAACGGTGTTAATGCGATTATTACAGGAAATGGAGAAACGACAGGAAGAAGAGAGAATAAGAATGGAAAACATTTTATCCGGGAATCCTTTGCTCAATTACACCGCGCAACCGAGCAGATCGGATTTGAAAGTCAGGAGAAGATGGGACGACGATGTTGTGTTCAAAAATTGTGCTCGGTCCGAACCAAAGAAAAAGCACGAAGTTTTTATCAACGATTCTCTGAGAAGTGAATTTCATCGTAAATTTATGGAAAAATACGTCAAATAAATCTAAGGAAAAAGATTAAATATCTTCATTCATATTCATTGTTATCATTATCATTAGCATTATCATTAATTGTTAGCGTTACGACTGTATTGTACACCGATTGTAAATGACTAAAGGATGCAACTATATTTCAATTTAAAAAAATAGACATTTTTTCATGAGATGAGCGGTTCAGGAACAATTATCATTTCTATTCGAAAATATTAATGAATTTGTTTGATTCGAGTAGAAAACAAGGTCCTGTGAATTCTTTCTTTTACTTTTGGACAATTTGTTAATAACTTTTCCATACTGCCATTTTATCTGAAATCAAAGCTGAATATCTACCATTTCCTTTTTTTCCAAATTCCTATATCCTATATAATTCGTTGAGATTTTATCCTTTGAAACATCGTCCTTGTATATATTTTTTTCTTACTCTCGCAAAATGTCGAGTGTCGATACGACAGAAATTGATAAGCCCTGCGCGCGCGGGGCGCCGATCCTCAGTGGATTCGAGAGGGCGCTACGTTCGCAAGATTACCTAACCTACAATCCACGGCGGCCGTCTAATATAAAAAGATATAATAAAACTATACATCATCACCAAGCATCCCAAACCCCAACCGAAGAGTCGTCGTTAGGGTCTCGTCGTCGCGGCTGTTGATCGACGCGCGTAGCGTAATCATGGCGACATCGACGAGAATCGATGATCTCGTACAGTCTGTCAGTTTGCACAATTCGCGTAGATTATTATTCAACGGGTACATATTGCCGTTTGTGATAGTTCAAACAGTATGGATTTACGGATGGTTATTCATCTACGGTACTGACGATTATTACGACGAGGGACTCGTCGGGATAGCGGCTATCGGATTATTACAGATTTTAACTTGTCTCTGCTGCCAGTGGTCGGTTCACGTGCATTGCTTTCTCAATTGTAGCTCGGTTAGTTGTATACGCTTTATAAACTTATCAATCATCTCGCTATAATGGTTGTACTGGTAACGACGAAATGTTCATTATCCTCGTCACTTTCCACGTAATCATGCTGACGAGCCAATATGCTACAATAACGTGGCGGTTTTTGAATGAAAAAAATGCATCGTCTGCTGTATGACATGGTCACGTGTAGCGCGGTTTTTTTTTTTTTTCAAAATACACAGTTCAAATGAATTGTACGAAAAATGCAATGTTTTTACACGAAAACGTAGTTTTGCTAAATGATGTTTTTGCAAAATAGCACAACTTTGATTTACGATGCATTGCGCGATTGATATTGTCGAATCTGCTGATTTTGTCGAATGTCTGATGGCGACCATTTCACCTTTTGTCCATTTTAGACCAGAGACCCGCACAAGGCGACGATCGCTAAAGTCGTTCCAACGCCGAACAATGGAAGCTCCGAACTCGTGAAAGTACATCGGGACAAGGACAAAGAGGCCTGGTTCATTTTTCAAAAAACAAAGTACGTCTGGGAATCTGACAAAAAACAATTCAGAGGTCTTGAATTTCCGGTTAACAAATTAATCAAGACTTATCGAGAATGGAAGGGCTATCAGGACGAGGCGGATGTCACCTGCGCCGAGGAAAATTATGGAAAGAACAAGTACGTTTGTTTATTACGAAAAAAACACGAACAATGTTGATACAAAAGTTGTAACGAGAATTGTGTAAATTATTATATTCACAGTTTGCAAGAGAAAACCTTAAAACGGCGATTGCTGCAATTTACGTTTCATTCTCAAATCTAATAATTTGGTTGAGTAAAAAATAATATGGTTGAGTGGGAAAAAAGGAATTTTTATAATTCTCAGATTTCCATTCTTCGATTATAGTAATTGCATTTCTATGATCTTATGAGATGAACACGAAGCATTGTTAGATAACTTATTACTCTTTTTTTTTTTCAAACTTTTTTTTCAAACAAATTTTTATATTACTTGCCACGTTTATCCCTCTGATTTATTACTGAAAATAATAATTGTGATGAACATTGTGTTGTTAACATCATTAAGATCGAACCGTATTTACAGATTGGAAATGGTAGTTCCCGAATTTTGGGAACTTTTCAGGGAGCGAGCGATTGCACCGTTTTTCGTTTTTCAAGTATTCTGCGTCGCTCTTTGGTGTCTCGATCAATTTTGGTACTACAGTATATTTACCCTGGTTATGCTGATAATGTTTGAGTGTACGTTGGTTCAGCAGCAAATGAGACAAATGGCGGAAATACGAAAGATGGGAAACAAGCCGTACATGATAATGGTTCGTAAGCTTGAGAACAAGAAAAGAAACATGCTCCGCTAATAATTGTCGTAACAAACCTTGAGTCTTGAACAATCTTTTTTGCGACATTTAAAAAGAGATAAAATAATGTCGATAAGAAAAACTGAGAAATCGAATAGATCAAGGATAATTGGCTTGAATGAAATTGTTTATAAAAAATGTATACATTCAACGAACGTCGGGAATTTTATTTTAATTTAGAATTTTTTAAGTATCGAAATCGACGTAATTTTAACTTAAGCACCGGTGACCTCTTGGACGAGTTACCTTCATCGAAGAGATGAGACATTTTTTGTAAATCATCAAATATCCTATGAAAACACGTTCCTCAATTTTTGATATACATAAAATTTCAAAGTCGAAAAACATTTTCCGTGTTACGAGGGCAGTAAAAAATTGCGATGAAGGACCTATTAATACTAATATCAAAGGCTCATATTTGAATAGATATTGATCTTGAGGTGTCGAGCAATCAATTTTTTAAGAGTAAAGCAATGTTTTTTCACCCACCCTGATGAATGTACGTGTATACACAATGTGCATATGTTTACATGTACAGGTTTATCGAAATCGTCGATGGAGATCAGCTTTTACCGATCAATTGGTTCCCGGTGACATTGTATCGATAGTTCGATCGCAAAACGACAATATTGTACCTTGTGACATTTTACTGTTACGAGGTCCCTGCGTCGTTGACGAGAGCATGCTAACCGGTAATTATTCACGGAATTTTCTGCTTTTTTTGCTTTTTTCGAATCTATTCGAATTTTGTACGGTATAACATAAGAACGAAATCCGCAGGCGAATCGGTGCCGCAGATGAAAGAACCAATAGAAGACATCGATGGTAATCAAGAACTGGACATCGAAGGAGAGCACAAGCTGCATATTTTATTCGGTGGTACAAAGGTCGTGCAACACACACCGCCGAATAAAAATTCTTCGGGCCTTCGAGGTGCTCATTTGAATTGCAAATTATTCTTTCCATACGTCAATTTATTCGTACAATTCGATAATTATCCATTGTACTTTTCAGCTAACGACAATGGATGTGTCGGCTACGTTTTACGCACGAGTTTTTCTACGTCACAAGGGAAGCTGCTGCGAACGATGCTATTCGGTGTTAAGCGCGTTACCGCTAATAATTTGGAAACGTTCTGTTTTATCCTGTTCTTACTCATCTTCGCTGTCGCAGCTGCCGGCTATTTGTGGATCAAAGGTAACCCAATCGAATTTTGCACTTGCAATGCAACGTTTTGTAAATTAAACGCATTTTCCGCGCTCAATGCAATTTTGGTAATCATTTTTTATGTAAAAATTGTCAGCTCTCTCCGTCATTATTTCCAACTTTCCCATAATCGATAGGTTGATTGACGGACGGAGTAATAATATCGATTGTTTTTTCAGGAAGCGAAGATCCGAAAAGAAACAAGTACAAATTGTTCCTAGAATGTACGCTCATTCTAACGTCCGTCGTTCCACCGGAATTGCCAATCGAATTGTCACTAGCGGTAAATACATCGTTATTGGCGCTTTCGAAATTAGGCGTTTACTGCACGGAGCCATTTAGAATTCCCTTCGCTGGTAAAGTCGAGATTTGCTGTTTTGACAAAACTGGAACATTGACGAGTGATAAATTGGTCGTTGAAGGTGTAGCTGGTATCAAGTACGTTAAAGAGGAAGTTTTTGTCGTCGATCGCTCGAGGAAACAATTTTACGCTGCTGGAAATATATTTTTTCAATTTATCACTCTTTCAGCGGTGATCCAAGAGTGCAACCGATCGAGGATGCGTCCCAAGAAACGATACAAGTACTGGCTACTTGCCACTCGCTCGTTCAGATTGACGAGGGTATCGTTGGTGACCCGCTCGAGAAAGTCACTTTGAAAGCTGTTAATTGGAATTTGACGAAAAGTATGTTATCGATGAAAAGCCGAAAAAATTCTACGGTTTTTAAGATAGTTGTCTCGCCAAAAGTGTCTTCTAAGAAATTGTATAAAATTTCAAAAGTGGTTTTCTTTAATTAGTTTCGCCGTTCGGATTCAGAAATACCTTTTACCAAACGTACGGCAATTTTGGGCAGCCCCTTTGCAAAACGATTTAAAATTGAGCATGTTTCGCGGATATTGTATATAAAAATACGCAAATAATATATAACTCATAATATAATAAACATAAGATAAAGTAACATAATAAGATTTCGGATATCCTGCGAGTTTTCGCACATTGGTTGATAAACTAACTTCTAAGACCACTCACCTACGCTGAATTCGAATTTCATCCAAAATCTCAATATCGACTTGAATTCGGTGACCTCAAAAACCATGACTGAAATCGGAGTATCAAAGACGCGCGTGCTTCCAAGGCCTTTTATTTGCTGAATTTAATGATAAATTTCGATTACCGTTGATGATTTTGAAAATTGCGAAATTGAGAGGCAGACCATACGCGATAAAACAAGCCGATTATAGACTCTAACGATTGGTACAATTTGAATACGAACTCAGACATCTGGTCGTCGCTGATAACGAAAAATTCACGACAATGTGTACTTGCATTAATATTTTCTTTTCCCTCTTTCATCGGGAAAAATAGATTTTCTTTAATTCATAAACATGTAGGCTTAATATTCGCTCGCAAATAATCGTGTCAAACTTTCAGGCGACGTCGTAATTCCCAAGAAAGGACGAGGAGCGGTGTTGAAGATCTTTCACAGGCATCATTTTTCATCAGCTTTGAAACGAATGTGTGTCGTATCCGGATATTCCCTTTCCGCTGGTGTATCGGAAATGAATTATATCGTCGCGGTCAAAGGAGCCCCGGAAACTCTCAAAAGCATGGTATGCCACTCCGAGAACCGTACATAATTTTTTTCGTTACACGTTTCAAATTTCCAAAAAAACGAAAAAAAACCCATACGAAACATTAAAAAAAAATTTTCATATGAACTACTTCAAAAAAAAGCGTCATCGAGAAATTTTCTTTCGACTTTAACACGATTCTGTCATAAAATTGTCGGAAAAAAATAGAATTTATTTCCGAGAGATTTTAACAAAAATGCACATGTGAATTTTTCGCTAGAATCTTGGAAAGAATTAGAATTAGAAGGAAATTTTCGAATTTAATGGTGGTAATTATTGTTCCATTTGTCATTTCAGTTTTCAAACATTCCCGAAAATTACGATTCGACGTATCTATCGTTATCGCGAAGAGGTGCTCGGGTGCTGGCTCTGGGCCATCGTCAGCTTCGTTACGGCATGACGTATCAAGAAATTCGCGAAATGTCACGTGAGGAACTCGAGAGAGACTTGGTGTTCGTCGGTTTCGTTAGCATAAGTTGCCCCTTGAAGCTGGACTCGAAGGCTGCGATAAGGGAAATAATAAACGCATCGCATACGGTCGTTATGATCACGGGTGACAATCCTCTTACGGCCTGTCACGTCAGCCGTGAATTGCATTTCTCGAAAAAAGACGTGACTCTGATATTAACGAAATTTGACACGAGTTGGTACTGGGAAAGCGTCGATCAATCGATAAAAATACCATTGGGTTCGGAAAACGTCCGCGTGAAGGGAAAAGAAATTTGGAACGAGAATGTGCTCTGTTTGACCGGCGAAGTAAGTCCAAAAGTTTATTCATCGTTGTTTCGATAATTTGTGGGTTTTCTTTTCCGATCGTTGAAAAATTTCATCTCCGACGTTCCACATTTGCGTTTTTCAGGGTTTGACCTATCTCAAGGACAACGATCCGGGACTTTTGCGAAAATTACTGCCTCACGTTGTCGTATTCGCTCGCTGCGCACCGAAGCAAAAAGAGTTCATAGTGATATCGTTGCAAGACCTTGGTTACACGACTCTCATGTGCGGCGATGGTACGAACGATGTTGGCGCGCTGAAGCACTCGCAAGTTGGTGAGTTCAAAGTAGAAAATCTAGAAAAAAACAGAACGGAATAATACAAACATTTGTTTCCCTCCATTTGTTTTTTAACGAAAGTTTATCGTCATCGAAAATCGTACAGACAAATTTTATTATTCTCACCACGTAATTTCGATAATAATGAGTGTTAAAAAAGTTCATTACTCAAAACTCATGGTAATCCGATATTTCGACCGAAAGGATTTCACTCTTAAACGTAAGAAACTCGGGTGAAATCGCCGAATTGATTTTTCACACGGAGGAAAAATTCGCGGAATGTTTCACCGCGTCCTCCGTTCGCGATCGACAATTTTATAAAACAAATGGCTGCAAATCGCGTTAAAACGAAAGATTATCGTCATAGAAAATCGTATAGACAAATTTCATCATTCTCACCACGTCATTTCGATAATAATGAGTGTTAAAAAAGTTCATTACTCAAAACTCATGGTAATCCGATATTTCGAGCGAAAGGATTTCACTCTTAAACGTAAGAAACTCGGGTGAAATCGCCGAATTGATTTTTCACACGGAGGAAAAATTCACGGAATATTTCACCGCGTCCTCCGTTCGCGATCGACAATTTTATAAAACAAATGGCTGCAAATCGCGTTAAAACGAAAGATTATCGTCATAGAAAATCGTATAGACAAATTTCATCATTCTCACCACGTCATTTCGATAATAATGAGTGTTAAAAAAGTTCATCACTCAAAACTCATGGTAATCCGATATTTCGAGCGAAAGGATTTCACTCTTAAACGTAAGAAACTCGGGTGAAATCGCCGAATTGATTTTTCACACGGAGGAAAAATTTACGGAATGTTTCACCGCGTCCTCCGACAATTTTACGACAATTTTAAAAAACAAATGGCTGCAAAACGCGTTGAAACCTCCATCGCCGCGTCTTTCACCGGCTCTCACTGCCCTTAACGTTTGTCGACTTATTTTTTTTTCATCGTGTTCACATGTTCCATTTGGCCAGGTGTGGCAATATTGTCGAGTACTCAACGGCCAAAAGCGGAAACTAACGAACCCGCACTTCCCCCGAATGTTATAATTCCGGACGCCAGAGGAAGACACGCGAGGCGACAAAACGCCAATAACGCCCCGGCTAGGATGGCAAATTTGTTGAAAGAATTGGAGGAACAAGATACAGCGACGATCGTTAAAATGGGCGACGCTTCGATCGCAGCGCCATTCACCAGCAAATTGTCGACAATATTCTGCAGTGAGCCTCTGATATTTACGCAAAATTTCCATTTCTTCGGTGAAAACAAAAGTGTCCGTACGACTGCGACTGGTTTTTGCCGACTCTCGCAAAGCAAAATCTACAAGAACGTTACTTTACGTAATATTATTTTGCTCAAATTGTATCATTGTTCTATTCGCTCATTTCAGTATGCCACGTGATAAAACAGGGCCGATGTACGTTGGTAACGACACTGCAAATGTACAAGATCTTAGCACTGAATGCGCTGGTGCTCGCGTACAGTCAATCGGTTTTGTACACGAACGGGATAAGGTTCAGCGACGCTCAGGCAACGGTGCAAGGACTTTTGCTGGCGGCTTGCTTTCTCTTTATATCGGGATCGAAACCGCTGAAAACTTTGTCGAAACAAAGACCGATGCCAAATATCTTCAATCTTTACACAATATTAACCGTAATCATGCAGTTTGGAGTACATTTTTGCTCCCTGATTTATCTCGTTCACGAAGCGACGTTATTCTCAACCAAGTAAGTTCATATAAAATTATTTTATTATCATTCTCCGAAAAATTCATTACGGCATCATAAATATTTCAACGACGTTTTGATTCACGCGGAATATTCATCGATGTATTGATTCATCAGTCGTGATTTTTTTTTGTTCGCCAATTCCAAATTGCCAGACGAAAAATCTGTTTGTATCGGTAAATTAGTGTACAGCGTTTATTGTCAGGAATTAGTGTCCGGAAAAACCAGCCACCAGTTAAAAACATCGATAATGATCCATTTCGATCGGAGATATACAAGATTTTTTCGAATATAAACTCGATAGATTTCGGATTTGCCCGCCGAAGTTGCGTGCCGACAGCGCACCCATCGGTGGCGGTACATTTAGGTTGTATTTTACACACCATCGCGACATTTGAATTTTCGTTCCAGCAACAACGAAGGAAATCTCGCCGAATTATTGGCTCCGAAAAACTTGACCGAAACGGCTGATTCGTCGGATACATCGAGCGAGGAGGAGAAACCCTACGAAATCAATCTGATAAACAGCACGGTTTATATTATTTCAATGGCGTTGCAAGTCTCAACCTTCGCTATTAATTACAGGGTAAGCGCATGATTAATTAGCTGAGACGTGCCAGTGGTACTGATTTCGCATGGGCGTTCCCACATCTCTCTAGATGTTCCTTTTTTTAGCGTCATCTTTGTTATTCTGAATTACTCGCACTATCTCTGCGTTTATTTCTAAAAAAATCGGAGTTGATGAAAATAATTTGTTAATAACAAGATATATTCGGATCTACACACACACACACGCGCGTTTCTTCGACAGACCTTGTTCAGAGCTTCAATACGCGACAAATTTAATTTACCAAACTGGGGACCGAAAATCAGAGGGTTTGGAATTATTTAAGTTATTAAATATTCATAAAATTTTCCGTCTTTCTAACGTAAACGATCATTTAAAAAAATAAAATAAAATGTTGAAACATAAGACCACTTTCCGATGGAGTCTATGTGCCTGACCAGCACTTTGAGGGATATTCTGTTTATGCAGGTTGCTCGGGTCACTACAATGCATTTTTTCAGATGCTCGTACAGATTAATTTTCGATTCTCTTTGACTTGTACACGAACATTCGTTTTCAAATCACCCGCATTGAAACTGCGAGTTTCAACACGTGTTTAGCCGGCCAAAACGGCGAGTTTCATACCCGTTTGAAGTTTTCTGCCCCAGCACTGAAAATCTGTGTTTTTTGCTGTAGGGTAGAAAAAATGTACTCTATTGCTCCGTTTTGTTCCTGCCAGCATCACATTCGTTTATTGCAATCCTCGTAATGTCCATTCTGATTGAATCCATCAACAAATCTGATTGTTCAAATATTGGAACTCTCAGTTTCTATAGAGATGATATGAAAAATATATACTCGTCTGAAATCGTCTGCTCCATCTCGCATCACACGATATACTATTTTTCTTCCTCCCATTATACAGGATGTTGCAAAACTCAATGTGAATAGATTTCAGTCAGATTCGCGAAGAAATTCCGAGACGTAAAGTATTTCATGATTTTTCCATACGATCGAATTCCAATGACTCATTGATCGACAAAGTTTGAAACAATCGGCCACGCGTTTTCGTCTCGCACGTGAATTCGTTTGCCTGAAAATTCTCCTAGACCTTCCGACTTGGAATTTCATCCCCAATTTACTCTTATTTTTTTGACATTTAATTCTGGGACCATGAATTTCTTCGATTATCCTTCGCAAAGCTCTTCGAGACAGTCGCGATTCGTCATTCAAGAGATATTTGTCAATTGTTGAA
This sequence comes from Heteropelma amictum, assembly GCA_959613375.1. Lineage (NCBI taxonomy): Eukaryota > Metazoa > Arthropoda > Insecta > Hymenoptera > Ichneumonidae > Heteropelma > Heteropelma amictum. The sequence goes on from OY390727.1 coordinate 4,205,465, forward strand.
TTTAGGGTCAACCCTTTATGGAGGGCCTAAAGGAGAACAGAGGCCTCATGTACTCGCTGCTGGGAAGTTCGATCTTGATCTTGGGACTCGCTCTTGGATACTTTCCTAGCATAGCTTTTCAATTGGAAATCCTGGATTTCCCAAACGAGGTAATGCTTTCGTAATAATTCGATTTCTGGTTGAAAAAGAAAGAAAAACATTGAGAAATTCATCAGGTAACGGTTCTTACAGCTCTTTGTGAGAAATTTCGTTTTTTCCACGCTGATTATTTTAAAAAAAATCAAAAGAGCATTCTGAAAAACGTAATTTGCTGAATGGAAAATGTTCTTTCTTTTTAAACATAAAATATGTATTTTGTTCATCACTCAGTCATGTTTTTTTTGTCTTTTTGACAGTTTCGGGCTACACTTATTCAAGTACTAGTCGTAAACTTTGCCGCAGCTTGGCTAGTCGACAGAGTCTGTCGATGGCTCTTCGGCGAAGGTAAAGTCCAAAAGCTGTAATCGCCCCGCGATACTCGCGTCTCGGTTTTATGTTTTTTATCATCCCTCGATTACTTCGTCGTTCGAGGGATAATTATAAATATTTGACAGAAACAAGCATTTCAATCAGCGTTAGAATCTTTTGGCGTAAAAGCAAAAACGAATTGTTTTTTCTTTAAAAAAAAAATTTCTCCGTTCATTTTCTCGTGTACAGTTCGTTCGAACGTTGTGTTATTTTTTCAACGGAAAGAGTACTTGCCGTGGACGAAAGATTCCACTAACGAGATTTCCTCGATGATTCTCGATTCTTTTTTGTTTTCCTCTCATTTTTCATTTCTCAACGAGACCCGCCTTTGAATACTAAAGTACAAGTTACACACAAGTTGTATTCATACGAAAGGAAATCGCGTAGACTGCAAATTGTGTTACCGTGTAACACAAAGATATTCGTGTGCAAGGCAAATTACTAAATGCGAAAACCAAAAAAAAAAAAAATTCGCCTTCGCATCAAAGTTCTACGGATATGACGTGTACTGGAATATTCCGCGACTGCGCGAGATCACGAGTGAACTCAAAGCGGGTGAACATTTTTTCATTTTCTTTTTTCTTCGATGAATACGAAAAAAAATCCAGTCTCGAGAAAATATGAATTTTTCAGTTTTGCGTTGCTCTCATCATTCCACTCATCGGTTGTCAGGGTAGCGCGGGTGTAGTTAACAAGGCGATTATTAAATTAGAAACAATTAAGATGTGGCGAAACTGGAATAATAATTGGATCAAAGATTCTAAGCGCATTTTCAGTTTCACCTCATCTTCGGTATGTTCCTGAGGTACGGTTTTGACAAAACCAAAATCGAACGCGGCCTTCGAGTGTCTAGCACCGGTATAAAAATCTTTGAAAAATGAGTCGCATAGTGGGTGATTTTGATTTCGAATAATGTCGAAAAGTTATGAACAAACGTTTTAAAAAAAATCGGTAAAAATTTAGAGAACTGATTCCCGTTCCGTGACGTCCATGGTCTTGTAAATTCCGTTTATCCAAACTCTCCGAAGACTCCGTAAAAAGCGGCGTTTGTTTAAAGTTTACATTTCGAGAATTATTGACAATTTGTCATTTTATTCTAAATTCTTCAAAATTTCCGACGAAAAATTTCAAACGGAGAACAAAATTCGAAAGAACTCTCGTACATTAGGCAAAGTGATTGAATTTATTTGTCGTAAGAAGGAAATGAGGTCTCCACATCTTACGAATTTAAAAAAAAAATTGTTAATCACTTTTTGATATGTCAATCGTCTGACTGATTTTCCTTCAGAATTTTATACCGTTGCCGAGGACTCGATACTCGCATTTTATTTCGGTTTTATTGCAATTGTACCTTCGGGACATCATTAAGGATGCTTCGCGCGTACATTCCGTATCGTAAATTTGAAGGAAAACAAAATTCAAGTATTTCGTCAAAAAATACTCATAACAAACATGGGATCACTCGGACAGTAATGATTTTTAAAGTCATTAACAAAAACGTCCATAAAATTAATTTTTGATTTCAAAGCGTACGATTCATTTACATCGTTTTTCTTGAATTTCTCTCTTCTTTTGCGAGTGATTGAATGAAAAAGAAAATTCTCCGAGTTTGCTGGTTCGTCAAAGAGGTAGAAAAACGTAGCGTATACATTTTTTTTTCGGTTCTACACATGTAAACGCGAAGCATCAAAGAAAATATTGAAAAACAAACAACTACGACCAATCTTGACGATTAAATAAAAAACGACAGTCGATGTGAAATTCGAGCTTGCATGTTCTACTCTCGCCAAATTCACTGTTCACTCGTGAACGAAAAAGATCAATTTTTATAACGCGATAATGCCATTGTAGCGACGTTATTATTGCAAAACGGAGAGAGGCATAATTGCAACTGGGTGTTCTGTAAATGTGTGTGCGAATCCATGAATGTGTTTGTTCCTATCTGTCACGTAAAATCTCGATAAAAACGAAACGTTTTGCGAATTATCCAATTGTCATCTCGTCGGAGACGCCTCCGACGTGTTCATTGTAATTTAAATGGATATTTAGTCGGTTGTGAAGGAAGAAGAACAAGAAAAAAATACAACAAATTTTTGCGTGTTTCCCATTGTGAAAATTGTACATCCTCTGTATCATATGCGTTTATCATTGTCAATTTATGACTAACGAATGAAATAAATCATTCCAAACTGCGGAAGCCGCGAAGAAACGAAAAATGAACGATTTTCGTGCAACTTCTTTTTTTTTTAATTCACGAAGAACAAAAATTGCGTGGCCAGGGGCGGAGCTGTTCAAATTGCGGCAAATTTTGTCTTCCCATTTTTGCATTTGAAGGTCTCAAATATTTCAGAAATTCGGACGAATCTAGAGTGACACAAAGAAGATGAAAAAATACAAATGAAAACGCTTATATAAACTAGGAAAAATCGTCTCGGTAAAAGTATTGGTGGTGAGTATGTCTGGTCTTTTATTTTTCGGTATATATATCGACCTGGAGGATGTACTGTTTTTGAAATAAACCACGTTAAAAAATAAACATTCAGTAGATAGTGGGAAAATAAAATACTACAGCGTTTATTGACGGAGTATTTTTCTTTCCAGGTGTTACAAGGCTACTCGGTATGTTTCTCACGTGAGAGAAATCTAGTCCTCAAAAATGTTTCAGTCGCATGAAAAATAGAGCCCCGAAGAGAATCACGAGATTCAATATCCAGAGACGCGGTAGTGCCTCGACGCCAAGTAATTCAAATAAATTTTATATCTATGTACAGTAAAACGACGACCGGTTATCATTCGGAACATCGTTCGAAAAAACCGTAATGAAGCATTCAAAAACAACCGAGTTTCACCTCGGACGGAAAAGGCTGAATTCCCAAACGCACTCCTCCGAGTCTTCGACCTACAAATCGACGTACTTTTTTAACAACTTTTTAATCGTTTGACCTTCGGGATGACCTTCATTTGGCGCAATTTTTCGTTTCTCATTATGATTTATACCAAGGAATGATATGTCAATGGCATTTAGTGGTGACCTATGCTTTGACCTTGACGTCAAATTTCAAGGTCATTTCAAGGTCAAAGTACATTTCTGCTCCAGAGACACCGCTTTTCCGCAGCAACAATCAAAACTGCGGTAAATTTCATTTTTCGGTACATGCCGGAACGTTTCCCGCGAGTCTTTTCGTGCCCTCAGTGAGTCAATACTGTCGGGTGTTGCAAAAGTCAAGATTTTTTTTCGAATTTTTGAATCTCCGCGTTCCGAGGGTTAATAACTTTTCGATATTGTCATTATCTTTTTATTCCCGTGCTCAGCATCTTCCGTATGCGTGATTGACAGATTTTTGTAATTTTCGCAAGTACTAAGGATTTTCATTTCATCATAATTTTACCGAAAAACACAAAAAGATCCGCGATATTCTCCGCACATTCTCCACATCTTTTCGATTCAACTGTGGGACAAGAATAATTGAAAAAAGAACTGAAATAAAAAGTTGAAGAAAGCAAAAAGAGAATAAAACGAAAATAGAAATGTGCTTCAGGCAGAGAGGAGAAAGAGCCTTTTTCTCTTACTTTTTCTTTTTTTATACACGAATGCAAAGAACCGTTTTCATCATCGTTTCAACCGATCGCGTACACGTTTCTCTGACACGATCTCTCCTGCAGCGTTTGTACGGTGCCTTCAGCAGTATCTCACGGACGCGTGCGACAGGCGTTTGAAATTCCTCGTGCTGTCAATTCGTTCGCTTCGATTAATTCCAACGAAATGCGAATTTATGACAAAATCAGGACAGATATTCGCGAATGATAAAAACTTTAATCGCGTGCGATTTAATTTTAATCCCGCGAAACGCGAAATGGATTAACGAAGATGTCGATTTTGCGCGGAGGTCAAGATTTTTTCATTCATATTTTGTGTTTGCTGTAAGGACGAATAAATAAATGACAAAAAAATCGAGTCTGTGCCAATTGTGAAATTGTACTGATATAAGTGGGAGCGGCAATTTGGCACTTTACGATCGACGATCTCTGAGCGAACGAGGATGACCAAAGGGTTGAATTTTATTTTAGAATGACACTTGACCCTTCAAACTCATTTCGCTGTGTATTGCCGCGAGGGAAGCGTTTTATATCGAACCGGTCAGGCCGGTTCTTACGTTGACGTTGCGTTCAAACTCTTTCGCGCGATCTATAAATACGAAAGAGTCTATTTTTACAAATTTTCAGGTAAGTTCGAGCTTTTCACGACGGAGAGGATTTCTTGATAGAAAAAGAAGGGAAAAAAAACGTTTCAATGTCATGAAGCTTTGCATTTAAAATTTGTCAGTTGATACTTTCATTTCGACAACCATTAATTCACTTATTTTACGAGAAAACTTTATGAAACTATTTTCACTAGTCATTTTTCTGAACAAACGAAAGACATTGTTAGCGTTACAGCATCGTTGAATGTTCTTGCACAATTACGAGAACACTCGGTTTTCAGGTGGGTACGAAAACCCAGCAAATTATCACGAAGGGATGTCTGTTCGTTTAAAATAATATTCCTTTATTCACACACGTATAAAAAAATGATTTTAATGAAATATTATTATTATTATTCGTATTACGGGAGGAGTGGGAGAGAGAACGATGACGTTGTTTCACAAAGCCACTGTCAATTGGTATTTGATTGAAGTGGAAGTTTTGTCGAAAAGCAGATATTTTGAAATTGTAAAATCTTATGCGGAAAGGTTGATGAGAAAAAAATTATACACTTTATTGGTATTACACGTACATATAGAAATACATGATTATATTTTTATAATAATTATATTTCGTCATCTACACATGACACAAACAATGTGAATAATGATAACATTAAAGTATTACTATTATTACACGTCAAGTTAGCCAGAAATAGTAGAATTTTCAAACTCACCGTTTTTTACGAATTCAAAAATATACTCAGTGTCAGCAATGCAAAATGAGTGAGCCTGGAATAAAAATATTGTGTTGCATTTTTATTACAAACAATGATATTTTTTTTGCGAAAGGTACTGCAAGGACAAGTTTCAAGTAAAATTGTACTTGAAATGAATTCGAATTTCGAGTCTGATGATTGCAGATTTTTTTATAGTATTCGTTCAGAATTCATATCGCACCGAATTGAAAATCGATAATGCGATGACGTGGCGCGATTAATTTATATCGATCGCTGTTCATTTCTATAAATATAAAGCGCGTGGAACTCTCGGCTTACATAGCATGTGTCGTCTTTTGATTTTATCAAAAGTACCACTGACACAATAATAAAACGAAACTGTACAAGATTCATTAAAGAGGAAGCTAATTTTCAAAAGTATGTCACACTGCGAGATTAGAATCATCTCGCAGTGTGACATACTTTCTGAAGAAATCTGCCATGTTTCTTCAACTCAAGAAAAATTTAACTTTAAAATGTATCTCGGTGAAAAAATATAATTATATATATGTATCTCTCTCTTTCGCGATGTTACGATTGTCTGATCGCGACCAGCCATTTCCACTAGACGTTTTCGTTCGTCAGTCGCATGTAACTTACAATCAATTGGACTTTGTACCGCAATATTTGTTAGAGTTATGCACTTGGCGCTCTTGTTGCATATGACACGAAAATCGGCACGTTTATTCTCCACATACACCGATAAAGGCTATAATATTTTTGTAGATGTTCATTAACTTGCTGACCGCTGACCATCCTCGTTACTCGACACGCGTTGCGTTAATTTTGCTTCGTTAAACGTTACCAGTCGTATAATATTTCGTATACTACTCGCATCCATCATAGTTTCTCAGCACGAGAGCACTTTTTTTCCTTTTGCATGAGCACGAGAATCGTGATAAAACATTTATTCAATAAATACGACAAAAAAGATTTAAAAAATATTGGAAGCAACTTTGATCGCAGGCGGGACAATCACTCTGCTCCTCATCCCCTTAATTTTCGATCCCTTGTTCGAGAAAACATGGCGTAAAGCTCGTGAATACGAAATAATAGCTCATCTCTAAAATATTACCTTATACATCGGAATATCTTCGTGTCTCAATACGAAAACACGTAACTTGATCATTTTTTATGCTTAAAGTGAAATTAATAAGTCGCTCTGTTTTGAACAAGACGGACAATCGGATGTAGTGATATTTTCGAAATATTTTTACAGTGGATGCTGTTTTTCGTTAACTGCACAGGCCCCCGTCTAGCCTGATCTGTTACCTCGGCCCTTCCTACTTTGATATACGAAATTTTTGTGTTATATTAAAAAAACGAGATTATTATCTAATGAGGAAGTTCATGCACGTACCACTCGAACAGACGGCGGCGGTTTATGAAAGAAAAGTTAACAGAAGAGACCATCCATTGTATTGTTGATTTGTTGTCTTTACGAATCGAAGTATTCACTCGCTGAAATATTATATTTTGAAATATTTTGGAACAGAGATATTTACCATCAAACTGGTTTGAGATTAAGAAAAAAATGTGAACAGAGATGTTTGAGAATAAAGAAATAAAGCACAGAGTCGTCGTCCTGTCTTGCACCATTTATGCGAGTTTCAGGAGAGATGTGTGAACGTTACTTCATCAAATATGGGGTAAAAGAATCGTATTTTTATTGCAGTTTCTCATAATAAGCCAATGTTTATTTGCCCAGAATGGTTGAGGAAATTGAAAGATGGTACTTTCACTGGGCGGATTGGCTCGTATTTGGTGCCATGCTGGGATTCTCAGCAGCTGCTGGATTATGGCATTTCAGAAAGGCCGCAAAGTCGAGCACTCTGGAGTACTTACTGGGCAGTCATAACATAGGAATTTATCCAATTTCTGCATCCCTCATAGCAAGGTGATGAAAACAACGATCGAAACGAAGATGGTTGTCAATTTAAAGATTTTTCGTTTTTTCATAGAATAATCATCGATTGGTCGCATTGAAATTAATGTAAAATATTTGTTGACAGTTTTATCTCGGGTGTTACGATACTTGGCACTCCGGCCGAAATTTACAATTTCGGCACACAGTATTGGGTAACGATAATATCTTTGATATTCTCCGTCGTCGTTATTACGAATATTTATCTTCCAGTATTCACGAACCTCAAGCTCAATTCGGTTTACGAGGTTTGTTATATATATTTCTTTTCATTATTGATTCAATAAAGTAAATGGCTATTTTTCCTATTTTCCGATTGAATGAAACGGAGGAAATACATACCTGTTTCAGTATCTCGAAATTCGATTCGATCGTTCAGTCAGAATACTCATATCTTTGATTTTTGTCGTCGATGTTGTGCTCTACCAATCGATCGTTGTCTACGTCCCATCACTTGCGCTCAATCAAGGTAATTAATTTATCAATTGCACAATAATTACATGGATACCTACAAGAACTGACACTGATTTTTTGCCATTTCAGTCAGTGGAATAAATATTCACTTAATCGGAGGAATCGTTTGCTCCGTTTGTATATTTTATACAGTTTTGGTAAGCATAAAAGCACACTGTTAATCAAAGTTCTTTACACCTGACGAACACAGTAAAATCATAACGATAGCCAAGAATCTCCAGACCCTTGTCCGTGTCCTTAAAATGCCAGCAATTTGCCTGTCAAATATTATCACAATATTAGTTTATCGATTCACCCTCGAAAACGAAACACACAGGCAGAGCTACTTTCGCATTGATCTAGAGACGCGGTAGCGTCACGACGGCGAGTATTTTAAAGAAATTTTAAAGTATTTCAATGTAATATTATAGCAGAGTACGGATAAAACGTCTTTTTCCAAAAGTCCCGTAATTGCATTATTATAACTAACAGTGTTTTCATGATATTTTCATAATTCCTCATCATCTTTCAACCCTGAAGAAATTTATCGAGAAAATTATTTTCCTCGAGTAGTCAAGGGGATGGTCGTTTTATACATTGTCTACTAAATACAATGTCGAGGGAAGAAGCTCTTTGAGCACGCTGAAATGTTTATGGAAGGAAAGCTCTGGGTCGAGGTCAACAATGGTGCTGGTTAGACACAATAGCTTGATACGTTGTGTGTAGCATCGAGTGGCTTGTTGCTGGTTCAGTCGCAGGTCACAAAGCCTCCCTACAAAAGTGATTAATCATCCCCCTTTCGTCCGCCCTCTATAACTGCACTCTCTCGATACAACGTGTGCACACTCTCCTGTCCTCCTGTAATTATTCCAACAATTTATTAAACTTTGAATTAATGAGGCTGAACGCGGATGACTCGACGACCCCTTTGCAAAATTGTTTAGCTTTATTGTGAGTAGGTTGCAAAACGTTCCGGATAATTACAGCGTTATGACTGAGATATACATAAAGTTTCAACAACGATCTCTCCAAATTTGTTGGACAAACTTTGACGCATCTCATTATTAATTGTCTTCATTGTTATTATTTTTATCCCTCGTCAAGCGAGTTGTCTTTGTTATTTTTTAGGGCGGTCTCAGAGCCGTGGTCTGGGCTGATACTTTTCAAGTTGCCATTATGATGACAGCTGTCACTACAGTTACGATTTTGGGAACTTATCAGATCGGTGGACCTGGCGAGGTCTGGCGAAGATCGGCAGAAATGAATAGAATTCATTTTTTAAAGTAGATACATTTTTCGGTTGATCGAAAACGAGATCTATGTGTGTATAACGAAATGTGTTATTTTCAATTTTTTCATTTGCTCGTTGCTCTCTCTCGAGGCAGCCATGTTTGTCGTTTCAAAATTTTCTGTGCGAATCCTCCCACTGGATGAGAATTTGAGTTCGCGTCTATAGTGGAGGAGGTCGCCTTTGAATTTTCTAAGGACAAGATTCAGTATGTCACTGCACAAGCGTGCAATTTCGAATAGATTGGAATTTTGGAAAAAATTCTCCTCGTCAGAGAGTGATACGCGAAAACGCAAGAATTGAGAATGTCGCACATTAATTTCTCGTCGTAGTTTTACTTTTTTACGTACAGACTGACAATCTACGTGAATTACAATATTTTTTCTTTCTTTTAATCAGCACGGATACCTCTCCGTACACGAGACACACTTTATGGTCCGTTTTAATTGGATCCTTCATCTACAGTACTTCTTACATAGCCGTCAATCAAACGATGGTCCAGCGTTACACGTCTCCGCCGACTGAGAAAATGTGCAGAGTGTAAGCCAAGTAATTGAAGCGTTAATGCAATTATACGTAATAAGCAAAGTGTTTCTGCGTTGCTGTTGAGTGACACGAACAAACAACCAGAAAATATGAAAGCTAAAATGGCCTTTTCGACGGGATTTTTTCAAATTTATGTCACCTACGATGTATCCAAAAATTCGCGAAATTTTTCGAAGATTGACGGGCGATATTGGTCCAGGAAGTTGGAAAAATGTATACACGTTCCCAGTGCTGTGTTTCTTTAAAAAAAAACGCATTAATTTCCCAAATGATTGGAAAAGTTGCACGAAATGGTTGACCGAATGATGAGTAATTATTTCAGAGTTCTTGGTATATTCACTCTTGGTGTGATAACTTTCATCTCCGTGTGTTGCTGGTGCGGTCTCGTTCTTTTAGCGTGGTGGGCACCACCGAAATGCGACCCAAGAGCTATCGGGACTATAAACACCGACGATCAATTATTACCGGCTTACGTAATGGAGATAGCGGGTAATATCCATGGAATCCCTGGGCTCTTCACCGCTGGTATATTCGGCGCTGCCCTCAGGTGAATTCCATCGACTTGTCGCGACAATCTTTGTTTTTATTCTCTCTGCGACACCGTGTGATAAACGTTGTTTTTTTTTATTTTCCAAGTACCCTCTCAGTTGGTCTCAATTCCACTTCCGTCGTTCTTCTCGAAGACTTCGTTAAGGGTTGTTTTAGGTTGAAACCGAGTGAACGCACAGCCAATATTTTCGTCAAATGCATTGTTGTTACGCTCGGCCTTCTCGCATTTGGATTTATCTTTCTCGTTCAACGATTGGGTGGAGTGCTTGCTGTAAGTTGATGAATCAAATGGTCTTGAACGGTTATGACGTTCGTTTGATGAGCGACACAAATTTATTTCCCGCCTTCCTTTTTTCCAAGGTGACGGGAAGTTTAGCGTCCATAGCTGCTGGAACTTCCTTCGGTGTCTTTACCCTCGGGATGTTGTTCCCTTGGACAAATTCCAAGGTGAAATTCGTCAATCCTGTTGGGTTGTTCGAAAAGTAACCTTCTTGTACGTTTTTTCTTAAAATTTCGAAAAAAATCTGTAAAAATTTATGTGCTTTTGAAAAGTTGAACGAGTTCGTGTCGAATCTGAAGAAGGGGAGTTTTTTTGGATATTTTGCGAAGTTTTGTTTTTTATTGGAAAAGAAACGACGCTACTTTTCGAACAACCCAACATCGCCTGTTGTCTCTCTTGATGAAATATGTTAATGACTATTTCCTGTGTTTTTCAACGCAGGGTGCATTCGCGGGTGCAATTGCGGGATTTGTGATTGCTGGATGGGCAAGCCTCGGAGCTAACGTTGCGGTAGGCTCGCGATTATTGATCCCAAAGAAACTTCCGGTTTCTCTCGATTATTGCCCAGTCAATTTGACTGACAATTTTCTCAAGCAGTTTGAAGTGAGCCCTCAGTAAGTCGAGCCCAATTTTTCGTTCTCATCAGCATTAAAAAAACAGATTCCTCAATCGTATATGGATTTCTATTCGAATTTATATAATTTTTTCAAAATTGTAAACGGAACTTTCAAAACACCGAAAAATGTTTGGAAAAATGCCAGTGCGTTCGAAAAACTTGACGAATTCATAGAGCGTGACACTTTTTCAATATCTCATTCGTATTATTATTATTATTATTAAATATTATTGCGCTCATTATCTTTGATACGATGTTTCCCAGATTCTTACGCAAAATGCGCATTCTATTTTCGTTTTGTCGAGACCATAGTCGCCGTAATTCGTTAAAAAGTATAACTAAGTGCGTCCCAAAATGTTTCGGTTTTTTTCCTCAGCGAGGACGAGGTGTTTCCGCTTTATCGGCTTTCGTATCACTGGATCGCCGGGTTAGGAGCGAGTGTCGTGATTCTCGTGGGCGTTACCGTCACTTGGTTCACCGGGGCCCGAAATCCTTCAACGACAGACCGGAAGTTACTCTCACCGGTCATTCACAGGTGCGAATGCAATTTTTATAGAAATTCTTTTGAACGACGATAACGGGAACGATGGATACCAAAAATGGGTGGTTTTTGGTTGAATCGAGTTTTGATGTTGCCCAGGTGGTTACCCGAACCGCAGAGCAGTGTGGAAGTCGGCGGGTGGCGACAAAGATCGTCGATAGACAATGAAGCAGGCTCGAATCTAATTGCAAAGGATTTTGTCGCAAAATCACCGAGAGAAACTTTCCGGACACAGAAAGTAAGAATGAGATTCCTTCAAAGTCCCGCATTCGAGCTACATCGATTCGATCGAATTTTTCAGAAACCTGATCGGAGCGTCGCCAGCGGATTGTCCTCTTAAGGAGTGCGGATTGTCCTCCAGCGGATTGTCCTCCACGCAAGGAATCGTCGTGACAGCCCTTTTCAACGGTAAATTTTTTGTACATTGAACTTGTCTTTGAAATTCCGAAATTCAAAATGCCCGACCTAATATGACGGACAATCTGCAAAAATGAACGTAATTCGGACGAAACTCGCTACTCGAGGGTTTTTGAGGCTGCTGATGACTTGAAGATAAAAATATGTAAATAAAAAATGGTGCATCCAATATGGTGGACGCCAATTCGACATGGAGATCGACATTTTATTTTCAATTTTCGAAATTTCGGATTCAAATTTCGTTGATTGTTCATACAGCCGTTTGAACGAAATCGTTTTGTAATTCGTCGAATTGCAGGTTATTTATTTTGAAAATGACGAGTGCGCAAAGTTTCAGCGCGTGATTTCATTCTAATGTGAATTATTATATGTACTTACGAGCGTTTTTATATCGCATATTTTTTGTTGATACCAGAAAAACAAATGAAAATGCCGAGTTCATAGTTGGCATTATTTTACCACTGTTTGAATCAATAATATATTGAACATTACCCTATTAGGAAACGTCGCTGTTTTTTTCTACCATTAATTTATCGATGTGTCATAGTTCGCAATCTTTTTCGAAATCATTTAAATAATTAAAGGCGGATTCTGAGTGATAATCCGAGCAACCTACTCGGCCGTGTATTTTCTTTCGAATAGCTCTTAAACGAGAAGCAATCGAGCACCAAAATCCCGTCTTCCAACATTATTGAATAACTCAGACTCGTGATTGACCCGGAAACGTGGAATTTTCCGGCTATTTGAGAAACTAAAACTAGCCGGCAGTTTATGCGTCCGCTGCTCGATGCTGTTTATCATCCTGTAACAATACATAATTTTTTTTAATTCAAAGATACATTTTGCAGCATCCATGTACAATAAAATTTATTTGTAATCCATTATTCACATGTCACGTGAAAAAAGCAAGTTGAAGCCGCAAAAAATGAAAGATAAAATTCACTGCAGCAGCGTGTCTCATAGATAGAAACAACGTAGAGAACAATTAAAAGCCATAACGTCTGATGTACCTCACGGAGGTGTCTCTTCAGCGCGAGGCAGGGTCGATATTGAGTTTAACACCCGAGAGTTCTGTAACTGAGTTTGTTCGCTTTTCGAGCTTTGGTGGTTTTAGCTCGGCAACGTCGTTGTCATCGGAGCAGATGCAGTGGGAGAGGAAGATGAGACGAAGGAGATGATGATGGCGAACATAGACGAGTGTCAGCGATGATGCGTCGTATCCTGGAAGACTTTTGCGACGAACGCCGGCGGAGATTGGTCTCTCGGGCGCAAAGGATATTCAGCGGGCTTGTTAGGGCGAAGCCGACGAGCTACGTCAAACATCCTTATTAAGGACGCGCAAATATCTCGCCCATCGCGTTCATCCACCATTTAGGAGGGAAAGAGGAACAGGGAGGGAGAGAGAATTAAATTTTCGCCAGGCAAAGTGGCGGTCGGTCAAAAGCTACGAGGTGTATTCAACCACTCGCTGTGTATACATATGTATATAAATATATATGTATACATATTTGCCAGGTCGTATATGTAATAATAGAGACGTGGACCGTGACAAAGCCTGTTGAAACATAAAGGTCGAAATAACCCAAAGATTCGATCAATTTTCGCTGAAACTAGGTTCATTTTATTCCGCCCAGGACTTGGCACGAGCAAAAGTGGCATTGAATGAACAAAAGGTAATCTTTTGACAGACACAACTTTGTTCACAACGTTGTTTCAAAAATCTCCAAGGTGAAATCATTTGAGGAAGTCAAAAAAGGATTGATAAAAAGTATTCTTGAGAATTTTGTACCAAAAAACGTTTAATTCTTACCGGAAAACAAATTTTCAATGAAAAATGTCAATTTCTTTTTTTTTCGATATTGATACTCAACAGGTGATCTTCGGCGACTTTGAAAATCTATGAAAAAGGGTGATGGGAGCAGATTGCACTGTCTTTTTTCAATTTTCCTGACAAAAAAAAAATTGAAATTCTCTATTACTCGTTCCGGGACACTTGTATGAACATTTTTCGATAAAGTTGCATTTTTTCAAAACTGAAAGGTTAACTAAATATACCTATACGCTTATGCGCTTTTTAATCTCAATAAGATGTCGGAAGGTAGAGACAGATGCATCCTTTGTAGAACTGATTGAGCTCAATCTACATCTGATTCGTCCTGTGGATACGTAAAAGTCAATTTACCTGTCGATATACAGGTATACATATTGGATAATATATAGGTACCATATAGGCGCAAATGTATATGTATACTTCAGTAAATTTATGGATTTACGCGTAGAGAGAAATCGAGATCGCGATGAAGCAAACGACAAGGTATACATGGTCGAGAGAGTGTGCAATGGGTGTATGCGCGAGAGGTTGGTAGTTTTGAATGGCGCTAGTTTGAGATAGTTAGCGGGCTTTCAGGAGCACAATCGTACCGCGATTGCCGGGCCTACAATCACACGTCGCATTATACATCCTTTATCGAACGGTCAAATGGAATCTTGCAAATCCTGGGCACGCAGAGTTTTAACGATCGACTGCGCCAAATTATCGGTTGCGATCGCGAACAGAATAAATGTATATATATATATACATACGTGTGTATCTTAAAAAAAAGATTCCGCGAAAATGTCCGATCGAAAAATGTCTGAAAAAGATGGAACGAAAATCTTTCTTGGCTTTCGAAGAGTTTGCATTGATTCCTTCGATCGTACATAAGCATTCAAACGTGTGAATGTTTTTTTCATGCAAATATTATTCAAGGGGTGTTTATGGAGATGTCGGTATGCAGTATCTTTATCTTCTATCTTTATACGGAGGAAAATTCTCAATGATTATACATAAACGTATATGTGAACAAAAGAGAAACGAGAGTGGAAGGTATTTTGTGGTAGTGTGTATGCACGTTTGTATGAGAATTCACGTATAAACATTTGAGGGTGTAAAAGTTATCCGCAAGGAAGATTCGTAGCTTGAATGGCAGAGAAGATCCTCACGACAAATATTAGCTCCTCTAATCCGTCAGAGAGAAAATCTGGCTGGGTTACGAGAGATCGTAATACCATCTTGGAATTATCTCAGCGTAGAATTGGATTCTTAGAGTGTTAATTGGATTGGTTGAAACAATGTACAGCGTAAAGTCCTAGCGCAACGAGACTCGGGAGAACAAAACGATGGAGAGAGATTTTCGTGCGGAAACTACCGGAAGATTATTCGCAGTGAGACGGCAAAAGCTGTGGCCCTGTAACGGCATGTCTTAATACCCTTAACCATGTTTGCCCAAAGGGACAGAATTTACGTGGTGATTCTGTATTCGGGAATGGTCGAAAGCTTGGTTTCTCATGCGATTCCTCGATCTTATCATCTGTAATACCTTACGCTAATATTTGTTCGTCACTCGTAAATAACCGAAACATTATCATCATGGGTGACGAATATTGACACTGTCGTGTCAAAAATTTCTTTTAAAAAAACAGATTTTTGAAAATTCGTCATAGGATATAAAACAAAACCACTGCTCACATTCGACGTTTGCTTCTACTTCGCCTGCTTCATGACAGAAAAACACGATCCGAAATTGAAACGTGTCTAGTTTTGCGATGAGGCGGATAATTGCGGTTTCAGATTACGCTTTTTGGTATATTATTCGCCCATACGATAATTGTCTATGTGTAGGTAAAATTCGCATGCAGCGGCCCCAGCACATCAGCCGCTTTGACTGACTGCAAGGTTCAGGTTGAACTTGCCTGCGATTCGTTGCAGGTTCAAGCGATCGTGTTTTTATACAGGAAATACCTTGACACTTTTATCGTTTAATGACACATTATTTTATTTATTTATAACAATTGCCCGATCGTCAACTATTTTCTTCAGGAAGCGAACAGTGCCTTCCCGATCGTCGTTCTCCGTTTGCTGATGTATGTTTTACGTTAACCTCACGTCAAATACCGGTAGCAGGCAGATAGATAGAATACACAGCTACAGAGGCTGAATGTACCGAGGTACTCCGTCAAAAGCTAGCAGTGCATAACATGGCTGACTATTAAACGACAGTGAGCCGACGACGACGACGATGACGACGAATGGAAACGGTTACGTCTGACGGAATAACTAATTTATCAATTCTTCGGTTCGGTTGGCTTCGATTTTCGAGACTATTTGCAAACTCGTGCAAATAACGGCGAAAGGACTAACTGATCCTGCACGCTCTCTCTCTCTATTTGTACCGTGCAGGACCAAAGGGGTTGCGGCGCAGTCTCAATCGGAACGGCGCCGTTCATCGTTGTGAAATAATCGAACGTTTCAAAGAACATCCGATGAGAAATTCCGTGGCATTTCGAAATTGTAGAGCGTACAATTTCTCGGAATTTTCCAACGCAGGATAAATTATTTCAAGATCATTATTCAAGGCAGCTGTTTGGCCGAAGAATTGTGCAAAGTTCGGAGAGAGGGTTTCGGACGTTTAGCATGATGACACGTGCAATTCTGAACGATCTGGACAGGACTGAAATGTCTCTTACGAAAGGTGCTACAGTTTTACGTCGATTTTTTTACGTAGAACGACGGAAAATGAAAGATTTCTTGCGATAATCTTGCAACTGCTCTACACTTTGTTCTTCTGCCGGCAGCTCCGAATATATCGCACGGTTTTTGGAAAAATGTCTATCGTTTTGACCCCTCATTTTCGGAGATGATAAAATATAGGTAATCATTATGAATTTTATATTATATACACGTGATATAAAGTACGCAGATGACGAATAAATAATAGTCGGTAAAAATTGTACAATACAAGCGATTAATATTTAACGTCTAACGTCTGCTTCCTTCCTATCCTGCAAGTTGCAAAAGTTTTCGTACATTGCTGGTTAAATGAAGTTTTTACTTTGACCGTCATGAGACAACCACGTTAAGCATATGTCTACTACGTCTAAATATTATTTCTTTTTCCCTTGAACGATGACTATAGCTTAATGAGCTATAATTAATTTGAGATTAGTCATAATCAATATTATATTGACTCTGGCTATATCGTTCTTTCAACGAATAATTTATTAATTGCAAGCACGCTCAAGGTTCTCTTTTTTTACGTCACAACCGGCAATGCCATAACGGGATGTTGCCAAATTCATCTCGTTTGTATGGCACTAGGGATTAGAGACGCGCGCTCACGCGCGCGACCGGCTGCATTTTCGCGCTGCAGCGCTGAATCTTGAATTAAGTATAGACCCCTACAGAACACATTATAATTCGGCATAAGTAGCAAATGGTGAAAAGCAGGAAATTTTTAGATTCACAAATGAAGTACAAATAATAATGATTAATAAATCATAAATAATCTTCATAGATTTTCATGGAGTTGTCGATCGTTCCTCTCATCCGCCGATCGAACGCTGGACCGGAAGCTGCGCCACGAATATTCTGAAACTAATTTTCCGAAAACCGGAATAGATGCAAATTGCTCAGAATCGCTTCCTCTGCGCGTGGTTAAATTTTCATCGAGTTGTCGATCGTTCCTCTCGTTTGCCTATCTCATGCTGGACCGGAAGCTGCGCCACGAAAATTCTGAAACTAATTTTCCGAAAACCGGAATAGATGCAAATTGCTCAGAGTCGCTTCCTCTGCGCGTGGTTAAATTTTCATCGAGTTGTCGATCGTTCCTCTCGTTCGCCTATCTCACGCTGGACCGGAAGCTGCGCCACGAAAATTCTGAAACTAATTTTCCGAAAACCGGAATAGATGCAAATTGCTCAGAGTCGCTTCCTGTGCGCGTGGTTAAATTTTCATCGAGTTGTCGATCGTTCTTCTCATCCGCCGATCGAACGCTGGACCGGAAGTTGTGCTGAAAATTCTGAAACTAATTTTCCGAAAACCGGAATAGATGCAAATTGCTCAGAGTCGCTTCCTCTGCGCGTGGTTAAATTTTCATCGAGTTGTCGATCGTTCCTCTCGTTCGCCTATCTCACGCTGGACCGGAAGCTGCGCCACGAAAATTCTGAAACTAATTTTCCGAAAACCGGAATAGATGCAAATTGCTCAGAGACGCTTCCTCTGCGCGTGGTTAAATTTTCATCGAGTTGTCGATCGTTCCTCTCGTTCGCCTATCTCACGCTGGACCGGAAGCTGCGCCACGAAAATTCTGAAACTAATTTTCCGAAAACCGGAATAGATGCAAATTGCTCAGAGTCGCTTCCTCTGCGCGTGGTTAAATTTTCATCGAGTTGTCGATCGTTCCTCTGGTTCGCCTATCTCACGCTGGACCGGAAGCTGCGCCACGAAAATTCTGAAACTAATTTTCCGAAAACCGGAATAGATGCAAATTGCTCAGAGTCGCTTCCTCTGCGCGTGGTTAAATTTTCATCGAGTTGTCGATCGTTCCTCTCGTTCGCCTATCTCACGCTGGACCGGAAGCTGCGCCACGAAAATTCTGAAACTAATTTTCCGAAAACCGGAATAGATGCAAATTGCTCAGAGACGCTTCCTCTGCGCGTGGTTAAATTTTCATCGAGTTGTCGATCGTTCCTCTCGTTCGCCTATCTCACGCTGGACCGGAAGCTGCGCCACGAAAATTCTGAAACTAATTTTCCGAAAACCGGAATAGATGCAAATTGCTCAGAGTCGCTTCCTCTGCGCGTGGTTAAATTTTCATCGAGTTGTCGATCGTTCCTCTCGTTCGCCTAACTCACGCTGGACCGGAAGCTGCGCAACGAAAATTCTGAAACTAATTTTCCGAAAACCGGAATAGAAGCAACTTGCTCAGAGTCGTTTCCTCTGCGCATGGTTAATTTTTCATCGAGTTGTCGATCGTTCTTCTCATCCGCCGATCGAACGCTGGACCGGAAGTTGTGCTGAAAAAACTGAAACTAAATTTCCGAAAACCGGAAATGAAGCAAATTGCTCAGAGTCGCTTCCTCTGCGCGAGGTTTAATTTTCATGGAGTTGTCGATCGTTCCTCTCGTTCGCCGATCTCACGCTGGACCGGAAGCTGCGCTAACAAAATTCTGAAACTAAATTTCCGAAAACCGGAATAGAAGCAAATTGCTCAGAGTCGCTTCCTCTGCGCGAGGTTTAATTTTCATGGAGTTGTCGATCGTTCCTTTCGTTCGCCGATCGAACGCTGGACCAGAATCTGTGCAAAAATCTGAAACAAAATTTCCGAAAACCGGAAATGAAGCAACTTGCTTAGAGTCGCTTCCTCTGCGCGTGGTTAAATTTTGATTGAGTTGTCGATCGTTCTTTTCATCTGCCACTACTTCGAAAGAAAGCGCTTCTCGCGAGATCGTCCGATCGAAGAGTCATTTCTTGTAAATTTTATAAAACATTAATGTGCAAGAGAGAAAAATTTTCGCTTGAAAAAATGTGCAAGAAATGCTAGTTTAGTTAATTCACTGTCATTCTCCCGGACTATCTCTCATTTTCTCTCAGTACAATATAAATTGAACTGTGAAATATAGCACTCTTACTTACTTGATATGCATGATTTCTTTTTCACGGAATGAATTATCGTAGAACTATAACCTTTGCTAACCGCAATTAATGTCACAAGTCGACAACTGACAAAAACAGCATAAAAAACCGCGCGAATACAGCCTCGCATGAATTTCGCGGGTACGCTCATCACCGACCAATCACGAAACGAATAAAACGACAACAAAGCATGCGATATTTCGATCATTTCGATTTATATCTCCTCATCAAGTTTTTATTAGAAGGAATTAGAAGGATCAAGTTTTTATTAGAAGGATTTCGGATTAAGTTGCCCTCTGATTAAGATTAACTATCGATTAAAGATGAAGTTCTGTAAAAGAGCGGTGTGACGTCACCTTTTTTTGCGCAACTTAGTTTCTTCAATATCTCGGGGTTGCGATATTTAGTTGTATTTCACTTCATCTTTCCTACGAATCGGTATATTTTCAAACACACAAATGCAACACCAGTTGCGTTTCTAGTCCTAGTTACAGTTTTTAGTATACATCCTTATAACGACTGGGGATTGGATAAATAAAATGTTAAAAAAAATACTGAAGATATATCAAACAAACTGGTGCAACATTTATTTCGTTGGCATTTCTATTTATTTGTTCCAGCGAGCTTATTTTTTCAAGCACCTCCGAGTAGTCGAAAATAGCTCGAAGCTGTGGCGTTCGGTTTTGCGTTAAATTTTTCATGAAAAATGTCGAGCAGTCAAGCACGTCAAGTTTGATTGAACATTTTCGAAAATGGAGATTGAAATAAACGTCGCCTGTGTAGTGCACGGCAATAATTTACCGTCACTCTGTCATCCGCGATGAAACGAAGGATTCACGATGGAATTGAGGAGCAAGAGGGAAGTCTGTGCAAAGGGAAGGAGGAGACATTAAGCGTAATGAATTACCATGCAGCTGACGAGAGGGAGAGAGGAGTAATGTGTCTTAATTATGGCCTACGGCACAATAATTATGTAATTAGGCATTGTTTGCCGACCGTCCCCTAATAACAATCCGCAACAATGTGCCGCGCTTGCTTCTCTGCTTTCGTGACGAGAGAGAAAGACAGAGAGAGAGAGAGAAGGGGAGAGAGAGAGACAGAGTCTGTAATAAGGCAGTAACTATGTATATGCGTGCACAAAACATCGATCGTTTCACGTTTCCGTTAGTTTGTCCGCTCATTCTCCTTTCATACCCACCCTCATAGTCAATAATGGTCCTGTGCTCTCACATATTTCATAACGACGTTGAATTTTGAAAATTTTGGAAGAGAACATTTCGAGCAAAAGAAAGACACTGCTGTGTAATAATTGATTATTACAGCGACGTCTTTACGATCTGATAATTTTCAACCTCCAGACTCGTAGTGATTCACACACATCGAGGAAATAAAAAATGTCTCTCCGGTTCCTCATCGGTACCTTCAAGATAAATTGAAGCTGAACAATGGTGACAAGTGACGTAAGATTCGGAAACGTTTGAGAAATCTGACGTACGAAGAAGCCATTTTTAAATATTGATGAAATCGTGATACATATGCATGTTCTCTTTCACGAGCAAAGGTACAGGTATATATAAGCCGAGTAAATGTCTGTGCAAGGTGGCTGCTGGTACTGACACGGATCATCAATATTTATGCCTGAAATCGACAAATTTCCGAGTGTCTCCGGCGAGAGGATACATCGTTAGAGCGATGAGTCTCCGTGCGAGAATCATCTTCGCAGAATTCGCCCTAAAACGCCGCCAAGACAAACACGGAAGGCTTTCGGCTGTACGATGTTTCGGAATTACCAACCCCTTCTCGTGTAATTGCAATTTACACACATGCCGCTTTATCTCTTTCGTTCGTCTGGCATGTAAAATTTGCATCGCTTTATACGACGCTCGCGACGGTATACCATACGCGCTTGAATGCTCAGAGATTACGACGGTGAAATTTGACGGGAGGTCTGAAATTTTCGAGTTATTTATGTGAAACGTATTGTTCAATACATTTTACAGACGTTTGCCGACGCGCTACAAGCGTAAGGCAGCTCGGAGCAATAACCATAGCTAACGGTTTGAAACGTTCCTTTTTTTATTTCACAGTGGCTTCTCGTTTCAAACGTCAACGTAACAACGCCTGTCATCTTTTGCGACATATTTTTTTGGTAATATTTGTACAACATGCTTCTCGTGTTTCACGAGACGAGATAGGAGAATCCGGATGATTGATCGGTCTATAGAAAAAATTACAGCCTGACGCACCTGAGACGATCGAACTTAACGAGACTTTGGAAAAAAAATCATACAGACGTGGCTCTATTTTTTAACATTGCGTCTCGCCACGAGCGATCCATCGATGAATCTTCCATTCTCATTGTTCGGCGGAACATTTTCATGTAAAAAAAGTCATTCCAAAGTTCAAAAACCACGAGCAACGATGGCTTCGACTTGGATATGTCGTATATAGAAAAAAAATGTCATAATCACGCAGTTGGACTTGTTTGATCAGAATACGAGCTATTGATAGTTCGCAGACCTTATTGTGCAAACATTTTTATCACTTTCGTAAATTAGTGGAGAAGTTACGAGCTACGACGACGAGGAATAATTTGAAAAAATGCTGCTTTGGTATCCGATGAATTTTTCTCTGCTTGAAATAAAAAGTACATTTATCATTGAAAGTACGACGTAATCAATTTTGCAGATATTACTTTGGAAGTTGCTGGTGTTCTGTGCACACGCTGTAGGAGTCGAAATAGTCGATCATCTGGGCAAACAAGTACAAACTATGAAATTCTTAAAAATACAGTTGATTCCTCTCGATCACGATAAGGAAAAAAATTGTTCACGTGCGAAGCTCAAACGATTGGAGTCGATGGAAAACGTACAAGTTGATGTATTTGAATATTCTGGCGATGACGAAATTATATATGGAACTGGCAACTCGTTATTTCGACAAATGAACTGCGGATTTCGACGATAAAGGTTCTTTAGTTCAGGCATTTATTCACGACTCGGCGTACATAAAACTTGATTAAAAGTTCAACATGAATTTGTGTAAGTAACATGTCTCAGTTGTCTATTTATTCGCGAACAGTTTTCCATTATCAAGATTCCTTAATGCTGCTGGAAAATACGTGTAAAATGAGGGGTATAATAAAAAATGATTAATATTCTCGTATATACAGCTTTACTTGTTCATATTGTCGAACATTTAAATATTCTGAATATCGCTTCGTTCCCATCATTTTTCACAATATTTAACGTGGTTTCGAGTAGTTCAAATTCTTTGGTTTATCCTTCACAAGTGCAATTCAAGGAAATATATTTTTGACCGATGAATTTGTATAGAAAAAAAGGTAATTTCACTCAGCATATGTATGACAGTTTGAATTTTGATCGAAGCCAATTTGATCTTGTTTCGTTATTTTTCGTAAACGAAATTACAGCCCGGTCTAACGCGCGAAAGACGTTTTTCCGTGCGTTTGAGTTATTCGCAATATTCCCAATGAAAACGTTCCATCGAGTTTTTTTCAATTTTGTTTTTTAGTTGCGTTTCTGGCTTTTGCCACGTGGCACATTGCGGGTGGCAATTGCGCCATCAATGCAAACGCGGCATTTAGGGATGACCGTGAGATAGAAGCAGATGCTATTCGAGCGATATATGAAAATGAAATAGACTTCTCCGCTGCATTCTTTAAGGTATGTTTGGCAGAAGGATGATTGTTTCATTAACGAATTTCATGGGTGAAATTTTCGCTGCTGCTTATTTTTACCTGAAATTTTTAGGAAACTCACATTTTTTGACTCGACGTTGCAAATGCACTGTACTCTCAATCAGTTTTTCATACACATTTTGGTTTATTATCAAGCTGTAATCATATCAGAAGCCATTTTTTCTTGAATCATGCGGGTAAAATCTCCAGCGTAAGCTGGAAAACGAGACTTTTGTTGAAAGTATAATTTAAAAGGAACGTTACGATGATGAAAAAACACATTGCCAATGGCCAAGGCGGGGTTTGCCCTTTATTTGGCTTATGAAAATTTTGCGATCGCGCCGCTTGCAATTTTGAATAACGGTTGAAAAAATAGTATTTTGTGCAAGAAAGCGACGAATTACGCGTCAGAACGCGTTTCCGAACGTTCCGAAGGCCAGAGCTGTAATTATAGGCGGGTGCGAGTGAAACATTGTGCTCCAAAAAGTGGCATCGAAAATCGAAATTTCCGAGCAGCTGTTGCAAAAAAATATAATAACGAGACATTTCGTTCTGATCACACAGAACTGTGCGGCTACTAAAGCGAAATCCTTCGCTGTATCGCCCGCGCTTTTTTTCATAACCCTTGCGCAGTTATATTCCGTGGCAAAAGGACCGATTAGCAAACAACTGAGCGGATATTTACATTATGCTCCGGATTCTTCTTTCGCCCGACTTGGACTGGAAGACCTCGTGTACCAAGTGGACGTGGGTTTTTTCTCTTCATACATATCATTGAATTGTGTATTCTCAGTGTCTGTATATCGAAAATATTTGCAAAAAAAAAGACGAATAATGCATCTTTTACAAAATCTTTCTTCATCTGGATGTGGAAACCCGTTGAAGTGAAATGAAACAGTGAAAAAAATCTTGCGTTTGAACTTATTACAGGAGCTTCGAGACCATGGTGCACGGATGAAAAATGCCATTTTTCACGCATACGAATCGGGTCTCGATAAATCTTTTGAAAAGAAATTGAATATCATCTTTCGTTCGGTACCGCAGCAAGCTGGAAGCTGGAACGATATAGGGAACGGTGTGGCGATCCACGAATGGTCTCGAGAGGTTGAAATTCCTTATGATATCGGTAAGTGCAACCCTTCTCGCGTTTCATCTTTCACATTGCCTGGTTCTGATTCGCCCTGTAGAACAAGGATCGCGGATAAAAGAATAGCAAAAAAAAATCTTTTCGTATTTCAATATGCGCTTGTTTTTTTTATTCCAAAATTTCAATTGATTTCCAAAGGTGCGTCACCTCTGAGCGACTTTCCGGTGAGATGAATTGCGCGAGGCGCTATTGCGAGAGATTTGCATTTAGTGCCAATTTTTTGGCCGAAAAATATTGTTTTTTTTTTCCGGGTTATCGATGCTCAACAGCCGACCTCGGATCTTGATTCCGTGACCTCGAAAACCTGTAAAAGAGGTGATTGGAGATGATGTCGCTGTTTTGTTTTTTTCATTTTTTTTTAAGAAAAATAACATTTGAAATTTCTCATCCCCACCGCAAGCCGGGATTGCTGTTACTAGTCTAACAGCTAAAGTTGCATTTTTCATTTTCAAAAGAAAACTGCCAGCGGGCAGAAGGTTGAAAGATCGCGTGCGAGTCCTCGCGCGATCGCTCGTGGAAACTCGCTCGTGGACACGCACCTTAAGACTTTGCTGCGTGAGATGTTTCTCGCGCTTATGCTCATATTGAAATTGTATTATTGCCGCAGCATTGTTCGACGCGGAGGACTCGCTTGTTTTCGTCAGCCTTTCAACGTTTACGACAGAATTCGACGCTGATGAACTCAATGCGTGTTACATGAAATCGGTTTTTCATTACAACGAAAACGTCGATCATCCCGGATATGATTTTGTTAGATTAACCGCTGAATTGAACTACGGCGAATTCACGTATCGTCAAAATTCCGACAAAAAGAACGTCACGGCACAGTGTCTCGAACTCTCATGGCCGGTACATGCATGATTTAAGCGATATAATTGCGTCAAAATGTAATCGCGATAAAAACATGTCCGCAATTTCATCGAGTGCGTTTCATAATTTCTTGCTTTTTTCTTTTCAATGGCACTCACAGCAAGATAAAATGAAACTCATCATCATACTTCCAAGTGAAGGCAATTGCATTACCGAACTCGAACAGGCTATCGAAACCATACCACTTGAAGATATAATGTCGAATATGAGCCAGCATAATGTCATCGCTACACTACCGAGACTCATAAGAATCGTAACCGCCATGGACCTCACAACGGTATTGGAAAATGTGAGCAAGCATTTTTTTCAAGCTTAAATCCTTTTAATCATAAATTCGTCATTGTGCGGTTTGATTTTCACGAATTATTCGAGACGTGTCGCGGCAAATGTAACGAAAAAATTTCACGAGGGTATATTCGAAATACGGGCAGAAAATATGTCAAAAATATTATGCGAAATATTTACACGGTCATCCCCTTATTTCGACCGTGCGCGTATTCATTTAGTCCCAAAGACAAACCCGCTGAACCTTCTTTCGTGACTTGCTTTACGATATTCGTACAATTTTTACCCCCTGCATTATATCAATTATAATTCCGACGCAGATGCAACTACGCGAGGTGTTCGAATTCGCAAAAAATGGAACAACCAAAGGGAACAGGTTCTTGCACCAAGTTCATACCCTTCAGGAGTTCGTCAATGGTAAGCCGTTGTATAGTATACTGCGTTGAAAAAGAAACATACAGTTCTCCTTTGC
This sequence comes from Heteropelma amictum, assembly GCA_959613375.1. Classification (NCBI taxonomy): domain Eukaryota; kingdom Metazoa; phylum Arthropoda; class Insecta; order Hymenoptera; family Ichneumonidae; genus Heteropelma; species Heteropelma amictum. The sequence goes on from OY390727.1 coordinate 4,231,473, forward strand.
GTATTCGGGAAAGATTATAAAATGATTCTCACGTGTTCTTTCACATCCCCCCCCCCCCAAGAGATAACGTACCTTTCCGTGGATAAATAAACAAAAAAACCATATTCCAATTTTATGAAACTTTGCTCTTGTACTTTTTACAGTGAAGCCTTTCGGAGGCTTCGTTCGGAGCGAATGAAAAAATTTATGTTATCTCACAATGTGCTTCTTTTTTGCAGTGTTTAATCCTTGTATGGATTCAAACGACAGTCCACGCGCCGACTCAAGTTCCGAAGAGCGGAAGATATTCAATGCGGATCGGGCTTTCGTGTTCTTAAACGTTTATAACGACGTAAATCGTCTTATTCTCTCCTCGGGCCGTAGTGGTTGGAAGCAGGGCGTGGGGGTCGATTACGTATCGGACTGAAAACTCGTAATAATCGTTTTCCGATCGATCTGAGCAAATTTCACCGTAATTTTAGTTTCTACTAAATTAAGCCGACCCATTTTGTTTTAAGACGTTCAACGATATTTATAGTGGCATTTTTTTTCTCACGCCTTATGAAAACAATGAATAATTCATACAATGACCAAAAAGTAATCATTTTTACCGTAATTTCAAATTTCAATGCGATTTATTGATCAGCATGACGAATTTACATTTTGCAGACTGTGAAAGACTTGACAAAAAATATGCTCTCCGGAAAGTTTCACGGGCTTCGAGGGAAACATTTGCTAATTTTTTGAGAGCGTAATCAAATGATTATTATTTCAAATCTTGAAGCATATAAAAGAGCAACATTTGAACGGTGTTTTACCTCATTTTCACTCCGAAATTTTCGGAATTGGCGTCTGGCTTTCGGAGATTAAATTTAAAAAACTAAATATCTTCGATTGATAGCTGGTAGCGCGGCAGAACGAACGTTCCTTTTTTGTCCTTCGCAACCTTTTTATTTCCCAAGACAATACGTGCTGTATATTTTAACGAAAAATGCACGTTCTCGCAATATATTCATCAGACGTTGCCCTTTTTTATGCGCTCAAACGTTTTGATAAAATAATACGTTTATTGCATTGAAAAAAACAGAGATTTTAAATCTGTTTTTGTAAAACCTTCGAAACACATGCAACCACCCTTTTGAGGTTTTGATAAACTTGGAGGTTATTTTCTTGTGGCTTGAAGAAAGGGATGAAGGAAACCGGATTATACGTCGGAGAACATGCCGGATCCGTGAGGGCGGAGGGAGGAAGGAAAGGGTAATAAATACGTCAGGAAGGCACTCTTCTCGGTAACGTTGGCGAAAGTTCACTTGAACGTACCACGGTTTCCCGCGCGCGTATCAAAATTTCCATAACCAAAGCTCGCGCTCCGAGATATTGTGCAACAACCCGACGCGTTTCCGTCACACCCAACGAGTTTAGACATTAAGGGATTTTCTCGATCGTGAATCTCCCTTCTCCCGCACCTAACGAAACGGAAGAAAATCTTTGTTACAAAGAAGAAAAGTCATTTTGTAGTCCATAAATATGGCGAAAAATCGTCTGAGAAGCAAAGAGAAAGAAGTGTGGAAAATTTGTACGAAAATGTGCATCATCTCTGATTCAATCGAGTTCGATATTCACGACTCTTTTTCGCAACTAACGCATGCACGATAGAACAGAGTGTTGCGACTTTGAACTGTTTTTGCTGATTGACATTTTTTACGTATAAAATCACCGATCGACAACGACGAATATTTTCGATCGTCAGACGGGTACTTTGCGAATGCAACGATTTTCCATCGCATAATTACAAAATGCGGATGAGTGATTGTCGTTGATTAATCGTAGGAAATAAAGTTATAGATTGACTGATCGGTAATCGAAAAAGAACGATATATAGGACGGAAAATTCGTAATAATAAAATTACAAATTGCTTTGTAACCCGCGTATTGTCAAGTGTATTGTAATTTCATTATTATGAATTTTTCGTCATCGGCTCAAAAATGGTGCGTTCTTAAAAATTCTCTTCAAAAAATGGTAGCTGAAGAAAATGTGATTTATGAAATGCATCGGTGACGAAAGTAAGAGCCAAAGTTTTCGTTTTTTTTATAATCGGAAGATCACCTCTCCGGTGAAGAGTCAGTGTCGCGGAATAATTTATGCAGAGTGGCATTTCCGGTGCGGCTGGGGTATCGAGTTGAAAAAATACTTTTGTCCCGGATCTCCCGAGCGACACCTTCGCCCAGCACCGTTTACACGAACGTTACGGTTTACGATTTCTTCACCATGGAGTTGATAAGGAAGTTCTCATATAGGAAAATAGAATATACATGTAGATTATTATATTCTATATTACAAGTGTTATTTTGTGGTACCGAGGGTATACTTAAAGATAATAGTCGACGTGATACCCCACGCGGAACGAACACGGCACTTTACTTTATCATATATCGGCGATATAATAGGGCATATGGAAATAAAAATGTTTCAACCACACTGCCCTTGATCGTTATCATCCATCGTATAAACGGGAGTGAGGCGAAAAAGTAAAAAAGGTATGACTTCGATATACGCACATATGCTGATATTTTCACAGGTTATTATGTAAATTGACTGAAATTGTTGGTTACTCTGTAAAGAACAATGCAAACAGTAAATGGATAATTATTCTATCGTTTAAATATATACACGTGCCCCTTATATATATATATATGTATTTATAGTCATACGCATGATGTGGTTATACGCTGTTGGATAGGAAAAAATAGTAATAAAAATGAAGATTGAACAAAAGAGTTGAGTCGACGGGTATCTGTATAATTTATGATAATTTCGATCATAAATTACATTTTACAGAAAGACTGTAGTATGTAGACAAGTGTAACTTGGAAGGAACGAGCCTTTATTTCGTGACAACGTTGCCCCCATGTTGGCCCCATGGAACCGGGAAGGGGATTTTGTTTGTTATTTCAGATGGTTGTCACGTCAAACGTGTTTTCTCAGCAACAGAATAAAATTTGCGCAGCAGGTTCTAAGCGGATGGGCAAGTATGTATTTCTTTTTTTCCTGTCAGCTTTCAATTAAAAGTAACTTTTAATTGAAAGCTGACAGTGACTTAATTGAGAGTGACTGTCGCGCACGTTTCGACCGCTTCGCAATTTCGAAATGTATTTTTTCCAAAAAAGCGTAAGTAATCACGTTCAAATTTATTCAGCTTATATGCGAGATTGTGGCGAAAAGTGGCTCAGCTTCCGGCTAGCCACGAATCTTCACGAATTTAGATAAAATATGTACATTTCGGGTTTGACAGTTATCTCTCTCGCACTCGGGCTGAATTCCGGGCTGTCACACTTCGCCTCAAAGCACAGTGCGATACACTCGACGATTCGCGTGAGACTTGAATGCTGTTTTCTTCGGAATGATACAGATTTTCGATAAAACAAAACTCTCGTCTTATTCATGAGACAAATTTTACTACGATTACCTGTCAGGAGAAAACCGCTAGCGAAATATCGAAGTGTCAGATGTCATACGTGGCTCTGAGCCCAAAAGTTTTTCATGTCTTGCTTTGGTGACGAAGTGCATGAATGACCAACTGGCATTACTTTCATCGATTGTTAGTTTAGGTGGGTACGAATGCTGAATACCTCGTAGAATCACAAGTTAATAGATTCTTTGAACTATTTTCAAAAAGGTCAAGGTGATTGCGCTTCTTCGTTTCGACACGCGAAAAGTTGTCGTTTTATTCGTTCCCTGATTTGTCGGTGAAAAAAGAACGAATTTCGCCGCAAAATTCTGTTTGCTTTCTGATGCGCGCGTGTGTTTTGTTTTTGGTTGAATTTGACCGTTTTTTGTGCATTTTCTTTCTGATATTTCGAATTTTCGCGGAAAACTCGATGAGTTTTGTGATCGGCGGAAAATTTGCGATAGAACCGGCTGTTGAATTATCGAAAATTCGAAAAAAAAATGTTTCGTGAATTTTGGCTACTTTTCCAGAATCGTCGAAAAACCGAAATTTTAAAAGGCTGTAACTATGTTAAAAATCAAGCCACGTAGATTTGTCGGGAGTGTTTTGAGACGCTCTCGAGTAGACTTAAAAAATGGTGAAAGTTAAATGTCGATAGCTCGATTGCTTCATCGTCAAAATCGATGTTGAAAATTGGCGAAAAAAACGCAAAGGGGTATGTATGGGAAAAGTGGCGAAAATCGGTGGTCCAACTTAAAAAATCTGCCAAAAATCGAAAAATTAAGATATCTCGACAAACCAAATGGCATTTTGAAGCCTCCCCAATTGACAAGAGAATAAGCGCATGTTGGAGTATCTAGGTCGAAGGAGAAAAAAATGGCAATCCTTTTAGTGAACCAACTCGATCTGGCAAAAAGTGGTGAAAAATGTTGATTTCAAAAATGATTTTTAGTGGTCCATATCGATGTATTTTTTCCCACTGATAACGAAACACATCGGTATTTCATCGAAAACCCAATATTTCCCTCCGAAAATGCGATAATACGAATTTTATCGATCAATTACTATTTTCTCATTGAAATATCGAGTTTTCGGGAAAAAGTCCGTGGGTTTCGTGATCCGTGGATAATTTTCGATCGAATAAGCTCCTGAAATATTGAAAATTTGAAAAAATCGCTGGAACATGGAACGAGCCAAAAAGCTTGAGAAGGTTGCGGTTGGTGCAAACATTAGCGTCATTTCCGTTCTTCTCGTCGGTCTTTCACCGCGTAAAGTCTTCGATATAACCCGCGCATCCTATACATTACCTCGGTCTAAACCACATCCTAGCATAACAAATCCTCTCCGGAATCATCGCCATTGCGTTATACGCACTGGCGATATTTACCACATCGGATAATATCAGCATTTTAAATTTTCCAATTGGCAATTCGTCCGATGACCAATCAAACCGATATTCGTCAATTCGCGGACTTTACGAGTATCGATAATCCCCAACGCGAGGGTGAGATCGCTCATAGGTTTAAACACAAACGGACATACCTTGCTCGGTGGTGTCATCGACGGAAACATCCGACTTCCGCCGTATGAACGCTTCAGTAGTGGTTGCATTGTTTGCCCATGTGGTCCCAAGGGTCTTCCTTCGTGACTAAAGCCCATATGCGAGACTGAATGTTGCACAGTCATCGTCCCTTCCTGACAGTCATTGAAAATCTTTGCGGTGGAACGTCTTTACCGGGAAAGGATAACGACAAAGCGACGGCTGTGAAATTCATCTCGATGGGTGGCTGATCGCTGTATCGTTTGCTCCATTGTACTCCCATCATGCGTACAAACAAGTGCATACACGTATGAATATAGTTGTATACACTTGTTATCCCGGGTACCGCGCATCCATATGTCTATATTACCTATAATATATTCACTGTCAATCGTTTCGACAATCGCAATTACCGCGGCAACGATTCCCGCAGGGTACCTGCGCGCTAATTAATATAACCAGCGACTATTCGTTTGCGATTGACAGGAAAATTCGCGGGTATATCGTAAAACCGACCACTCTCCGCGACTCCTTGTTATACCTATATAATGAGCGTTTAAATATATGTATATACATTAGGGTGTGTCTTACTTCCCCGGTTGACTTTTTCACTGGGGTATGTCGCAGATCGTTGGAAAAAATTCAGATGCCACTGAGCTTATGAACTCGTTCATCTGAACTCCGACCTTTGATCCTTTTGAGAGAATATTTTTCAAAAATGTCTAGTTGAAACGATCACAATCTGAGCGGAACGAGCGGTTTTTAAAAACTTGATGAGTACATAAGCGACGTGAAAATTCAAAAAGTGCAGAAATCCGATATTTATGAGTAGAAAAAGTATCGTCATGTCGGGGGTTGATGGTAACTGAAATTTGTTGTTTTTCCAACACTGCTTTTGATAGGCTATATACAGTAATGATAATTTGGAAGATAAAGGACACCCTAATATTCAGACATGTATGTATGAATATGCGTTTTATATACACAACTTTATATACATATCTATTATGTGTGTGTGTGTGTGTGTGGATAGGTAGAAGAGGGTTGAGTATCGTTCACACAGGCCGGGAAGCTTTGAACGCCATAGGGTGGCGCAAGGGAGGAAAATGCACGCTGAACCGATACGAAAGGGAGGAGGAGAGACAGAGCGGACGATAGAGGGTTACGGTTTTCGTATTTTCTCTATCGATCTCGTTTTGCAGCAGCACGCTAGAGTTTCGCAATTTGTCAGGTGACAAGCCAGAGACGGGAATAAATGGACAATTACACAAATACAATGTTTGACGTCATTTCAATGACGCGAGAGACACCTGTGATTGATTGTTAATTGCTTCGGTTTGTTACCCATCGAGTCAGGGGGGGGGGGGGTGGGGCAGTTTGAAAAACACGACAAAGAGGGCGAAGGGGCGACGGCAGAAAGGGGGCTGGGGCATGGGAAGTTTTGGCCTCGGCTTGTCAACGTGTAATGCAATTGAATCGATCGATGCAAAACATATTTTCGTCATTCTTTATTTCACATCGATTCTCGTTTGTTCATACTCTTTGGTGAACATTTTTTTTATTTTCTCCCCCGGAGGGTGTACGTGTATCGTGTATCGCTTTTTTCTGAACAGCACATTTTTGAACTGATATCAGTTTGGAAATGCTGACAGGGAGGAAAATACGCTTTGTACTTGGTCCAAACCACTTTGGGACGAGCGCGAAGTAACTTTACTCCAAGCAATAAAAAGAGATTTGTTTTTAGTTTCAGTGAAAACTGCAAAATAATACCTCGGATGCGATGTATTTGTGATGCAATTGGGATACGACAATTTGATTTATTTTCTGGATGAATGTGACTTTTTTATTTACACGTTCTTGAAAAATTTAATGGTGAAAGCGCGACTGTCTGTAAAAAAGGTCCAACAGATATTTTCACCTCGGCTGCTGTGGACGTCGGGAATAAGAAAGCGGAAGCTCGCATCAGGTGTGTGGATTTCTCGGGATGTTTCCTTCGCGGCGACCGGAAGCTGCGTACATGCTTTCGCGCGTGATGTTTCCCGGCTGTCACATCAGGATGCTGAAACACAAAAAAGGGTAGTTCTTGGTGTTTGGCAGTCACACCGGCGGCACTTACGCCCTTTTGCCGCTTCAAAGTCGATATACCTCTCACTCTTGTGTGTTTTCACGAGAAGACGCATCTTGCCGTCTTCTTCGCAGCTTCGTACAGAACTCCACACCGAGAACATCGTCTTTTTCCCTCCAGCAGGAAGACAGGCACAGATAAAGCTCGCTGATGTACGTAAAACAAGCCCCGTTATTTTCCGTACTGTATTTCACTCTATTTTCTCGACGACCCTCACGAAACCCATCCGGATGAATTAGTCATTGAACGAGAAACGGCATCTGTGTCTCTTCTGCAAAAAATCCTATTTTTCGGCCTCGAAAGTATATTATTTGTATGCATCTCCACATCTGTATGTATAAATGCATATTAGAGTGTGTCAAAAAAACATTTCTTTTTTCGGCTGCATAAAGAAAAACGCCAATTAAAATTGTTACTCTTAATATTCGTATTTGACGGTGCCTTATCGCACTTTTCTAGTTTCCATAAGAATAACGGTGGAAAAGCAATCTCTGAATAAAATAACGTACATGAAAAAAGGTCCTTGGGGGTATCACATTAAAAATCCTCTAGTCTTTCTGTGGTGCATTAATCGTACTATCGAACATAGGAATCTAACAATATTTTTGATGAACAATTATTATAAAATTGCACTTTCTAAAACGACTTTCTCAGTATAGTTAAAAAAACGTTTTCCTTTAACGTTTCTAAAGATTATGAATAAAAATATCAATTTGGCTAAGATTCGAGCATTCTTTTTAAAATTAGGCGATTCGTAATTGATTTTGCAGAGAAAATTGCCATTTTGAGGGGTATCATTTTGGAATGATCGTAATCGTCGTCTTGCGAAAACTGCCTTATGAACTTTTTAAACGAGAGTGATTCTCCAACTTCACGACGATTCGACTAGGAAACCGTGTTATACCGTTTATTCTGAGACTCACAGGTATTGAATCGTGAAATTCCAAACTGTGTGTTTCTTTTGGAAGGTAGAAAAATGCGACGACGTCTCTAAATACTAGCATTACGATCTCAAATTTGAATCGGTGTTTTTCTTCGCGTAACTGAAAACTTTTGAGTCTGTTGGGGAAAAATCGAAACAAGCTTTTTATTGGCACACCCTAACGCCTGCATATGCATAAATACCGGAAATTTTTACCAACCAGTGGCCAAAGGTTAATTATTATTTTCACACGCTGAGAGAAGCGAATTACGAATGGTATGGGAGAATGTCGGACGAAATTCATGACTCTTGAAATGAAAATTGAGGAAATTGCGAATTCTCCAAGTATAATACGTATAAATATACGTATATACATACAAGTATACATGGAGTAAATGTTCGTGCGTTAAATAACTCGGTATAACGAAGAGTCGTTACACATATGCAAATTTGCATTTTATTGTCGCAACCTCTGTCCCATCGGTATATATTATACGTACGAGAACGTACATATGCGTATATACATATGTAAAAACACTGGCATATACATAATGAATATGAGAACGGAGAGGAAAATGGGGAACCCATGTAAACTGCCCGTCTTTCATCGAGTGCCGTGGGGAGACTGTCGACTTAATTTCATTTCTCCGGCTGCGATCGTCCAACTTCCCTTCTTGCTGCCCCGTTAATTACCGTCAATTGGCTCACCGCACGCAAATTGTGTCATTTCGCAATACGCGTCCAACGCTCGAGCCAAGATGATCAAACGACGAGTAATAATCCCGACGCGTATGTGTATTATGCAGTATATCCAAAAATACTAATGAGCGACCAATTATCACGACTCAATTAGGCGAGCCGTCCACGAATAACGCTCGTTTATCACATTCGTTTTGTCCGTTATTATTTCTCCAATTTTTCCCAGCGACATTCTCGTCTTCGCGTATTACGTTTTGTCCCACTTTATTTGTTGTATTTTCAAGCAAATTCTTTCGTCCACCCTGAAATTTCGCTTACGAATATTTACATTATTACTTCAGCGTGGACATCGTCAGCGAGCCAGGTGAAGAGTTTCGATAACGCACGGTTTCGTCGGTGCTTCTTTCTCGAAGGCGTCACTTTTCGCGTACGTGTTTGCGTTCTTGTTAAAAATGGAAGGAAAAAGTTGTCAATTAAAAATTTGAAATTCATGATCGCCAAAAGAGGTCGACTCTGGGCGTGTTTCAGTCACATAAAGTGTGCTTTTGTGCGGTGCTTTTTGACGATAATTTTATAGTTTTAGCATGCTGTTTTTACCCGCCGATATAAAGGAGACATTGCTCAGAAATATTCTGAACTCGTATTTCTCTTGCATAACATTTTGTTTTATTCGCGCTTGCGATGCCCGCGTTACGGCGTGAAATATCGTTTGTTATTGTTTCTCGCAATTAACGAATGTCATCGTTATCGGCGTATTTGAAAATTCCGCAATTTTTTTCGAGCTGATAAACGGGAGCAGACAGTCGAGGGTCTCGCGCGTCGAACGAGTGGATGTACGTACTACAGAGGGTAGCAGAGCAACTGTAACAAATTGTATGTTTACAAAGTCGGAAAAAGGGCGGCGAGGGTGCCGATTTCGTCGGAATTGAGCGGCTTTGAAATTTTTATGAGGGTTCCCTCCGGAATATTCAGGACTCGCCGAACGACGTTGCTGACCGCTTTCTCTGCACTTCTCGATACACTTTGTTTGAATTTTTAGCAGCCTCGACGTTTCTTTTTTTCTCTCAAGCATTACTCTTGCACCCTCTCGCGTAATTATCCCTCAGAAATGAGCGTATAGGAGTAACGAATGTGCGGAATGTCAGAAGGAAAAAAAATGAAATTCGTAATTTAATTAAGGCTGCCGTATAAAATCTCGTTAAACGGGGAAGGGTTGTTTGAAACTTCGACCCGATAAATTCAAATAAACCACCATTTCTCGAAGCATTGTGCATGCTAATTTAAGCACTGCTATATTTTTTGGTTGGTCCAAAAACCAAGAGGATTTCAGTGAACGAATTTTTTTTTGCACCGCCCTGTTCATCGAGCACAGGCTTTTTTTTTAATTTGAAAAAAGAGCTCTAGGACGTATCTCGGTAGATTCAATTGGTGTTTTTTTTTCAATTATACGCGTTATAGCATCCAATTGTATCGATGTCCCGTAATTTAATCGGGCAAAAACACGAAGGTAAATCAATCATCGAACAATTAGTCGAAATGAACACGCACACACACACACATTTTTTGGTAATTATTTTTGAAACGAATAATTAATCAAGTGTAGCGTGTCGTTCATTCCTTGATTTTTGGCAGCGTGAAATGGTAATCGAGCAATGAACCGTCGATCGGACCTATGTCGAAAGCTGCAGAGAAACGGAACGTTTTAGGAAAAATAGGACGAGATTGAAACGTATCAAACGACAGGTCGTTCAATTTGCATCAAACGAAGTAAACGAATGAAATGCTTCGAAATTCAAGGATAAATCGAGGAAAATGGAACAAGGGTCCGCAGCCATTAATTTGTTCCATTTTCGCGAGACACGTCGAATGGAAAAGAGATCCCCTCATCCCTTATATTTTGGGGTGTCGTGGGTGAGTTTCTTTGCCCCCGTCTCCCACTTAGTTACTTAACTTACGTTCCTTACTCCACTTACTTTAATCGCTTGTTTCTACTGATTTCCACTTGTTTTTACGTCCTATCCCTTGAGGCTAATTCATTAATTAATCCCATCGAGTTTACCGACTCTTTCCCTTGCTACAACCCCATCTTTCTCCAGCACGCTTTCTAGTTTAAATTTTCATTTTTTTTGCTTTTTTTTTCATCTTTCGTGCTCTCACTGTTTCCACCTCGTCCGACTCTGGCAAACCTTTCGAAGCTCGACTACTCGCTAATTAAAGTAATTACTAAATAAATTGCAATTACTCTAATGGATCAGGCATTTGTGCTGCCGCCATTTTTTCGCCCCTTCAACTTTCGCTTCACTGCTACATCCCTTGTCGGATTCACACGTAATATTCGATGAACGAGGCTCTCATAATTTCTCCCTCCGATGGGAGAAAAGAAAATGATCCTCATTAAGATTTTCAATGGTATTTGAACTGTACAGTATTTATCATGGTCGATAAATGGTTTGGCAAGACTGCCAATATTTTTAATCTTAACCATGGTTTTCGTACATTAGTTATAATGGCGTATTTAATTGCAGACATTCTGAACGTGGATTGCAACTTTGGATTCATTTTTTTCGTGAACGATGAAACATTGACGCAGGGTGATTGTAAATTCATTTATTCCTTCGACTGCTCGATCAAATGAGCTGGAAATGAGAATTTTTCACATTTACATCTTTAATAGGATGTTCAGTGATCATGCTCGAACGAGAATAAGCCTCGTGGTGAGAAAACGTTGAAGAGATCGAGGGAGTGGAAGATGCGAGAGGTAAAAACGATACAAATGGACGGCGACGTGATATAAATGATAAAAGGAATGAAAAAAAGAAACGAGTTCGAACAGTTTGGATGGCGACAGACATAATGCGACGTTAAGAAGTTCACTGTCGTTGATATACTCCAAGACACCTGTCGATTCTCACACGAGAATATATCTACGAACGTACAGTCGGGGACACAAAGTTCATCGACGAGTACACGACAAAACGTGTCTTAAAAATTCACAACTTTCATACACTTTATTATCGTATATGAAATTATGAAGTATTTCAATGACTGGAACTCGAACTCGTACAACGATTTCTCTATTTTTTTCCCCGGGCTTGCCGATTTTGACTGATGGTTTTTTGTTATTTAAAACGAACAATATAAAATACTACTTATCGCGCCTAAGAAAACGTTTTTTTGTGCTCTTTTTTCGTTTGCCTTAATTTTTCTAATACAATACTTAAATCGCAGTGAATTAATTACCTCGCAATACAAACGCTGTAATAAATTCAGCTGGTACACGTAACTGTCATTCGCAGCGGAAATACTCAATAATCGCCAACGTTAATTACAACGATCAGTTTTTTTCTTTTTCAATGTTTTTTTTTCCGTTCATCGGATCTCATCACATTTTTCCCGTATTACGTTATGGTGCGCGTGTACATGCCGATCGACGATTGATTCTCGATGATTACCTCGCTATACGTGCAAACACACGCTTACGCGGTAATTACTCACTCGGCCCTGCGTTTACCTACTCAATTTGCGCTATCAAAACAGACAGGTTTAAATGCAGTCACAGACGCACACGCGTACATGCGCAAACTCGTAATAAGCAGGTTCTTAAAGTGAAATACACTCGAGGGCTAATATAACGTCGCAGAGTCCGTTATGATGCGGTAAATGCATCTTTTGCTCATTTGCAATCGTAATATGCACGAGGGCTTTCTGCGGAATGTTTTTTCATGCTCGTCTCCCTCTCCCTCTCTCTCTCTCTTTCGTCTCGCGAGACACTTGAGCGAATGACGACGATACACGTCAAAAGTCATTTATTTCATTTTTATTTTCGCTCCGGCTTCTTCGTACGTGTATTTTACCCCACGTAAGCGTCATACATTACGTACTCTTGTATATATTCGGGGGCTAATTGCGAGCGTAATTAGCGACTCTCGACTCGCATGCCTCGACGAGTTTCACTTCTGTCAAGCCTCATGTGCTGTTTATGAATACATATTCCCACCGTATGTCTACATACGGATAAATAAATGTGCATACGCATGTGCGCCGCGAGAGATTTCTTGGCAGAGTGCAGTATTGAGTAACCGAGCAACTGTGTTTCTATTACATGATGTATTTTCAAACATTCGCTCGGAATCGTGATTTTTTACAATCAAGTACAAGACGTGCGTCTGTAGCTGTGAAAAAGCCATCGCTGATTGTGATTCCAAATGAGAAACGCGGCGAAATCAATAAATTAATAAATAAATAAACGTTATAGTCAGGGGCGGATTTTTTTTCCCGCAAATCACACCCTGTCTCGCTCTTGACAATTGCGATTCCGTCAATTATGACAATTAACGCTGCTGTAATAATGTCTTCCTCGTTCTCTGATGTCCGCAGTGGATGGGCGAGGTACAAACAAGTGTGGGAAGATTGCGAAAAATAAATAAAGGGAGAGATAATTAATACACAATCGATGGGTAAATTTGCCGCAATTTACGACCGTCAACGAAAGGCTGATTGGGTTATTTTCGCTTTTTTCCATAGTTTTTCATACTCGATTTTACCACCCGGCAGATAAACACAAATAAACACGATCAATCAGCGTGCGCTGTTAAAGTTTCATCTTGAATTTTGATGTTTGATTAATGAAATTACAGTATTAGATGAATGATTTGCGAATGACTCGATTTTCGAAGAATTTTAATATAATGAATCATGAAATTCATTGAGATAACTGATCGATAAATCAATCAGTATCCTTCCTATTGCGCAGGTTAGAAAATGCGACTCGCTTGCTTATTTCCTTGTTCCTATGCTCTTCTTAATGATCTTGATCACAACCAAGTTTCATCTTAAATATCTCTGTACCAAAGTAAATATCGGAATACCTTCCTTCGTCGATAAAAGGCGCCTAACTTCAATATTTTGTAATCTGTAGAGAAAAAAGTAATAACCCGTTTTGTTTTGAGGAAGGAAGATACATTTCAGTGCAGTACGATTTTAGAATTGAACTATCGTGGATTCGTCATCTTTACGAACCGAGATGATTTCTCGTAGAAACATTATACACTTTGGTAGTTTTGCAAAAAGAGGAATTGGAAATCACCCTCGAGTGAAATTGATACAATTGCGAAGAGAAAGATGTCCGAGGAAAATGAATAAGAAAATAGAATCGTCGTTGGTAGCACAGCATCCTCGAAATCACCTGTCCTCGATTCGTGAGAAGAAAAGCCAAAACTTCTCTTCAACGCGAGAGAAAAGTTGAGGAAATTAACAATTGAACACGATCGGCCATATTTTACGCGAGATCGGTACGAGAAAGGAGCAAAAAGATAAGCTAAACGTTACTCAAAGTTTCCCAGCGCGCAACTTGACAGGAGGTGTCAAACTCTCATCTGAGTTATTTATAAACATGTCTCATTTTTTTGTTCTATTCATCTCTTCCCTTTCTCCTTCCTGTCTCTCACAGACGCGCTTCGAAACTTCCAAAGATGCTTTTATTTCTACGTGACCTGCCAGCCTCCTCAAGAACTCATCCAAGATCCTTTCTCTTCATTTTTATCTTGAAGAGAGTTGCAGAAGTTTGCGCATCAACATTCATTTTTATAAACAACCGTATTTCGACATTCAGAGCGAAAAGCTCATAAAACACATGCTGCAAAATTGACTCGTTTCGTTTTGCAACGAAATTGTTGATTCGCCTACTCCCCTCATTAAAATGCGAGAGCTTTTTTCCCCCTCTCCTTTGCTCCAATTGCTTCGCGCGATTCAAACGTAAGGTGCCAGTTAACTTAAGTACGGGTATACGAATTCGTTCTTTTCCAGACTTGCAGAATTTAGTTTCGCTGTTGATGTACAAACTAGCGGTATATTCGTGCCAGGTACACAAATTAAAGCGAGAAAACCGTTTTTAACAGCTCCGGTATTTCTCGGCTGGAAAATATGGATACGACAGTGTGTGTATCTTTGTAGACGGTGAGCAGAGGTAGAATGACTGCCGTCAAGAAGATTTTATACTCGAGTGTGTAAAAGCTTCGCAAATATGTGTGTGTGTGTGTGTGTGTGTGTGTATGTGTGGGTGTGGGGCATTCCACGTCAAATCGACTACTCTCGAATCCGACTCCTTTCGATTTTGCGAAAATTTTGACATGCGATAATATTAAAAGCTCAAAGCATTCCTACATGTTTATTTTTCCTACAAAAAAAAACAAGATTCATGAATAAAAAAGAAGAACAACGAATGAATCAGAGTTAACCAATAAGAAGTGTCAAAATTTGAAAAATGAATCGTTTTTTCTGGATAGCTGAAAAACTTTGTGCAATATGAATTTCAATTTTTTCCCTGCACGCTTTTTTTTCCCGAAAAGCTCACTCAAAAATGCAAAATTTGGAATAAACCGTGTGGGTTGGACAGTTTTTAAAGAAGTTACGAGCGTTTGAAAAACAGCGCGATTTATTTTTACATCCATACCCATTTTTCGATTGGACAAAAATGTTTGAAAAAATTCGCAGACGTGTTTTAAATGGACTAATACAGGATATAACAATTTTAACAAAATCGGAAGGGGTCGGGCTGAAAAGTGGTCGACGTGGCGTGCAACGCCCCGTGTGCTGTGTATCTATAGATATTATTCCGAGTTGTGATGTTGATATAAAAAGCGTTGAAGAGTGTACATCCCATGAGTTTCGTATAGCCGGAGGAGAGCAGGAAAACTTTCGGTCCAACGCAAAACAGAGAAACAGCATGAAAATTCTCGCCCTCACCTAATCGGAACTTTATGATGGAAATAAAAGCGCGACTGTAGATTCCCCGCCCGAGCGATTCCGTGGAATATTCGGTGAAACAAACTCTCCGAGTCTATATGGAACATTTAACCCAACACTCAAAGCGATATACCACGATTTATATACGAATATATGTATATTTACGCGTGTATGCATCAAATTCTCTGTTATGCTTCACGATTTCTCCGGGTGCAGTCTCTGGCACACCACACACTTTTTGGTGAAGGGATGAAGGGATGTATATTACTCCCTCTGTGTATTCTATGTTTTTTCGTCTCGTCAAAAATCGCGTATTTCCTCTTCTACTTACGTAACTGAAGCTCCCTTTAACACTGATGTTCTCAGGAGGTACGTTAAAACCAGCTGCTTTATATTTTCCTTTGGTGTGCAATCCTGACTCGCATATGTTGTTTCGAGGATGAAACTGCCTCGCGAAAAGCAGAGGTAACACTATCTTTTAAACTGCGAATAAACTTGGAACCACAGGAAGAAAGATCGGGCAAAATGGGATCTTTTCTCGCCGAGAATTTTATTTTCAAACGATTCGGGAAAAAGTTGGTCGATTACAGCCTGCTGTCTTCTTTTTGAATGGTGCAAAGGTGCAGGAATGCAGAGTGATTTTTGGGAATTATTTTGGTCAGGTGTAATCGCAATTTGCTTGTTAAGTCAATTCAACCGAAGGTTAATTCGGACGTATTTGCCATTCATATTTCTTGATGATCATAAATCGATAATAATTCATTGGCATGTATCGTATTTGTTTCGAATTGATTCGTTTATACTTGACAATAATTATTGAAAATTAAAAATTCGTTCGAGAAAATGCATAGTGTCGTTGAATCGGAATGAAAATTGTTTTATTTTGTTGTATCGCACAGTGTCTAAAACTTGCCGGTCGCGATCACGAAACTTTATCTCACCGCAAATATGGATGCCAGATATGGCGAAATGGTTTTTCCATAAATTTCGGAGGAAAAAAGCGAGAGGCTACGAATTATATTCGTCGGGCAGTTGCTGATTATTATGCGAGATCCTCCTGAGCGTGTAAACGACCACAGACAGCCATATCTGGATTTGAGGGCTTTTTCGGCGAGGATAAATATAAATGAAAGACTCTGGACTCTTCCGATATCGGATTTAAAAAAAAGTTATGCCATAAAAATGCTCTAGTACGGTTAGAAAACATCATAAATAGTAATAAAGCTGAAAAACGACGAGGAGAAGACCATTAGCGTAGCACTAGGAAAATTCTGTTTCGTAAATGCGCGAAAAATTGCATGTCTCGCTACACAAGATCTCCTCGCACTCGGCTAGAAAATACATTCAACCTTCGACGAGAAAAAGTTTTTCCGATAGGCCTTGTACAACAAAATGCGAAACCATTCGTAATTCATGCGCAGCCTAGTCTTTCTCGATTTTTTTACCCTCTTTCTCCAACGGCCTCTTTCTCTATCGTTTCTCCTACAGCTGCCTTCCGCCCTTCCTTTTGTTCCCCCATGCTCCCTTTTTACTCTTCCTTGCGGTGTATATATGTCCACCGTCATGTATGAAAGGTCTGATGTTTCATACTACGAGTTTTCGCAGGGCCATTTTCGACGTCAAAACTTCAGATATTTCGTATGTCAAACGTCTCTCACGTCAACTTTCGTCCGTGTCTGACCATCCACGTCTGTTTCTACTCGTTTCATACATTCCGTCAGAATTTCCTTTCGCTCTCTGTATCGAGCTTCGTTACCGCAACTTTTCCGCCGGAAAACGTGATAAGCTCGTTACAGACCATTCTCTTCTCTCCTTCCTTCGAATTTTACCTCGTGGAGCTAAATCAATTCCTCTCTGCCGCCTCCGACGAGGAGCTTAATACACCTGTGTATTTTCATTTTCTCAGTGAGACAGAGGAGATAAACGCATTTGTAAAAACGTCTGTAAGCTCCTGCTGCTTAACAACGAATGGGTATAATCGAATTACCAGCTGGATAAAGGACGAGACATTGGTTTTTCCTCGTGGGAACAAGCGTATACTACTTTCCGAGAGGAAAAATGTCGGGATAACGTCAAAACGTTTCGTACGTGACCACGAGAGTGCTTGACGCTTTTGTATCGAAGATTTTGGCAGGA
The DNA here is from genome assembly GCA_959613375.1 of Heteropelma amictum. Lineage (NCBI taxonomy): Eukaryota > Metazoa > Arthropoda > Insecta > Hymenoptera > Ichneumonidae > Heteropelma > Heteropelma amictum. Next base: position 4,249,067 of record OY390727.1, read on the forward strand.
TGTGCTTCTCTCACGTTTTCATATAGTGTTTCTTTCGTTTATATGTGCATCGGTCATTTTTTCAAAAATCTGTCAAGCTCTGGATGCTGCATTTTATCTTGGAAAGTACCAGCATCCTTCGATTCCCGCACAGCTAACATTTGTTGGTTCTTTTTATATAAATATTTTTTTTCAATATCTATAAACGCCTCGATATTTTGAGTGAAACGTCTAATTATTTTGATGCAGAATTTTTATTTTCGTGCGGACATTGAACGAAAGATTTTGAAAAAGAAAAACGTACTACATTGTCCCGAAATTTCTTCCATATCTAGATATTATCGAGGAATTGACGAGGTCACGTATATCGAGAGATTCGCCCACGTAGAGACAACCCGCGGCCAACATAGTTATCGGTATCTTCGACAGGCAGAATTTGTCACGTTTCGTCGCCGAATTTATCGAGGGGAAACATCTTTTCGATGGAGTCTCTAAGTGCATTAAAAGTTCCAATGTTTCACAAGTATTTGATACTTGTTCGATGATACAATTCGTAACAGCGTATACATACAAATTACCAAAGTAAAATTGTTTGCAATAAATCAAGATTCGTAGACTTTTATTGCAAACTAGAAATTTCGCACACTTTCTTGATTATCTAGTTACCTAATTAATCATAAAATCTGAGAATTATGACTATATGGAACTCGCCATAATTGTGACAACAAATATTACAATTTTTGTGATTCACCTCTCATTTGAAACGCACATCATGTTCGTCTGTTATTAATTAGAAAAAATGAACGCGTCGGGAGAATCGCAAACAAAATTTGGAGAATAACGTTGAATAATTATGAAGAAATTGAGGGAAAATAACTAAGTTATTGACCTATCGAATCGGAAATATAATTTTTTTAGCGAATTAAAAAAAAATAATAACCACTTCTCGGAGATGTGGGAATAGCAGACACAAATGCAGACAAACGAATAATAGAAACTTGGATTTTTATGCATCAATGATCGAGTACAGATCGAAACTACGAATACCTTTTGATTTCTCATTTCTACACCGTTTCACCTGTGACATTATACATCTCTTCGAGGTAAATAGCAGGCACAAAATCATACAAACGAATAACAGAAACTTCGATTTTTGTGCATCAATAATCGATTATCGATTAAAACCACGAATTCCCCTTGACATCTAATTTCAAGACCGTTTCACCTGTGATATTATACATCCCTTTGAGGTATCGTTTGAGTCGCTCACGATATCTCGAAATGGCCGAATTGGTGACGATGATAAAGAGATGAAGATCGGTCGAAGGAATGCGCAGAGCCTGCGAACTTTGTTTGGAGCTCGAGGCAACGGTATCGCCTTCTCTGTACTTACCGTGAAATGAATCAAGTGCCCTGTTTCCAAGCCAGGCAGGTGCTTATTACTTACTTGGATGGATAACCCTTTGCTCTTTTTTCCAACGCCTCGTTGTACCTTTCTCTTTCCTCCTGCGGAAATATATTGTAATGTCTTGCACCGCTAACACATTGATGCACGCGAATCTGATGTGTGTACGAAAATACATCGACGAAGGAGTCGATGGCGAATCACCGATGCACTTTGGAGGGTTACCCACTCCACGATTCTTGCTCGCCTTTCATATATCCTCGCGAAGAAACCTCCCTAGCCCTGGGGTCATCCGAAATTCTTCTTCCCTTCTTCAGCGATCTTCCACGTACGAAAACTCGATTCGCTATATTTTTTTCAACATTTCCCCCTCCTTTCGGTCCTTCTACCCCCCTCATCTGCCTGTATAATAAGTATATAGCCACCGTCCAACGTTGCACTCGAATTTGGAGCAATTTTCGATCGTTCCGCGACTGTCCAACGCCCACAATAGGCTCTTTGAATGTGTTTCCTCACGTAATGTTTTCATGGACTTTCAATTTTACTATTCAATGTTCATTCCCCCCTTAAGGATATGTACACGGAAAAAAATGGCCTGTGGATTTTACAGAAAAAAGTCTGTAAAATTTACAGAGTCCACTTTCTGTAAAATTTACAGATAAAATATGTATTTTTTACAGATGGAATTATGTAGAAACTACATATTTTTTCTGTAAATTTAGATTAATATTCTATGTAAAATTTACAGAGAAAAAATGTATTTTTTACAGATGGGATTATATAGAAAGTACATATTATTTCTGTACATTTCACATAATTTTATGAATATTTAATGATAAATTGTGTAAAGTGTGTAAAAATTTTCTATCATTATTGTTGGATAACTTTTCAAATAAGAACAAATTATTAATAAAAATTACAGATAATTATCTGTTAGTTGTGCATTTTTTAATTTTATAATCATAATGCGTCAGTTCTCGGAAATTTTATCGATAATTATTTTATACTCTTGACTTTCTTTGTTTTTGTTCATCGGGACGGCCGTCTAATCAAACGTAATTTGACACCTCCATTCCCCTCCATTCCCCAATAACTGTAATAATGAAGAGGGGTAATCAGGGGAATTTACATATGCTACATAGCGTTGCTCATACGTACGAAAAAGTGGCGTCACTGTCGATTATTATGAGAACCTATTTCACTTTTCTTCATTACTTACGAATTTGATTTTCACATTAAATTTTCAGTAATAATGATAGGAGTTCATCTGTAATAATGACAGAGAACTTCTGTAATAATGACAGAGAACTTCTGTAATTTTAACAGAGTAAATTCTGTAATTATAACAGAGTGTATTCTGTAATTATTACAGAAGTGTATCTGTAATAATCACAGACTCAATATGTAAAATTTACAGATTTAGGTTTACAGATTTCAACATGTAAAAGTAACATGTACGGATTAGTAAATTTTACATAAAATGATTTACAGATAAGATTCTGCAAATTTCACAGACTTTTCTGTAAATTCCACAGGGCAGTTTTTTCCGTGTACAGTCGCGTACAGAGAATATATTACATTATGAAGTGTAAAAGAATTACTTACCGATACGTCCGTTGGGCAATCATTTCACCCTCGAACGGGGGTGAACAGGAAGCGAGAAAATTTGTATTTCACAATGTATGCCTGTTTTATTACGATCTGTCGTGAATGGAAAAAGAAAAATATGCACGGAAAAAAATGGCCTGTGGATTTTACAGAAAAAAGTCTGTAAAATTTACAGAGTCCACTTTCTGTAAAATTTACAGATAAAATATGTATTTTTTACAGATGGAATTATGTAGAAACTACATATTTTTTCTGTAAATTTAGATTAATATTCTATGTAAAATTTACAGAGAAAATATGTATTTTTTACAGATGGGATTATGTAGAAAGTACATATTATTTCTGTACATTTCACATAATTTTATGAATATTTAATGATAAATTGTGTAAAATGTGTAAAAATTTTCTATCATTATTGTTGGATAACTTTTCAAATAAGAACAAATGATTAATAAAAATTACAGATAATTATCTGTTAGTTGTGCATTTTTTAATTTTATAATCATAATGCGTCAGTTCTCGGAAATTTTATCGATAATTATTTTATACTCTTGACTTTCTTTGTTTTTGTTCATCGGGACGGCCGTCTAATCAAACGTAATTTGACACCTCCATTCCCCAATAACTATAATAATGAAGAGGGGTAATCAGGGGAATTTACACATGCTACATAGCGTTGCTCATACGTACGAAAAAGTGGCGTCACTGTCGATTATTATGAGAACCTATTTCACTTTTCTTCATTACTTACGAATTTGATTTTCACATTAAATTTTCAGTAATGATGATAGGAGTTCATCTGTAATAATGACAGAGAACTTCTGTAATAATGACAGAGAACTTCTGTCATTTTAACAGAGTAAATTCTGTAATTATAACAGAGTGTATTCTGTAATTATTACAGAAGTGTATCTGTAATAATCACAGACTCAATATGTAAAATTTACAGATTTAGGTTTACAGATTTCAACATGTAAAAGTAACATGTACGGATTAGTAAATTTTACATAAAATGATTTACAGATAAGATTCTGCAAATTTCACAGACTTTTCTGTAAATTCCACAGGGCAGTTTTTTCTGTGTGCTTTCTCAAAAAATCCGTGTGAGCTATACCAAATTTTCGACATAATTATTCGTTTCGCCGTATTTTGTAAAGAATTCTAGTGGCGGATGTAAAACAAGTATCGTCACAATAAAACTCGCAATACATATATGCACGGAAAAAACTGCCCTGTGGAATTTACAGAAAAGTCTGTGAAATTTGCAGAATCTTATCTGTAAATCATTTTATGTAAAATTTACAAATCCGTACATGTTACTTTTACATGTTGAAATCTGTAAACCTAAATCTGTAAATTTTACATATTGAGTCTGTAATTATTACAGATACACTTCTGTAATAATTACAGAATACACTCTGTTATAATTACAGAATTTACTCTGTTAAAATTACAGAAGTTCTCTGTCATTATTACAGATGAACTCCTATCATTATTACTGAAAATTTAATGTGAAAATCAAATTCGTAAGTAATGAAGAAAAGTGAAATAGGTTCTCATAATAATCGACAGTGACGCCACTTTTTCGTACGTATGAGCAACGCTATGTAGCATGTGTAAATTCCCCTGATTACCCCTCTTCATTATTATAGTTATTGGGGAATGGAGGGGAATGGAGGTGTCAAATTACGTTTGATTAGACGGCCGTCCCGATGAACAAAAACAAAGAAAGTCAAGAGTATAAAATAATTATCGATAACATTTCCGAGAACTGACGCATTATGATTATAAAATTAAAAAATGCACAACTAATAGATAATTATCTGTAATTTTTATTAATAATTTGTTTTTATTTGAAAAGTTATCCAACAATAATGATAGAATATTTTTACACATTTTACACAATTTATCATTAAATATTCATAAAATTATGTGAAATGTACAGAAATAATATGTACTTTCTACATAATCCCATCTGTAAAAAATACATATTTTCTCTGTAAATTTTACATAGAATATTAATCTAAATTTACAGAAAAAATATGTAGTTTCTACATAATTCCATCTGTAAAAAATACATATTTTATCTGTAAATTTTACAGAAAGTGGACTCTGTAAATTTTACAGACTTTTTTTCTGTAAAATCCACAGGCCATTTTTTTCCGTGTGGGTACGTCAAAACGGTATTCTCGTTATAACCGACACTTTGACGTTTCTATTTTTTTCAGTAGGAAAAAAGTTTATGGTCAACCGAAGTTTTGGAAAATGTCGATTTGTTTATTAAACAAATCTCCGGAACTTGAATCACAGTGTGTTATTTCCGCGCTGATGATGCACGAAATATATCCACGGGCGAAAAAAGTACAGCGCGTTTGAGCTAGTCCGATCAAGAAAATTCATAACTACAATGAATCATGTAATGTATATTAATGCAAGATTGTTATTCCTTCAAGCGCCTGAGGTGCAAACGAAAAATGTTGTTAGAGAGGACATTGATTCCTGCATAGATAACATTTACGACTTCATCGTTGTTGGTATTAAAGGCCGATAAATTTCTCGTAATTTCGAGAGTTACATACGTACGTATAACTATACGAGACGTGTAAGAGGAGAGTATAACATTTAAGCGTGTCCCTTCTGGGCAAAACATGCCGGTTTACACGACAACGACTAGAGTCCTGTAAGAGATGTATACATTTTGAGAGGCTGCGGAGAATATGCTCGCCGGACTGGAGGCTCTTTCTCTTCTAATGGCTCTGGACCAGCCCAGTGTGTTCCGGACGTACTTTCAGAAATCGCCCTGGGCGGCTATTGTCTCGGTTTATGCGCGGGATCTCCTTGCGCGAGAAGAGCACATACGTAATACACGTTTTATACATATGTATATATATGTACATACATATGGACCATTTCAGCTGTATCACATCGTTCGAATTCGGTGTACGAAAACCGTGCGAGTTATGCAGGACCACAGCAAAGGCTCTGTTTGTTCACGGCTGACGTGTTTGATCTCATATGTCTCTGAAATTCAAGTAGTTCCCCAATTTTCGACTCTTCACCGTGTGGCAACGATTTTTCAAACTTTTTCATCGATTATTAGCGATATCGATTAATTTATCGACAATTGGGAAGTACAGATTGCGAGTATATTCCACGGAAATCGTGTTTTCAATGGGTTTTATGCAGAGCGTACACGGTTATCCATTCCCTTATTATATCCATTTACTTGTCAAGTGTATAGGGCGTTCCAGGTGGAGAATCGACCGGAAAATCTAAAATCGTCTTTCTCGGGAAACCCGCGCGTTTTTTTCCAACTATTCACCAGGTTTCCATTTCTTCAGGCATTCTCTTCGTTCATCCGTGTTCCAATTAAATCAATGAAACTTGATTCGATAATCAGGAGAGACAAGAAAGGAATTGCGTTCAGAGCGACGGCACGAATGCCAATTTGAATTCGCACGGAATATCCTGGCGCAAAGTCCTCCGACAAACATAGTTAAACCGTATCCGACAATCGGTAGAAACGCGTGTCTATCCCAACAGCGGCGGTTTGTTCGAGATTCCGAGATGCGTTGGAAACTCTGCGGAGTTTCCATATCAGCGGGTAATTATACTGTAGTAACTGGTGTGGTATGACCGAAGAGAATACGACGCGAGAGGAAAGTATATACATGTGTAGAGTGATTAAGGTGGTAGTGTGATTACGCCCATTAATGCTCTCCTTAAGCCATAAGCCACATAGTCGTAACTTTATCTATACACGAATCGAGACATCGTGTGCGCTTCGGGACATACCGGAGAAGAGAAATTTATGTTGCATATAGTATCGGTGTAAAACTCGCGTGTACACACAGATCGAGAGGCTTTTATATGCTTGTTCGATAGCGAGAGCGAGAAATATCCCTATTGCCCTGAAGCAATGATTTCGATCTCTCCAAGTATAACCGCCCCCCTGACGAGAATTCATCCACGCAGACTCCGAGAATACCGTCCCTTCGAGGCCAATTCGTCTCTCATATACGTATACGAGTTGAGTACGTAAAAGGGCCTATCACTTCCAGATTTTATATATCATATATGTACATATATGTTCGTGTATATACACCGCTGTCGTCCAAAAGTTCCGGACGAGGCTATGATATACCATAAAAATAAAGAAATCCACCGCGTGTTGTACTAAAAATGAACGGATTCATTCGGAAAGTGCCCCTCAAAAACATATTCTTTGCTCAACTATGTAAATTGACATGTATTAAAATCGTTAACATTGTCGAGACGAATAACACGACCTGCTGCGACCAAAGACGTTTAATTTCATTATAAACAAAGTCATTTATACGAACTGCGGAAATATCAACTCGTTTATCAAATCGTCGACAATAAAATCCTCGATTGTACATTAATCTTCGGTTAATCTCCGCAAGCGGAACGAGAGAGTCTCGACGTTAAAGGATTCTTAAGAATGTTTAAATTCGCGCAGCAAACAGAAATATAATGGCGGGTATTGTGGCGCCATTGTTATCAAAGTTATTCCCATTTGCGCATAAAGCGGGAAACTTAAATGCCCACTACCGTCGAGTCCCGCTGTTTTACATAATTTTCTTGCCAACGGAGATAAAAGAAGATAAACGGAGACAAAAAGTGTGCGTAAAGGGGTAGCGGAGGAGAAAAGAAGATATCCGTAGAAATATCCGTATACCGCGTTACCCCGTGAATCTCTCGTACGAGAGAGGGTAGGACGTGGGATGCAGTCGTCCTCTCGCGTTTTGTACGTAGAGAACGCAAAGTTGGAGGGTAGGTATCATCCCCCGTTGTTCGCGGATTCCCTCGCAACGTGTACGGAACCTCCGAGTCGCGGATATGAAGGGGGGCAAGGGATGGGGTGTATTACGGCATAAAGGCACCGGGGAAATTCTCTTCTCGGGGAAAGTATACCCTCTCGCGTTTATCCCGTGTAAACTAAGCCGCGTCGCGAGTGCGCGGACCGGTCTCAATGCTTTTCTTCCCTTATACCGCGCAGTATGGAACGGAGAATCAGGAAAAAGCAGGGAGATAGAGACGGAGAAAACGCGAAAGAATATACATAGAGATGCAGCAATGCTAATACATAGGAAAAGAACAATGGACGAGAGAGTTTAGTCCGAGCAGAAGTAGGCTCCTCGCGAATATGATTCTCCCTCCTTCTCCCGCGAGAACAGAGAGGCCTTTTTGGCGAAAAGTATGTCCCGCAAGAGGGAGAACGACGGGACACATTTACCATCCACCGTACGTATACCGTCCGACATCCGGAGCTTTCCTTCCTCTCCGATAAAATAAAATAAGAGCGTTAAAACGTGAAACCCTCTCGAGCTTGCAGTTTGGTCCACATGTATATGTATACATATATGCATGTGCATGTACAGTGGTATAATACGTTAACACACACATACGTACGTGGACAAGTTTTAAAATTCATCCGTACTCCCTCGGGACGCTCGTACACCTTGAAATCGTAGAATTACGAGAGCTTTTTTTTTAACAGTTTTCCAGAGCATAGCCTACCCGCTCAATGCCGGTCTTATGTAGCCCGAGTACGCCACTTGGTTCTCTCTTGTTTTACCCCTTTTACCTCTGTCCGCATTCATAAGCGCGGATCATCCGGTTCAAGTGTCTATTTTACCGTGCGCTAAATGCTCTCGTAAAATATCGGCGAAATCGACGCTCTGAAATACAAACGAGAGAGGGATAAAGAGCAGAAGTATTCGTATAATTCTCTCGTCGAAATGTGTACCGATGGACCGACCCGAGAGTTCCTGATAAATCCATGTACTTATTTTCGTTGTTGGTGCTGGTTTTTTTTTGCTTTTAATTTGAATCTTCGTCGATGGCACTCACCGTGCTCGTCTCCCGTTCGAGTTATTCTCACAAAGCAGGGACTTTATCTAGTTTTGCGTATCATTCCCGATAAAGCCTTTTTATCGAGTACGCTACCGTCGAAAATAGCCCTGCTTTCATGGCTTTTCGGCGATACACTATTTTAAAAAAATAATTATTGTACAATAAAGAAAAAACGTATTCCACCGTACGGATACGAACCGATTCATATGATATTTTTGAACTATCTAAAAACTAGGATCCTGATGGTAATCCATCGATTATTTACATTTTTTTGCGATATTTCGCGCGAGTTAATCCTCCGAAACAGCGTATGCGCATTCATTAAATAGCTCGGAGTATTCGTGTATGCACACGCGCAAGTGCAACTGACAAGTAATGCCTATATGTGTATAGAACCGTGTGGCTAATGGAAACGTAGCGAGAATTAAAGTCGAAAAGCTTTATAGGCCGCTCGGTGAAGTTAAGCTTTATTGTTATAAAAAAAAGGAAAAAAAAACCGCGCTCTCTCGAAAAGTGCAGTACAGAGATGGAAGCTAGCGGTATAATTCTCCCGCGGAGGCATGGAAATTCGAAGCTTTGCGGATTTTGCCTTCCATTACACACTCCACGGCTTTTGCGTTGCGTTCTTTTTTTTTTGCCTTTTTGTATTTTTTTCCATCGCGATAAAAAATTTGCAAAGTCAGGAATCGCGAAATGTCCTGGCGGGATAATCACGGACGGTGACGTTTGTCCTCGTGCATGTATATATGGGGAGGGGGGCGATGACAAGAGGGAAGGATTGGCACACCGACGATTAGGATTATTTCTGCAATGTTTTGTTTCAATGCAACGAGGCTTGTACGAGCTTCTCGTCTCGGTAGTTTTTTTCCATCTCGTTTTGTCCCGATCTTGATGCGAAGAAAAGAAAACGGTTCGCTCGCGTTTAAACGAGGACGCGCAAAAGTTGCGGGATACGTATTAGCGCTCACTGTCACAGGTCGAGTGCACTTTTTTTTCGCCATGACCCGGTGTACGTTACGATCCAACGAGCCTGGAATTTCCCGTGACGTTCCAGAAGAACGTATATAACGGGGGAAAAACACGATGAGCGAAGAGCTCGAGACTAATTGCGGTTGTATATCCCGGCTGTTTATCGCGGAAACGGGAATCGCGAGGCCTTTTTTCGACTCGTGGAATTCGCGACCTCGATTTGGAATCCATGCGGCTGATTGCAAAACTTTTTTATTAATTTTTTCATTGCTGTTTAAATAACTCGAATGTTCTTACAGCGTGACGAACCTATGCCTCTTTATTTATTACTGTAATTTTTTATGGTACTCTGAGAAATCTAGTGAGGTTTTCTTTTTTTATCAAAAGTGCCATTTTATTGATCGATGAAAAATTATCATCGGTAATAATGCGTAAGTTGAATATGAAAAAGCTTGGCAACGAAGGGTCGAACTTGCAGCAACGACGGCGTAATCTCTCGTCCCCTGTATGTACCCTTTATAGGTCGATTTATCGTGCGTGACAAGTCACTCTCTTTTCTGGTACGGGGTGCACAGGTAATGCCGGAAGCTGGGATCGGCAGTCGTTGCCGCATGACTTCCGGCAAATACCTCAGACCGAAGGATCTCTTTGTGGTGCAAAGCAGCGAGAGCATTTCTGTCATGAGCTTCTTCTGCTGTCATCGTCTCTGTGTCGTGATTTTTACATCGAACAGAGCACGTCACGAATGAAACGTCGTACCACGTAATAACCACGTTATATCCATATCCTTCGTATCCATGTATGGGAATGTCCACGACAGACTTGACCTAGTTTTTTCGACGAATTTCGTAAGGGTTGAAAAAAAGTTGCAAAGAATGCGCGCGTTTCGTTCCAATCGTTTGAGGAAATTAATAATTTACCTAATTAACGAAGTATTGTACATTTTTTTAGACGGTATATATTTTTGAAACATATTTTCACATTTAGAGCTTTTCAAAAAGGGGCTGTTTCCTAGGGGCTGAAACTACCATTTGCTGTTATAGATAATAAAATTCTTGTTAATGAACACATAATGTAAGATTTCCAGGTTAAACTGCACTTTTTTTCAAATTTGACACAATTTCGAAGTGAACGTCGTAATTTTAATAGAGCTTCAGTTTTTTTAAAATCCTCATTGCGTGCAGACTCGAGCTGGATATTATTTGATATTTTCACGAAAATTTGTAACGAACGTGCGTGTGTATTTATGAATTAAATGTCATTAAAAAAGTATAGTTTGAAAAATATTTTGGAAAGGGTCTCTTAATATTCTCTAGAAGGGTAGGGTAGGATCTCTTAACATCCAATATGAAGGCCTTAACAAAATAAAGCACCAATAAAAATAGCCTTTTTTTTATCCACCTCCATATTTTTTGTGACAAAACACGCACGTTCGTCGACCAACGGGATATTCCATTATTCCTCGCTTCTCTCAAAGTTCTTGTTTTTATTTAATTTTTTTTTCAAATATATTTCATCTTCACGTTTTCATCCACGTGCGCGGTTGTCAGTCGATGAGCCGTCGCTGCTGTTGGCTGCTATTGATATAATACGTGACTGTGGACCGTGAAACTGCGAAAGAGGGATATGCACGTCATGTACATGGAAAGGAGCACAAATGCGAGGGGGTGCCCCCTTAAAAAGCGGAGTAATTGTCCGAAGGATTGTTGTTTCAGGTTATTCTTATGTAAATCTTGACCAGCCGTTCCATCTCTCTTTGTTGAATTTCTTTTTCTTCAGTCACAAAGCTCGGTTTTGTGCTCTCCGGACTTTCGTTTCAACGGCCAGCCTCGTACACGTTGATCTCTAACGAATATTTGCCTCGGGTAATTATTTCTCGGGTTCCTGGAGAACGTGGATTCGTGGATTTCCTCTCGTGTTCACATTGCTTTTGCGCCATATTTCGCGCTGACACGGGTATTCCATCATCGCTGTACCTGCTTTTATTGTTTTCAAGTCGGTTTTTGCCCAATTTTATCCACTCCTTTGGAGGGTCCTGTAGGTTTAATATTTATTTTCCACCTTGCCAAGAGAAACGTTCTTCCAGAGTTGTTTTTACATGTTCGGTAAAATAAAATTGAATTCAACACGATACAATGTTTAATGTATAATTTATATCTTTAATCGTCTTTGTTTGCATTGTTCTAGTAGAAAAATTATATCCATTACGAATTAATAGAAAAAAAGTTCTATTTTGCATTTGCATTTGCATATATACAAATTTATTATAATTTTGGCTTTCTCACATTATTGGTGGCGTTTTCTACGTAGTACACTAATATCGTAGGGATCTACGTTCACTTATTATAGATCGATTCGAAACGTTTTAAACACAATGAATATACGGAGAAAAATAATTCGTGAGACTCAAACAGGAAGGAAAGCATGTTTTTTTTCAGCAGTGTATGAAAACCGTCATTTTTTTTTCAAATCTTCATAAAAGCCTTCATAATATCTGCAAAATGTTTGCCGGGGAAACTGAAATAGTCGTGAACAACGTCATATTCGTATACATGGCTGGAGATTTCCTGCGCATTCTCGTCGCTTTTGTTTCAGTTAAAACACTGAAGCGCAACTGAGCGCTTCCGGCTTTTATTGTCAAGCGAAATGACTTGCATACACCACACAGTGCTCTTTTCGTTAAATGTGTATTACACAGCATGCTTTCTTCTTTCCATTATCTTCTCGTTGTTCATTCCGTCGTTCGGCTTGCAAAAATTTCCGGCGCCGAAGACGCGCTTAACCGATCGCATGAATCTCTCTAAAATATGAAAAATATCATCAACGTGGCTAAAGTCGTTTATACGCTGGCATTTTCGCGAAGAGATTATCGCATAAATCTTTGGCATCAATGGCTTTGATCTGTTTGGGGTACAATCGTTCTGCTTAACCCTTAGACCGCGGGGATGACGCCATACGTCGCAATTTTTTATTTCTCATCATGATTTGTACCAAAGAATAATACGTCAATGGAATTTAAAGGTGACCTTTGCTTCGACCTTGACGTCAAATTTCAAGGTCATTCAAAGGTCAAAATGTCGTTTTTATTTAAGGGAAGTGATTTTTCATAGCAAAAATCTAAACTGCGGCGAATTTCATTTCCAGTACAGGCTAGGAGGTTTCCGATGTTTCAGCAACAACAGCCTCAATTAGCATGGAAAAATGAATTATATAAAAAGTTGACATTTCTATGACATTTCTATACAAATCAAGATTTCTTTTGATTTCTCAAATCTCGGCGGTCCAAAGATTAAAAATCGGACCAATGGATACCATTCCTGAGAATAATTTTTATTGTAACCTTTTTTTCGTTGCTTACAATTTCCTATTTCAATATTTTGCCTCTTCCAGTCGCGTAGTGTTAAATAAACAAAAATGAGTACATACATACATACTTTTACCGTAATTTTTTTTGTTTTTTCGAAATTCAACATTTCCTTACTATTTATCGTTAGTGACTTTCCGGCTTGCAGTCCGATATTCCTGGAATTAATGTTTTAACGCGACTGTAGCGGCGCTATAGCGCGTTAAATAAAAATGAAAGTTTTTCGTGTGCGCTTTTCGGCACGAAAGTCCGGCCCTGATACTTTCCTTATTCTCGATCGCACGAGATAACATTTTATCAACAATGATAAATGAATGGCATTGACCAATATAGAAGTCACGAGATAAAACCGTTTCGTTAACAGCAAGAAATATGTCGTGCTGTCGTTGACCCTCACGATACACGCTTCAACCCTTATCGCTGCGGAGGCGTTATTCGAGGGTTCCCGACCGTAGTGGCCGTAACGCGAGCTTACGGAGCGTTGTGCCTACTTAACCGCACTGACGCGAACGTGTATATCTCGTATATGGCACGAACTTTTGTTTCCTACCCCTGTGACAGTCCATTTCTTGGAGCTTTGAGCAGGCTAACTGTGAATATACGATTCCAACAGACGTTTCCACGCTCGAAATCGCGTGTCTCGGACCATTACGTGTGCCGGTATACGGTGCTCGCTACCTACATTATTTCGTCGACGGGACTAGGTAAATGGAGACGTTGGACACGGGTCGAAGCTATTTATCTTATTGATTTTATTCCGAGGCAAATAAAAGAATCCCGAGAGCGTTCGATGTACCTGCAGGTATATGAAAAGTGTTTTAATCGACTTATTTCGCAGTTCAATGGTGTCCGCTGAATTTCTCCGATGAAAAATAATCGTGAAAGAATGTGAGACGAGATGCGGAATGGCCCACGTAAGTTTGGATCGCTGAGTTTGGTACATCGAAAATGTTTTACTCGACATTCGTAATTTGGGAGGTTCACGCGAAGGTAATTGAGAAAATATGTAACTCAACTACCCTGGGAATAATTCATGGATCCACCGTTGAGTTATTGACAAAAAATATTTTCGAAATTCTGAAATGCACGACCTTTTGGCGGAGACGCTCTCGCCGAGACGATTTGTTTTGTTTAACGTAGATTCTTCCAACTTCGAGTGACCGAAAACGAATATAAGAAAATAAAATGTACGTAGAACATAACAATTTTATTTATATAAAGCCTTATTATCGAAAAAGTAACTGTAAAATAAAAGTTGTCCATTTTTTTGCGGTTAACTGATAGTGCGTAGAGGACGAGAGATTTTGGGTTTCACGCTCGTGCTGCGTAAGTATTTTGAATAACATTTATTGTTCGAATTCCTGAAAATCATCTAATAGTCTGAATAAATGCCATAGACATCATTTTTTTAATGAATAATTCTCAGTCCGGTTTCGGCTAACGATTTCCGCCAATTTCGCAAATTGGAGTTTCTCAGAGATCGATATATTTGAATTTCTTAGGCTTCGATATATTGAGATTGACAGTATTAATTATTAATTTTGTACTGCTCTTATAAATTAATATTTGTACGCCTACTCACTCGTGTTCTCTGGATAATTCTTAAAAATCACTCAATGACTGTTCAATCAAAATTACACTAATATTACTATTATTGCTTATAACAGGATGCTTCACTGTCGCAAAACCTTGACGCACACGTACATAAATGTCTTACATATGCATGTAAAAGAGTCGAATTTTATTCAACGGTGATTTATTCACGTGTATGTCCAATTTCATTCTACTCTTCATATTAAATTTGTATCTCGTATCTGCATTTATGTTTTTGGATCTTGTTGCAAAAGTTCTAAAGAATATGCAGATTTTTCGTTAGCGAGTGAAAAAATCTGTGGACGCTTGTCTGATTAACGTTCTCTCGCACATATTTTCCTTGCTTCTTGCCACGATTTTCTTTCTCTCGTACTCGGTACTCTTAGATATCAGCACGTGCATGTTTTTCTGGAACGATAAATATCACAGCTGCGCAGAGTAATCTCGATGGCAGCATGTACGCGGTTTCAATGGAAACTTTTTAAATATCAGTCTACACGTTTTTCGTCATAGTTTTTTTCATCCTACATAAATTTTCCTACATTTGAAAGCACGACGTTTGATGAGGAACACTTGTAATTATTATTCACGTAAGCCGAGTGATGATACATACCCATTTTGTATTCTACATTTCTAATTCAGCAGGAAATAAAAATTGATAATGTATCCATCTGTATTATCTCCTGACGAAAAAAAAGACTTATGAAACGGATTTCAAGTACCTCGCGGTAGATTGAACAAAATGAACCGCATCAAGAATAACTCGGATAATACAGAAAATTGATATTATAAATGAATTCTTCAAGTTTTTTTCAACGATTTAAATAAGTAAGGAGCTGATTACTTTTTTCTATGATTGCCTCCTGTCTGAAATCATCATTCAAAGTCGCTCTAAAATAATTCATTGATTCGTTCTGCATCCCTTAACTATTATTTTTCATTAATTTTCAACTATTGTGATTCCAGCCATAATGGGTGATCCAAAAAATGACAGTATCGATTCTCCTCTGTGTAATGTGTTCCGTTTCCAAACATCCATACATTTATTAATTTTTAAGAATACTAAACGAACAACTCGAGGGCTCTCGAACGAGGAAAGTCGATTACCTTGGACCTTACATGGGTCCCTGAGCATCCGCCGGAAGCCCTCCGGACATCAAAGCGTTTCGCAAGGCTTCCTGGGTAATTAATTCTCTCCCGCACTGCTGGGCAACATCTCATCTGCCTTTAGCGAGTGCTATGCTTCAGTTACTAGCTCCTCCTGTAGGAAAATCATAGAAACCGTTCTGCCATTAGAGAACGAATGTTACCCTCGTCGTCTTTGCGTCTTTGCCGGAATACAACGCTCTCTTGAACTCATCCCTTGGATTTCCGATCGTGGAAAGGCTGAAAACTGTCGTTTGTTCCAGGAAAAACGATGTACAAACGTCTTTTCGTGTTTTTTTTTGGTAACAGAGTAAGTGATGCGAATAAATGAGGATTTTTCTTCAAATATGATTATTTGCATCACGGGCCGACCTAAAATTTATTTTTTCCTAATAAAAATATCGCAGACTACGTTGTTCTGGACATTTTTTGTATAAGCATGGTGTTGGGCGCCCACGTGACTCCTTGAGAAGATTTTTATCGAAAACTTTGAATGTGCGATGTTCGCAAGGTATTCGAAGGATTGCATGCCACATTGGCATACACTTATATACTTAATTCTTTATTACATTTGAACAAATCTTCAATCGTAATGCTCAGAACTATAATCCTTTCGTTTTGTTTACCCTCATCTTGCCACACTTTTGTAAAATCACGTAAGCTTGGGGTATTTTATGATCCCAGTGCGGCAAGTATAAGGATTAAATGAATATTAGCATGAACTGGTTATAAATGGAATAATTGGTTTTTAATAGCTCGAAAAGTAATTCGGATAAAAGTATTTTGCAACGCGCGTGGGGGTGCATTACGAGGGTATTTAAGAGTAAACTGTCATTCACGAGGTAATATATATTTAAATAAATTAATTATGACCAATAATTCATTCAATTAGTCATGAATAGAATGTGTTTTTCGTGATTTCAAATTTATTTCATTTTTCGCAGGGTTTTTAAAATCGATTATCTTTGTGTCTCTACCTGAAGATATTTGTTTGACTCTAGGGAACTTTTTGCAGAGAATTTAATGCTCTACAAACCCGTAAAGTTATGATTTTATGAAAACATTTTGGGGACTGCGAAAAATTGATTTTAGAAATCGTCTTCCGTTTGAAAACAGTTATTTCAAAGAATTTTGATAAGAAGCTTACTTCGACGGTTCATCGATTTTCACATTTTCAATGGGATTTCCAGAAAATTATTATAAATATGTTCGAAATTGAAAAAAAATGAAAAAAATTGAACTCCCACGCGTTTTGAAGTTACGAAAAATAATGATTTACCTAGGGGGGCCTTCTTGTTCCGGTCTAGCCTATGTGAGTTGTCAATCGATATCTCCGTAACGACCGCGCCCAGCATGAGACATGTGTCCATGGAAATATTTAGAATAACGTTTTTCACAACATACTATTTCAAAGCAAGGACGCATCGATGGGTGGTCATTATAAAAGGTTCACTATTGATGCAAATAATTACGTTTTTATAAATTCTAATCAAGCAATAAGAGGAAAAACAAGTAGATAGACAACAAACGGATAGTCGCAAATTGCGTTTTGAATTACTTTTTGAATTTCTATTCGTGCTCTGGAGGGGATCGAGAATCGGAAGGGAAAGCAATTTGAAACAAAGTCTACGGAACCATGTCACGAGTTGATGGCACGTTGTTTCAATGGTCGGTGTCATAACATCGTGTAATGTCTGACGAGAACGTTACAACCCCTTCGGGGATGGGTTATTACACGATTTCGAGGCGTTATACAGGTGCGTCGATGGGTAGGCACATATGAAAGTATAGCCAGTGGAATGACAAGCCATTGGCGTCTGATAAAGTGAGAGCGTACAGGTGAATCTTACGAGTCTCCAATCACAGATGGCTCTTAGACCGTTCACCATACGACTCCTCCTACACCGAGCTTTTAAGGGTGTGGCTTTTCATTGCGCGTGCACCACTCGCCACGCCCTCTGCACCTGCTTATTTCCCGCGCTTTTAGCCCCTCTTCATACCAATCGAAGTGAGGGTAGTCGAGAAACAGGGTCGAAAACGTTCACTCGAATGCACAGGTTTTTCCTAGCGAGCGACGCAGATAAGCCCAGGCGGCAACAACGATATGCTGTTTTTCTCGATGTTTTAGCTCTTGAGATGAAATATCGATTCGCCTAATCATAGCAAAATTCATAAAAATGCCTCGAAGACAACGAATGGGATTACAGCATTTCTTTGTCCCCAAATCATCGTGTATCCCAATTGGAGTGTTGTATTTTGTATTTTTAAATTGGCCGTAGTTGAAGACTCGCGAGGTTCTCGCTAGATGGCGCACGAACGTCCTAAGAAGTAGCGTTTGGACTTGGTACATTCTTGGTGCGGTGGATTTCTTACATGACCAGATTTCGTTTGGTGTGCGTTCGGATGCTGGGGTCGGTAGCCCCCCCCCTCTCCCCTCCTTGAGTTGGTTTGGACCGTATCGCGGAAACCTTCTATTCATTTCTGGTAGCCTGCTCAGTCATCTTACAAATTGATCAGCGAGGAGAACACGCGATGCTCACTGTCCGTGTAGTCGCAGCTTTATCTACTTAATCCCACGTTTTCACTTGTTGCCGGCTTCATGCATTATCCGCGAAGGTTCATAAATTTCTTAAAAATTTTTTTCTTCATTTACATATAATTGTTAACCACATCTTGACACACCACCCACCGGTGTTATAATTATCTCTGTTCTCTCATTTTTATCAATATTTTGAGGCGAAAATCGGAACGGTCGCAATGCAGTAACGTTTTGCTGGTAGAGAAGACCGGGACGGAACGGCCCTTGTTGAGCGAATTATTCATGTTTGTAGCTTCTTGAAGCACTATTTGTTATTTTTTAAAAATCTATTTCATACATTCTTATCGCCATTTTTCGCAAATTCTGCCGTAGAAAAGTAGAAAAAGCAGTTGTTCAATCGACTCATTTTTTCTACGTTTTTTAATCAAACTATTACTAAATTATTTTTCGTAACTATTTTGGAACGGATAAATTATGATGCTTTTTTTGTTACGCAGAGGACAGTCATTTCTCAACCAATATATGAAAAAAAAAGATTATTTTCTACTGATTTTTGTTCAACAAATTTCGAAGAGGTCGATCTTTCCTATTTTTACACTTTATAAATGTAATGTTGAAGTTTATATATTATTTTATAGTGGAATTTATCCATAAAAACAGCGATGACTTTTGCGGAATGTAAATAAAATTGAAAAATGTACATTTGTTCAATTTTTTTTCAGATTTTCAATCTGATAAGACTCTCATATTTATTTAAGTTCGGCAGTATTTACGATATCCGAAAAAAAAAATATTTTTCGTCCAAATGCCTAAGTTAATTGATAAAGCGATGCGACTTTATTAATTATTAAACAGCAATTGTGTCAAGTGTCGCGGTTACGACGAAAAAGTGTCTTGTAACAAAGTTAATGGCAATTATAACATCGTTGATAATATAATAAATAATTCCTAATCGTGTAGAAAAACGTGGCAACATTTCTGTACTCCAAAAAATAAAAAAACAATTGCTATTCTCAATACGATGTGATTCACATTTTCCATATCAATTTTACATTTTTCACAATCTATAATCCAATAAATTGGAAAACAAAGTCATTTATATTAACTTACCTGTGGGGTGGAAATTATTGAAAGCGTGTCACGATGTGTACGATGAATTAACTTTTGCTCAGTATAATCATCAAATTTTTCCAGATACGCTAATTTTTTTATAATTAATCAACAATTAGATGACTCGATTCGTCGACTCGTGGGGGAAACTCTTTGCGGAACGTGGGTTGTTCCAAAACTCTCGCAAAATTTTCTCACTCGTCCCGAGCGTGTACCCCCAGCCGAAAAGGCAGCACACTAATGTTTGGCGAGTGGGGGTGGATAGCTAGCTGGCTGGTGCAGAGGAAAAGCGTCGAGAGATCCGCGCCGCTACCATCATCCACCCTCCGGGATGCTGGGTTGCTTCGCGTGCCAGTCACCCTTGCGAAACTCTCGCAGTCGGCCGCGGGCAGGCGTCGCGCGTGACACGTACGAAAAGTTGACGATTCCTTCGCCCTCGCGAATCACCTCGTGTTATCCGCTCGTCACACGATAAATGAAAAAAAAGCAAAAATTAAAAAAATAAAACAAGCAATTAATTCGCGCGACGTTCAAGACGAAAGACCCACCGATGATTTTCGGAGAGGCACAGCCGCTGCACGTTTGAAAAAAAAAAAACACTTTCCGATGCTACTTGTGAATATTTATTCGAAAACTTTTGTTGAAAAAAGTCGCTTGTTTTATCGTTAATACTTGGTGGATCGATAAATAACAATTTAGATCGAGCGAGGAAAAAGAATGCACGCGATATCGATGCATATCGTACGAAATAAAAGTCAATAATCTCCTTAGATCAGCAGCATCTTTGAAATGATGAAAATGTCGCGAAAATTGACAGTGACACGAATTCTCTCGTCGATACAACGTCATTGACGCGTTTGAAGTTTGACTCTTATATATTTTTCGTTCTCATCGTTTCGGGATTGTTTTGACTCTGTCACGCGGTTCTCGCGGCCACGTGCGTTGTACGTCAAACGGTGGGGACAAGAAGAAACGATCGTGCGCTCTCTCGTGAGATATCGAACGATGTCTTTCATCAACGACAAGCAAGATACAACAATTTTGCAGCGAAAGACAGCCTAGTTTTGCGACACACAGGTAAGAGTTATGAGACGTATCATCATTTATCAGGATAAATAAAAAACACGAAAAACGAATACCAACTTCGCGTTTAAACGAACCTTTATACGCGAAATAAACAATCCAATTATTGCATCACCTTGATAAAGTGAAAATTTGCAATTATTCCATCCTTTTCTCTCGTTGTTTCTCTCGCATCTTGACATGGAATGCTTCGATATGTCTTTGACCGGTGGATGTTTTGGTGGATGGATCTGGTTTTCCTCAGGAGTTTAAATGACCCAGCGGACAATTTACCCATTAACGTAGATAGCAGTGGAACACGAGAGCACACAGAGGAGGAGAGAGAGAACAAGAGGGGTGGATAGATGAGTAGATTCTCCGGTGTAATGGAAGCTATTGTTTCAAGCCAGCTTGTCCGCGAGACAGCGTGTAGAGATAGAAGAATGGAATATTACGGACATTGCGTGCGAGGGTGAGCGTACGCTCTGATATAGGGGATGGTTCCACGTGCATTACGCACTTTACACTGTGAATATATACATGTATTTTCCTCAACGCGGAATACACGGACACTCCAGAAAGGCGAAGGCTCTCTGGGAAATCCTGATGAGCCTTCACCATATCGAGCATCCTACATTGTGCCCAAGATGAGATTCTATTACGATTACGTTAATTAATCTAATAAGTCGTGATTCAGCTGTGAGTTTACGTATAATCACCTATATATATAATGTATATAATGCACATATATATTTGCCTTACAATCCCATACACGTGTAGCTCTGAATTGAGGTTCTGACGTCATCTTTTCTATAACAACACTTTGCTCGAAAAAATATCTTCAATACGGTTTGTTTTCTTGCCAGTGAGAAATAAAAGCAAATTTATCAACGTAGTTCACGAATCTGTTGTCAGCAATTTTGTCGATGCAGCTAGAGACTGATTATTATATTTGACATTTTTTTTATATATTGTTCGGTGTTTGATGAAATTTCAGGTTTTTATTCAGCCAATAACTGGTGGCCAAAGATTTAGCTGGAAAGTATCGTAATTAGCCAGTCGAAAGTTTGCCTGTAGAAGAATTTCATGACTACATAGTTTCGAATTTGAAAGTTTTTGTGTAACTGAAGGATATTGAAGTTACAAACTTTCTGCTTTGTATATTCGTTATATATTGAGGTGTTTCATTTGCAGAGCAACGTTGTTGCTTTGTTTGTTGAAAATTTCATGATACATATTATAAAAAAAAATTCTACGTAAAAATATAAAAATTCTAGTTCAATTACAAACTTGGCTCATTGGAAAAATCGATCTTCCGCTTGAATAGCATTGAGGAAAAATGTTTTCTATTCAACATCATTCTTCTCTGTCTACAAAATTTTTCTCTAAAAAATGAATTTCACGGTATTGTAGAGCATGAAATTCTCTTCAAAATGTTCCTCGGAGTCATGCTTGCACCATCAATACTTTGAGTCACAGGGCACGAAGTTGCAGAGTGAACATATTTTGGAAAAACTGGGAAACATTTTATTTTGCAATACTAAAAAACATTACATACGTCAATCATTTCCATTCCCTCACTAATTATTAAAAATTATAATCACATAGTAACTATACAGCTGTTTTTCGGTTTCATTGTACGTACATACAGATAGGCGATTATTTTGATAAATAATTTGGTTCAGCAGCAATAATCACATTTTATAATGACCTGTTAACTTCGATCTAAAAAGTAATATTTATCCATCCAAACGAGCGATTTTACTCAATTTTTCATACAAGTACCTTTTGGAAGTTCAGTAATTCTCAAAGTGTTGACGGTGTCCGTTTGGGGCTAAGGAAATTTTTGCGGAGAATTTCATACTTTGTGAGTATGAAACTGAGAATCACTGAAAATCAACGCCTAAGTTTGCGATTGAACAAGAATTTTGTAAATAACGTGACCATTTTTCAAACGCCTTATTATTTTTCATATTACTTTTTGAGTATACTTTTCAGGAAAAGCTACTTTTTACTACTAAATTATAGAGAAAAAAGAACGATTGAAAATATGCGAATCTATTAATTAATTATCGATATTGACTGATGAAAAAATGAAATATACGGGAAAAGTCGTCGGAGGGGATATATTTTTGATACGGCGATTTATTTCAACAGTAAAATCCTGTTTTTCAAAGGCTCGTTGATATTTTTGAAAAATAGCTGTAATAACGGTTACTTTGATTCGGGACTGTGCCGAATGTGCGAAAATATTCGCGCGTATGTGTACTTTCGCTTCGTGAATCCCGTTTATCGCTCGTGCTCGCTCTCGCTCCTTTAAGGATCTTCGCTGGCTGTACAATCGTAGCAAAAATAAAATAAAACGGAAATTCGATAAAAACCTGTGGAAAATAAATCACCCAAGAGATACCACGAGCATTGCGAATAACAACGAGATTGAAAAGTTGTCAATAACAAGTCGGTAAATATTTAGACGACCGTTATATCATTCTTGTCGAATAATAAAATGAAAGTTGGTTCATTTGCCCGAGAACACATGCGTTATTTCGATGACTTTCTCTCTCGCTTTTTTCTTTTTGGCATTTCAAATTTTTGGATATCATCTCGAAGGCAACATTTCCAAATCATTCTGAAGAAATTTTTATACGTTAATTGAACAGGTTTATTTATACATTCTTCAAGAAATTCGGAAAAAAGGTATGCCAAGAGAATGACGAGAACCTGCGAAATTAAGTATACACCGAAATTTGATAAAATGGGCATTTGATACGAAGAAAAAAATCCTTTATCTATCGTCTATATAAATCTTCTATATCTAGCGAACAATCTTTGTTTTTGAATGGCTTTTTGAAAAACTTCCATATCGTTTTCATTTAAACGCAAAACGCTTGGTATTATCGAATAATGTTCATCCAATTTGATTTTTACTTCGATTGTACATCAGCAGGAATATCCTTAACGCTTTCTCTCCTCCGTGTGTGTCTTCGTTTACACTGAAACTTTGTACCATGGCAGTTTAGACTGGACCGTAATTTCGCCAAACTCCACCTCTCGCCGGGCTTCTCCTCCTCTCTTTCTCTCTCTCTCTCTCTCTCTCTCTCTCTCTCTATCTCTCTGTTTTTTTCGGAACGTTCAGCATCGCGCGAATTTTTTGCCACAATCTTTTTACCATCTTCCCGACTAATGTGCACGCGTGCGAGTGAGATGAGGCGTCCAGAAGAGGGAAGGAGAGGGATCGACAGAGTTCGCAGAGCCAAGACAGGTCGGTGTACTTTGTGGTGTACCGTTATGTCAGATCGTCCTTATGGAACGTGGCGAATTCGTGAGGCGCGAAAAACGTCCTGCCGAGATTAGGAGCACAGCTTCAGTCAAGAGGTGGCACAGGACTCTTAATGCCATATGTATATATACGGATATATGTATATGTATAAACAGGTGAGCTAGGAACGCTGCTTCCCAGCTCGGTTCGCATCGCAGGAATCGTAGGAGGAGGTAAAGGATGGAAAGGAGATAAATGGAGAGGAAGACAGAGAGAGAGAGAGAGAGAGAAAGAGAGATGAAGCTACTGTTAAACAGCAAATTTGTATTGGTGGATCACGTGGTCTGCTGTCCGTCTTTTTTTTCTCTACTCGCAAATCTACTTGCATCACTATACGATATTCCGAAACACATTCCAAGGCCACCAGAAAGTTGTAAAAACTTTGCAACTAAAAAAGGGTACGTTACACCGTCGGGTTTTGATGTATAAATGTGACTTACGTTTGTATCGATGACATAAACATATTGTGTTATTTTTCGTTTTATTAATTCACGATTATCCTTTATCTTATTAATGAGGATGTAATATTCTATAATGATGAAATTTTGGTGGCTGTTCGGAAGGATGAAAAACTTGAGTGATTTTGAAATTTTCAACAATCTGGAACTAATTTCTGGATAAAGTTTCAATTTTGCATAATTATCAAATGTTTTTTCACGTACACTTTGCCTTTTTAAGGCTTTTTTTGTGTCCCTGCAGCATGTTTGATTAATTAGAAAATGATTTTCAAAATACACAGCTTCCTCGGTGTTTTCGCGCGAATGATAAAGAGAAACTTTTTCGTCAGCCTTTGACAACCTGGTTAAGCCTTACAAAAATTCCGAAACGATCCAAAAACACTGTATATTAAATTCAGAGTATATTAATCAATCTTACAAATATGAAATTTCGAGTAATTTCAAAATTTTCTTAATGAATTACCTAAATTTCTATGAAATTTAGATAATTTCATGCGGAGCTACATAATTTCGCTGTGTGGTTGTGGCAGACTGTTTGTGAGATATTAATAGTAAAAATTAAATTAAAAAAATGTTAGTTTCGATCAAAAGCGAACTTGGAAGATGTTGAATTTTTTGACAGAACGGATGTAAAACCGAAGCATATTCTATATTGGATAAAGACAAAGAGACTTCTTAGTTAAAGGCTTGCTTGAACGCTGTCTCACACCCTCGCAGCTCGTTCTCATATTACACCCAGGATTAATATTAAATTTCACACTATGAGTGCAATTTCATTAACCTCTGAGCCATCTCAGCCCAAGCTCAAGCTTGATCGTCCTGGTCGTCGTCGTCGTCGTCGTTGTCGTCGTCGTCGTCGAGCCGTGATGTTAGCTCATTGACTCGTGCGCAACCGGAACGTGACGTACCTAGAGGAAGTAATAAATTGCACACCTTTCACAGTCGAAAATCATCGGTCAAAATCTTCCGCGTGTCTCTCATCTCTTGACAATTTTTGTCCAATTATATACGCGTCGCCCATCACGATTTCGCCATAGAACAAAAAAAAAGATGGACGAAATTCCTGATAGATGATATTTAATGTCGATAATAAGTTAGAATCAAATTTATTTTCGAATTATTATATAATACTTCGAAGATTTATTGTAATTCCATCTTATGCCCGAGTGAAATAAAAATCATTTGTGAATGATGAATTTTTTATAAATACCAACATTTTCTAATTAATTGAAAACGTTTATATTCGCTTATTAACAAACAACGTTCACGGGGTGTTGCAAAAAAATCATTTTTCCTCACAAAATGAAGGCTTTTTGACGAACTCAACGAAGTATAGTCGACGAAAAAAAAATTCTAAACATCCGTAATTTTTCAATAGCACACTTAGGTCTACACGAATAAAAAAAGTGTTTGACGCGCGTGCTTCATTTTGTCCAGTACTATACACACTTAACATCTATTCGATTCTGAATTATTACACGACTTCAAAGCCCACTGTTCTAGCAATTATCTAGTTTATCTCACCTTCTATTATGGTGTTTCTTTTAACTATCGAAGTGGCTTGTTATCCAAACGTTAGTAACTTTGCACGCAGACTCTGTACCTACGATGCTCTCGTATTAAACTTTCTCACAAACTTATTTCATCGAAGACGTCTTTTTTTTACACATTTTCGAAAAATCGCTAACAGGCAAATTCTATTCTATTTTCTTATTATAACTTTTCGATTCGATTCGGAATTATTCAGCTAGAGATTGGAAACATTGAAAATAGTCAGCGAAGCATGAAAAGGGTCTGTTGGATTATTATACCTTTTGCATAGCGTCGAAAGTCTGACGCCCAGAGTTCCATCAATTGTCTGGTATCTCGTCCTTTATTATGGTGTTTTTTCTTTGGCCACTCAAGTGGCCTCTTATGAAGCAAATGCTGGTAACTACATGCAGACTCTTTGTCAGCCAAGTACTTGTATTAACTTGTACGTCCATATACTACCTATCCATATTTGTTCAAAACACATGAATTTCTGTGCACTGCGGACAGATCCAGGATAAAATAAAAATTGAGAGAGAGAGAGGAAAACGGCAAATGTCTACATGTGAGGTAGCACCACATTTTGCATAGAGGGCGTCAGAGGAAGAGGGGTTGCGTGTGTGCCTGTGAGGTTGAGGGTAGGTAGACATACACGATAGAGCCGAGAGGGTTGACTGGCTCTCTCTCCGGACGATCAATAGCACCCCTCTCCCCCGCCCTTCCTTTCCTCTTCCCTCTTGAACGTTACACATCGCGCGTCCCTGGCATGAATGCATGCGATAGGTAGCCCATTGCTATGCCACCCCTAGAGCCACTTTATATTTTAGTGGCAATGTTCTACAACCCTTCGTAAGATACTTTCCTCTTTCTTTTTTCCCTCGAGCGAGACAGGTGACGAAAGATCGAATACCCCAGCGTTTGACACTCTCGTAAAGCAAAGATAATAACACAGCGATATACTAACTGACGTTTCAAGTTCAGAAGTTGGATACGTTTTTGTCTCGTAAGAATGCACGAGCGTAGGTGGTGGAATTCATGAAAAGATGAAAAAGACGGACAAGATGTAATTGCGATCATGCAGCAAAGTGTGAAGTATTCTACAGTGGACATTCAATAAAGACCCGCCATAAAGTTGGGTCTGTAAGAGTCATCAGAAATGGAACTCTAGCGGATGTTTTTTTCGATAACTATTGACGCTGAATCCATGAATCATTTCGGGGGTAGTTGTGTGGGAACTTTTTCCGCAACATTATCAACTTCCAAGCCAAAAAGTTGGCATTTTCGGTCACAATATAAATTCCTGTTAACCTCCTTCAGCCGACTGCAGTATCTCACGTGAGAATAAAACACTGGACAGTGTTCTCTCGATCTTATTCATCAGCGGAACATCGAAGAATCGCGTCAGGATGCGTCTCGCCGAGAGGGCGAATACGAATATAGACGTTTCGTTATGCCAGTGCACGTGGAAACACAAATATCGGATGATCAATGATGTCGCGTTACTTATCGGTGCTAGCATTATAACAAAAAACAATTTAGCTACGAGATGCTTACGGCTAGACGTTTTTTTTTTCAATGTTTCCCTAGCCGAGATCAGGCTGCTTGCTAAAGGCGACAAGCGGCAGATTTTCTCGCCCATCGCTGGCCGAACAATTTCGCGAAGCTTTGCGTGGTTTTTCCTCCAGTGAGACGGGTAAGGGGTTGAAAGACGGGAGCATGCGACAGCAAAAGCATGGTAAAAAGAAGGAAAAGAGGGCTCACCGGTTACCAGCGGAGTAGGATATGGGGGATGGCCAGGATGGTCGCTGGAAGCAGTAAAATCCGAGGAGGGGATGAGACCGAGGCAAACATATAAACACGATGGTAAAAAAAGTTATTGTCTCCTCGTGCTTGGTGAGCTAACGGTGTGCGATGCAGTTTTCCTTCAATCCTCACCGTCCATTTGGATATCCTAGATATATATGCATGTACATGGGTAAATAAATATGTATATATATATATCTCTCAATAAAACATAGGTACATATTTTTTTACGGCTAGATAAACCTACCTATATATCTATATATATATTGGTGAGATGATGGTTACATCTTTATATTTCTATGTACTCCCATGCTGTGTATATTACGAGTGTGTACAGTTATTACAGTGAGACGCGTTTTCATCAAGACGAAGAAAAATTATGATGGCCAGAAGCGATGCACAGTTTGGTTTACCATTGTTTTTTCATGACACACTTCCTCCAGCTCTCGAGACCATGTGAACTCCGGGCACTTTTGGAAATCGTCGGAGAGATTTCACTCAAGAACACACACTCAGTTGTACGTGGGGGAGTTTTATCGTGATTTTCTTGGTCCTTGCAAATAAGTATCGTTTGCGAATCAAGTTACATCGACCGACAGTGGTATTAATTGATGATCATCGAGGAGAAACTTCATTATACAGGGTTAAAATGCAGCTCTGGGAATATTCTTAAGGGTACTTCCATAAACGCAAAAACTAATTTCGTTGCGGTATTTTTTTAGAAAGATGATCATATTAGATTGTTGAAAAACATTAATTGTTCAAAATTCGAACTATAACTAAATCGGTAATGATCGGCAGCAGGGGTAACCTGGTGCTTTGAGCGAAAAGATCTCGCTCTTACACATTTAACACAATCAATGTGAAAATATGCCAAATTCATTGAGAATATGGGTGTTCATGTGTATATGCGAAAAATCGTTGGTTTGCCATCAATAATTTTTCAAAATAAAGTTTTCTATGGTGTTTCAGCTTAGGTTAGACTACGGGGGGCACTGATTCTTCGGACCAACTATGAAAAAATGCTATAAATGTGCGGCGCCCACATGTTTTTTTATGGAATTCCGATTCTTCAATATCTCGTAATTATGATGTACAGTTTTACGTCAATCGGTGCTTTTTCAAATACCCGATTTTTAATGTCGATTTTCTTTACAATATTTTCGGTAATCTACCACATCCTTTAACAGTCTGGTAGAGATTGCTGAATCTACCATCAAATCGCATGAAACTTCGGTATTTATCTTCCAGTGCAAGTTTTATTTTAGCATACACCCTTAAAATAATAATGTGGTTAAACTTCGGCTTAATCACTATTTGCAATCGCGTTTGAATTTTGGTGGTGGAGCGAGTATGCGTGTTTGAATATCGAATGAACTTTGTGCTTGTCCGTAATTAAATATCGGATTGGAGTAGCGAATCGAAATTCGAGTAACAGTGGAATGTGTGGGAAACTAGCACTTCAAAAGACGTGTGATTTATTTTTCAAGCTTGTAATTATTCATTAAAAAATTCCTCGTACAGAAGGGTGTTCTGTCGGGTGTTGATGGACTCTTGGCGTCATCTTTCTCTTGGCCTGCTACACCGAAAGAAGCGCGCAAGTGTGACGGTCAGCTTCTTCCTTGAAGAACTGGCATCGATATTATAAAGTTCGTACAAACGATGACGGTATATAAAAAAGTAGGAGCGAGAATGAAATAATTAACAAAGAAGCTCGACGAACCATTTAATAAATCGCTCGGACGAGGATATCCTGTGCACATGTTTTTCGAAAACGTCACAAAGACTCAAACTTTCGAAGATATCAATAACCCTAAAACTAAAAAAATTACGTAACTACTAAAGAAGTAAAAAAATCTATTCGAGTTGAAACGTGCAAATCGCATCTCCGAAATTGCACACAATTCCGAAAACTTTATTCCCCTGCGAGAGAGTCAAATTTGATAAAAATAAACTTCGACTCATCTCTTGAGAAAAAGGATTAAGAGAATCGTGCGTAATCCCTGAAAAGCAATTTGCGAGCTTCGAGTTACAGCTGTTCCGAATTAAATTCTAAATAGATGAGTGCAAATAAAAGGTGTCGAAGATTTCATTCGAATATGAGAGTCAAATCGGCTTTTTGCACGTTTAGACCAACATCGAAAATGAAAGAGGCATTTTGCATGAAAATTTGTTTGACATTACTGCCATTTTCCGGTCAGAGATAAAAACCGACTCTGCGTTGGTGGAAAAAAGCCACGTCTCATCAACAGACAGGATAATAATATCTTACTCAATTCGTTCTCAAAGTTCTACTCAAAGAAACATTCGTATACAAAAAATGTCTTACAATTTCGTAGCTGGCGTAATTTCTCATTGACGCAAGCAGGCATTTCTAAAAGTACTAATATACGCACGCGAGATATGATTTTGTCCCGATCATCAGAATCACCTCTCAATCCCTGTCGGCTCTCACTTTCCTCCAAAGATTTACGTGACAAACTCGCTCCTGTAAAATGATCGTCCTGTTGCGCGAAATCTGGAGCAGCGGGTCAAGGGATTTATAACGGATGCTGACACCCACGTTTTTCAATCATATCATACTCTCCGGATTCCGCGGTGTATAAAGCGTCTGCGTGTTCGCGGCCAGTTTGGTCCATTCTCCTTTCTTCGGTTGTCAGCATCTCTTAGCTTCTTGTTCTCTGTACCACCGCAACGCCACCAACATTGGCACACCCGATTCTAACCCTTCTCTCACCGCACCATCCGCTGCCGCATCCAGCATCCCTCGCCCTCCATCCTCTCCATTCTCTCACCTCTACACGGTCGCGCGCGCGTGCGGGGATTTGATTGAATTTTTTCCCGAGGAAGAAATGTTTCCACCAAATGAATCCGTCGGAATATTGCATTCCGACAAGCGATTCCATTTTTTGTTCGTTTTTAATAAAAGACGAGCTTCCTTCTTCTCTCTCTCTCTCCCTCAATCTTTCTCTTAGCTCTGTCTTCTTTTTTTATTCGTCTCTGTATCACTTTATTCTCATACAGCTCTCTCTGTGCTTCGTGCGATCTGATATTTGACACGTGTTGGTTCCGCATCGTTACCACACCGAATTGGTCCAGCAAAGTTGCAGATTCCTCTGCTCCGTTTTGGATACAGATCCGAAACGACCGGAATCGACGGCCCGCCGAATAGATTCTTCGTGCCACCGTTTCAACACGAAATAAAAAACAAAATAGATGGATTAACACACAAAATATCGTGTTTATTTACACAATGTTGTATCGTCGTCACAAAGGAGATTAATCGTCGCGACTATGAATTTAAGATTTGTAGAAAGATCGTGATACGAACGCGACACAACGGAAGCAACATGTGACGCATCAAGGAGACAGAGAATGTCGAGAAAAGTATTCCGATGTTGTCTCTTTGCTTGCTTGTTGCAGAATGTCTCAAAAATGTTTTAGCACGAATTCGTGTGACGATCGGAAGGGTTGAAATACTTCTGATTGTCTAACAGAATTTAAGATGAAAAAGCTCCCTTTTCTCTGACGGTAAAATTTGAGAAGAAAATAACACGAAGACGGATGAGCAAATTTTCAATATGCATTAGTTGCAGTGTGTCATGAGAAAAATGAATGTAGAAAAAAACCCTACGTGCCGATTCGTTAGATTCGAGAATTGCGCCGAGGATGTGCTATCGCGGTAGAGCCACGTGAGAGGGGTTGCTGTAAAAAACATCCCTTCGAACCGAGTCGTCTTTTTCGATGATCGCGGTATGACGGAAAAATACATTTGATGGTTTGTTTGGAAACGAGGCAACCAAGTCGATAACACACATCTAAAAAGCTTCGAGTGTGTACGAAAAGTATTGTACGAGTTTTATTTTACACGATATTTCTAAAGAATTATTCATATTTTCGATATACGTTGTCTCCATTCATTTTCGTGTCGACGGAAGCTGGTACGATTCAATAGCAGTCGGTAATGTCAAACTACCGTTCTTTTTTCCTCTTCGATATTACGAGGTTTGAAAATCTTTTTATTCCATTTACACGGGGTGGCATGACGCCGCGTCGCTTGTTCATAACCCGGGAACTTTCATCGTAATATCCTCATCTGGTATTTCATTAAAGAACTTCTTGTTCTTGGTTCCATGATCAGCGCTGCATAGAGCAAACGAGGACGTTCAAAATTGCTCCTCCACTGGTAAATCGGATGAAATTTTTTACAATAAAGTTTTTAACATGATTGAGTCTATGATACACGTTTCCACCCACGGGAGCATTCATAAATGTACGCGGATGGGAAAAGTCCGTGATTTTAAAATGAAATGATTTTTTTCATAACCCTCTCGTCGCGTATATCCTCTCTCTTCTGCGTCGGTAAAGTCGTATCTTGGTGTAGTATATATATATATATATATATATACCGGCGTAATTTCCAATTTTAATCTGGCCAGAATTTTAATAACGTACATCGATGCTTTGTGGGTATGTAAACACGGACCATCCTCTCTCATAGTCTCGTTGGAAGCTGCAGCAACCCTCTCCTCCCTCTCCTGTCTGCCTTCGGCGATCCCGCGTATACCATTCAATGCTTTTAACCATCTGGTTATTTGTAATACGGTTAATATACCTATACACACGCTTTTACGTATTTCGAAAGTGTGTA
Source organism: Heteropelma amictum (assembly GCA_959613375.1). Classification (NCBI taxonomy): domain Eukaryota; kingdom Metazoa; phylum Arthropoda; class Insecta; order Hymenoptera; family Ichneumonidae; genus Heteropelma; species Heteropelma amictum. The sequence goes on from OY390727.1 coordinate 4,281,480, forward strand.
TGAATGAGCGATTGTACGGCATTGCAGCAGATTTTCGTGAAAATATACGATCGACATTCAATAATTTCTGTAAAATTAATTATAATGACGATGCAGCACCCCGATTCTTCCACAAGTGCAATATTCATTCTCGCATCCTGCTGTGACTCTTTTTTTTTCATCGCTAGCATTTCATTGCTCGCTGGCAGGGCTCCTGTCTCGTACTCGTGTTTTTTTCATGTCAACGCATCTGTCACGTTCATCCATCCACGTGTACTACTTCATTCGCAAATTTCGTATTATTTTTCGTCCGACTCACGAACGACGAAATTCGTTCGTTTTATCGAAAAGTTGATGGAACAAAATTCAATTGAAACGAAAAACAGAATTGCGTGAAAGAGCCGCGTTTCACGGCGGGGGTTGTAATATACCTCGTGTAAACAAAGTGTGGGATTATATTAATTTATAGAAATTCAGAGGGATGGAGAAAAAAAGGGAAGTTGGCGAAGAAAGAGACGAGGACGAGAGAAGAAAACGTGTAGGACAAAAATTCCAGCGAATCGCGAGGTTGCGAATGTTTCCCGTTAGAGTAATGTCCCCATAACACTTCTCGTTTCCAAAATTAGGTATCATTTCGTATGTTTTCCTTGCCACTGTCGCACCCCGATTTTTTTGCTGTTTCTCTATCTTTTTTTACCCCTCAACATCGCCGCTAATTTCTCACTTTTTTCGCCTTCAACTGCCCTCTCCGTTTTCCTTTGCTCTCCTAATTCAGCAGAATCGCAATAAGAGAGTATGAAGCCCGAACACAAGGCAGGCTATTCCTGTATGTCCAGTTTCCAATCCTCCCTCGCTTTTCCACGGTTGACGACGTGCTCGTTGGACGTATTCGAGTCCAGTTCTTTCCAACCCTCTTCCTCCTTTTCCATCCCTTCCCCGCCCTTATTCGCCACTCTCCGAATAGCCAAAGAAGCGAAGCTAAGGATCGTGAGGGATGACGGAGCAGGATGTGTAATAGGAGAAAAGTACGACAGGGTCCTGGAAGTGGAGAGCAAGGGGGAGGATCCGGGGAGCTCAGATTCAATTATCCGATATTAAACTGCCCCTAACCACGTGCAAGCCAGTTCCTCCACCTCTTCTACCACCTTTCTCATTCCTCTTTTATACCCCCTTTACCCTTTCCTCTGCCCCTTTCCGCCTCAATCCGAGTGCGCGCGAGTTCAAATGGTTGTTACAGCCAGTGGTACAGAGGCAGTTTCAGGATCAAGCGGGCGATATAACATCCCAAACATTTTCAGCTGGGTGGTATCCAGCGAGCTTCTAGAAGTATTAGATTGGATGGACCACTGTGTTTTATACTTACATGAGAGCTCTTTCCTACTGCTCCCACAATATACATTTACTTTCTGTAACACGCGACGGAATCGTCCTCCCTCTTTTGCTCGGGAACAGAAAAAGTCACCTAAAAAAAAAAATTCCCCTTGTACCCTAGTCATTTTGTTTTGTACGACGACGTCGATCGGGCTGTGTAGCTGATTAACGCTTGCAGGAATATTCTGTGAATATTTAACAAAAAATTTTGTAACATCACAGAGCTGTAAATCGCTGATGAACACGATTGGCGCCGATTCGATGAGGAAAATGAGGATATTGCAGTCGCAATTTTGCGCTTACTGCGAGGTTATTCTTCGCAAAGGGTTTGAAATTATAACATCGAAGCATTGCAAATTTTTTATCAACGTGATTGACTCCCCTACAACTGAGATGATGAAGATATTTCATTTTCTATTCTATCCTGTAGAAATACGGCAAACTCCGCTTGGTTCAAGCTTACTCTCCGCAAAAGGGTAATAAAAAGTGTATAACATCAAAGCACTGAAAACGGCTAATGATCACGATTGGCTTCGATACAACAGAAAAGATATTGCAGTCGAAATTTTCCGATGATTTTATGATCATGACAACAAATTCTGCTTATTATTCCAAGCATAATCTTCGCAAAGAGTTTACAAAAACTTCTAACCCTAAAGCTGAAATTCTGATGAGTCTGACTGTTTTCGATGGCGTAAACTTGCTCTTCGCGATGGGTTCAAAAAAATGTATAACATTGAAGCGTCGTAAATCTTCGATTTTACGATCCAGGATCACGAAGGACTCTGCTTATTATGCAAATGGAACGGAATACGATTCCACGATGGGTTTTAACACCGTGCTGACAATTCGACAGGAATCCGCAAGGATATCAACAATCCAAAGTTTGTCGATCTATGCTATGATCCACCCCTATTTTGTGTTTTAAAAATATAATGGTCTGTAAGAAAAAAAAGGTTTTTTCCCAAAGATCTATATGCAGTTTTGACTTTGTGCTTCTTTCTCCGCATCTCTGTCGAATAAATAAGAGAGACCGGGCGGTAGATGCGGTGGCAGGATTCGTAATTTTCGTCCAGGATTTACAAGGGTGGCAGGGACAGAGAAAGATAGCTGTAGATATAACTTGGAGATATTCAGCTCGTTAGTCCAATCAAGCTTAGTGTGCCGTTTGCTTTCTATCATCTCTCTCTTTCACGGATATATGGATGGGGGAATATGCGTGCACACAAATTCTGGTTTCAATAGTATACGCGATGACGGACGACGTCACCGCCTTGATGATAATTAAATTGCTTTGCGGGGCTAGCAGTGACTAAACAGTCATTATAACGGCTAGATCATAATTACGGCGTAGCTCGTTTCTCTCCTTACGTTTCTCGCTCTCCTGTATTATGATAAACGTGTGTGGGTATGGGATATAACAGATCATTCGGAGCGCATTATGGCTCCGAGAATTAACAGTTTGGATAGATAATTTGCACGAATATCGAGTGCGTATTATTATCACTAAAATTCAGTCAAAAGCTACAGCTTACCCAGCTCGCTACTTGACAATTATTCACAGAGATTTTATCGTATATATATAAACGTAACATATACCGGGATGCGATTTATTAATTCAGATAAATTGTAGTTAATTCCGCATTGTCGTGAATTTACGCTTCACGAAAGTGCGTGTATTTTCTATTATTTTTCTCAGTATTTGAGATTGATTTTTCAAATATTGAGTCAGTCTTGATTCGATATTCCATATGGGAATTGGTAAGGAAGCCTGATGAAATAGGCAAGGATCGTCGCTCACTACGGAAGCCGGTTTGGAGTTTTACGATACCTACGAGCCACTTCAAACGAGCCACGTGTAATTCAAAGTTAGCCAATTAGAGAGTAATTATGAATCTGATTTTTCTTTTTTCCATTTCAAATTTTAATATCAGGTACAAAAGGCTCAATTGGACGGAACAAAATTCGCCAAAATTGACATTTCTCGAATATTTAAATGAAACTTTTTTAGTCAGTTATACGACAGAAAGTCTTAGATGATAGGCGGACGGATTTGTATTTTCCCACAAAATAGATAAACTTTCGGGGCTATTATCAAGAAATGAACAATTTAAATGTACACATTTCGCGACAATTATTTATCAAAACAATAAAATAAATATGAATGGAAACCTTCCTTGCCGTGGCTTATCGGATGTTCTTACTATAGAAATTTTTTAATTTCTTCATTTGCCTCAGAGTGAACAGTCTTCGAAAGATTTTGACCATTATTCCTTCAAAAAAGAACGACGTTCTTGTCAAGGAACACTATTCGTTAACGAAATCACGCGAAGCATGACACAAAGAAATGTCCACAAATAAAGTACAACAAAAAGTTCGAAAAAAGCGTTGAACCTCGAAACAATGAGCGGGCAATAAAATTGAATCAATCTATCTTCGTTATATTTTGTTTCTTCGCGTACAGCGAAAGCGCCACGAATAAAAAGTGAGTACGAAATGAGTCGGAGAGAACGGGGCACTTTAAATCCCACTATTTAATTATTTTCTTATCTGCCTCGTCTATCCGAGAAGGAGGGCGACGTATCCTATAAAGCAGTGTATAAACACTCTTGGATATATAGATTGTTTTAAAATAAGTATGTAAATTAAATTTTATGCAAAAATGACAAAAATCGAAAAATTATTGATTTTCCACCAAAGAATTCAGTCGTTTGAATTGACAGATTCGTAACCATTAACGGTGTTTATTTATGTATGTAGGTTTTCACAAAACTTTATGTCAATAATTCATATTTATATCCGAAATGAGATTTCGAGACGAAAAGTACTTTAGAATTTTTATATCTACAAGAATAACTAGTTGTCAAAGTTAACGTCAATCGGATTAGCGTACACCCCTCTCTAGTGCACGCCTAAGATTGGTCAAACTGCATTAATTAATAACTTGACGGGCATTCGTCGGATCAAAAACCATTCTTATCGTCGTCGGTCATTCCATCAATTGCAATGGGAGGAAATATAATTTATAACATAAGTAATGTTTGAGAAAACATTATTTTACATGTTGACATATCTTTACGTATTTTACATAGATTTTTATTTTCAAATTTCTAACAAAGTACATGCTCTGATTGAATTTGGATGTTCAATATCACCTTAAACAAATCAATATGTGTGAATATAAGGAAAAATGTAAAACTTTGATTTATTTTTAGATTTATAGCTGAAATATATTTCTATCTCCATTTCAGTATTCTTAATTAACATTCTTTTTCATGAGTGAACGAAATGATTTACCCAAAATTGCTGAAATATTAAAATTGGTGCAAGGTAAATTGTGTATTTGTAATTGCACGAAATGCTGCGTTCAAGGTTGCATACTTTGGAAATCAGTTGCGTTTTTTCGGCCAATTTCCATTGTCCCAAATTACTTACCAATTAAAATACAAGTTATTCTGGATCGCTCTGTACTTGGGCATGTGTACATACACACAACGACTTGACGCTGTCGGACTTTAATACTAGAATGCTTCACTCTTTCCCAACGTTACTTTTTCCCCCTTCACTCAGGCTGTATCATGATTTCTCTGTTGAATACACCTTCAAGTACACCCCTTTTTCTGTATTCCCGGTATGTACATGAACGTTACTTCGCGCAATGTTCGAAACGCTGGGGCACGCGCGAACGATTAGAATCGGTCTTATAGTGACCGATTGCTCAGTGCTTTCGTGTTCCCTAATCCCTCACACGTGATAACTTCCTCACGTGTGCGTGTGAGAACATTTTTTATCAAACACGTATAGCAATGGCTGAAAATGTGTGATGACGTGAAGTTCATTAGGCAAAGTCTGACGGATACGTACATTAATCAAGATTTTAATTAAGAGCATACAGCTGTTCAAGGTGTAACGCAGGAATTGCCAGAGCGAACACGCTCTGGCACAAAGGAATCTGTAAATGCCCATACGTACGTAATATACTCTGTAATATTACATTAGTACTCCAAATGGGGCATCAACGGAAATTCATGTATATTTTTATGTTATAAAAATATACATGATAAAAAAATAAGATAAATAAATAACTTCTAATAAAAAGTTGATGGGGTTCGGAAGTTGATTCTTAATCGAATAAATATCGCGCGATTGTCGTCGTTTCATTCGTCCCCTGATTGATCGGTGAAAAAAGAACGAATTTTGTGGCAAAATCCCGTTCGCTTTCTGATGCGCGCGTGTTTTGTTTTTGCTTGAATTTGACTGTTTTTTTTTGCATTTTTTGACTGATATTTCGAATTTTCGTGGAAAACTCGATGAGTTTTGGAATCGGCGGAAAATTTGCGAAGGCACAGGTTGTTGAACTATCGAAAATTCGAAAAAAAATGTTTCGTTGATTTTGGCTATTTTTCCAGAATCGTCGAAAAGCCGAAATTTCAAAAGGCTATAACTACGTTAAAAATCACGCTACATAGATTTCTCGGGAGTGTTTAGAGACGCCCTCGAGTAGACTTAAAAAATGGTGAAAGTTACATGTCGATAGCTTAATTCGTTCACCCTGAAAATCGATGTTGAAAATTGTCGAAAAAAACTCAAAGGGGTGTGTATGGGAAAAGTGGCGAAAATCGGTGGTCCTACTTTAAAAATCTGCCAAAAATCGAAAAATTAAGATACCTGGACAAACCAAACGGCATTTTGAAGCCTCGTCAATTAACAAGAGAATAAGCACATGTTGGAGTTTTTAGGTCAAAGGAGAAAAAAATGGCAATCCTTTTAGTGAACCAACTCGATCTGGCAAAAAGAGGCGACAAATTTTGGATTTCAAAAATGATTTTTAGTGGTCTATATCGATGTTTTTTGCCCGCTGATTAGGAAACACACCAGTATTTCATCGAAAACCCAATATTTCCGTCCGAAAATGCGATAATACGAATTTTATCGATTAATTACTTTTTTCTCATTGAAAGATCACGTTTTCGGGAAAAAGGCGGTGGATTCCGTAATCAGCGGGAAATTTCCGATTAGATACGCTCCGGAAAGATTGAAAATTAAAAAAAAAATCTCGACTCATTTTCGTCACTTCTCCAGAAACCTCAAAAAGTCGAAATTTCGAAGGCTCGTATCTACCTTTTGCTTTCTGATGCGCGCGTATGTTTTGTTTGAATTATTGAATGCGTATGATAAAATTACGTAAAAAATCATCCCTAGTATGTATATATATATATATATATAATAGATATATAAACATGAAGCTGTGCATGTCTAAAGAAACGCACAAGAGCCAGGAGTAGACAGGGTGGTATTGCAAAAGCGCGGAGCCTCGCAAGCACTAATTAGAGTTCTCTTCTTGAGGCTCGAAGATTAAAAGCCAGGCATAAGTGCCGACGTTTTCCCTCCTGCGTTTCTACTCCTCTCTCGTTCTTTTTGCGAGGCTGCTACTCGTCCCATCGATCCTCTCATCTTCGTTTCATTCTCGTTTCGTTGCAATCGACCCAACTATTTAGAAAACTGGGGAAAATAGGGAAGCAAAGATTGGTAGAATAAGAGCAAAATGGATGTAATGAGGGCTGAGGAGGCCGGGGTTGGGGATGATTTTGAGTGAACGAACTGGAGTGTAAGGGTGAGGCGGAATTATCGCTTATCAGGATGCCAATGAGCAAAGTACGAGACTGAACATGAAAATGAATATAAACATGTACAGCGATATGTGTGAATGGACCAATCGTTTAGCCAAGAGCTTTCTGATAATCGTGTGGATGCAAATGTGAATCACTTGGATTTCTCGGATGGCATACGCAATTCTTGACTGTAACTACTTACAGCAACGATGATTACATCTACATGCATATCTACCTATAATATTTTGCCACTTCGTTTGCGATATGCCTATCTCACGTACAGTTTCCAAGCAATATGAGACTCGTTATGCACAGTCTAGACCACATTTCGATAAACCCAATCAAAATTTGTCACTTATTTTATTGACATCTAGAAACGAAAAAATGGCCCATTCCTGGCATCGAAACATTTTTTTATCTAGTATGCATTTTATCTAGCATTATAAATTATTGAGAATCGTTGCGTTTCGATTAAACTGGCAATTTGTAGTTATCCAAGTATAGATTATGGAATATCGTCTCGGAGTCAGTGCGCTACTCCATTATTTTTCATTAATTTAATGAACAAAATGTATGCCATGAGTATTCTCTCGTTAAATCGCTACTCGAGATACTTTTATCGTCACGACTGTCTCAAGCCTTTACTTCATGACAGTTGTCCATTCGCTTCAGTTATAGTTGTCTTACCAAAAGCACTGTGCAAAGTTGCCTTACCAGCCAATGTGTGAAAGCATTCGAAACGTAATAGGCGTAAAATAATATATCTATCATATATTATTATTAAATCATTTATATATTTTATATTTTCTATTCAGGGTATCCGGAAACTTGATGATAAAGCTTCGAAGTTAGATTCAGGATGAGATTCCTAGCAGGTCGGAGCAGACAGTACTTGAAGACTTGGAATTTTATCCCCAATGTAGCATCACACTATCATCCATTTTTGAAACACCCTATGTATGCACATACGCGTATATATTATGTTTACATAAATTATATAATACCTTCGAAATTAAACGGTGCACATATAACAGAGATTTTCCTGAAAACTCTGTGACATATTTATGATTCAGAGCTGGCAGGAAAAATCTTAATAAAAGTTTGAAAAGTATCACAATAAAAGTCCTATTTTTTAGTGTTCTACATCATAAAACCTACATAAAATTCTAGAATTTTTGAGACAAGATATTTTTAAATTTAACGGGTGAATCCTACTAACATTTTGCCAGTCATCATGCATTAACGTCTTGAACCTGCAGCTTCCGAAATTTCATACAATTTCCCCAAGAAAACGCTTTTGGCGAAACGACGAACTTTGGAGCAGCAATTAACCCTCGCATCCTCTGTTATGTCGGTCGATAAATTAATTCGTCGTGATGTCGATAATTTGCGTATCGTTGCGAGAACACATCGTGGCTTTCCTATGATCCGTGCTCTGCAGATAATTTAATAAATATTGCGATTTGTAAGTATCGATGTACATGAACATAATCTCTCGGATACACGCATACGCTGGCAGCCGCGGAGAACCGTGGCAAAGGCATCCATATCCCTTGACTTTCTCTCGTCGAGACGCTAAAAGGTTTCGAGGAGTATCGAGGAGATTTTGCTTTTAGCACATTCACGATAAAACCGGCATTCTCGTTTCACGGGTCTCTCTCTCCCTTCCTTACCTTCTCCCATCGTCTGTTCTTGTCTTTTACACCTTTGCGGCCCAAGCTGGCGCCGTTGACGTTAATGCCGATAAACGTCGTTTCATATAAATACGCGCTCGTATGTTTATGTGTATGTAAATATTTCTATATGGCTGCCACGACGCCACGAAAAGCAGTATATGTATATTTATACACGTACATAAATATCCGGCGGAAGAGAAATAAAAGATTTCTTTGTCGCAGTCACAATCTAATTACTTTTGTTATACGTATATAATACCATTTTTTCCACTTTTCAATTTTAAAATATATATAATTAAAAAATTGATATAAAAATATCAATTTTATCGGGAAGAAATACATTTAACAAGGATCCAGAGTTAAAACTTCATCGAGATTATTCCTCTTCAAGCTTTCGGACGATTGTCATAATTCGATAAAATTGTGGTGCTTTTGGGCTTGCATGGAAGATATAAATGCATGCATTTTGGTACCCACCCATGCACGTATTTATAAATATATACATTTTTTGTATGTATATATATATTACTACGTGTGACTCGCATCGAGCAAGCATCAGTAAATCACAGAAACAACCTCTGTTATTGACTCTGGTAGCAAATTTATAGTCGTCCAGTATGCAGCAGCGTTGTATACGTACATTTTTGTTTATATATATATATATATGTCCGATTATACCCTCCCAATTCACAGGCCCTTCGTCCTCTTGGGTACTCGTTCACACTGGTCCGCGTTCTCTCGACTTGCAACCCCATCTTCCTCTCCAATTCACCAAACATGGCAAGAGCAAGCGCTCGAGAAACAACCACGAGAGCATACAAGAGGCACCCCTTTGCATCATCCACCGTAACCCCTCTCTTACTCCTTTCCAGCCCTTCGTGAAAACGCGCACCGTCATTGTTCCGGTTTATACGGTGATTTGTGGATTTTACTACCGCCTCATTCGTCGTCTCGTCGCCACAAACCACCACCATTACTTCTCTTCTATATTCTAGTTATCAACTAGTTGGAACACCGTCACGATGTTTCTTTTTGCTGCACGCATTGTTTGAGCATCCCTCAATTCCTTGTTTCGAGGCTTATTTTTTATTAAAAAGTTTTTGGTTCGTTGGATCGTTTGGTTCTCATAAAAATACACTTGCCCTGTTCAGGGGTGGTTTTAAACTGAGCGCGCTATAGGCACAGAGGTTCACTGGTCCATTGGAATTTCCATTGGTCGTTTGCCATGACTTTCGTATTTATCGAAAAACTGTCAAACCGATGTATATTTTTCCGTCTATTACACCATTTTGGCCGAACTTTGGGCACAGTTAGGGTATACATATTTGCCATTACAAGAATTTTTTCGTATTTTGACGCAATTTTCTGCGATCTTCCGTGGGCCGCGATCACTGCCAATCGATAGAGCTTATTCTGTGCGGAGGCTGCGGTACGGACGATCGAATAGTTAATGACGATAAGGGGATGGGATTTCGAAAATTCCCACCGATAAATTGAATGCCCTTTAGAGTTATTAACGATTTAAAAATTACAAATAACACCGTGTAAAGTCCCGAAAGCGAAATTTTCACCAATAGGGGTGGTGTACAACTCATGTTACAACAGATAGTTCGTAGAATTGAAATGTCAGGGAATAAAGATAGCTTGCGAATGGAATTAAGCGACGTGAAACGAGTAGCGGAAATCATCGTAACTCGGGGTTGTCCTACAACGATGGAAAGCACTCTCTCTTATCCTTCAATCCTTTCAGCCGAACGCAGGGTGAAAGAGCGTCTTGAATAAATGGCGCGAAAATGCTTTTACAAAGTTCCCTTTTACGTAACACCATGTACACATGCTGTATACAGATAGATTTTCTCTCTTTCTTTTCTTAAATCCCTCATCGTCGGGTCTTTTACTCGTCACGCGCGCGACTCTCTGGTAGACGATGGCGAGAGTTTGCTAGACCGGGACTCTTCGGTCCAGATTAAATTCATTACTATATTAACACAGATGGATTATCCGTGGAGGAAGTCTCTTTAATTTTAAACGTGGCGTTTAGACTCTACCTGCAATAATCCGCATCTTTCTTCACAATTTTAACACAAACTCCCGAGATTGACACGTTGATTTTTCAGCCCCCCGTCCATATTTTGACGATCTTGCCGATGTTTTTGTTGTTTTTGAGGATGCATGATACAAAAAAGCCAATTTTTCATATGTCAAGCGTACTGATGGTATATCTGGAAAATTTACTAGAGTTTGCTACTTTTAACGGTTTTCCAAATTTTCGTTGCATCATCGCGTTCCTCGTTTAAAAGTGTTTGCTCCTTTTCTACTTTTGTGGAAATGGTAAATGACATTTACTCGTGGACTGACAGACGTTTCTATTTCCAACGCACACTTAATAACCTCCAATATCGTTTGTTTATCTTTCTATTTTTTAAGTATAATCTCGAGCTGGTTCTTTCTTATTGGAGATTTTTACTTGGCAGATTTTCAAAGTTCTCGAACCACGAGTTTATCATTTGGGTGACATGCTTGTAAGTTCAATTTGACCAGTTAAGCATTGTAACTTTATGCTCCTTTCCCTTTGGTCTGATCAGCCCAGAAAGATCGATTTTATTCCTCCCTGTCACGTGTGAAGACTTTGTCATTTAAAAACTTCTATCATTAAAAAATCTAAGAATCTGAAATCACGTTAGTAGAGTCCTGTAGACTTTTAATAACCAATCGTGACTATAATATTGACCGTTTAGTATTTTATTGACCAGAATTTTAGTTGTTCCACTTAGAGATGTAGATGGAATTTGCATTTGGACGACAATTTCCGAGTAATTAGGCTGCAAGGCGGTAATGTAGATCGATGATCCGAGATTCCCAAAGTGGGAACCCAGACGGCTTGAGTGCGGTAGTATCGCGACCTTTATCGAATCGCGCGGTAGGAAGTAGCGAGGAAGAGGAGAGATACGAGGAGAGCGGTCTCTCCTTGGTTCGCGCCTGTTATTACATGTTACGGCTGTGACCTCGACCTTATCTTCGAGATAAGGACCTGCCAACCCTTATGAATGCCTCCATTATGCGAGTTTGGCCGACGTTGTATCTCGGTGTTGTTGCCCATGGTAGGCGAAAGCTTCCAGCTCTCTTTCCCCTTAGTTTCTTTCCTTCTTCAGCTAAAACCGCGTATTCCGCTACTCCCGGACCTATTGGCATCGTTCGTATTATCTCTGACTGCATAACGTTCTATCGAAAGACCCCCAACTGATAAGACTCGGGAATTCTCGCTACGTTTCCCCCAATAACCTTGATAATGAAGCCAAGGGCGTTCCGAGCAAGAGATTTCTCTTCATCCGCGGCAAGAAGCCACCATCCAAGTGTGTTTGTGCATTTTATCGTAATCTCCAATTCGATAAATGTACCGGTACACGTGGTAGAGTGTAACATCACCAGCGGATTATCCAAAGTAGTGTGGTTGTCGATGGTTTTAGGCTTAACTCTTTGAGCTCGATAAGACGTATTGGTATGGCACGTGGAGGGTGTTTCAGGATCATCGACATTGAGAGGAACATGGCCTGTACTCACGCACACAGACACGCGCCCACACACAGCATGCAACTAAGTGGTGTCCCTTCGAGCTGAGAGGGTTAAATGGGTTTATGTCCTCTTAACTAATCGCTGCCCTATATTCCCGAGTAAGCACGACGTTTATTAAGCGTGGCATTGTGGCTACGAATTATACAAGTGCCTAATCGATGAAATCTGTAGTCATCGTAATTGCAGCACGAAAATTATACTCTTATCGCGATAACCTTCAAATTCCATTGGGCATTCAAGTTTGAATATCACTTTTCATGCTATATAATACATTTTCTTGGATATAATATTCATATGGTATCGACGAGAAAAGTTGTTGGAATTCACGTGAGGGCGGTGAATGGAAAAAAAGCTCGTTACCCAGTGTTTGAATTCCATGCAATGTAAAATCGAAAATATCAAGAGTCGTTATTTATTGGCTGTTGGCACTGGACATTGTATGGTATGATTCCTGTATATTCATTGGACGTATATATTTTCATGGTGTGTAATAAAGCCATAAAGATGTAATATGTATGTCAAAGTTATGTTACTTTGTAAAGGTGTGTGTGAGCCGTCGATGCATACGCAGTGGACACGTTCACGTCCAAATCGGGATATTGAATTTACACCATTTCTGTTTGGATGGATTGTGGTTATATACCAGATGAAATATTTCGGCAAGTGTGATATAATCCCTCGATATTTGCACTAAAAGGAAGTACTTTTTACATTAAAAAATAACATCATGAACTATATTTGATTATGGAAATGAGTTCTCGCCTTTGAAACTTCCTCTTGGCGGAGAATTCCAAACGAACGAACCGATGCTTGATTTAATTTTTTTATTACGTTCTTTAAAAAATAGTATATTGTATGGAACAAGGTGGTTTCAGACGAGCGTTAAATCGTCTGTTATCGCACTGTGCATGAACCTGTGGAATGACATTTTTCCGTGCCACCCTTCATCTTTTTTCCAGCCATCTCTCTTAAGGCAGTTGTCCCGTCGAATGTATTTTATTGGGAATATTGTGTGAAATTCGAAGAACGGGTTAAAACACCAGGTCAGGAGGTTAAAACACGATCATTCGCAAAATTTTAGTAGGATCCACCGTTCAGATTCAGAAATACCTTTTATACAAAATTGCTGTACATGCCGCAATTTTTCCTGCTACTTACCTGGTAAAGTCACTTTGTACTACGAGCTACCACGAGACCGTAAAGCTGAAAATCAAAAAGTCCGAAGCCACACGAAATTTAAAACGATGGCGCAACAAAACGTCAGTTTGGTTGGCGGTACGATATTCCAAAGTGTGCAACAAATAAACAGCTGCCAAACCGGCACAGAGCCGAAATTATTTGCGATTAAATTTGACATTGGTCCAAAATAATCGGCCCGTTTCGTCTGGCTAAACGGGCACTGAAAAACGATGCAGGTATTTTAGAAAAAAAGATTCGTCACATTGCCTCTCAGTAACTTCTACCCAATGGAAAATTTCAATTTATCGTTCGTTTTCTTTTTACCTTTGGCCAAATCCACCTAGCCACATGAGTGACTATCGAAAACCGTCGTAGGACCGGAAATCTTTTTTCCTTCAGCGTTGAGCCCCGACATCGCCCAATTTTCGTGCGATATCCGTTTGATCCGCATGGCGAACTTCCGTTGTGCTGCATCGTGTCCGTTTCCATACGTAGGAAATTGCATGGGAAATTCGAAAGTTCGTCGCGTGGCTCTTCTGCTATACGAATAATATAACAGTTGATACAGTGCGCGAGTTGCCCGGGTAATACGATAGAGGCGGGCATACTGATGGAGAGTTTAGCGGTACATATAGGAAGAGAGAAAGAGAGAGAGACCAGCAGGCAAAATGGCGTTTATGATTCGTGAAAGGCAGAAATTTACGTATAGGGGATGAAAATCGACCAGATAGTACAACCCACTTGACGGTCCGCCTCGTCGTCCGTCGGCATCACGTGACGACAAATCTAGTTTATTCACACCATACCGGAATACCCATCCACTGTCCATTATAAATATTTCATCAACCGATAAACTCAGGCGTATCAATACTGCATTTGAGTGACCTCGAAATTGAACATGTTTTCGAGAGGATTAACATAATCGGTTACAAATTTGCAGACGATAGCCAACGTCAAATGGACTCGCTTCAATGAACAGATTCGTCGAGTGCGAATGAATTTTTATTCGTGAGATTTTTATAACGAGAAGAGCTAAAAGTGAGTGAGATACAAGAGGAGCACACGTAGATTTTGTCAGTGAGGTCTAAGGTCGTTTGGTCCAGTTTTGTAGGGTTTGAAAAGACTGGTGAGAAAGAAGCTTTCTAGTTTCTCATCTCACCGATAGAAAATGCTGGATGTATAGACATAACTTGAACTCAACGTGTAGTCTCGCTTCGTGTGTATACGACGTACACAAATTTTGGTACAACCATACAGGTGATTGGATCGATCGATTAATCGATAGATACTCATATAGCGATGATGAGAGTTCAATATAGTTTCGCGAATACATAGATAGAGAGAAGGGATGATGGTGCAGTCAGAGGAACAAGGAGCGACAGACTCTGCGTATGAGGGATTGGTAATTACGTTTAATACCCTTGGTTATGTGTTTACATCGTACACATTTACCAGCTTCGATGCAGCGCCGGACGGATCCTGGTACATGGACAGCCTACCCTTTACCAATCCGTCTACGCGTCTGCGGATATTTTGAAAAGAAGATGGCAATATGGACCAGTTGGTAGAGGCGGACTTGCTTTTCTCAGTACGCGATAGGCAGAGGGACTCATGTCCGAATCATACGGACACTTGGAACTTGCGTCAACTTTGAGCTCCTCGGTACGAATGCAGTTCCGCTTGGGAAAGACGTTCAACGATGTATCTTCTTGAAATATGAACACACCTGCGTGTAGATAAATGTTATTGTACGTTTCTTTTCAAACTCTTGCGTAAAAAATAAGTCAAGGTGATTCTATAGATGCAGGTGCGAGAAAGGTTGATGAGAAACCTGGGTTTCTATTTTGGGGAGCTTTCGATCTCATGGACATTTTTCATTTTCGTGAATAGTAGCCGCATTGATCAGGGGTCGGAAGAGACATCGAATAGTTACGAAGTTAAGATCTCGCAGGGGTGTGAATTTTCTCCGGTATGTGGAAAAACTTGATGAAAAATGTGCAGACATTGCATTCTCGTTAATTAATTAAACTCACGAAGCTTTATGTTCGTGGAATCTTATTCCAGAGCGATGTATCTTCTTGAAATATGAACACACCTGCGTGTAGATAAAAGTTATTGTACGTTTCTTTTCAAACTCTTGCGTAAAAAATAAGTCAAGGTGATTCTATAGATGCAGGTGCGAGAAAGGTTGATGAGAAACCTGGGTTTCTATTTTGGGGAGCTTTCGATCTCATGGACATCTTTCATTTTCGTGAATAGTAGCCGCATTGATCAGGGGTCGGAAGAGACATCGAATAGTTACGAAGTTAAGATCTCGCAGGGGTGTAAATTTTCTCCGGTATGTGGAAAAACTTGATGAAAAATGTGCAGACATTGCATTCTCGTTAATTAATTAAACTCACGAAGCTTGATGTTCGTGGAATTTTATTTCGGAGCAATGTATGTTCTTGAAATATGAACACACCTGCGTGTAGATAAATGTTATTGTACGTTTCTTTTCAAACTCTTGCGTAAAAAATAAGTCAAGGTGATTCTATAGATGCAGGTGCGAGAAAGGTTGATGAGAAACCTGGGTTTCTATTTTGAGCAGCCTTCGATCTTATGGACATTTTTCATTTTCGTGAACAGTAGCCGCATTGATCAGGGGTCGGAAGAGACATCGAATAGTTACGAAGTTAAGATCTCGCAGGGGTGTAAATTTTCTCCGGTATGTGGAAAAACTTGATGAAAAATGTGCAGACATTGCATTCTCGTTAATTAATTAAACTCACGAAGCTTGATGTTCGTGGAATTTTATTTCGGAGCAATGTATGTTCTTGAAATATGAACACACCTGCGTGTAGATAAATGTTATTGTACGTTTCTTTTCAAACTCTTGCGTAAAAAATAAGTCAAGGTGATTCTATAGATGCAGGTGCGAGAAAGGTTGATGAGAAACCTGGGTTTCTATTTTGAGCAGCCTTCGATCTTATGGACATTTTTCATTTTCGTGAACAGTAGCCGCATTGATCAGGGGTCGGAAGAGACATCGAATAGTTACGAAGTTAAGATCTCGCAGGGGTGTGAATTTTCTCCGGTATGTGGAAAAACTTGATGAAAAATGTGCAGACATGGCATTCTCGTTAATTAATTAAACTCACGAAGCTTTATATGTTCGTGGAATCTTATTCCAGAGCCCTTGCTGCGCGCCAGATCCGATAATGGAGGAGCTGTGTACAACTTTTTAATTCGACAAGCTTTTTCTTCGTTGCGGCGCGCGATCGACCATTTTATTGGTATATAGTCACGCGAACGTTTCTCCCATCCGCTCTAATACTTTCGTCCACTTGGTGCTGCTGCAGAACGAGGAATGAATAAAACTGCAAAGGGGGTTGCGGGATGAGTAAAGCCCGAGCAAAAGAGAAAGAAGAAATGCTGAACAGAAATGAGAATAGATGTAATAATATATTTAATATTCGTCGGATCCTTGAGCTTTTCTCTATTCTCGGTATTACAAACCGACCGATATTCTCGCCCTCATTCTAGGGATGCTCTTCGCCCTTCTTTCGTCCCTCTCTCTCTCTCTCCTGTTTTCTTACCTCTTCTAGATCTCCCCCGTTTGTTGGTTTCTCTCTTCTACTTTCCTTCTTCTTCACCCTCATTTTCCGGAGACCGACAGTGTAGATATTTTACTCATTTTCGTTCCCTGAATCCGTGTAATCCTCCACCTCTGTACCTTGCCTCCTTGCATATCGTTTAAGAACTTGCACTTTTTACTCACCCACCATTCCCCCCATGTTTTCATAACCGTTTAAGGATAATAAATCTTATTTTCTCGGCAACTAATATGTATTAACTTTATTCAAGAATTATGAAAGATTTCGATCTACATAGGGTGCAGTTTTTCTACAAAGCGCCATATTTTTGGAAATCCAAATATTATTCATACATCATAAAAGTCACAAAAATGAGTAATGTAATTACCACAGATCGTTTAGTATTCCTTATTAAGGATGTAGTATACTGAGCAGGGGATTCGTAGCGGGAATCAATTCAGATGCTCCATTTTTGCGTCAATGACAAAAGATTTCTCCCAACGGAAAATCTTTGCGATTATCGTGAAAATTGGAATTTTTTTCTCATTGTCGATATCTTTCGAACAATAATACTCGAGTGGTAATAGCATGTCGGATATTCCGCGCGGAGACCCCGAAAAGCGTTTGAAATTAAATTTTTCCCCAAGGGCATAGGAGCCACACCGGCCGCAAATTCATAAGATTCAATATGCTACGGGAGGAAGTTGCGGGGGATGAGCGTGAGAGACAAACGGGCGAGTAGGGTAAGCTCTAGCCTATAAATGCATCAGGGGTTGGTATATACAAACGTAGTCCCTCGTGGGAGGTCGAGCTTGCGCGTGGAAGGGAACCCCACTCGGCTTTCGTATTTAACATCAAATACGTGCCTTCCCGGCACGGGACCTTCCCCATCACATTTTTACACTTACCTATTTCGAGCTTATGTATATACGCATGTATATACATACGGATATCACGCTTTTGCGGAATGTTTACCGACGATATATGAACTAATATCGAGCGAATCACGTGATCTTTCTAAAACAATTTTGTTCCATCTCCTTCCATCTCACCTCTGTTTTTCACATTTTCTTCGTCCCTCCGCACTCTCGTCCCTCCATCCCTTCACGACGAACTTATTCGTATGATCCGTGCGTTTTTCCACCCCCAATCCGTTCCCCATCCGGCAACATCAAGTATCCTCGATTCTAACCACTGTTACCTTTCCAAGTATCTACATTCACCGCACGATATGTTGGAACACTTTATGGCTTTTCGCGATTTTATTCTCTTTGATATTTTAGCATGACTAAAAAAAAAGGGAAGAGGAGGAAAGAGAAGTGTCATAAAAATATGATGACGGTATAAAAATTCGCTATCATTTTTTACCGTACAGGGTAAATTATCATAAATCAATGAGCAAAAGCAGGAAAAATGTAGAGAACGTTATATCGTTCTTCGTTATTGTGTTTTGTTTGTTTTAGGAATGTACGTTGACAGCAAGGTTTTTTTTTCGCATATCGCCCACTATTTTTTTCCTAATGAATAAGCAGATCGAGTCTGAAGGAAACGATCGAATTGCGGTCTTAGGTTGAATTGAATTTTTTATTTCGATTGCTTTCGCCTGTATAAAAAAATATTATTACATACGATTTACGAGTAAAAAATATACGCGACTATTCAAACGTGTAAACTGAACCAGATCGTCCTGTGTTCATCGTTCTTAAGGTTGTTACCTCGCCAAAAGTATTTATGTCAGAATTGTACGAAAAGTGCATGGAACTGTCGAGCAAGGCGTTAATGCGTGATCGATTGTAAAACTTTAGCAGGAATCGCCGTTTATAGGTTGAGAAATCTTCTTATCAAAAATACTCCAATTTGACGTGGATTTTTTGCGCATAGAAAATTGAACGTTTTTGCGATAAAATTGCGGTCGCCCGCTCTGATGAGTCGTGAATGAATTTATCACAGAATTTTGAGAAAAATCGCTCATATAGTTTCGAACATACGATATTTATATTACGTAATAGATGTACTGTAATATACATATAATAATAATAATAAGCTACATATCTTTATATATATATTTCTTCTGTGCGTGTGTTTGTCACTGAACTCCTCCTAAACGGCTGAACCGATTTTAATGAAATTTGTTGTGTATGTTCAAGGGGATTCGAGAATGGTTTAGATTTACAATTCGGTCCAATTCAAATCGTTTATTCAATTCATTTTCGAATTATAAAGACGTGTGTAAGGGACAACGTCCGACGGGTCCACTCGTGTATATATAATATTTTACGCCCCGTATTTTATGAATATCCCGCAAGATAGACGCCTTTTTTCGGAGATTGGCTGGTAAGCTTTCTTCTGTAACTGTCACGAGACGACTATGTATTAAATCTCGCTATCGTATTATACGTAATTGAAATACTTGAAAATTTTTTTTTACTCGGCGTCGAGACGCTGCCGCGTCTGTAGAGATGCTGCTGCATTGCGAGACGAGCAGAGGCTCTCCTCCATCGCCTGTACTACACGCATTACGTATACCAGGTACACACCTTCTACACATCGCATCTCACGTCTTGATTTACGCGATATGGGCGTGCCCGCACAGGAGCCGCAATTAGTTTATTAATAATTAGTAAACGAGGCCCGAGGTTGCAGATCTTGCTATCCGTCTCTCTCGTTCTCTCGGAGAACGCCGAAGCATCTTAGATCATTGGTGATCGAGGAGACTGAGAGAGAAAGGAGAAGAGCCCCGCGCTTCAATTCACGTTTGCAAAGTCCTGTATACATATATATATATATTCATATTTCCGAGGCTCGAGGGGCCTCTAAACCAATCGAGAGAAGACGCTCTTACTCCAGGAGGTTCTCGATGAGCTGAAAGGAGGACAGCTCGAACTGGTCTTACATATATCGTCAAATTACCAAGCGATCTTTTGGTTGAGAGGAAAAAATAAGATGAAAAAGAAGGGGAAAAAACATGACGATAAATCATCGAGATTCAACCTGCGAGATTATTATTATATTATTTCATGTACATACATATGTAGAGTCGATGAATATCAGGTGAGAACTCTTGTAGAATGCCAAGGGGGGAAAATAAATTCCTAACGACTTTCCTTTCTAACAAAAATCTGGAAAGCAAATTCCTTTGCTTTCCTGAGTGGTCACTTTTTTTTCTGTCAATTATATTTGTTCCCGAATTTTACTACCGTTTACCGACTTGAGACAGAAAGTTCTGTAATTTTGAGGAAATATTATTCGCGGCACTGTGCTCATGCTGGCACAATAAAAAAAGAATCGACCACTCCGTTATCGAAGTATCGAGGATCGACACTGACATTTTTAGCTGTGTATCAGAAAAATGACGAGACAGATATGAACTGAAAACTTCAGAAAGACAAATGAGCACGATGATGTTAAAAACGATCATATTTCACCATCAACTTTCTGAGATACGAATGCTGAAATTCAAAAATCATTAAAATCAAGACAGTGCGACCACTTTTTTTTCGTCTTTCGAAAAAAGACGAAACTTTGACTTATTTCGAACTTGCTTGTTCATTTTTCGAAAATTCATTTCGAAAATTCACGTGAACATTGATATTAGCCATTATTGTACGAACATTTTGAACAAATTATTTTTGTTCCTTTCGTTAAAAGTAGTATTCAAGCTACTATTAATAAAACTTGACAATTAAAAAAAAACACGATTTTTGTACCAAATTTTCGGCAGAATCGCGTGTGCCCGTCGTCCTTATCTTGGTTCCATTGCATTTATCAGTTATTATAAACGAAGCTCGCTTCATCTCGCCCTGCAAGTGTTCCTTAAACGTGAAAAGAGAGAAAAATGGCAGCTGATCGGTATTATATCGTCGGTAAGATCGTTTTATACATTCATTTGTATTGAAGATCGCGCGAATAAAAAAGGGGCCTGTCGTACCCCCAAAGCAAAAAGCGTCAAGTCTTAAAAGCAGAAGAAAAGTTCGTTACGGTGTAAAAAATATGAAGTACCGCGGTAGTGAAAACTCGCACTGACGTCGTGTCACAGTAGCTGATAAAAAAAGTGAGCTCGATTTTCCGTCCACCTTGCAGATTGTTCACACTTATTTTTTTGACTTTATATGCTGCTCCCACACTTATAAGAGTCCAGCAAATGTCCTTCATTATAAACACGCGCTAGCTGCTGGAAAAAAGTCTGAAATCCTCAGCCATAACGCGTATAAAGTTATGCAACTCGTGTTCACTCACTTTCCAGCGTATTCGTTGTTGTATGTTTGAACTTAAAAAAAAAGCACTCGACGTTCTCCACCCACGTACAACCTCGAACTGAGAAAGGTTTACGATCGGTTTATATACGCAGCTGAGGATGGAGATGTAACGCTACAAGGGGTTGCTAGTTTGGGGTGAATTGCGGGAAAGCTTGGCATTCTGATCTGGCAGAAAAGTCGCCACAATGACGCACGATATATGCCTTGAAATGGTTCGCACATTATGCATATGCACGGGACTCTCCAGGTCAAGTGCAGCAACTTTTATTTGCTCGGCTTGCCAACTGATATCACTCGACGTTAGTTGTTTTTTCTCATACACCGAAGGCCGCAATCATTATAATACAAAAATTCGCAAAAAAAAAAAATTGTCGGTTTCTGCAATATTTTTCGTTCGTCGATATTCGATGTCTGGTTTTTCGGTGCTATTGTAATCGACGGAATTAGGTACACAAATGAGATTTTTATTCCGCGATTCATACAAATAATGGGCTTGGATTATACATCAAATCATCGAACAGCCAAAAACGACGGGATGCTTTTGGTTTTTAATGATTTTTGAATGGATTCATGGTATCGAATGTCCCCATATACGACATGTATGTTACGTGCAACGAGTGCGTACTCTCGTTAACAAGAAAGTTACGACGATGATATAAAACCGTGTAATTGCGCTCGATCTCAAAATAACGCACATATCTTTTTATATTCCTCTGTCATTTTTTCTAATTTCCGTAAGCTGCGATATACGAGGCAGTTATATCCTTCTATGGTGTAATTTGCTTTTACGAATAAAGCTCAACGCAATCTGACATGGAAAATATTTTGTGTGCTGTGCAATATATATGTATACAACATTTTATCACGTTACGCAGTCTTTTCATTACGTGATCATTTTTAATAACTTTCGATTCTAAATTTTTGTTTTCAGTTTATCTTACATACAAAATGGTTTGCGAGCTTAAGTTGATTGAGAAAAGTTGTTATAAATTGACCAATGAACAACATACTCTAAATTCCAGATCGCCCGAGGTAACATGCATTAGTTGTATAATAATCAAAATTTCGAAAAAATTTTACAACAAATTTTGTTGAAAAACTAAATAGAGCTTCTTCGGTGATACATAAGAGCGTGTGCAAAGTTTTTAAAGGCTTCACCATTCAGAAATCGAAATATTTAATGTTGAAAATTGGAACTTTTCACACGCGCTCTTATGAGAAACTACTGAAAATTGTGATTTTTATAAATAAATATCTCGACTTCTACGTGGTGAAACTTCTTGAAATGACGCGAGCTATTAGGTATCACTATTCTCTTTGTGTGGTGCAAATTTGAAAGAATTCCATCGATAGGAAATGTTGCATACAACGTCTTTAATGAAATTTGAATAATTGTTTCTATGCTGACAACGATGGTTCATAAATCATTTGAAGCGTTCACCGATAAGATGCTTACTTCTAATTATGAACATATCAAAACCTGTTTAAATATATTGAAAAAAATAATAAAATTTCGAACTAATGGCGGCATGACTATTTGTTGATTACTACCATCCGCGAAGAACGTCATAGCGTTTTAAAAAAAACTCTTTTCACATCACATCATCCTGTATTGAGGATTTTAAATAATTACTCGCACGTGTGGGTAGAAAAAACTTGAAAATTTAGTTCTACAGTTTTTCAAGCGCTTCGGTTGCCTTCTTTCGTGAACAAAAAAAAACAGAATTAAAAGATTTGCAATACACTCCAAGATAACAACATCCTTGTGCTCGCAATTTACATGTTGTGCCGGACTGAAAGTGCCGAATTAGGAATCAATATTTAAATTCATGTAACGTCAAATTATGCATCCAACTCTCAAACGTTAGTTGTCTCATATTAATAATTTATTTATAAGAAAATAAAAATACTGCTACGTTGAATAGGCAAAGGAATAAAGGTAGATTGAGAAAAATCGAAACATCCGCGTTCAGCTCGCGACGGCAGATGTCGTTGTTTGGTTGGAAAAAGCTTTGATGTCGAATAAAAAAATTTGTTGTTGCAGAAATAATATTGAAAATGAATATTTTAAGCAAATAAGATAGTAATGCAGTAATATATATATAGTAAAGTAATAGTAATATATTATAGGTACTTTAGGATCACCCTCCACTTGCCAGTTCAATGTAGCAATATTTTCATCATCTACCGAATGAATAATTATTATTTTACAAAGCCGACTTTCAAGGGAGTTCGATATATAAATCGAGATTGTAATAATCATTCCCGTCGTTTTGAATATTCATTCCAAGAACTGTTTTTTCAATCAGGAGTTTTTCGATATCTCAATTTTATTGGTTTCTTCTTCTCATCGATCGATCGAATAAATTGATGAGATCAATGAGTATGTTATGGGGGCACTTTGCATTCAAATCTGTATAGGTATGCGTATTACTAAAAGGATACCTGCTGAAACGATATATGTGCGGTATTATATACAGTGGCGATGGAGAGTGATGGAGAGAATTTAGGCGCAACCGCATCGCCCAACCCCGAACAACCACGGCCGGAACAACATATATTGTTTACTGTAATTCAATATAGAACGTGTGTTTTATCCCCTTGATAAATCTGATATTACTCCGATACATGTTAGGTACACATACAACGTTTATTAAAGGTATATACCATATATATACTACGTCAAGTTGGTATCTAAATATTGTTGATTTTTAAAGTAATTTATTACTAATTTTCGATCAAGCTGTATCTACAGTGGTGGCTGCGTCTCGACGCCAGATAATTAAGAAAAAAAAGTGTTTGAATTTTTAATCGGCTGCGGATAGCTATACCGTGAAATGGAGATTTGCTGGTCATATTTTATTTATACACGAAAAAACCTCTGTCCGCTACCTTTTAACGGGTAAATTGTTACTCGGATGTTGATGAAATTTAGCAGGGAGATATACCCTGCATCTCAAAGAAAGTTCTTCGTGAAAATTTCGTTCTCCAACATCGATATGGTTTGGGTAGGATTTTTCAGAATTAATACGCATTTTCATAACAAATTTGTTATTTGGTTTTCTGTCATTATGTTAGATTTTTTTAAACATCCGATTTTTCCGTTTTGAACGATTGAGGCATGTGATATCGATTTTTTCGCGATAATGTTTTTTTTTCTTCTTTTTCGTATTGTAATAAATGTTGATAAGTTAACGTTGTTGAACTTACCTGTTGCACGTTTTCCGGATTGACTATGCAATGAATTCCGTAAATATGAACGGAGACACTCGATTTCCTTGCACCTTTTCGATACGTCAATATTTCATAGTTACGACGTATAGTTTTGTTTCACTCAATATTTGCTACGAATCGATGAATTCGTATCAAAGATTTTTCACGATTTTTCAACGTCGGTGACGTGTCATATCCCTCCAAAATCTGGTAGGACAGAAAGCCCGGGATGAAATTGCAAAAAAATTACGATTTCCCATCTTTTAGTGACAGTTTTCAGTAGGGAAACTAAAGTTTGGAAAAAAAAGATCGTACTTTCGTTCAAATTTGGGAACGCCACCCTTTTTTCAATGCCGAAACTTTGACCATTCGTTTTCGAACAATCAACTTTTTCTCATTCGTCCGTGTACTAAATATTCAAAATAACGGTAATTCTTGTAACTTATCGTTA